>CM041776.1:177770520-178370520 GCA_023374045.1 Limonium bicolor | reverse complement strand
TTGTGGCTAAATTGTAATTATAGAAAAGATATATATATATATATATATATAGGCCGAAAGTTTGAGGGGCTAAGTTGTAATTTTTGAAAGTTATAATATTCAAAAACTATATACCGAAATATTAGTGGTGGTTTTGTAATATAATTAAATAAGGAATTAAAACTATATAATATAATGAGATTAGAATTTAATTGTAAAGTTTATAAATTAATGTGGTTGTTTTGTAAATAACCGAAATATAAGGGTAAGAATTTAGATTTAAATGAATATAGGTCCTATATGGATATTTGGAGGAATTAGAAGAAAGAATTTTGATTAAAGGAGTTATGGAATTAAAACTATGGCTTACATAGTTATAAGGAATGTAAAGGTAACCAATAAATATTATTTATGGTTAAAAAGGGGAATAATAAAAACTATAAGAATATTATGTCCATGTATGGCATATAAATATAGTTGAGAAATTATAAAGTTATTATGTCATCTAGACAATTAAAAACATGTAATAGTACATGGATAAATATATACACATATATATATATATATTTAAGGATTTATAATTAAATCAAAAAGTGAATAACAAGATAAGTTATACGTTAAATCTTAAGGTACTTAAAAGGAATTACCACACCTTGTAAGTGGTTAATTAAGACTATATGATTTTGGAAAAATATAAGAACACCTTAATTGTTAGTAAGGTTAAGAAGTTAAAGAAACTATCTAAGTATGAAGAAATAAACCTCACATGAAATAACAACTAAGGATTTATTGAACAACCCAATAAAATTATAATACAAGGGTAACATAAATTGACCCTCTCAGTTAATCCTGTTCTAGGGCTATACTTGACCAGACGTTGACCAGGGTATAATCAACTGCAATCTACGGTGAACGGTATGGGATTCTTGCAACCTGTTTGCTACCGGATCACACCGGCTTGTGTGCTATGTGTTGTTTGAAATAACGACCAAGATAATTAATGTAAAATGTTGTATTACTCTTCTGCACTGTTGTATTATTTTATATGTGTGAATGATGTTAACTACGACGTGTATGTCCCACGTGTTATACCCAAAATTTCAACCCCCTGGAAGAGAGTCTCTACTAATAGTTTGGTCAAGTAGCGAGGGTTCCCAGTTCGATCGGCACATTTCAGAGTACTAGGGACAGCTTAATCATCTCCAAGGGC
The DNA here is from genome assembly GCA_023374045.1 of Limonium bicolor. Lineage (NCBI taxonomy): Eukaryota > Viridiplantae > Streptophyta > Magnoliopsida > Caryophyllales > Plumbaginaceae > Limonium > Limonium bicolor. The sequence goes on along the minus strand of CM041776.1, from coordinate 178,369,331 downwards.
ACTTTCGTAATTTTTCAAGGCTCCTAAGTCCCCTATAGGCTTTCTCTCTCCTACATAGAAGGGTCAAATCAATTCAAAACGCTTAGAAATTTTAACCCATGATGGAGGATGACATTTTAAGCATAATGGCGTTGGAATTTTGATTTTTCGAATTTCCAATAATTTTCTAGCAATTTCTGACTGAATTTGACGAGAAATTGAATTTAAAAATATTCCAATATCCAAAAAATTCGATTCCACCTTAGAAAAATCATAAATATCATCCTTTACCCATGTGTAAAATTTCATAATCAAATTCCTTTTGGAAGCCCTTGAGCTAAAACGTCGGTAAATCTCGGTTTTTACCGGATTTTTCTATCTTTAAGGAAGCCTATATAAGGAACCTTATCCCATGATCAAATCAGAACCTCAAGGACCCTAGACCCTCAAAGAAGGCAGCCGTCTCATTCTCTTCACGTTTTTACACATCCAAGCACCAAAATCACATCAAAAATCCCCCGAAATCACCATCTAAACACATTTTTCAACTCCCAACACATCAACAATCATCAAACATCAACCAAACCACCTCCAAAACGTGAAGAACACCTTCAACAATCAACAACCAGAAGCTCGGGTCGAACTCAATCCGGAATTGGCACCATCAGAGCCTCCGAAGAATCCGGACGTGAATAATCCTCCTGAATTCGAAGGTAAAACAGGTTGCAATTCTACTTTTCTAACTCTCCACGACCTTATTAACTCTCTGTCAAAATTTAAGTTCAAACTAACGTTTTTACGCTTCTGTATTGCTAATTACTTTTGTTTCTACCTTGTTACTTGTTCGTCAAGTTTCATACATAATTCGACTTCAAACTGCGATCTTTCAATTATTAACATATTGTACATATTTCAGGCTACACGCGCATAAATTTTGAGCCGAAAACACCTTCGGGAACAACCATAAAACCCCTGTCCATGGGTTGTCCGGGATCTCGGACCTATGGTCCGGGACCACGGACGGGTTGTCCGTGGCCACGGACGCCCACGGACGGCGGCGGGATTTTAAAATTTTAAAAATTTAGGTTTTGCTAAACTATGTCCGGGCCTACGGACATCCTGTCCGTGGCCCCGGACTTTTCGAATTTTTGTTTTCTGTTTAATTTGACTTTTATTTTCACATAGGTTAACTGGGGTCCGTGGTTACGGACATTAGGTCCGTGGCTATGGACGGAAACAAAATTTGGCCTAATTCTGCCTCTGAAACCCTAGTTTAGGTAATTTCAACTTTCACTTTTATTTTCAGTCAAAAAATGCTAAAAAACACAAAAAAACAGAAGCTCGCGCACTTAGGTTAAAACGACTCGTAATAAGCCGTAATTAAACTAAGTAGAGGAAAAACGACTTCTAGGGGTAGAAAGTAATTGAACCCTAAATAAGTCGAATACCAATCCCCCGAACCTGAACTCTCCTTTCCTACTTTGATCTAGGTTAAAATTAGGTGGCGACTCATAATAGGTTCCAGTGAGCTAGCTTAGGTTTTAATAATTATTGTTATATGACATAGTTATTAACCTTAGGTTATAAGTGGACCTAAAACCCGTCTAGATCACAATCAACTTAATCAACATAGGATAGGGTTTAAAATCGAGGCTTACAGACTGGCGACTCTGCTGGGGACAAACACTTAATTTTAACTTGTTTAATTTTAAGAAAGAGGGCTTAACTCGAAAATGTTTATTTATGGCTTTATTACTTTGTTTGTTTACTTTTGTGCGCACTTTAATTTATGCACCTTCGCATCATATGAGAGCGAGGGTCCACACAAACCGGTTCTACCCCGGGACCCGTTTGAGGGTCCCCTGTCAGGGACTCACACCTTTTAGGTGATAATAAGTGGGGGAAAAGGGAGGGTGTCTTCTAACCACACCCCCTTAATACCTGGGCTTTAGCCCCTAGCATTTTCCTGGCAGTATCCTTACCTAGCCCATTGTTTGGTTAGTCAAAGACCCGACCGTAGACGCACACCCTCAGGTGATGTGAAAAAAGTTGGGAAGCCCAAAGAGAATAGTGTGCAAGCCCTATTCCCTTGTGGTGACCTGGGCCCATGCCCCAAGCACCTCTCCGGATCGATCCATACCCGGTTTGATTTTAACGTCTGGTGGGGACATGTTGAATTTGTGTGGGCCTTGTTTACATGCATGATCAGCCCACTACCCAGCCTAGAAATTGATAGGAACTTTTCCTACATCAACTCAGCCCAACTCGATATCGTGACTTTATTGCTTGCGGCCCAAAGGCCTTGCTTGATTTGAATGTGTGAGTTAATTGTTCGGGCTTCGGCCCAAAAGTGTAGATTTAGGTGATTTCTCTTCCGGCCCAATTTGAATTGTCCAATTAGTTCTAGGCCCATAAAAAAGAATCCACCTGAACTTGAAATAACTCACAAGGCCTGAAAATAAAATCTTTTTTAGCAACCATCTTCTCTGGCCCAAAGAAAGTTAGGTCCGCTTGTGATTTAGGGGCCATTCCAGCCCATGTGCTTTACTCCAGGCCCAAACACATTCCAGCCCATGTGCTTTACTCTAGGCCCAAACACATTCCGGCCCAAGGGCTCATTTTAGTCTGGGTAGACTTCTTATTCGGGCCCTAGCCCAAAACCCTAGATCTAGGTGTCACCTCTCAGGCCCAATCAAAACCATCAGTTCACATTTCAGTCCAAGTTCCAGTTCAAAGTCTGAAAGATACTCCAGCCCAAACACCTCATTCTCTGGGTATCCTGGCCCGCTTGCTTTCAGCCTAAGTCTGTTTCGATCTATCTTGTGAAGCATCTTGTTTCAGGCCACTTCCTTTTGTTAGCTAATAATGGACACCTTGGACACAGGTAGACTCAAGTCCCAAGTGCGGTCCAATTGACATGGAAGCTCAGCTCGCAATTTTGGAACAAAAGCACATGGCCACCATTGAAGCCATGGAGCAGAGGCATAGTGCTGCCATGGACGCCGTGGAATCTAACTACGTTGCTGTTATCAAAGAGTTGAAAGCAAAGGCTCTTTCCCTCGAGTCCGAACGTCAAGCTCGAGATGAGCTAGTGGACAGGCTTCTCAACACCCTTTATGACTGCATTGAAGTTGGCTCCATTAGGGTCCGAGGATCAAAGGGGAATGTCAAAGAAATTGCTACAGAACTCAAGAAAGTGATTAGGCAACCGGGAGCAGCAACTTGCATCCAAAGCTGCACCCGCAAGAGAACCAGGCAACATGAGGAAGACAGTGATCGACAGTCAAGTGGACCTGGTTGGAGCGTTGGGACAGTAGAACCACGCCGACGGAATTCTCGACAGAGAGAGTTTAAAGACATCGGTCGAACACCAAGGCAAGCACTTGAAGAGCTTCGAGGAAGATATCCGATGCAACCGCTCGCTCTGAGGCCAGGAACTACTCATTTGGGGAAGGATCTTAATCAATTTTGTCACTTCCATTAGCTGCCCGGTCACGACACTGACCACTGCAGGGCCCTACAACATAGAATCCAGGATCTAATTGACCAAGGGCTCCAATTCTAAGAACATGGTGGAGAGCGCAGAGCACGCATGCCCAAGCATCATGAGAAATGTTGTTTTTTAGTGTTTTTCTCATTAAATGCATTTCTTTTCTTGATTAGTTGTCTTTCAACTTTTGTAGTAGTTAGTTCCCTTGATCATTTTCGGTAGTTTTCCTGAGTTTGTAATTTCCAACTTTATTCTTTTTGTTGAATAAAACATAGTTCCATTTCCATAATTTTTGTACAAAGCATTATTAATTAATTCAAAAAACTGAAAAAAAGAGCACTCACGTCTTTCAAGGGTCACGAAGTAATCATTTTCTGACTATGCAATGGAATACAAAGACTTGCATTTTGTTTCTGAAAATTTGAACATGCCTAACCAAACACCACAACTCACAACCCACAAAGAGGTTCAAGGTCCACATCTATCGAATTGTTGTCACAAACCCCAAAATCAATACTGGGGCAATCTAAGTTCAAGTTCGTCATCTTTTATCTTTTGTTTAAATGTGCGAACGAGTTTCCGAGTGAAAATCTCACGAGAGTGTCTTGAGTTGAAAAACCATGAGTGAACGAGCATGTCATTTTTACACGACTCCGGCGAGACCATGTTCAAAGGTAGGGTAAACGGCATAACTCAGACCGAAGGAGATAATTTGTAAATTTACTCTTAGACTTGTGAAAAGTAACAAAGAACGGATACATAACTATCAGGAATGACGAAGCACCTAGGTACAGCACCACATAGCCAAAAGCTTGTAAACCCTGTCATTAAACCCTAGGCACCACCGCTGAGCCTTTCATATATCCCTTTTCGATATTATGAGCTCCACAAAATAACCCAGCCAATGATGAATGTCCGACCCGGTGACCAAAGGAGGCGAGGAGCCCGACTCTCAGATAACTTCTCATCAGTCCAAAGAAGCAATGCCGCTATTAGCATGACGAAACAATCCGCAAATGGTCCCAGAGTGACACAGGATCAAAATAGCTCACATCAAAACAGCTATCGAAGCCCAAAACCGGGAAACACAAGAACCCCGAAGGCAAAGTCAAGAAAGGATAAAACAAAAAGGCAAACCCGAAGTGCCTTGAAGAAGTCCAAATGAAAACTTCAAAAGTCCAAGTCAAGAAGCTCAAAAACAACGTCAACACGAACCAGCTAGATGACTTCAAGACAAGGAAGATAATTTCGAGAGAAAACGCAAATTGCAGCTTTGGTCACCCATTTAAGCCCCACATACCTCAAACGTCCCTCCATGGTCCCGTTGTCTTTCATCACACCCCATGGCCACGTTATAAGCTTTAAAAACTTCCGACTTGATAGTTATGTGTCCAATCACGTGAAAGTAACATATCAAATGCGTAAATCCATCAAATATCGAATTCAATGGTCTAGAAGTTGTGACCGTAGGTGAGGGACGAGTGCAAGCACCAAACACACCAAATGTAGGTTAGGAAGCACCACATAAAAACATAAGCCTTGACCCTGTAAGGACGAGACTCGTTCGCACGTTTAATAAAAGAAACTACTGGGGGCAATCGATCGGAATGATCGATTGCCATGAACTCTAGCTCAGATTGTCTTAAGGGAAAAATACTAGGGGCAATTGTTGGTTCCAACAATTGCTATGACAACACCAATTGGAACCCAAAGCTCAAACATCACCACCATCATCCCACCATAGGCACACATAAGCCCTTACCACCACATCAAGCACCTCAGGCCCACAAGCCCTTACTTTCACTTCATACACCACACTGGCCCACATAAGCCCTTACCTCCACACCTTCACTACACAGGCCCACATAAGCCCTTACCTACACATCAAACACCATACCCCACCGGCGGCATGTTCATCTCGTAGGAGATAAATTACAAGTTCGAAGTCTATAGTTAGGAAATGATAATTCACTTTCCTTTTCACTAAACAGAATTTTCTTCAAACACTGCCACGTTTGGCACCTCTTTCAACAATTTCTTGTCTTGAACAACTTTACTTCGGTTTCATAAGCCTCATCATGGCCGCATTTGGCACACTTTCTAGCAATGTCTTGCTTTGGACAATTTTTGATCCTTAACATTGCCATGTTTGGCACATTTTCCAATGATTTCTTGTTTTGGACAAGTTTCCTACATACACTTTGATTATATTTTGACATGCACATCATCTTTGCCACGTTTGGCACTTTCATAATCAACTTTCATCATGATCATTTGCATAAAGTTTACCTTGCATCCGTCCGTACGAAACTCCTCATCACAAACCAGAGATACAGATTCTCGGCCGAAGGTACAGATTCTTCAGAGATACAGATTCTCACCCGATCAGGGATACAGATTCTCAGCCGAAGGTACAGATTCTTCAGAGATGCAGATTCTCAGTCAAAGATTCAGATTCACCAGAATAGATGAACTCAACCTCAGGCTCGTCATGAACCCAATTTTCTACCATTCCACTTAGGCACCCATAGGTCCTACTTTACATTCGTCAATTTAGGCACACATCACATCGATCTCATTACATCTCTTTTCCAGGTTCCCGACACCTGATAATGCTTGGCGTATCCCATTTAAATTCAGGTTCCCGACACCTTATAATCCTCGGCGTGTCCCATTCAGTCTCAGGTTCCCGACGCCTTATAATGTTCTGTGTATCCCATTCAATCTCAGGTTCCCGACACCTTATAATGCTCGGCGTATTCCAGGTTCCCGACACCTTATAATGCTCGGCGTATTCCATTCAACTCCAGGTTCCCGACACCTTATAATGCTCGGCGTATTTCATTCAACTTCAGGTTCCCGACACCTTATAATGCTCGATGTATTCCAGGTTCCCGACACCTTATAATGCTCGGTGTATTCCATTCAACTCCAGGTTCCCGACACCTTATAATGCTCGGTGTATTCCATTCAACTTCAGGTTCTCGACACCTTGTAACGCTCGGCGTATTTCATTCGCTTTCAGGTACCCGACACCTTAGAGCGCTCGGCGTACTTCATTCCTTTATAGGTAGTCAACGCCTTAGAATCGCTTGAAATCCCTTCCACTTTTGAAATACCCCAAACCTTCATATGTTGGTTAAATGTTAAACTATGGTATTCAAAGGCTAAAAGTGCCTTAACAACATCAGTGAACAATTAAACCAAGCAAAATACAAGGAAACACCTTAAGGTCAATTTAAGCAAATAATTGCTCTAGACTTGGTTAACCTTGTATAAAACCTAAAGGTCATTTCTAGACCTTGGAAATATGTTAATGAACATATTAAATCAGTTATTGAAGAAAACCAAGCTTGAAAACAAGTTAAAACACAAAATGTGCTTTAAGGAGTCTTAAAGCACATTTTTGGAAAATTGTCTTGTAAATGAGTTTTGAATGGCTAGGTGTCCATCATTACTCTTAAATAAATATGTGTACTAATTTGTAACACATTTGGAGGTCTAGGTCAATGGGAAATCAAAAATTTCACATCTATGTGCCTTGTTTTATGAATAGTGACTTTAATAAGCTAGTTTGTAACATATGTTGTTACAAGTAATTAAATGGGTCAATAAAGAGCAAACTATCTAAATAAATGATGGGGGCCGGTTTTTAGCATGGTGAGTCACCAACATGTAAAAGAAATTAATTAAGGGAAGGAAGGGCAAGAAGGTAAAAAGGAGAAAGTTACTTATTAATACTAATATCTTGTAAAAGCAAGACTTATCCTCATCTTCTCCTTTCCTCCTTCATTTCACACGGTTGCAAGCTCTCTTCAACCTCTCTTCATTCTCCATTTACGTTTGCAATAATACACACCAAGACTCCATCTTTGACCACATGTAACTCCTAGCTCCATGGTCCAAATTCAATTTCGAGACCACCGTTCTTCTAGTTGAAGCAAGCTCTACACTTCTATCTTTTCAAGACTTCAAAAGCTCCATTTCGGTGCCATGGAGATTCACCATTGAAGGAGCTTGACCACATCTTTTTACACCTTGTTGTTCTCCTTTGCTTCAAGGTAAGGGAACTCAAAGAAAAATGAAGTTTCCCTCATGTTTTGGTGCTGTCCGAAAATTCACCATTAATGGTGTCTTCTCTTGTTCTTCCATAGCTTCATTTCAACCTTTCATGGACTAGGTGAAGTCCTCTCTTTGTATATGTACAACTCTCTTCAAGATCTAAGGTAAAACAACTATCCTTGTGTGTTAAGACAATATGTATAACCTAGGGTTTGTAAGTGAGTTTAAGCATGAAGCTTGAATGCTCATTGGTTGTACTTGTGTGTTGGTTAGAACATTGGCAAGTAACCAAGTGCTCTTGCCGATTTCCAAACAAGGAAGAACAAGAATGTTCAAGTAAAAATCTGGAAGGAAAGAGGTAAACAAACTATCTCAATATGATTTAAATGCCAATGGTAAATGAGCTAGTGAAATGCTCTCAAGGAGTTTATTAAGGGCATATGTATTGTTGGGTGTATTTGCAGGTCAAAGGCAATATATACTTGTGGAAATTCAGTGTTTAAGGTTTAAGCAATTTAAGGGCCTAAGAGCCATGTTATTTAAGGGCCTAAGTGCCAAGCAATTTAAGTTATGCACTATATTGTGTTGTGGTGTAATTTGGTGAAGGTTTGTGTGTGATGGTGTTCTTGATGGATTTAGGTGATCTTGAATGTTTAAGGGTGAAACTATGAGTTTTGGAATGATGATATGCTAAGAGAACCTATGGCGAAAATTGGTAAAATGAATAAGGAGTCTTAAGTGTTTAAGTGAACTTTGGTGAACTAGGAAATGTAAGGAATGGGTAAATGTTTTGCTAAGGAAGAAAACATGCATTAAGGTGTTCTAAGGTGCTACAAGGACTTAGGCATTATCTTGGAAGTTTTAGAAATCTAATAGGTGTTCTTAGGATGTGTTCAAGTCTTGGAGAAATTGGTTTAAGGTTTAGGTAATGTTGGTGAATATATATAAGGAAATTGAGTAACAAGTTGAACATGAAACTAGGGATGTTTAAGATGATATTTTGGCATTAGAATATACCTAAGATCATATGGTAAGATTATACAATTAATGGAGGTGGAGAACTAAGACAACAACACTTGATAAATGCAGTTTTAACAATTCTGTAGGTTTGGTCCGGGACCTAGGTTATGGTTCAAGTCCCGGACTATGCATGAAAATAGGCCGAGAGTGCACCACTGGTATTGGTCCGGGACCACCCTATGAAATACGCCGAAGATTTTAAGTGCTGGTCCGGGACTTAAGGTAAGGACCAAGTCCCGGACCACTCTAAAATTGTTGTTTAAGGTTGGAAAATGGTGTCTAATGATGGGGATTGATGGATAATGATGTTGTAAGGTTAAGGACATGTTTGGTGAGTTATAATGACAATTTGGTGGGTGGGAAGTTGGAATAAAATGTGAGAGTAAATCAAGTTAAAAATGTTAAGTCATTTAACTAGTTAACGGGGATAACTACGGTCATTCGACGTTACACAAACATGTTACCCCAATGTTAATGAAAACAACTTTAATGTACCAGTTGTTCGAGAATTGTTCGAGGAACGTAAGTGGACATGGTGGAGTGGACTCCGGAGACAGGTATGGTTTTCTTGCAACCTGTGTCCTACCGGATTACACCGGCTTGTATGCCAATGTGTTTTTCTGTGTGTTTGCCACCTTGTAAGATAAAACGTGAAATGAGTTTATAGTAATTCATTTATGTGGCGAATCTGGTCACCAATACCGTTTAACCTCAAATAGGTGCTAAACCTTAGCTAACCAAATCTAGGTACACATGAGATATCGGTATTCGGAGTTAACGGCCCAAACCTTGGGATCGTTCTAACCACGGCTATGCATGAGTTAGTTGTGTGATGGTATTATGTGCAAGTGTGTGAACCTCCCTTGCGTGTTTAACTCGGTTTAATACCGTATGGTGTGTGGATGTGATAGGTTCCATAATGGAGCCCTAACTACTTAATTATAAGTATATGTGTGCTAATGGGGGGTGAGGAGTCCGGTCATGTTCCGGCCACGCGTGTGATGGACGGGAGTCGATGTAATACCCGGTTCGACTCTCTTGGTGTATGTTAGGTTGTTTACTCATTGGGTTTCCAATCTTCCCTTTAGCTTAGCCAAAGCTATGTTACTGACTCACGTCGGTTTTCTGGGGCATACAATGGTTGTTCGGTGTGCTTGGTTTACTGTACCCGACGCACCTTGGTGTTAAGTTATCTGTGCATTTAAAGAAACGGTAGCAAGTTATGGAACGAGCTTATCATGAGTTGGCAACATTCTCTAGGCTCTAAAGTGAACTAATTATGGTTGGGTTGGTTCCTTAAGAGAACCGTACCCGTTGTATTATGTGTTATGGATGTATTGCAATTCCTCGGTGTGAAGTTATATGTGGTAAATTGTGGATATGTGGATTATGGTTATGAGTTCAGGTTTATAATAAGAAGCGTTTAAGGATAACCCGATTAAAGGGTAGATGTCGTCTGTTAAGGAAGTAACTCCATTAAGAGGAGAGTCACTCTAGGGTTAAGGGAAACAAGGTTGATTTGTTATGTGTGGATGTATGGATGTGTTGGGGTTTGTTGAGCCCTAGGGGCGTATGCAATGTGTTGTGTGTTTATGGTTTACATGCAGGATTTAAATGTAATCAACAGCATGCTAAGACGACAATTAGTTGTGCGTGGCCCGGTAGCATGCGGGCTGCGGGATTACCATACCAGCAAAGGTGCTGACCCCTTGGGGGCCACCCTTTTCTCCTTTTTCTATTTCAGGTACAAGGAGCTGGAAGCCGTTCGAGAGTAGGACGGGGTAGATGTTTGTACATTGGTAGCCCTTTAATGGTGTATGTATTATAGGTGTAGTAAGACCGAATTTGTTATCGGCATTGGTTAATGAATACTCAGTACAGTGGGGGATGTATATGTAAATAATTGTTGGAAATGGAATCAGGATTGTATGGTGTAGTTGCTCGGGGATCTAGTCCATCAGACCGATATAATATGTATGTATTAGCCTTGTTAGCCACGTGGGTGGTTAACGGCGTGTAACACCAACGGATTAAGTAATGTGATGGTTTATGTTTCCGCTGCAGATGGTTATAAAGTGCGACGTTGTGGATGGGGTGTTACAACTTTACTCATAGGTAGCCAGCGCCTTAGAACAGCTCGACACAACTTGTCAGATTTCAATTGCATGTGGGGTCTTTTATGATCCAAAAATTTTGGGGGTATCACTCAAACATCAACTAGCCTTCTCATTTCCATTACAAAGTCTAGTTGACGGGGGACAATCTGTTATACCCAAAATTTCAACCCCCGGAAGAGAGTCTCTACTAATAGGCTAGTTTGGTCAAGTAGCGAGGGTTCCCAATTCGATCGGCACATTTCAGAGTACTAGGGACAGCTTAATCATCTCTAAGGGCACTTTCGTAATTTTTCAAGGCTCCTAAGCCCCTATAGGCTTTCTCTCTTCTACAAATAAGGGTCAAATCAATTCAAAATGCTTTGAAATTTTAACCCATGATGGAGGATGACATTTTAAGCATAATGGCGTTGGAATTTTGTTTTTCGAATTTCCAATAATTTTCTAGCAATTTCTGACTGAATCTGACGAGAAATTGAATTTAAAAATATTCCAATATCCAAAAAATTCTATTCCACCTTAGAAAATCAGAAATATCATCCTTTACCCATGTGTAAAATTTCATAATCAAATTCCTTTTGGAAGCCCTTGAGCTAAAACGTCGGTAAATCTCGGTTTTTACCGGATTTTTCTATCTTTAAGGAAGCCTATATAAGGAACCTTATCCCATGATCAAATCAGAACCTCAAGAACCCTAGACCCTCAAAGAAGGCAGCCGTCTCATTCTCTTCACGTTTTTACACATCCAAGCACCAAATCACATCAAAAATCCCCCGAAATCACCATCTAAACACTTTTTCAACTCCCAACACATCAACAATCATCAAAAATCAACCAAACCACCTCCAAAACGTGAAGAACACCTTCAACAATGCAACAACCAGAAGCTCGGGTCGAACTCAATCCGGAATCGGCACCATCAGAGCCTCCGAAGAATCCCGACGTGAATAATCCTCCTGAATTCGAAGGTAAAACAGGTTGCAATTTACTCTTCTAACTCTCCATGACCTTATTACTCTCTGTCAAAATTTGGGTTCAAACTAACCTTTTTACACTTCTTTATTGCTAATTACTTTTGTTTCTGCCTTGTTACTTGTTCGTCAAGTTTCGTACATAATTCGACTTCAAACTGCGATCTTTCAATTACTAACATATTGTACATCTTTCAGGCTACACGTGCATAAATTTTGAGCTGAAAACACCTTCGGGAACCACCATAAAACCCCTGTCCGTGGGTTGTCCGGGATCTTGGACCTATGGTCCGGGACCACGGACGGGTTGTCCGTGGCCACGGACGCCCACGGACGGCGGCGGGATTTTAAAATGTTAAAAATTTAGGTTTTGCTAAACTATGTCCGGGCCTACAGACATCCTGTCCGTGGCCCCGGACTTTTCGAATTTTTGTTTTCTGTTTAATTCGACTTTTATTTGCACATAGGTTAACTGGGGTCTGTGGTTACGGACATTAGGTCCGTGGCTACGGACGAAAACAAAATTTGGCCTAATTCTGCCTCCGAAACCCTAGTTTACGTAATTTCAACTTTCACTTTTATTTTTAGTCAAAAAACGCTAAAAAACACAAAAAAACAGAAGCTCGCGCACTTAGGTTAAAACGACTCGTAATAAGCCGTAATTAAACTAAGTAGAGGAAAAACGACTTCTAGGGGTAATGAAAGTAATTGAACCCTAAATAAGTCAAATACCAAGCCCCCGAACCCGAACTCTCCTTTCCTAATTTGATCTAGGTTAAAATTAGGTGGCGACTCATAATAGGTTCCAGTGAGCTAGCTTAGGTTTTAATAATTATTGTTATATGACATAGTTATTAACCTTAGGTTATAAGTGGACCTAAAACCTGACTAGATCCCAATCAACTTAATCAACATAGGATAGGGTTTAAAATCGAGGCTCACACCACGCATACAACACTACAATACCATTGGATTAAATACCTGCACTTTATTATACCGAGAACTTGTACTCAAGTCTCTCACTAACTTCACTTTATAACAAACGTCGTTATCCTAAACGTGATAACTGACAATACACATTGTGTTCTTGATTAACGTCCTTGTATGACACCTAATAATTCTATACTACGAGAACGAGGAGCCCAGTTGGATCTGGCCATGCATGCTACAGGAGTTGTACCTGCCTCAGGTCGTCTCCTATTCAATTTACGTCGTGACGGGAGTTTTGGGTGCACTGTGTCACTCACTGGCGGCGTACCGGAATAGTTCAAGTGGGGAGGAAGACTTTATTCCTCTCGAGGGTTCGATTCCCACCTCTTTTAAGTGCAGGAGTTAACTACGTTATCTTCTGAGGGACTAATTACCCACCTTTCCTTTTTAACGAGGTCACTATACCTCCACTATATTGACATACTCTTATACACTTGTCAGTCCCACTGTGTGGACTCGACTACTATCAAATGATTACAGTTCATCTAACTTGACCTTCTGAAGTCTTGTTCTATGTGACATTGTTGTCCTCGTATGGATACTTGTAACTATCATGTTATGCTTGTTTACAGCTTTATAAAAATGAACTGCATGTATTCGACAAAGTAGTTGGTGTGGCCCAGTAGCCGATGGGCTGCACGTTTTCCATACTAGCATTGTTTGCTGAGCCCCTTTGGGGGCACCCCCATTTTTCAGGTACCTGAAGTTGAAGAGTTTACCATACCGAGTGTAGGTGGGGTAGATCAAGCCATGGGAGTTTATCACTAGTTATTTGTTTTACCTAATTATTGTATCTTTGAGTTTGATTCCTAGTATCTCGGGTTATATTCGTATTCAGACCGTGACTTTTGGAGATTTGTATTTGGAGTTAGCCTTGTTGGTCACAAGGGTGGCCAACGGCATTGTAATACCGCCCGGTTATTGTATTTTATTCCGCTGCAGTTTATGTTTTATTGGGAGTGATCGTCGTACAGGTTGCTGGATTTCGGGTTGGGGTGTTACAAGTAAGTAGTTTAACTTATGTTTTTGTTTTAAAAAATGCAATTATTTATTGAAATTAAAATGCTACTTTATTTGGGTTTGAACCTTAGAGTTAGGCTTGAATTTTGAAATTAAAATGCTAGTTTGTTTGGGTATGAAAATTAGAGTTAGGCTAGATGTTTGAGGCAAAACAGCTAGTCTATTTGAGTTGGAACCAGTCACGCTCCACTAGGATATAAACACGTGCAAACAAATGTAATCTATACTATCGATTTAGGTAATGTGATTCTCTTACCAGTTGTGTGTTTGACATATAGAATGGAGCGTGATTGGATGTATGGTGATCGAGGAGATCACTTTGACAAGATGTTGAAAGAGTTCTGCAAAGCGGCAGTGCAACATAAGAACATGACAAAGACCGAGAAAATTCCATGTCCTTGTGTTGACTGCGGTGTGTTAAGACAATATTCAACCATCAAGGAAATTGAATTTCATCTGAAGACCCATGGATTCATGGCACATTATAGCAGATGGACATTCCATGGTGAGTCTGTTGATGATAACGACGTCTCCTCATGTAGTCACGATCAGAAGAGGATGAGAACTGACCACATCTTTGATACTGTCAATGAGTCAGAACTCCCAGATAATTTAGGTGTCAATGAAAGTGATCAGATGGCTTACCATGATGAGCAAATAGACGAGATGTTTGACAATGTCGAGGATAATTTTGCTGATAGGCCAGATGAGTATCAAAGATTACTGGACGCATCAAAAACAGCCTTGTACCCTGCCGGCCCAATGTGCACTAAGTACAGCGAATTGACCAGTGTATTGAATTGTTCAATCTGAAAGGGACACATGGGTGAAGTGACAAGAGCTTCACGACACTTCTTGAGTTGCTTCATGATATGTTTCCTGATGGTAACGGTCTGCCTACCACCACCTACGAAGCAAAGAAATGGATGTGTCCAATGGGAATTGAGTACAAAAAGATTCATGCATGCCCAAACAACTGTGTGCTGTATAGGGGAGAGTACGAACAATTAGACAAGTGTCCAAAATGTTCGTTGTCACGATACCAGCATAAGGATGGTGACTCCCCCGTCCATAAAAAAAGTCCTCCAGCTAAACTGTTGTGGTATTTGCTGATCATACCTAGATTCAAACGGTTGTTTGCCAATCCGATAGATGCAAAAAATTTACGATGGCACGTAGATGGTAGAAAAAGTGATGAGAAGTTAAGACATCCAGCAGATGGACCTCAGTGGAGAAACATCAACAGACGGTTCAAAGATTTCGGTGATGAAAACAGGAATCTGAGGCTTGGATTATGCACTGATGGGATGCACTGATGAAATGTTAAATCCCTAATGATATTGTCTTTATGGTGAAGACATGTGCAATATAAGGCAGTCAAAGAACATGGCAACAACGATTTCGGTTACTTGTGTCCTGTTATGTGCTCCCAGGCGAATATGTCAAGTGACCCCGAGCGTATTGTGCAATACTTAGCAACGGCGCTCTACACCTGTGGGAACAAGTCTTACGTTATGCTACCGGTTCATCAAAGGTAACTTCATCTTCCGTTGCAATTTATATGATGATCATTTAATTGTATTCAATTAATGGTATTCTAATACGTGAACAGCCGACACTGGTCTTTACTAGTGTTGTCAATGAAGAGCCCTAGGATTTTTCAGTTTGACTCACTTGGTAGGAGTGCCAAGAGACCAATGATAGCGGTTGTGCTTGTAAAGTGAGTTGTTTATCTTGTAGAATAATGTTTATTACTTATCTTTTTGACTGGAAACTTGTAACTTATCATGTCTATTAACCTATATGTTTGGTTTAATTTAGCGCATTTAAAGCTTCATTGATGTTATTGGGAAAACCACCGAAGAATAACAACATCCCATGGAACATTGTCAAGGTATATATATAATTGTGTTAATTGGTGTACGTAGTGTAGGAATACTTGTAAAGACTTGAAAGAATGATGTTGAACATGTCTGTATATATGTACAGTGTCCAGTGCAGCCTGGAGGTTCTGAATGTGGATACTATGTCATGAGGTTTATGCATGACATAGTAGGCGCGACGACATTTTTACCAGAGAAATCATTAGACAAGGTAAGATTTGTTAAAAGTTTTGGATATATACCTTCGTATGTTGTTATACTTGTAGCTTATAACTAATGTTGTTTTTTTTACTCCGGGCTTTTGAAACGGCCGTATCGAATTATGAAGATCCACAAATTGTCGAGATTCTTGAAGATTGGGCAGAATACATCATCATAAACTACGTTACTTGAATTTGCGTTTGTAGTTGATTAGTTGTAACTCATCACATAAGTAGTTACTGTATAAAGTTATCAGTATTGTAATATGATTTAGTTAATTTGTTAAGTAAGTTGTTGGGCTGTGACCCGGCCCCGTTTGATGGCCGTAGAATGTGAAATTGATTGCCCATTTGTGCTGGCAGTGTGATATATGTGATACACATGTAGGTCTGCTTGAAACATTGAGGTGTTCATATGGTATATAGAGAGCTACCCTGGTGAAAAAAAAATGGACCTATCTCGGCGGTTCTTAGCTTACAACCGCCGAGATAGGCTGTCATTCCATCACAAAAAATGTACCTATCTCGGCGGTTGTAAGCTAAGAATCGTCGAGATAGATGTGGTTAGATTTTGGTTTTCGCAACCACCTATTTCGGCGGTTCTTTTACAACCGTCGAGATAGGTACACCTATTTTGGCGGTTGTACAACCACCGAGATAGGTGCTCAGACCTATTTCGGCGCACTCCATTTCGGCGGTTTACAACCGCCGAAATAGGCTATTTGGAACCTGAAATACCCCAAACCTTGATATGTGGTTTAAATATCAAACTATGTTATAGAAAGGCTAAAAGTGCCTTAGAAACGTTAGTGTACAACTTAAATCATAGTAAAACACAATAAAACACTAAGACACAGTTTGAGCAAAAACATGCTCTAAGCCATGAGTGAACTTGGTTAGGACCCAAAGAGCCTACCAAGACTTGATAACATTTAATTATGATTTAATAAGGCTAAATAAGTCCTTAGGAAACCTTGTTGGACAGTTAAACCAAATAAAACACAAGAAAATACCTTAAAGTCAATATGAGCAAAAATGTGCTCTAAGCTTGGGATAAATGTGTATAAGACCTAATGGTCATACCTATACCTTATAAATATGTTAATGAACATATTAAATCAATTACCAAAGAAAACCAAGCTTGAAAACAAGTTAAAACACAAAATGTGCTTTAAGGAGTCTTAAAGCACGTTTTTGAAAAATTGTCTTGTAAATGAGTTTTGAATGGCTAAATGCCCATCATTACACTTTAATTAACATGTGTACTATATAGTATCACTTTGGGTGGCTATCAATGGGAAATCAAAAATTTCACTTCTATGTGCCTTGTTTTAGTGAATAGTGATTTTTATAAGCTAGTTTGTAACATATGATGTATAAGTAATTAAATTGACAAACAAGAAAAAACACCCTTCTAATTATATGGGGGACGGTTTTATCATGTGGTGACTCACCACTCACTTGTTAACTTGTTAAAGAAATAAAGATGACTAATATAGTTACTATTTGCTTTTTAAGTACAAATATCTTCCAAAAAGTAAACTTATCTCATTCTCTCATTCCCTTCTCCATTTCACACGGCTCCACTCTCTTCTTCCTCTCTTCTTCTCTGTTCTCACGTTCATACAGCACCACCACCATGGAAGTCCACCTTTGAACCCTTGTAAAACCTAGCTCACTTAACCAAATCAAAAACAAACACCACCATTCTCTTCCTCTCATCAAGCTCTTCATTTCTATCTTCTCAAAATTTGAAGATCACCATTTCGGTGCCATGGAGTTCCACCATTGATGGAGCTTGAGCTTGTCTTTCCACATATTATTGATCTCCTTTGCTCCTAGGTAAGGAATCTCAAAGAAAATCAAGTTTCCTCCTTTTTGTGTGTGACCGAAAATATTCATTGATGGAGCTCCTTGTGTTGCTTTGTTCTAGCTCCATTTGAATCTTCAAGGACTAGGTGGAGTCCTCTCTTCATAGATATTCAAACACCCTTCAAAGATTAAGGTAAAACAACTACATTAATGTTTTGAAATAATGTAAACCTAGGGTTTACAATGAGATGGAGCTTAAAGCTTGAATACTCATTATGTTTTGTATAATGTTTAGTAGTTGGCAAGGAACCAAATGCCTTACCGGTTTTACAAGGAAACAAGAAAGAAATTTGTGAGGAAAAGAGGTAAACAAGCTATCTCAATGTAGTTTAAATGCCTTAGGAAAATGAGCTTGATTGCTTAATAAAATACCTAAGGAGCCAATGGCAAATGAGCTAGTAAAATGCTCTTAAGGAGTTTATTAAGGGCATGTATTGTTGGGTGTATTTGCAGGTCAAAGGCATTACTTATGTGGGAAATTCAGTGTTTAAGGTTTATGCAATTTAAGGGCCTAAGAGCCATGTTATTTAAGGGCCTAGGTGCCAAGCAATTTAAGTTATGCACTATATTGTGATGTAGTGCTAAAATGTGTGAAGTTTGTGTATAAAAATGTGTTTGATGGATTTTAGGTGTTCTTGAATGAAACAAGGTAAAAACCTAAGTGTTTGGATGTGAGTAAATACAAGAGAAGCTATGGCCAAATTTGGGAAATGTGTGAGAAGTTCTAAGTGTTTTAAGAAAGTTTTGGTGAACTAGGAAGTATTAAAGGTGAACAAATGTTTCACTAAGGAAGAAAACATGCATTAAGGTGTTACAGGATTTAGGTGCTATCTTGGAAGTTCTAGGAATTTAATGAGTGTTTTAGGATGAAATAAAGTCTTGGAGAAGTTTGTTTAAAGTTGGGTAAAGTTGATGTATAAGGAGGGAATGAGGTTTAGGTAAGGTTTTGAGAAAGGAATCCAAGAAGTTGTGAAAAGAGGATTTGGCTAGTAAGAGGAGATGCTTGGGAGAAGATGTTATGAAGGTGAAGAAGCTTTTAGTGTAGTGGTCATTATAGGTGAAGTACCACCTAGAAATCTTAAGGAGAAAACATCCCAAGTGCTAGGAACTTTGTAAGAAGTTTGTGAATGATAAGACGGTTTTGGTGAGTGATTTAAAGAGTTTAGCACATGGATAAAGGTGTGTTTGAAGTGCCCAAATGAGGTTAGGGTATACTAGGATATGTGGGGTGAAGTTTGGAGTTGAATGTAAAAAGGAAAACAAAGATCTGGGGCAGACCGGACTTGCGACCGGACTTGCAAGTTCGGTCGGGCCCAGTTTACCCTGTGGGAATTAGTTTCTGGAATGGACCGACATAGGACCGGACTTACAAGTCCGGTCGGAGTAGAAAAATTTTGACGGAAATGTGTTCTGGAATCGACCGGACTTGGGTAAGTCCGGTCGGCAAGTCCGGTCGGACCAAAATGTTGTTAAAGGTTATGAAATAATATGTAATGATGGGGATTGATAGGTAATGATGTTATAAGGTTGTTAAGGACATGTTAGGTGAGTTTTAAATGGCAATTAAGTGGGTGAAAAGTTGTATCAAAATGTAAAAGTAAAACAAGTTAAAATGTAAAGTTATGTAACTAAGTTAACGGGGAAAGTTAAGCATTAGACACTATATAATCGAGCAAACCCCGATGTTAATAAAAACACATGTGATGTTAACAGTTGTTCGAGAATCGCTCGAGGAACATAAGTGGACTCCGGTGACAGGTATGGTTTTCTTGCAACCTGTGTCCTACCGGATTACACCGGCTTGTATGCCAATGTGTTTTTCTGTATGTTTGCCACGTTGTAAGATTAAACATGTAATGAGTTTACAGTAATTCATTTATGTGGCGTGTACAACTCCGATACCATTTAACCCCGGAAGTGTTAACCTTAGTTAACTGAGTCTAGGATCACATGAGAGTTCGGTATTCGGAGTAAACGACCCGTACCATGGGACGTACTAACCACGGCTATGCGTGTGTTAATTGTGTGATATGTGTAAGTGAATGTAGGGATCTCCCTTGTGTGTTTAACCCAGTGGTAAAACTGTATGGTGTGTAGTCATGATAGACTCCATAGTGGGGTTCTAACTAATATCTAAAGTAAGTATGTACTAACAGTGGTGAGGAATCCGGTTTGGCGGTCGCGCGTTGTTTGGGAGAGGGTATCCTTCCTAGCCTTACCCTTCTCTTTGTTATGGTTGTTTCCCTCACGGGTTATGATCTCCCATTAGCTTACTCCAAAGCTTAGCTATTCTGACTTATGATCGGTTTAGGGGGAACATGTGTTTGTGTGGTGTGTTCGGGCCTCCAAACCCGAACCGCCTTAACTTAAGTTACTCGTCCAACTATTAGGACGGTAATGAGTGTTGTTGTTATTGTATAACGAGCTTATCGTGAGACTGGCAACATTCTCTAGGCTCACCAGTGATAAACAATGTTTGGGTCGGTTCCTAAGAGAACCACTCCCGTTATGTATGTATTTTGTTGTGATGCAATATCTATTGCGGTATTATGTTGTGCACGTGGAAACGTGCAAAGTGTTGTTAAGTGTGTATGTAGTGTATGTTGTAGGTTGTATAATGTGGAGTGTGTGGATCATGGATGATTCCCAGCTTGTGAAAAGAGGCGTTTAAGGATAACCCGATTTAAGGGTAAGTGTCGTCTATTAAGGAAGTAGCTCCATTAGAGGAGGAACACTCTAGGGATAATGAATACCAAGAGTGACTTATTAAGTAAGGATATATTATCCGTTTGTTGAGCCCATTGAGGCGAAATGTTATGTGATGTGTGTTTACTGTTACATGCATGATTTAAATATAATCAACCGCATGTTAAGACAACAATTAGTTGTGCGTGGCCCGGTAGCATGTGGGCTGCGGGATTACCATACCAGCAAAGGTGCTGAGCCCCTTGGGGCCACCCTTTCTTTCTTTTCCTATTTCAGGTACGAAGTGCTGGAAGCCGTTCGAGAGTAGGACGGGTAGTCGTCGTACATGGGTAATCATTTAAGTGTACGCATACAGTAGGTGTAGAGACCGAGATTGTTGTCGGCATCAGTTTAAATACTCGGTATAGTTGGAAGGAGTGTGTTGTGTTGTTGTTAATGGAAAGGAATCGTAATGTGTAGTTGCTCGGGAATTTAGCCCATCAGACCGGTACAATGTATATGGATTAGCCTTGTTAGTCACGTGGGTGGCTAACGGCGTGTAACACCAACGAGTTAAGTAATGTGAAGAGGTTTGTTTCCGCTGCAGTTTATGGTAAGTATGTAAATGTTGGATGGGGTGTTACAAAAGTGGTATCAGAGCGAAGTATCGCTCTGATGACTGAATTACCGAGCTTAGGAAGTACCGAGTTAGGATTTAAGTACTTTGGGTTAAGGGTTGAGTGATAGCGTGAGAGATACGCTAGTTAGGAACTACTAGTGACTACTGGAAACCTACAATATCCATCCCACCCTCCACAATCCCTGTTTGATAACTTGGGAAAGAACGCAGTGAGATGGAAGTCCTCTCTTACTCGGGAATACCCGATCTGGCTGTTATTAAGTTCCTCTAAAGGTTCGGAGAACCTGTCACACGGTAGATCCCGAAAACTGGGAATCCCGGAGACGGTCTCCATCTGAACAATGTTAACCGCATTTAATAGCGAAGAATGAAGAATCAGTGTAGAAGAATAGAATTTCTGGCAACCTGGGTCGACATGCCGAGCAGTCGAGAATAACCAGTTTGCAACGCACCAACCGTGCAACAGGCAAGAAGTGGATTAATGGAACCCGAGACAAGAGTCTACGGAACCACAGTTGATAAGTAACACACCAACGGTGTACCAACCAACTACGGAACTATAACGTAGTGCCCAAACAAGAGACAAGTCTTAGTAACCACGACAAATACGTGGAACGGGCTACAAGGTGAATATAATACTAAGACAAAGGGGTCTCCCAGAATGGGAAACACCTAGTTAATGAATATCAAGTGGAAACAGTGAGAAGTCACCTAGAGGAGTATTTATCAAGGCAGTAAGATCAGTGAGGGCCAACAAGGCCACTGATGACAATATGGGTCAAAACAATACCACAATCGGTATGTGTCAAACGATAGCAGTTAGTATGGCGCACTTGCCATAGCAAGTGCTACTATAACAGGGCTGTTCGGGAAATTCATAACCACTACAAAATACTTGGAAAAGTACAATAAAGTTAAATGTGAATGTCATAACAGTGGAAGGGCCTGTTAGCCTAACCTCTGTAATTGGAAACACACCAGTCAGCAAGAAGCTAGACTTGGCTAAGGTAAGAAGATGTGTGAAACCATGGAAATTTTCTTTCAAACCCAAATTTATTCAAACCCCTTCTTTTCAAACCAGATTTCTTTCAAACCAACACTTCTTTCCAACCTTCTTTTAAACCAAACCAATGAAACCAGGGGCAATTGACAGGATACAACAGTGGATAAACCTTCCCTCGTTAAGTTCGGGAAACAAGGAATGAATATTGCCACGGGACAATATAAGGGAGTTGACAACAGAATACTTCACCTAGGCGTGTGACGGACACTACAAGTGTACCAACTGTGTTGTGGGACGACCGCACTCCGATAGGAGCGTGTGGGCCTGACAGACCTACTTATAGGTTAGTTGGGTAAGTAGTAATGTATCAGTATGATACCCCATATATGTATACCAGTAGAGTCCGAAACACGGGAAGTAGTCGACTCCGTCTACGGTCAGCAGTAAATCAAACAGGAGCTAGAAAATACAAGGAATGCTTGAAGTCAAGGAACTCAGTTAAGTTAACGAGACTAAAGGAATTAGTGAATTCCTTTCAAGGAAATGTTAAGAGTCAGGAGGTGCGAAGTGCACTAACTGCAATGTAAAGACAGCTCATATGACTTAAGGATCCCCAGGGACAAAAATGATAGCTGGAATGGTGACCCAGCCTAATGTGGACACATTAATGTGCAAAGAACGGGATGAAACTCCCAGAATGAGTACCTACACTATCAGGAAATGTTGATCTTCACAGAAGAAGATAATGATAATAAGCCAGCTAAGAACGCAAACGGCGTGGCTAACTAAATATACCAATAAGTGTGAGCCAAATGTAATGGCATAACTTAGCAACACCTAGGAGCAGTCCTTGAAGGGTGTTCGCATCAACAATTGTTGAATGAAACGCATGACAGAAACACAAGGGTTGAAATTAAACACCCAGTTTAGACATAAGTTGTCAGGAGACGGACTGACAATCTTAAGGGGCATCCCATGAAAGGAAACGGAATGCAACGACCTTGTCATGGAGCTCAGTATAATATCCAATCATATAATGTTGTACAGAGAAGTACATATGTGTGGACAGCCTACAATGAGCCCAGCTCAAGGCAAACAAGGCTCATAAGCCATAAGCAAGATATGTTATATAAATTCAATTGATTGTAGAAGTTTATATTGTATAAGTGAATAGAGTGGTAAACGAACCACTGCATTAAGAGTGGGGATACCTCTCGATATTGTGAGACCGCAGGAGCGGTAGTTATGTGTATCAAGCCCAAGAATATGTTAAGGATTGACCATATTGTTATTGAAAGAGAGCAGTTAGCTTAGTAACATGTGTGTATAAAGTGAAACACCGAGCTGAATAATGCCGGCTTGTGACTCGAATGATCGATGCTCAAGAAGCATTCAGTAGTCATCCAAATGAGTGATAAACCATAATACGAATGATGTAAGTATATGCGTGGAAATTAATGTGACAGTAAATACGATGTGAGTTAGTGTTATTAATAAACACTGTGCAGTAAGCGACCGTTGTATAAGTGTTGATGAATAATGATGTAACAGATAAGACCATTATGAGTTAAACTCAGTGGAGATGCAAGATAAGTGATGTTAAACAAACTGAGCAATAAGTCAGTGGTAGGTACTGTGTGATGAGGAACTCAGTGTGAATTCCATGGTGAATCGCATAAGGGAATTATTGTCAAGAGTTTACACCTCTGCACTCTATATGACTGAGTGTTTTGGTATTGCACTTGTGCAGTAATGATCGAGTGGGATAGCTAGGAATTGGAAACATGTTAATTGTGGAGGAATAATGTTAATATGGCCGATGCATAGGAAATGCAAGGCCGCACCTATAGAGAGTACTTGTACAAAACCAAATGTGGAGACATGATTAACAGTAAGTGACTACAGTAGCACTAACTGCCAAATACCGGTATGGAATATACCCCAAATGTTGTAAATAGCTGAGAGAGCACTACACACTAGGTAGTAGCTCAATCTCAATCGACAATAAGTCGAAAGGGAACAAGTCAATCATTGTGAAATACACAGTTGTATACAGTAAATTGTCATGGAAGTGGATAGGAAGTTTGTAACTCACCGAATTCGCTAACGGTAAGAGATATACCACGCGTCGGTTGAGAAAACCATTGTTACCAAGATGAAGGTGACAACTGGGAATATACATACAGTAAGAATAACAAATGGGGCAATTAAGCTCTACGGTTATTGGAGTTTCGCAGCAGAAACTAGTGAGCCAGTGATTCAAGTGTTGAATGTACATGGTGAACATGAGTGAATGGCTAATTATTAACGCCTAGAAGCCTAACAGGCCAGAATTGAAACCAACTAAGAGTTTAAACAAACTCCAATGAGAATTCTTGGTTTAGGAACTAAACCGCCAATGGTTAAGATCCTCTAATCAGAATCCATTGTGTAATAGGCCCGTGGAAGTTAAAACACTTCACGACGGCAGAACATTATAAGCCAATGTTTAGTGATTGATTACGTGGCGTAATCCCTTTTAAGGGGGGTAGAGCGCAAACCACTTAGTGTATATTACCGTACAAGTGTACGTGGTGTATGTGACTTATATTGTGCATAGCACAAAATTATATTATTGTTTTGATGATTGGTGTGTGTGTGGTTACGTAAACATACACATTCATTCATGGTTTAATGGTGGTAATTGCGCACAGAAGATGCGAATACCATTGTGATAAGTGTGTGTGTTTGTTAACAGTTGTGTGTGATAGTACAAGTGTGGGGAGTAGAGAAACTCCCGGGGAACAAAAGCCCCGACAGTGTATAAATGTAAAACCAGGTGTTGTATTTTGATAAAATATATGTGTATATATATATACTATATAGTGATGCATGAAAGGGTATGAAACCGACATAGAACCTATGAGAATAATATTCCCTAGGCAACATGATTAAGTGAATGGAGGTAACTGATAGACGTTCTATCCTTTGGAGATGTTATGATCATGATTAGAATGACTTTAAAAGATAGAAAATTGGAAATGAATGATTTAATTGATGCTTGAAAATGAGTGGGAGGTGGAACTTGATTTGCATGTGATCAAGGGAAGCCGAACACAAATTGGAGTGGAAGGATAGCTCAACACTGATGCTGATCACATCAGGGTTGGATGACTCTTGAAACTCCCTATAGTGGTCACAATAACCACGCTAAGAAAAGAAGCAAAGAGCTTAAGTTGGACTTGGAGTTGTGTTTTTTTCAAAAGGATTTTCAATTGGTATTATAAAACTTGATGGATACTTTACGTAATTAAAGTCTTCTTACTTAACCTCACAAGGAAATTTTAAACTTAAGTGATGTTTTAATCTCCCAAAGGCACGGGGACGGAAGGTGTCCATCGCGACCGGGTTCTGCGGGATCACAGTGTGTATGTAAAAGATATTTTTGATTGTTATACATGCTATGACATGTTGTGTGGTATGCGTATAAATGTTATTTTGACTTTGATCTCCTAAAGTGTATGCTATTGAGACCTATGAGTCTAAATGTGTTGTGTTACATAGACCTAAGTGTCTGAAGACTGTTATGTTATGGGACCTATGTGTCCAAATGTTGTGATGTTCCCGAGACCAGTGAGTCCAAGGGGTTGTTATGTATGTGTAAGTGTTGTTAAGATACCCGGACCATAGAGTCCGAGGTTATCATGTGGATATGTTATGTTATGTGTGGATGTGAATGTGTTGCCCGGAACATTAAGTCCGAGGTTGTGATGTAGAGTGTGTTTGGTTATGGAAGTTTATTTCCAAGTGATTCCTGTGTTCTAATCTAATGATGTGTGGAAAGTGTGAACTTCGAGGACGAAGTTCTTTTAAGGGGGGTAGATTGAAATACCCCAAACCTTGATATGTGGTTTAAATATCAAACTATGTTATAGAAGGCTAAAAGTGCCTTAGAAACGTTTGTACAACTTAAATCATAGTAAACACAATAAAACTCTAAGACACAGTTTGAGCAAAACATGCTCTAAGCCATGAGTGAACTTGGTTAGGACCCAAAGAGCCTACCAAGACTTGATAACATTTAATTATGATTTAATAAGGCTAATAAGTCCTTAGGAACCTGTTGGACAGTTAAACCAAATAAACACAAGAAAATACCTTAAAGTCAATATGAGCAAAATGGCTCTAAGCTTGGGATAAATGTATAAGACCTAATGGTCATACCTATACCTTATAATATGTTAATGAACATATTAAATCAATTACCAAAGAAAACCAAGCTTGAAAACAAGTTAAAACACAAAATGTGCTTTAAGGAGTCTTAAAGCACGTTTTTGAAAAATTGTCTTGTAAATGAGTTTTGAATGGCTAAATGCCCATCATTACACTTTAATTAACATGTGTACTATATAGTATCACATTTGGGTGGCTATATCAATGGGAAATCAAAAATTTCACTTCTATGTGCCTTGTTTTAGTGAATAGTGATTTTTATAAGCTAGTTTGTAACATATGATGTTATAAGTAATTAAATTGACAAACAAAGACCAAAACACCCTTCTATTATATGGGGGCCGGTTTTATCATGTGGTGACTCACCACTCACTTGTTAACTTGTTAAAGAAATAAAGATGACTAATATAGTTACTATTTGCTTTTTAAGTACAAATATCTTCCAAAAGTAAACTTATCTCATTTCTCTTTCTCTCATTCCCTTCTCCATTTCACACGGCTCCACTCTCTTCTTCCCTCTCTTCTTCTTGTTCTCACGTTCATACAGCACCACCACCATGGAAGTCCACCTTTGAACCCTTGTAAAACCTAGCTCACTTAACCAATCAAAAACAAACACCACCATTCTCTTCCTCTCATCAAGCTCTTCATTTTCTATCTTCTCAAATTTAAGATCACCATTCGGTGCCATGGAGTTTTCCACCATTGATGGAGCTTGAGCTTGTCTTTCCACATATTATTGATCTCCTTTGCTCCTAGGTAAGGAATCTAAAAAAAATCAAGTTTCCTCCATGTTTTGTGTGTGACCGAAAATATTCATTGATGGAGCTCCTTGTGTTGCTTTGTTCTAGCTCCATTTGAATCTTTCAAGGACTAGGTGGAGTCCTCTCTTCATAGATATTCAAACACCCTTCAAAGATTAAGGTAAAACAACTACATTAATGTTTTGAAATAATGTAACCTAGGGTTTACAATGAGATGGAGCTTAAAGCTTGAATACTCATTATGTTGTTTGTATAATGTTTAGTAGTGTGGCAAGGAACCAAATGCCTTACCGGTTTTACAAGGAAACAAGAAAGAAATTTGTGAGGAAAAGGTAAACAAGCTATCTCAATGTATTTAATGCCTTAGGAAAATGAGCTTGATTTGCTTAATAAAATACCTAAGATCCAATGGCAATGAGCTAGTAAATGCTCTTAAGGTTTATTAAGGGCATATGTATTGTTGGGTGTATTTGCAGGTCAAAGGCATTACTTATGTGGGAAATTCAGTGTTTAAGGTTTTGCAATTTAAGGCCTAAGAGCCATGTTATTTAAGGGCCTATGCCAAGCAATTTAAGTTATGCACTATATTGTGATGTAGTGCTAAATGGTGTGAAGTTTTGTGTATAAAAATGTGTTTGATGGATTTTAGGTGTTCTTGAATGAAACAAGGTAAAAACCTAAGTGTTTGGATGTGAGTAAATACAAGAGAAGCTATGGCCAATTTGGGAAATGTGTGAGAAGTTCTAAGTGTTTTAAGAAAGTTTTGGTGAACTAGGAAGTATTAAAGGTGAACAAATGTTTCACTAAGGAGAAACGTCATTAAGGTGTTACAAGGATTTAGGTGCTATCTTGGAAGTACTAGGAATTTAATGAGTGTTTTAGGATGAAATAAAGTCTTGGAGAAGTTTGTTTAAAGTTGGGTAAAGTTGATGATAAGGGGAATGAGGTTTAGGTAAGGTTTTTGAGAAAGGAATCCAAGAAGTTGTGAAAAGAGGATTTGGCTAGTAAGAGGAGATGCTTGGGAGAAGATGTTATGAAGGTGAAGAAGCATTTTAGTGTAGTGGTCATTATAGGTGAAGTACCACCTAGAAATCTTAAGGAGAAACATCCCAAGTGCTAGGAACTTTGTAAGAAGTTTTGAATGATAAGACGGTTTTGGTGAGTGATTTAAAGAGTTTTAGCACATGGATAAAGGTGTGTTTGAAGTGCCCAAATGAGGTTAGGTATACTAGGATATGTGGGGTGAAGTTTGGAGTTGAATGTAAAAAGGAAAACAAAGATCTGGGGCAGACGGACTTGCGACCGGACTTGCAAGTTCGGTCGGGCCCAGTTTACCCTGTGGGAATTAGTTTCTGGAATGGACCGGACATAGGACCGGACTTACAAGTCCGGTCGAGTAGAAAAATTTTGACGGAAATGTGTTCTGGAATCGACCGGACTTGGGTAAGTCCGGTCGGCAAGTCCGGTCGGACCAAAAATGTTGTTTAAGGTTATGAAATGATATGTAATGATGGGGATTGATAGGTAATGATGTTATAAGGTTGTTAAGGACATGTTAGGTGAGTTTTTAAATGGCAATTAAGTGGGTGAAAAGTTGTATCAAATGTAAAAGTAAAAAGTTAAAATGTAAAGTTATGTAACTAAGTTAACGGGGAAAGTTAAGCATTAGACATTAAATAATCAAGCAAACCCCGATGTTAATAAAAACACATGTGATGTTAACAGTTGTTCGAGAATCGCTCGAGGAACATAAGTGGACTCCGGTGACAGGTATGGTTTTTCTTGCACCTGTGTCCTACCGGATTACACCGGCTTGTATGCCAATGTGTTTTTCTGTATGTTTGCCACGTTGAAATTAAACATGTAATGAGTTTACGGAGGCTGCCCACATATCCCCTTCGTCCCATGGTGTGGGGTAGAGATTCGCTTCACGGTTTTTTGACGTGCTTGTTCTTGTCTTTGTTGTTAAGACATTACAATAGAAAAATAATTAGAAAATCATGGATAAAACAATATGAGCATTAATTCAGAAAAGCGTACACACAAACATACCCTGAACTCGGGGGTGGAGTGGTGCTCAACGAAGACCCTCCACTCCTCTTCGGTGATTATGCCATTGTACACCACATACGGCGGAGGCTCGCTTTGGGGAACCCTAGTGATCCAGTTCTCCACCAAGTAGTGGCGGAATGATTTAGCTTTGCCACCCACCACAGAAAGAACGGTCTTCTTCACTTCTTTTGGGATCTTGTACCGTTCTTGCACCTTCTTTCAGATGGTCTCCTTAACTTCTCTCAGGACTTGTGGCCATGTGTGGTTGATGGAGCAATGTGATCTGGACAGAATCCCTAGCATACTAGCGAACTCTGACCTACTGCCCCCACAATACCTCTCATACCGATCCTAGACAATATTGATCTCATCCGGTTTCTACAGCTTCAGCCCACGAGTCAGTCGTAGAAGGTGCACTCATGGAAGGGGCAGCAGCAGTAAGGCCAGCTGTAGAAGGGCCAACAGCAGAAGGGCCAACGGTAGAAGGGCCCGCAGTAGAAGGGGCACTGGTAGAAGGAACTAGTACCATTAGCTGATCATTTTCTAACTTGTCGCAAAATAACTCGAACTCTTCAACCATGCCTGCAATATTTGAAATAAAATTAAGCATTAGATAATGACACAAAAAAATACACGGAATTTAACAATGGTCATATACAAGCAACAAATAAAATATTGTTAATTACTTATAAATTTTAATGGTAATTACTTACATACACCATTATCTCTCAATCCACATTCCCTCATTATGGTCTGATCGTATATACTCACGATGACCAGTGACCTCAACCTCTTCCTATGAATTAGGAACAGTTGGAGGTTCATCTTCTGTGTCATACTCATCCTCATCAACCACACCATCACACCAACTATTCATCTTCTCCCTTTAAGCACCACAGACCATCTAGGATTGCAGGGATCAGTTACATAAAATATTTGCTTAACATTCGTCCCAACAATGAATGGCTCAACCATGGGAGTAGCTCTAGACAGTTCAACCAGTTTCATACCATGCTCCTTCTCACAGTAGCCATGTTTGTTGTCAACCCAGTTACACCGGAAAACACACATTTCGTAGTTATTGTAGTCCAATACCCAGATGTCTTGTATAACACTGAAATATGATTGTTTTACTGAGACTGGACTGCGACCCACACCGCTGATGTCATATAAGTCTTGATAAGCTTCAAGCTCTACGCCACTGTTTTAATTCGTTGTCTTGTGATCCTGATGTTATGTGAAAAAGGTGAATCCATTGACATCATACCCCTAATAAGAAATTACATCCAGATTTGGTCCAAATGCAATTACATTAATCAGTTCAGGCACATTCGTGGACTGATCGGACAACACTCTGTCTTTGAACCATCTGACAAATGTCTTGTTCTGCTCATTTTGTAGTCTAACGTCACTCATGTCTGGATATTTTGCTCTTAAAACGCACAAGTGTTCATCAAAGTACGGTTTGACATATTCAAGATGACTCGGCACAACTAAATGAGCATTGTTAAGAGTGTCTATATCAATTCTTTTTAGTTTCCGTCCAACCGTGCCAACACCCTTCAATCTGCCCTCGTGTCTAGAACGTGGATGCCCAATGGTATCGACACCTTCTAGGTAATTGGTGCAGAAGTCTACAACTTCCTCTGTCACAGTGCCCTCTATAATACTGCCCTCTGGGTGACGACGGTTCTTCATTTTCTTCTTCAAGACACCCATGTACCTTTCGAACGGATACATGTAGTGAAGGTACGAAGGACCACACATCAGAATCTCTCTTACAAGATGCACGAGGAGATGTATCATTATATCAAAGAACGAAGGAGGAAAATACATCTTCAGCTGGCACATTGTCACAATAAGATCCTTTTGTAGTTTAGTCAGAGTGTCCGCATCAAGAACCTTAGACAAAATGGTTTTGAGGAACACACTGACATTTGTGATTGTGTGTCAGACAGCATCAGGCAAGATCCCACGCAATGCAATTGGCAAAAATTCTTGAACTAGGACATGATAATCGTGAGATTTTATTCCTACTAATTTCAAATCTTTCATGGACACTAGGCTTCTTATGTTTGAGGAGTATCCTGAAGGCACCTTTGTAACGCCCCTAAAACCGGCCTAAGAGTTAGAGGCATTACACGCCGCGTATTACTACCTAATAACGCAAGGCTCTAAGACTAACCGTTTACAAACATGGCCCCGAACAATACTTATACTAATGCTTGTAAAATAATTGTACTAAATACAATCAACCACAGAGTAACTCCCAAAACCAAATCAAAGTCAGAAAGAGTGAGGCCCGAAGGCTACAACATCATAAACAGACAGTTTGAATAACCAAATGAGCTAAACAACTATGGCTCCAGAACTAAAGATGATCCTCGCTGATCAATCTACAAAAATAGTAAGAGAAGGGGAGTGAGCAAACAACTATGCCCAGTAAGCAGCGACCGTCATCAGTGAGGTCGCTCAAAACAATTGAAAACAGAAGGGAAGCAGAGGTTAGCAAAAATCAATAGTTCTCACCACAGTCAGAGCATTGCGGAAATGATTACAGAATGGAACACTAGAGTTCCCAGTTCAAAAATAACCAGAGTTCACAAACAGATAGGGGACACAGTACAATGCACACACTCAAAAGGGTCGTAGACCCATAGACCATACCAGATCTCTCGACAACGCAGAAATGACCCAAAAGAGTTAAAGGGTCTGTCAACCCCACAGAACAGAAAGGGAATGACCCACACTCAGAATGACGTCTACATGGTATACCACGGAATAGCTCAACCCAGGCATTCACTGCTCAGAAACAAGGTAAAGTGTCCCAAAACAGAAGGTTTGTAAAATAGAAGAAAACTTGCATTTAAACATGCCAAAACACTCATAATACAGTAGTAAGGATTAAAAGGAATCCAACACCGCAAACGGCATTCAAATCGGAGTTCAGACGGAGAAGTTATGTTGAAAACAGTATAGTGTCCGAGCTTGTGTCCGGACATTGAATTTCGGACACAAGTCGAGACTCGGAAGCCAGAATTGCCAAATTTCCGAACTTGTGTCTGAATGTCAAAGTTCGGACACAAGACAATTTGAAATCAGACAGAGAGTTTCAGAATGTCCGAACATCGATGCTCGGACGGATGCTCGGACGGGTTTTACGAGAAAGTTACGCGGTGTGTCCGACCTTGTGTCCGGACATCAAAGTTCAGACACAAGTGAACTAAACTCAGAGGAGAATCCAAGGGAGTGTCTGAACATCAGTGATTGGACTGATGTTCGGACATACCCCGAACTTTGAAAATCAAAAGCGCACCACGCACTGTCCGAACTTCAAAGCTTGGACAGAAGTTCGGACAGTGCGAAAACAGCAGTTTCCAGAATGACGAACAGAGCAGATAAAGTTACATAAAACACCACACAAATTGTCAGAACAACACACACACCAAATCAGATTAAAATGCAGAATACCATAGGGGTTTAGCCAGTTAGAAACGCCCAACGAAATCAGAATCACACCACAATTCAGAACGTAAACCATTGAAACCCCCTATGGCTGAACTTCCAAACCGAATCAAGCAACCACCTACCTCAATAATTAGCAGAAACGACAATGGTTCGAGACAACGGCGTAATCCACACAGAGCAGCAAACCGGCACAGCCCAACAGCCACTGAAACCCCGCAATTGACAATCCAAAATAAGAAAACGAAGGAAGGAACCCAGAACAATGCAATCTCAAATCTGCAGCACAAACCTAAAATCGACGGTCCCGAAATCACCACCAATCGACTATAGCAGCCCCGGACTGACTCTGACTGAACGCCAGACACAACACCGATCTAACAACATTCGAAGGATTCAAATCAGTAAACCGAGAAGGGAGAAGAAAGCCGACGAAGCCCAGAATTCTGCAGAACAAACCTGATAACGGAACGAGGGAAATCCAGCAACGCAGGTCCGTAACTAATTGCAACAGTAGCACCAGGATTCTCAGCAGAGGAAGAACTAGCGAGAAAGTAAGAGAGAGGAAGAGCACTCGTTCAAACTTGGAAACTGCCCACGCTCCACGAAACGACTGGTGTGATTAAATGATACGGAAAAGGAAAATAAGGGTTCACTTCCTTATTTAATTAACTCACTTAATTACCTCATTAATTAGGTAGAAGACCTCCTTGCCCTTAATCATTGTAGAAATGTCACTGACGTCCCAACTGATATAAGGAGAGCAAGATAACTTAGAATAACGTTATAACCAGACGTAATATAATGTTACAAAATATGGGTTATAACATCACCTCCCCCTTAAAAGAATTTCGTCCTCGAAATTGACTCACCTCACTGATCGAAAAGGGAGGGAAACTTGGCATGCAGCTCCTCCTCGAGCTCCCAAGTCGCTTCACGTTCTGACTGATCAGACCACTGAACCTTAACCATAGGCAAGGTCTTGCTACGGAGCTGGCAAACATCTCTAGCCAAGATGCGGGTAGGCACCACCTCATAACTGAAGTCCTCTCTCAACTGGAGCTGACTATGGTCGATCACATGAGACGGATCATGCATGTACTTCCTCAGCATCGAAACGTGGAACACATTGTGCACAGCTAACAAGGATGGAGGCAGAGCTAAACATTACGCCACAGGGCCAATCCGCTCTAGGATCTCAAAAGGTCCAACGAACCTCGGGCTAAGCTTCCCACGCATTCCAAACCGGACAACACCCCTGACTGGTGACACACGCAGGTAGACATGATCTTCAACCCCAAACTCAAGCGGTCTGCGCCTCTGGTCTACGTAGCACTTCTGCCTACTCTGAGCAACGAGCAAACGCTCTCGAATCTTCCTGATCTTCTCTACTGCTCCCTGCACCAGCTCGGGTCCAACCAAGACCCTCTTCTTCAGGTCGTCCCAACAGATGGGAGACCTGCACCTTCTACCATACAACGCTTCAAACTGAGCCATACCAATGCTCGCCTGAAAGCTGTTGTTGTAGGTGAATTCGATCAGGGTCACATGCTGATCACAGCTACCTCCAAAATCTAGAACACATGCACGAAGCATGTCCTCCAGGACCTGATTAGTCCTCTCTGTCTGGCCATCCGACTGAGGATGGTAGGTTGAACTGAAAGCTAGACTCGTCCCCAAGGCCTTATGCAAACTGCGCTAGAATCTAGACACAAAGCGCGGATCACGGTAAAAAACTATAGTAGTAGGCACACCATGCAGCCTCACTATCTCATCGAGGTACAAACGGGCCAAACGCTCCAAACTGAAAGTCTTCTTCACATGTAGGAAGTGGGTAGACTTCGTCAGTCGATCAACAATCACCCACACAGCGTCACAGCCCGAAGGAGTCCTAGGCAATCCCATGACAAAGTCCATCCCCATGCTCTCCACTTCCACTTAGGAATGAGAAGGGGCTGAAGCAAACCCGCTGGCCTCTGGTGCTCAGCCTTCACCTGCTGACAGGTCTGGCACTTCGACACGAACTTAGAGATGTCACGCTTCATCCCAGACCACCAGAACGACTCCCTGAGATCCCGATACATCTTCACCCCTCCAGGGTGAACTGAGTATGGAGCTCCATGAGCCTCCTGAAGGATCTCTCTACGCAGAACAGCATCATCCGACACACACACTCGACCTCTAAAATGCAGACAGCCATCACTGGAGATACTGAAGTCGGAACTCTACTCTGCAGACAACCCCTCTCTGATCCGACACAAAGCTGAATCTGACTCCTGACCAACTCTGATCATGTCCACTAACGAAGACTGAACCTGAAACGCTGCTATCATACTGACACTGTTTGGTCTAACTACCCAAGCGCCCATACGCTGAAGCTCTATAGCAGACCTCTGAACTCCTGTCAAAGCACAAGCTACACCCAGAGCACCTCTCCGACTCAAAGCATCTGCCACAATGTTAACTCTACCAGGATGGTGGAGGATCTTCAAGTTGTAGTCGTGAAGTAGCTCCAACCACCTCCTTTGTCTCAAGTTCAGCTCCTTCTGAGTGAACAAATACTTGAGACTCTTGTGGTCCGTGTAAACCTTACACGATGCTCCATACAAATAATGTCTTCAAATCTTCAGCGCGAACACTACAACTGCTAACTCCAGGTCGTGGGTAGGGTAGTTCTTCTCATAAGGCTTAAGCTGTCGAGAGCCATAAGCCACTACCTTACCCTGCTGCATCAAGACACACCCAAGTCCCTTATGGGATGCATCACAGAAGACCTCGAAGCCCTCTGTCCCAGACGGCAAGGTCAGAATCGGTGCAGTAGTCAGCCTCTTCTTAATCTCCTGGAAGCTCTGCTCGCAAGCCTCACTCCACTCGAACTTAATCTCCTTCCTCAACAGACGGGTCAGCGGGGATACAATCTTAGAAAACCCCTCGACAAACTTCCTGTAGTATCCAGCTAACCCAAGGAAGCTACGGATCTCAGCAACATTCATGGGCCTCGCCCACTCCATCACTGCTCTAATCTTCTCAGGGTCCACTGAGATACCGTCCTTCGAGACTACATACCCCAAGAACACTACCCGATCGAGCCAGAAATCACACTTCTTCAGCTTAGCGTACAGCTCACGGTCCTTCAACGTCTGTAGAATGATCCTCAGATGCTCCTCTGCACTCTTAGAATATTCCAAAATGTCATCTATAAAGACCATTACAAACTAATCCAGATAGGGTTTGAAAACCCGGTTCATCATATCCATAAAGACAGAGGGAGCATTAGTCAACCCAAACGGCATAACTAGGAACTCATAATGCCCATAATGAGTCCTAAAGGTGGATTTAGGCACGTCCTCGGCCTTAATCCTCAGCTGATGGTAGCCTGAACGAAGGTCTATCTTCGAGAACACTGTGGCGCCCGCCAACTGGTCAAATAGATCGTCGATGTGCGGTAGGGGATAGCGATTCTTGATGGTCACCTTATTTAGCTCTCTATAATCGATGCATAATCTGAAGGTTCCATCCTTCTTATTTACAAACAGCATTGGCGCTCCCCAGGGCGAAACACTAGGGCGGATGAAGTCCTTATCTAGCAACCCCTGCAGCTGAACCTTCAGCTCCTTCAACTGTGCTGGACTCATACGGTAGGGGGCCCTAGAGATGGGCTGAGTCTCTGGCACCAAATCAATGGTGAACTCCACCTCCATCTCTGGTGGAAGTCTGGGCACGTCATCCTGATAAACTTCAGGGTACTCTCTGACAATCGGGATGCTCCCCAAACTAGATCCCTCACGCACCTCTGGTAGGTAGCACAAAAACCCATGGCAGCCCTTCCTCAAGTAGCTAGCCGCCTGCAACGCTGATACCAA
Source organism: Limonium bicolor (assembly GCA_023374045.1). Taxonomy (NCBI): domain Eukaryota; kingdom Viridiplantae; phylum Streptophyta; class Magnoliopsida; order Caryophyllales; family Plumbaginaceae; genus Limonium; species Limonium bicolor. Next base: position 178,333,046 of record CM041776.1, on the reverse strand, counting down.
CACAGGCGCACCTGGAACTGCATTCCCAGAGAAAACAAACCGGCTCCCGCCTGGCAGATCAAACACCACTTTCCTCGCTGCACAGTCTATATGGGCATGGTGCTATGCTAGCCAGTCCATGCCCGGAATCACATCAAAATAGGCCATCCGCATCGGGATGAGGTCAGCATAAAAAGTCTTGTTCCTAACTGCTATGCGACAAGTCTTACACATAGAATTCAGCACACAAGGGGCAACGCCACCTAATGGACTATTCACACATAGGTCTACCTCATTAGGCATGGCGGTCAGTCCAAGCTTACCCAACAAATCAGAACAGATAAAGGAGTGCGTAGCTCCAGAGTCAAACAGGCAAAACACATCTTGAGAATGGATCTGGAGAATACCTGAGACGACGCGATCACTAGCACGATCACGCTCTCCTGCCATAGCATAAACTCGGGCCTAAGTCTGAGGCTTCTTCTAGTCGGACCTCGCCCCTGAGTCTGAACCCGTGACTCTACCAGACACCTAAGGGCATTGAGCAATCCTATGCTCCATCGACCCGCACTTGAAACAGGCACCAGTCTATATGGGCATGGTGCTCTGCTAGCCAGTCCATGCCCAGAATCACATCAAAACAGGCCATCCGCATCGGGATGAGGTCAGCATAAAAAGTCTTGTTCCTAACTGCTATAGGACAAGTCTTACACACAGAATTCAGCACACAAGGGGCAACGCCACCTAATGGACTATTCACACATAGGTCTACCTCATTAGGCATGGCGGTCAGTCCAAGCTTACCTAACAAATCAGAACAGATAAAGGAGTGCGTAGCTCTAGAGTCAAACAGGCAAAACACATCTTGAGAATGGATCTGGAGAATACCTGAGACGACGTGATCACCAGCACGATCACGCTCTCCTGCCATAGTATAAACTCGGGCCTAAGTCTGAGGCTTCTTCTAGTCAGACCTCGCCCCTGAGTCTGAACCGGTGACTCTACCAGACACCTAAGGGCATTGAGCAATTCTGAGCATACTTCGAGAGAGTCACGAACTTCCTCACGTACTCCTCGACTGACATATCTCTCCCCTGACGTAGCCGATTATACTCGTTGATCTTCTGATCCTTGTAGACATCCGGGTAAAACTGCTTGTTGAAATCCAAGCAGAACTGCTACCAGGTCCAGGGCGGGGGATGCTTACCCATCACCATCCGCCACCACTCCTTCGCCTCCCCCTTAAAGAGGAATGTGGCGAAGTCGACCTTCTGATCATCCTCTGAACCCATGACTCTTAGCAGGTCCTCCACCTCAGTTATCCAGTGGCTCGCCTCCTGAGGGTCACCACAGCCATCGAAGGAATGCGGCTTTAGCTTCATAAACTCCTGGAGCGCCCTGACTCGGCCTCCCACAGCATTCGCCCCAGCTGGGCCCGCGCCACCAGCTGCAGCCACTGTCTACATGATCTGTATCACAAACTGCTGCACTACCTCTACAGCCTCTCCCTAAGGGGTCACTGGTGCTCTACGAGGAGGCATTCTGAGACAAACAAACCCAAACTCGTTAGGACTGACTCAGACTTCAAGAAGCTATCACAACTGATCTCTAGACAACCAAACACTTCCACAAACACCAAAGAAAGCCAAACCTGGCTCTGATACCACTAAATGTAACGCCCCTAAAACCGGCCTAAGAGTTAGAGGCATTACACACCGCGTATTACTACCTAATAACGCAAGGCTCTAATACTAACCGTTTACAAACAAGGCCCGGAACAATACTTATATTAATGCTCGTAAAATAATTGTACTAAATACAATCAACCACATAGTAACTCCCAAAACCAAATCAAAGTCAGAAAGAGTGAGGCCCGAAGGCTACAACATCATAAACAGACAGTTTGAATAGCCAAATGAGCTAAACAACTATGGCTCCAGAACTAAAGATGATCCTCGCTGATCAATCTGCAAAAACAGTAAGAGAAGGGGAGTGAGCAAACAACTATGCCCAGTAAGCAGCGACCGTCATCAGTGAGGTCACTCAAAACAATTGAAAATAGAAGGGAAGCAGAGGTTAGCACAAATCAATAGTTCTCACCACAGTCAGAGCATTGCGGAAATGATTACAGAATGGAACACCAGAGTTCCCAGTTCAGAAATAACCAGAGTTCACAAACAGATAGGGGACATAGTACAATGCACACACTCAGAAGGGTCGTAGACCCATAGACCATACCAGATCTCTCGGCAACGCAGAAATGACCCAAAAGAGTCAAAGGGTCCGTCAACCCCATAGAACAGAAAGGGAATGACCCACACTCAGAATGACGTCTACATGGTATACCACGGAATAGCTCGACCCAGCCATTCACGGCTCAGAAACAAGGTAAAGTGTCCCAAAACAGAAGGTTTGCAAAACAGAAGCAAAGTTGCATTTAAACATGCCAAAACACTCATAATACAATAGTATGGATTAAAAGGAATCTAACGCCGCAAACGGCATTCAAATCGGAGTTCAGACGGAGAAGTTATGTTGAAAACAGTAAAGTGTCCGAGCTTGTGTCCGGACGTTGAAGTTCGGACACAAGTCGAGACTCAGAAGCCAGAATTACCAAATGTCCGAACTTGTGTCCGAATGTCAAAGTTCGGACACAAGTGAATTTGAAATCAGACAGAGAGTTTCAGAATGTCCAAACATCGAAGCTCGAATGGATGTTCGGACGGGTTTTACGAGAAAGTTACGCAGTGTGTCCGACCTTGTGTCCGGACATCAAAGTTCAGACACAAGTCGAACTAAAATCAGAGGAGAATCCAAGGGAGTGTCCGAACATCAATGATCGGACTGATGTTCGGACATACCCCGAACTTTGAAAATCAGAAGCGCACCACGCACTGTCCGAACTTCAAAGCTCGGACAGAAGTTCAGACAGTGCGAAAACAGCAGTTTCCAGAATGACGAAAGAGCAGATAAAGTTGCAGAAAACACCACACAAATTGCTAGAACAATACACACACCAAATCAGATTAAAATGCAGAATACCAGAGGGGTTTATCTAGTTAGAAACGCCCAATGAAATCAGAATCACACCACAATTCAGAACGTAAACCATTGAAACCCCCTATGGCTGAACTTCCAAACCAAATCAAGCAACCACCTACCTCAATAATTAGTAGAAACGACAACAGTTCGAGACAACGGCGTAATCCACACAGAGCAGCAAACCGGCACAGCCCAACACCCACTGAAACCCCGCAATTGACAATCCAAAATCAGAAAAAGAAGGATGGAACCCAGAACAATGCAATCTCAAATCTACAGCACAAACCTGAAATCGACGGTCCCGAAATCACCACCCGATCGACTATAGCAGCCCCAGACAGACCTCTGACCGAACGCCAGACACAACACCGATCTAACAACATTCGAAGGATTCAAATTAGTAAACCGAGAAGGGAGAAGAAAGCCGATGAAGCCCAGAATTCTGCAGAACAAACCTGAAAATAGAACGAGGGAAATCCAGCAACGCAGGTCCGCAACTGATTGCAACAGTAGCACCAGGATTCTCAGCAGAGGAAGAACTAGCGAGAAAGTAAGAGAGAGGAAGAGCGCTCGTTCAAACTTGGAAATTGCCCACGCTCCATGAAATGATGGGCGTGATTAAATGATCAGGAAAAGGAAAATAAGGGTTCACTTCCTTATTTAATTAACTCACTTAATTACCTCATTAATTAGGCAGAAGACCTCCTTGCCCTTAATCATTGTAGAAATGCCGCTGACGTCCCAACTGATATAAGGAGTGCAAGATAACTTAGAATAACGTTATAACTAGACGTAATATAATGTTGCAAAGTATGGGTTATAACAACCTTCATGTTGGAAAGGGTACTGCATAGACTATGTTTCTCTTCTTTAGACAGAGTGGGACAGGCAGGAGGCAAGAATGTGTGTTTTCCACGTTCTTGCGGGCCAAGCTCTGTGCGTATGCCCAACTCTAGTTAAATTTTTCTCCCTTTCAAATGATCCTTTATCTTTCCTTTTATGTTCAAAAGGGTGCTAGTGATACTTTCGCCCACGTTCTTCTCGACATGCATCGCCAACACCCCCTTGATTGAATATCCTGAAAGATTACCATAGGCGGGGAAGTCATTGATTGTGCAGTACAACATAGCAAGCAAATTGAAGTCCTCTTTGCTGAATGAGTCGTAAACCGTAGCCCCTTCATTCCACAAGAGTTGTAGATCATCTATCAAAGGTTGTAGGAATACATCAATTTTGTTGCCCGGTTGCTTCGGACCCGATATTAACAGAGACAACAAGATGTGTCTTGGCTTCATGCATAACCACGACGGTAGATTATAAATAACCAAAAGCACGGGCCAGGTACTGTGTATGCTACTCAAAGTACCGTAAGGGTTCATCTCATCCGTGCACAAGCCTAGCCTTAGGTTTCTCAGTTCGTCATCAAATTCATCCGATTTCCAAAACAACATGCAACCATTTGGACAAGCATGAATTTTCTAGTACTCCATACCCATTGGGACATCAATTTTTTGGCTGAGTACGTAGTCGTTGGTAAAACGTTGTCCACCGGAAGAATATTTTTCAAAAGTTCCTAGAGGGCAGTGAAACTTACATCGCTTCAGCCATATTTCGCTTTCAAGTTGAATAGCTTTAGGATGACACTCAACTTGCTTAACTTTGTAGGGTCACACCCGGGGTACAACGAAGTTTTGTATGAATCCAACAAATTTTCATACTTGTCTGGCGTGTTAGAGTGATGTCATTCCACATCTTCGAGCATTGTCTCAATGTCATCGTCAAAGACATCTGGCTCAACGTCAACTGTAGCATCTTCCGGATCACCCGCAACAGTATCATCTCTGAGTTCTGTTTCTGTGTTTTCCTGACCATTATCTCCTTTGCGGGCTTAATAACATCGAACATGCTCTGACCATGCCATTGGATTATGTCTTGGAAATCCTTTGTAAAACCGCGGTGAATCAGATGTTCCTTAACTGTTTCAACGCCGCGATATCAGATTGTTTTGGCAGTCGATACATGGACAAAATATGTATCCCTTGTCTTAAGGTTTCAAATTATTCGCCAACACCGTGCATAACTTATCGACTCCTTCTAAAAACTTGTCGTCCAACTTGTCGCTGTAAATTCACGAACGTTCCATCTCTTTCTAGCTATTTATATGAAGGCAGCCATTTCATACCGTCACCTGTGGCGGAGTCTTTACATTTTTGTATCTTATCAACCTAAATCCATCCATGAGTATTAAATCCCACCGGTGAACGTGTTTTTAATATGTAATTTATTGAAAATTTCGGCAGCATCTCCCTACAGTTCTTGAAATGCACGATATTATGATATTAATCAATAATATATGCACCCGAAGAACAATAAAGAGATACTGCTGAAATAATCAGTAAACTACATATTAAAAACACATTCACACCCTTGGTGTGAGATTTAACAATCATGGACAGTCCCGACAAGGACTGCCCAAGATATACCTCTATTAGGTATATCTTGGGCGGATAACTATGTTTGGTAGTTTGTCAAATACTATATATATATATATATATAAATCTTACCTGATCTAGTAGACAATTAGTTGATGCTAAGACAATTGAGGTCGGAAGCCAAAATAATGTCGTAGTCCTGATGCATAAAAAAAACGACAACATTAGAATTCATCAAAATATCAACGTTAAAATGCTAGCTAAACATCGGCAAAAATTCGATAGCATCTCCCCTATAATTGTAACATTTCCAAATCACTTTTATCAACATCAAATTCACACGCTCCATCAGAATTACTTATAAACTAATTTTACATTTTAAAACTACACTACTATGTATTAATTGAAAAACTAAATGCTAAGAATAACCAAATCAAATTTACTCTTCAAAACAATAAACAAAGAAATATAACTACAGTAGTTGACAGTTTGGTTTGTAAAATTACCGTTAGTAAGCGCAGCGCACAACAACGATTATCAGAAATTGGCTACGCGCGCTTCTGGAATCAGCCCACAAAACAGGTTCCAACTGTGAATTTGGGCACAGGGTTAACATTTTCAGAAATCGACATGGATACATATACATATACAAATTTTCAGAAATCGATCGCATACCAAGTTTAGAGAGAGTCGACGGCGACGACCACAGGTAGAGGTTACTGAAGGCGTTCGAGTGGGCGGTTAACGGTGGCGATGGGTGTTACTAAGGTGGCGGGAGCGAAGATAGCGATGGGTTACTAAGGTGGCTGGAGGGAGGAGGCAATTTCAGCAAGGAAGTAGCGCGAGAGAGAAGTGTTAGAGGTTACTGTAAGTGTGAAGAGTAAACGGGCAAATTTTCAGGATCAATGGTATTGACTCATGTACCCACAGCCACTGGGCCATGAGTCTTATTCGATCAATGTTACGCAACATATTTATTATAACATTTCATTTTCCATTCTGATATATGTATATATATATTTAAGTTAAAATAAGATGGTAAAACGACATCGTTCACAGTCATTTTGATTACACGCGTCTAAAGCGGTGTCGAAAAAAATTAAATAGTGCAGGAAATATTTGCCGTCAGGTTAAAACGACGTTGTTGATCATCAGTGGACGGGGACTTTAGATCACGGTTGACTGTCATCAATAAACCGTAATCTAAAGTCTGTTGATCATCAATAAACCGTAATCTAAAGTCCGTTGATTGTCAAAGCGCGCGTCTACACTCAGACTTTAAATTACGGTTTACTGATAACCGTGATCTAAAGTCCGTTGTAAAAAATGCGCCCCTACCTTCGATCGATTATTGCTTACGGTTATTTCTATAAACGTCATTAATTAATTCCGACCCTCCTATTAATCACGGTTTGTGTTTAAGCCGTGAATAATAAGCCGTCATTAAAGACCTCCGTTCCACCAGTGTTTTATATTTATTAATCTATGTTGTTTTTTGTAAATTAAAAGCGTTATATAGTAAAATGTATAAAAAACAGTAAAAATAATAGAAGTTTATCAAGATGTTAGCTAAAAATTGTATAAACTCAAATTAAATATATATATATATATATGTTATTAGTAATTAAATTATTATTACTTCCAACTTATATCTACTTTGCCAATTTTAACCAACATGTGTACTAATTTTATTTATTATTTCTTGTACTCTATTTATAAGTTATTAATATAAGTGGTAACTTATGAATTAAAAATATTAATATAGTATATTGGAGAATCTTAATTCTTAAGTCACGCTTTTTTTTATTTTACCGTACTTTTAATCCTTAAGTGTCAACATGTATGCTCAAATAAACCTTAAAACACGGTTACTATAAAACCATGCTTTTAAGTCCTTACTCAAAGCGCGGATGGTTGCCGCTCACATTGTAAAACATGATTTACCTCACAAATGTGTTTTAAACATCATAAAACACCAAACCGGATTTATCCAGCGGTGACTATTTAAACTTCAATGTCATATCATATATTATATCAAACTTCTCTCACATTTGGTAAATTTTGTAATACAAAAGAGCCCTTGCTCTTAAAAAGAAAAGATAAGGGCTTGCTTGGTAAGTGGCAATGAGAATCAGAATAAAAATGATGGGTATGGGAATAGCGATAGAATCAATGTGTATGGGAATAAGCATTACCATACCTTTGTTTGGTAAGTGGCAAAGAATGAAAATGATGAGTAATATTTATTATTTATACTTTCATCTTTATTTTTCATGCTTATTGTGTCATTCAAATAATTTAAATTTATTATAAAAAAATAGAACCATTTATTTTCTACAATATTTACGTAATAAAATTTCAAATAATTTTTATAACAATTAAATATAAAATAAATGTAGATTTCATTGCTCACATATAAAATTAAATGTTAAACATTATAGTAAATTATTATTACTAAAAACATTAAAAATTTAAATTTCATTTTAATTGTATTATTATATATTACATATTTAATAGCAACTAACCAAATGAGCGGGACCAGCCCGGCTTTGTTTCCCTTCGGCCTACCTGGCTTGGTTTTATATTATTTTTAATATAAATATTGATTTTTAAAAATATATAAAATTCAATTAAAATGAATATTGATAAATATCATATATGATTTAAATAAATATTAAAAAAATATATAATATTATATAAAATTAAATAAAATAAAAAATATGTATTATATTTTTAAAATGAATATATAGTAATTCCGGTAGGAGATAAGGCTGAGTTGCAGCTCAAAATTTTGTAAAAGCTCGGTCCGGTTTTTGTATATATTTATTCGGGCCAGGTCGGGCTCACCGCAGGCCCAAAATTTTTCCGGCGCCCGGTTGGTTTTTTATTCGAGCTTGAATTGTTTTCCAAACCCATCCAATTATTTTCAGACGGACTTATCGAGCTTTTTTTATGGTGGGTCACCGGCTGGATTGTACTTGATTAGCTCTATAGCTAATACAAGTATTATTGTTAAAACTTAAATTATTATAGGGGATTGTTATTCGCAGTACAAAATTACTAATCACCGCAGCACAATTTTTTTTAAATCATATTGATGTTGTAAACATGTAATGATGTGTCCCTGTATTTTTTTTCAAAAAATGATATCTGAAAGTAATTTAACCCAAGAAGTTTGTAGTTGATTAGTAGCAAATTTTGCTAGTTACTTTTTTGTTGTATTGTAGACACCAAAAATTCTCACCCCATAAAGCAAATTCTAAAAAGAGGGGTCGTCGCCTTTCTTTTTCAAAAGTATCAACGCGCTTGCCAAAACGAAACCATCATTTTTTTTTGACAAAATTCTTAAACCAATTTTCAAGCGTTTCATAAAAAAACATTTTTTTATAAAAAATGAATTTTCAAACAATAATATGTCTTAAACCTCCCCTTTTATTTAGTTATCTATTTACTATTGTCAATTAAATTTCCGTAGTTGTGAGCATTTCATTTACTATTTTTCGTCATTTTTTATGATGATTTTTTACTATCTCATTTTCTAGTCAGACAGGCCTGGTTTAACCTAATTTTCAGCCGAACCCAACCTAGCCCAATATCCAAGGCCCATCTGATCATTTGCTCCATCTTGACAAACACAGCCCACGTTCAAAGCTGCCTTTTAAAACCAAAAACCCTACTGTTCCCTGGGATCCATCTACAGTAGCCCCGTTGTTCATTATCCTCTTCCCCGATCAGCCTCTTTCTGGCTGATTCTCCATTTCTGAAACAAAGGAGCTCAATCCTCTTTCTTTATCCCTACAATACTCCAACAGCCCTTCTCTTGATTTTTTTTCCATCCTGAAGCTATCTCTTCTCGGCTCGAATCGAACACACAAAACCCGAATCCTGTTGATATCTCATTCGATCTCTCTCAATATCGATCGTTGGTCACACCGCCGCCTCCCCAATCTTCATCACCCGTTGACAGAAACCACCACCCCTCTTGGATTTCCATCTCCCCTCTGATTCCTCTTGATACAGCAATCGACTTCACCAGCCTCCTCACCTCCCCTTTTCATGGCGGAAACTTCTGAAACCAGAGTAGTCACCACTTCAATCACTCGTGAATCTTCCTCTTCGCCATGCGCAAAAAAATGAAAACTCCTAGAAAAGATAAATGTTCCTCACTTCTCATCTCAAAGGCAGTCATTCAATTTCCTATCTCAAAACCGGCCGCTGAGTTATGGAGAACCTCGGCTTTGACGTCCGGCTTTCCCGTAGGTGTCCACCGTTTCCGATCCTTCAACACCATGGGCATGAACTATGTCATCACCTCATTCTCATACTAGGGCTCGTCCCCCTCGAGAGAACATTTAACCTCTCTATGCTCTTTCTCTGACTCGTTCATACAGACTAGGGAGGTTTGGTTCGTTTCCTTCTCTATCTGAAGTGTAATGGTGGTTTGATTTGACTTGACCGCCTCATTTTCGTTTTTTGCAAAATTTATGCCGATTTTGGGGTTTATGTTGTTCGTTTGTCTAGCCATTATCATTCATGTACTAAGATTTGGCCGTTTGAGTGCTCTTCATCTCGGATTTGCTTCTCTTCAAACCAACTTGGCTTTGTAGAGATGAACGAAATAGGTTAATTTGACATCCTACTGGCATGGTTTTAATCTCATGCGAAGAAGGCCATTTGGATGATCTTTCGAACTTGGGGCTAAGTTTCTTCTTACTTCTACACTCTACTGGTTAAACATTGTCGAAAAAAAAAGCACATGTAAACTCCCTGGTGTTGGCTTTGATTTGGAACTGACAAAGTCACTTGCGCACCTATATGTTTTGATCATGCTCGGGCTAAAAAAAATGTGTTCGGCCTTCTTTATTTGCTTCATATGATCTGTCGGTTCGGTGTGGGTTTGATTAACACATTCATTTGGGGATTTATAGCAGGAGTCATCTTCTTTGAGTCCCGATTCGTTGCCCATTTGCGCAATATAATACGAACCAGAGTTTAATCTCATTGCTGCAACTTGATTACCTGTTCATACAGTTTAATACGGTTCTTGCTCACTAAGAATGTGTGGTTTCACTCTATTACCTTGTTGCCATATATGGAGTGCAATTTGTTGTGTTGGTCTGTTATCCCTTCCTCGAGATGCTTAATTGACGTGCGTATATCACGATGATGGCTTGATTTCGATCACTTTCTGATCCCTTTTGCTATGCCATTTGACCGAGGTACACGCACTCGGGCTTGAGTTGTTGGACTTGGAATTAACTTTGGGCTTTTAATAAGCTAATTTGGAGCGGTCAATCGTGGGCCATTTATGTAACCTTGGTGGTACACTCCCTTCGCGACTTGGATTGAACTTGATCGAACGAATATGGGCTTTATGTGTTTCGGCCGTCACTAAAGCTTCTTATGGGTTTGGTATCTCAACTCAGCTTTAATTAATGTATTTCAGTTTTCATCGATAGTTGATTGTCCCTTGTTCATTGATATGATTTGGAAATTAATTTGAGACTAGCAATACTTGTCCCTTCGCGCGTTAAGATAAGAACATGAATCGAGTTATAGTTGCCCTATGCTATAATTGTTAAGATAAATCATTTATTGGTTGGATGGTCCTTATTAATTCTGCATCTTAGAGGGAAATGATATAAACCCTTCTAGGTATGATCCCACATGACTCACAACTTCACCTCTTTGATACTACACTTTGGTTTGAGTCTAATCTAGGATGACGAATTAATTTGAGTAGCAACCCCAATGCTTGATTTATTTTACAATTCATAGCATTCGTTGGCGGCTTGAAGCTCTTTTCTGTGTTCTCGGTTGGGGTGTGGGAGATGATTAAATTGCCCCCTTTCCTCCCATTGAGAGGGGCCGTATGATCCCATTGCACACACCCCAACCCTCTTACCTTTCATTACTAATTAATCTTGTACCTCTTTGTCTGTGTTCCCTGGCATGTACGTAATACTTGAGGAATGAGGAACCGCTCGGAGATTAAGGAGACGGACCTTGGCTAGGACTACCGGGGCTCTCCCTTCAAACACGAAAAACGGTTGGTGTATCTCTTCGGATCCTCTTCAGCTCGAGTGAGGCGGCGTCGATGCGACCCCCCATAGCAGCTCTTTTAATTCAGCACTTTAATTCAGCATTTTAATTCAACACTTTAATTTGTTATCATGAGTTGTAATTTGTCTATTAGTTGTTCTATCTAGCATAGTCTTGGATTTCATAATTTTTTATATTTGTTGGCTTGATCATTTTTACTCTGTCTATCTTTTGTACATATTTTTGAATGCTTGTTTATACATGTTCGGTTCTATTATATATTGTGCGTTTTATTTGTTAGTTTCGTCTCATAAGCTGCTAGATTGGTTTAGCACATTTAGCCATAGAATAGCCTTCAGGTCTACCCACTTAATTTTTGGACATATCAAGTCCAGTTTAGAAAAGCCCTAGGATCATTCATAGATGTTGCCCACATTAAGGTCGTAGTACCCGAGGGTCGTAGTACCTGTTTGTGGGAAACATCTCTCCTAAAAAAAAAACTTTCCAAACAATCCTTAAATGTCACAATAAAACTCACAATCAATGATTCGTTTCAACCAATAAAAATCCAATTCAAAACCCAAAATTCATTTTCAAATTTAGCCCAAAAATTCAATTTCAAATCAATTTCTCTCATCGAGTACTCTTCAAAATCAATCAATCTCACACTCTCTCATCAAACACACTACAAAATCAATTTCTCATACTCATCAAACACTCTTTCAAAAGCAATCCGTCTCACACTCACTCATCAAACATTCTTCATACACAATTCAAAATTCATTCCAATTCATTGTCAATTCCAATTTTTAAATCATTCAGTTGAGGCCCAATTTGAAGCCCAAAATTCATTCCAATTTTAGAAACCCAACCATGTCAAATTCGACCCACATTTCAAGGCCATTCTAGCCCAATTTCATTCTGGCCCAAAAGTTTAAGCCCATTTCAGCCCAAATTCCAAGGCTCAATTTGAAGCTCTGATCAAAACCCAATTTAAGGCCCAAATCAAAAGGCCTAAATCCAGCCCATTTTCAAACCTGACCTAGTTCGATCTCAAAAATCAGTCTGGCCTAATTCCATTTCAAAATCAGCCCTTCCTAATTCCACATCAAAATTCATCCCGACTCAATTCAAATCCAATTTCGATTCAAATCCAAATTCAATTCAAATCCAAATCAACTCAATTTCCAAATCAAATTCAAATCCAAATCAACTCAAATCTGATTCATTCAAATTCAATTCAATTCCAAACTCATTCAAATTCTTTTCAATTCTGATTCAAACCAATATTCATTCCACCCGATTCAATTTTGATTTCAATTCAATTTCGATTCCGTTCCAATTTCTCCCACACTCTAAATGTCTCATAGACCCGAGTGTCTCACAGACTTTGTCATTCCAATGATTCGAACGTCTCACAGACCTGTGCGTTTCACAGACCCGAGCGTCTCACAGACCCAAGCGTCTCACAGACTTCGACATCTCAAGGTTTCAAATGTCTCACAGACCCGAGTGTCTCACAGACTAGCATCCCAAACCCGAAACTTCTCGAAACTTCAAACCCTCCTAATTCTCAAACACTTCAATGTCTTCAAACTCCATAAACATCTAACTTTCAAAACCCAAATACAGTGAACTACGTAAGGTCTGATCTCAACAGGGAGTTGAGTACGTAGGCAGCCCATCTAGGGTGCGACCCCATTCCAAACAAAAAATCCTTCTCTCCCTCTAAGTGTTCTTCATACCTCTCAAAACACTTAAACCTTCTTCGGCTCTCACCAACTTCAAACCATCAGACTCCTAGTCTTTCATTCTATACTCATCCGAATTCATCAATTCTTCTTCTTGGCGCTAGCTTGGCAGAAAAGCTCACCTCATCCGCTCGTTTTCTCTCCTCCTGTCCTAGTCCTATCCCTTGGCTTTAACTGAATCTCTCTAATATGGTTTTGAAAGAAGGCAATCCTGACAATTGGAGACCGAGGTTTCCTCGGGCACCAATCCGAAGTCGTGGTCGTTGCCACTTCCAAGGGTGTAACCCAGTGCGAACCCACACAGATTCTCTGGTATGATCAGATAAGTCCTATCCATCGGCAACAAATCATCAGAGTCAATTAACGGTTCTTAGAACCCGATCTTCCTTCCTAGTTATCATAGGTCAAACTAGGTGGTGACTCTAGTCAACTCCGCCTTATAGAGGCATAAGTCCGCGTGGGGCCCATTGAGAGCGGGTGTAGTGCTCACTAGCATTCCCCTTATACTTTCTGGGAAAGACGGACGATAGAGTAGGTATTTGAGGGATGCCAAGGTGACAGGTTTTCACCCTCCACAGAATGGCATTTTAGGATCTAGGCTTTTCAGTCAGACCATTTAGATAGACCCCCCCCTCATACCGAAAAATCACCCTCCACAGAATGGCGACTCTGCTGGGGAAAACTTGAGTAAGTTTTTCTCAAACTCAAGGAAGACTGAACTCCATTCGAAATTGTCGGGATTTCCCCACTTCTTTCAAAACCTGCAAGAGATTCATTTCGTAAGCCATTAGCATTACTCTATTCCACACTTAGAGTGTGATTGGTAAGGATAGTTAGGATGAGAGTGTGTAGCTTATACTTGACTTTGCTTGCCATGTGTGCTTCGCTTGCTACATAATTGTGTGGTTATGCTAGACTAACTTGTAGGAACTTCAGGTAGGTGGGCCCATTAGGGGTCTAACTTCTTCCCTCTCTTTGCCTGCGCATTTATTTACCGCTTTTTGGTTGTGATATTGAACTATTAGGAATAGTCCTGAGGTGGGTGCATAGGGTAGCTTAGGACATGCATTCCTCTGTGTCACCCTTGATATTTGCGGTCGGGATAAACATTGGTCCACAATTGATTCCCCATGAGCAGATGCCCTTCGTAGTAAGGACTATGCACACGAGGCGGTATGATCGTAGTATCTACGCCTTGAAAACTCATGATCCTTCAACACTTACCTTTTCGAGTCAAAGCCAGCATATAGTGAACTCTGAGCCTTCAGTGTCCAGCTGCCCGTCCCGTGTCTAAGATGGGTTTATGGGTAGTCACCCCCTTGTATGCCGCCTGTCTGACCACCCTTTGCATTACCCTGAAGATTGCATGGGCTCAGTTCTCCAAGTGTCCACTGCACCACGGGTGTCTCTAAAGCCTGATGTCACGCTACACGTCCATAGAGGATCTCGTATTTACCGGATACCCATACATGGCACAACGTAGTCAGTGAATAATTTGGACTTTAGACACACCTGACCGTGCAGATGACGAGAGACCCGTTCCCATGCAGTACTTCCCCAGTTTCCCGAAAAGTGGGGTGTTGTCGGATCATCACTGGCCGTGGCGTATGTTTCCTTATCATCTCGGGTGTCCTGACCATTCGAACTTAAGCACTCCCCGGACTTTCTTTATAACGTGTCCCGCAAGGGGCATAACAGAGAAAAACCCCGAGAGATGATAGTGAAGGGACGATGGTTCCCCCGGTGACACAGAGCCATAATTGACCTGGAAAGTGATTATCCCAACATTAACACTTACAGCTCCACATTAAATACAACCACGATTTACTTCTTGCTACACATGTGTGCAAACTGTTTTTTTCAAACTAACCTGTTTTAAAATGTTCGGAATTCTCTTTTGTATGTCTCTTAAGGCTTTCTTATGAGCTCGTTTAATTTTGAATCTCATCTAAACTTTACTCATAAATATTTACGGTTTTAAACCTGCCACTTCATTTTTAAAATGTTATTCCAAAACAATTTCCAAAATAGATTTCGAAAAACCTACTTTTTACAAGCGAATTTCAAACAACTATTTTCTCGAATATTATCTTTAACTTGTTTTTGAAAACAATTTTCAAGTTGATTTCCACAAATGTTTTTCAAAATAAATGATTTAGTCCCCATGTCGTGACCCGCTATTCTTGAAGTTCAACCCACCTTCAAGAGCAGTGGTCATTACCGTGGAGCGTACTAGTCATTTTGTGTTTTCACGAAAGTGGTGGATTTTCACATAAGATTTTATGCTCAATCATTCATCTTTCCTTCCTAAAAAAAACATCCCTGTTCCTCCCGTCGGAGCAAGTGAAGCAGCATGATGATCGACTACGCGGATCGAGCTGAAGGCCAGAGGTGCATCAACCCGTGGAGCTAGCCGAGCGACAGGAAGACCAACACCAATCGTTCAAATACAAAATCAGAGTTGCACCAACCCGAGTCAAGCGACATAAAGACTAGTGACACCGGTTCGAGTTCAAATTGTTGAAAACCAGAAGAACACCAGCCCGTTTGTTTCATCATAGTTTTGCTTCGCTGCAAAAGCCTGAAAACGAGCCAGCACCGGTCAAGAGCCCGAAGACGAGCGAGCAGCCGGTCAAGAGCCCGAAGAGAGTGAGCAGCCGGTCAAGAACCCAAAGACGAGCGAGCAGCCCGTCAAGAGCCTGAAGATGAGCGAGCAGCAAGCAGTCGGTCAACAACATGAAGACGAGCGAGCAGCCCCAGGATTCTGACCGCTAGCAGTCAGTCTAAACCCCGAAGACGGACCAGAAGAGTTCAGTAGAAGTCTAGCTCAACACTTCCCCATTTTTGACTTTTTTAGGATTGATGATGTATAGGTCTTCTTCCCCTATGATTCTTTTCTCTCTCGTCCATTTCTGAATAGATTACATGTATAGGTTTATACATCCCTTTGAATTTTTTTTAGATCGATGTGTATAGGGTTCCCCACTCCCTATTTCATTTGCGAATGACCGAGCGTCAAAGTTTATATTGAGAAAATCCACCACTTTGAAAACACGCGTTTTCAAAAGTTGTTTTCTAAAACTTGATTTCTTTTGGCATGCACATCTAGTAAAAAGAACGAATAAGGGACGACCCCTCACATATATATATCATTCGTCAACTTTGCTTTATGGGGTGAAAATTCACGGTATCTACAGGAGGCATCCCTAAGTAAACAACGCCAACAAATGCAACCGAGCAAAAAAAACACATGCATTGCATTCATGACACAAAAGTCACTTGCACTTCCAGTCACTTCAAGTCCATCAATCATTCACAAGCCTTGTCCACCTCAAAGTCTGCACAATCATGTGTTTCATTGTCACCCACGCTATACACCAGCTTTCATCCCAAATACCCAGACCGCCAAAGCTCAATCTCAGAGGGATAGGAAAGAAAACCGGGAAGTTCAAACCTCTCCCAATCAGAATCACCATGCACGCCAGTGACGAAAAAGGAAAGAGTGTGTCATATCATGGGGCCACCATGCGGGAGTTGTCACTCCCTAAAAAGTCCTAAATTCCAGGAGCTAGTCACCAACCCGACAGCAACCCCGACAGCTACACTACACCTTCTTCAAGGCCGACATTGAAAGGATGAGCTTCATGGACCATCAACTAGAACCGACTCAAGCGAGACTAGGTGTAGCCTTACCACGCATGCGTTGCATCCAAAAAAAAAACATTCAATCAAAACCTGAAGTCAACCATCTTCATTCATCATTTTCAGCATTTCATGCATCCTATACATAGTAATTCCATATTACCACAATAGATTGCATCGTAAATAGTTGCATTTGCATACTCTCGTATCGAAACGAAACCTTTGGAAAAAATCTTGAGGGATTGATTGAACAGAGTGCGTGAACCACTAACTCTCGACCCATCAAGGGTCCAATCGAGATCAGCACCACAAACCAAGTGAGTAGTGTGCGAAGAGCGGTATTTTCTCTTGAATTTCAAATGAGAGTACTGGACAATCCATGAGTGATGAGGCAGATAGAGAGATCCAATGGAGGTAAAACCACGAGCGACATGTGCATTCCTTCAGCACATGGAGAGGCACAATACCTAGAGAGATCAGTGTTGATAAACAAGTTTGAACTGTGATTCATGCAAAGATCTGAGAATAGTAAGAAACAATCATTGACTAATGAGAATGACGAGGCACATAGGAACAAATCTCCTCAAAACCAAAGAGCTTTAACTGGCCTCTACATAATCCCTTAGTGAGCCCTGCTGAGCCTTTCATGAAAAACTCTTTCTTCAAAAAAAAAAGAAACTCCACAACATGCCACCTGACATATACATACTTACCCTTGCAATAGAGGAACTCGAAGGAGCCGGAGCCATGGCTTCTCCCCACCATCTTCCACAAAAGCAACAAATGAAATGTTCGAAGAAATTAGTGAGTCAATGCAACTCGAAAGCCAAACACCAAAAAAGAACACTGAAAATGTTCAAGAAGATCGATGAGTCAATGCAACTCCAAAGCTGAAAGCCAAAATACAAAGCAGAGGACGCTTGAGAAAGTTGATGAGCCAAATGCAAATTTCAAAAGCAAAATGAGAAGAAAGTTCAAATCGAACATCAGAAGAGACAAGAAGGAGAAAACCAAACCCAAAGGACCAATGATGTCCCGCAGAAGTCAATAAAAGGTCATCGAAACACGTCCAACCATTCCACCCATGGCAAAGGTGAAATATATCCTCTATTGCAAAAAAAAAAGCTCCACGACTCCCAAATTGATCCTCCAGTCCCATGTGACATACATCATACCCCTCATCCCCGTTATAACCCAATAAAAGACCTCTGACTTGTTAGTTAATGAGCGTTAACTGAAAGTATTGGATCTGAAACATGAATCATAAGTTTCGTACTTGTTATCAACATGTCCCACCTTATAACAAAGGGACCATGAGCGAATGAGTGTGATCTTATCTCATAAGGTCTTTAGAGTGCGAGTGACTATTTGATCTAAGCATCAAATCATAAATAACCTACCCCATTGCAGGTGAGGAATTAGTAAGGAATGGAAAGTTCATAACCTCGAAGAGAAATTCTCAGGAAAATACTGCTCCGACGTCGAGAGCATCATCACACCATTTGCACACACGGCCATACTCACGAGAGATTGACCGGCATCCCTCCATGAGAGAAAAGTGATTCACGCATTCAAGCTCAACAATCACTCAAGATCGAACCGAAGATGTCTTATATTCGTAAACCTCATAGTAATAGAGATAGAATCATACCTTCTCTTCAAACGTGCATATGCATTTTGCGTCTCTTCTGCGTTTAGTATCTGCATGCATCATAACCACTTCATTTTCAACATCCGACTGGTAAGAACTCCATCTAGTCTTGCTGAAAGTCAGCTTCAGTCGCAGTTGTTGAAGCATAGCTTTTGATCACAAGATGTCAACTGGAGCCATCCCTGGCCATTATCAGGCTACATCGAGCCATCTCGGAGCCATCCTGGACCATCCTCAAGCTACATCGAATCAAACTGAAGTCATCCAAAGCCGTACAAAGATAATCCCGGAGCCATCCAACGTCATGCTCGAGCCTCATCAACACCATATCCAAAGCCAAGCTAGAGCCATGCGGGAGCCATCATCCGACATTAAACCATCCTTGGAACTGCACAGGGGGCATCCTAACAGTCCGAGAACAACACGGGAGCCACCTCAAATCCACGTCAGAGCTATTTCATCACCAGGGCCTTGCCTACATAATTTCGAACTACGTATGGTCTGATCTCAATATGGAATTGAGTACGTAGGCAGCCCGCCCAAGGTGCGACCACCTCAAAGACGAAATCTCCCTTTCCCCCTCGTTCCAGCTAACGCATCGTCATGCTCAACCGATACAAGTCATCCCGAGCCATCCCTGAAGATCCTGGAACCATGATGGGGACTACCCTAAAGCCATAAAACCGTGTTTAGCCATTCACCTACCCTTGTAAAACCATTCACCCACTACAAATTCCACAACAAACCCTTCAAATCACAGTCATTCCATTTCTGGAGCCATCAAAACCTCATCAAACCACGATAAATCCATGTTGGAGTCCCCACACCACCCAGAAAATCCCGAAGCAAAGCAAAATCCACCAGCCATCCCGAACAACTCTAACCAATCGAAACCCCACAAGCCTCCCGAAATCTTCACCAAAATCGAAACCCACCAACGATCCAAAATATCCCTTTTCGATTCAAACCCCACCAACCATCCCAGAGTCGTTGCTCACAAGGGAGTCACATATCAAACCGGAGCCATCCAGAGCCATACCGGAGCCACCCGACCACAATGGAGCCATCCGGTCATACCGGAGCCCTCGGATCATTTCGGATCCCTACCCATCAACCATCCCAGAGTCGTGTTGCTCACAAGGGAGCCGCATATCAAACCGGAGCCATCTCAGAGCCATTCCGGAGCCACCCGCCGACCAATGGAGCCATCCGGTCATACCGGAGCCCGCATATCATATCGAGCCAAACCCATCACCATCCCAGAGTCGTTGCTCACAAGGGAGTTGCGTATCAAACCGGAGCCATCTCAAACTCTGGAGCCAAAGTCATACCAAATCCCGAAACCATAGAGCACATCGGGCCAAGACCACCAAAAACAAAACCAAACAAAAGTCCCACACTACAAAGTCAAGGGCCACATCAACAAAAAAACATCGGACTATCATATCCCTCACGGAGGCAACCAAAAACGTCCAATCCCAATCAATCCACAATCAAAATCATCCTTCAATCGACCACTCAAAATAGCGAGTTTTCGTACAACTCCACAAAGTATTATAGCTCGGCATAAGTCCTATAGCTAGATATCAGAGGTCTAGTTGAGGCCTTCTAGTCCTCGTACTTTCAATTGCATTCTAGGCCCGTCATAAGCCTAGAGCTAGACACCGAGTTCTATTGAGGCCCGTCATTAGTCCTCATGCATAAACCCATATACCGATTGTATTCTAGGCCCGTCATTAGTCCTAGAGCTAGACACCGAGATCTAGTTGAGGCCCGTCATTAGTCCTCATACATTTCGAAGATGCATTCTAGGCCCGTCATAAGTCCTAGAGCTAGACAACCGAGATCTAGTTGAGGCCCGTCATTATTCCTCATGCATAACCCTTATTCCGATTGTATTCTAGGCCCGTAATTAGTCCTAGAGCTAGACACCGAGATCTAGTTGAGGCCCGTCATTAGTCCTCATACATTTCGAAGATGCATTCTAGGCCCTGTCATAAGTCCTAGAGTGAGACACCGAGTTCTAGTTGAGGCCCGTCATTAGTCCTCATGCATAACCCTTGTTCCGATTGTATTCTAGGCCCTAATTAGTCCTAGAGCTAGACACCGAGATCTAGTTGAGGCCCGTCATTAGTCCTCATACATTTCGAAGATGCATTCTAGGCCCGTCATAAGTCCTAGAGCTAGACCGAGATCTAGTTGAGGCCCGTCATTAGTCCTCATGCATAACCAATATACCGATTGTATTCTAGGCCCGTCATTAGTCCTAGAGCTAGACACCGATCTTAGTTGAGGCCCGTCATTAGTCCTCATACTTTCGAAGATGCAT
The DNA here is from genome assembly GCA_023374045.1 of Limonium bicolor. NCBI lineage: Eukaryota > Viridiplantae > Streptophyta > Magnoliopsida > Caryophyllales > Plumbaginaceae > Limonium > Limonium bicolor. The sequence continues at coordinate 178,312,178 of CM041776.1, read as the reverse complement.
TCTAGGCCGTCATAAGTCCTAGAGCTAGACACCGAGTTCTAGTTGAGGCCCGTCATTAGTCCTCATGCATAACCCTTATTCCGATTGTATTCTAGCCCGTAATTAGTCCTAGAGCTAGACACCGAGATCTAGTTGAGGCTCGTCATTAGTCCTCATACATTTCGAAGATGCATTCTAGGCCCGTCAAAGTCCTAGAGCTAGACACCGAAGTCTAGTTTGAGGCCCGTCATTAGTCCTCATGCATAACCCAATATACCGATTGTATTCTAGGCCCGTCATTAGTCCTAGCTAGACACTGGAGATCTAGTTGAGGCCCGTCATTAGTCCTCATACCATCATCACCGCAATTTGGGGCCCGTCATAAGTCCCGTGCACCTGCACCCATACAAACCGATGTCATAAACCGTAGTGAGAATTTTTGGCGCCCCGTCAACCTTGATCCACTTCTGCAAGGGTTTGTTTTCAGAATTGAATCAAGGGGAGCCATCTGTAGACACCAAAAATTCTCACCCATAAAGCAAATTCTAAAAATAAGAGGGGTCGTGTGCCTTTCTTTTTCAAAAAGTATCAACGCGCTTGCCAAAACGAAACCATCATTTTTTTTGACAAAATTCTTAAAACCAATTTTCAAGCGTTTCATAAAAAAAACATTTTTTTATAAAAAATGAATTTTCAAACATAATATGTTTAAACCTCCCCTTTTATTTAGTTATCTATTTACTATTGTCAATTAAATTTCCGTAGTTGTGAGCATTTCATTTACTATTTTTTGTCATTTTTTTATGATGATTTTTTACTATCTCATTTTCTAGTCAGACAGGCCTGGTTTAACCTAATTTTTCAGCCGAACCCACCTAGCCCAATATCCAAGGCCCATCTGATCATTGCTCCATCTTGACAAACACAGCCCACGTCCAAAGCTGCCTTTTAAAACCAAAAAAACCTACTGTTCCCTGGGATCCATCTACAGTAGCCCCGTTGTCATTATCCTCTTCCCCGATCAACCCTCTTTCTCGCTGATTCCTCCATTTCTGAAACAAAGGAGCTCAATCCTCTTTCTTTATCCCTACAATACCCAACAGCCCTTCTCTCACGATTTTTTTTTCCATTGAAGTATCTCTTCTCGGCTCGAATCGAACACACAAAACCCGAATCCTGTTGATATCTCATTCGATCTCTCTCAATATCGATCGTTGGTCACAGCCGCCTCCACCAATCTTCATTCACACCCGTTGACAGAAACCACCACCCCTCTTGGATTTCCATCCCCTCTGATTCCTCTTGATACAGCAATCGACTTCACCAGCCTCCTCACCTCCCCTTTTCATGGCGGAAACTTCTGAAACCAGAGTAGTCACCACTTCAATCACTCGTGAATCTTCCTCTTCGCCAGCGCCAAAAAAAATGAAAACTCCTAGAAAAGAAAAATGTTCCTCACTTCTAATCTCAAAGGCAGTCATTCAATTTCCTATCTCAAAACGGCCGCTGAGTTATGGAGAACTCTCGGCTTTGACGTCCGGCTTTCCCGTAGTGTCCACCGTTTCCGATCCTTCATCAACCATGGCATGAACTATGTCATCACCTCATTCTCATACTAGGGCTCGTCCCCTCGAAGAACATTTTAACCTCTCTATGCTCTTTCTTGACTCGTTCATACAGACTAGGGAGGTTTGGTTTCGTTTCCTTCTCTATCTGAAGTGTAATGGTGGTTTGATTTGACTTGACCGCCTCATTTTCGTTTTTTTGCAAAATTTATGCCGATTTTGGGGTTTATGTTGTGTTTCGTTTGTCTAGCCATTATCATTCATGTACTAAGATTTGGCCGTTTGAGTGCTCTTCATCTCGGATTTGCTTCTCTTCAAACCAACTTGGCTTTGTAGAGATGAACGAATAGGTTAATTTGGACATCCTACTGGCATGGTTTTAATCTCATGCGAAGAAGGGCCATTTGGATGATCTTTCGAACTTGGGGCTAAGTTTTTTTTATCTTCTACCACTCTGGTTAAACATTGTCGAAAAAAAAAGCACATGTAAACTCCCTGGTGTTGGCTTTGATTTGGGAACTGACAAAGTCACTTGCGCACCTATATGTTTTGATCATGCTCGGGCTAAAAAAAATGTGTTGGCCTTCTTTTATTTGCTTCATATGATCTGTCGGTTCGGTGTGGGTTTGATAACACATTCATTTGGGGATTTATAGCAGGAGAATCATCTTCTTTGAGTCCCGATTCGTTGCCCATTGCGCAATATAATACGAACCAGAGTTTAATCTCATTGCTGCAACTTGATTACCTGTTCATACAGTTTAATACGTTCTTGCTCACTAAGAATGTTGGTTTCACTCTATTACCTTGTTGCCATATATGGAGTGCAATTTGTTGTGTTGGTCTGTTATCCCTTCCTCGAGATGCTTAATTGACGTGCGTATATCACGATTGATGGCTTGATTTCGATCACTTTCTGATCCCTTTTGCTATGCCATTTGACCGAGGTACACGCACTCGGGCTTGAGTTGTTGGACTTGGAATTAACTTTGGGCTTTTAATAAGCTAATTTGGAGCGGTCAATCGGGCCATTTATGTAACCTTGGTGGTACACTCCCTTCGCGACTTGGATTGAACTTGATCGAACGAATATGGGCTTTATGTGTTTCGGCCGTCACTAAAGCTTCTTATGGTTTTTGGTATCTCAACTCAGCTTTAATTAATGTATTTCAGTTTTCATCGATAGTTGATTGTCCCTTGTTCATTGATATGATTTGGAATTAACTTTGAGACTAGCAATACTTGTCCCTTCGCGCGTTAAGATAAGAACATGAATCGAGTTATAGTTGCCCTATGCTATAATTGTTTAAGATAAATCATTTATTGGTTGGATGGTCCTTATTAATTCTGCATCTTAGAGGGATGATATAAACCCTTCTAGGGTATGATCCCACATGACTCACACTTCACCTCTTTGATACTACACTTTGGTTTGATGTCTAATCTAGGATGACGAATTAATTTGAGTAGCAACCCCAATGCTTTATTTCTTTTACAATTCATAGCATTCGTTGGCGGCTTGAAGCTCTTTTCTGTGTTCTCGGTTGGGGTGTGGGAGATGATTAATTACCCCCTTTCCTCCCATTGAGAGGGGCCGTATGATCCCATTGCACACACCCCACCCTCTTACCTTTCATTACTAATTAATCTTGACACCTTCTTTGTCTGTGTTCCCTGGCATTACGTAATACTTGAGGAATGAGGAACCCGCTCGGAGATTAAGGAGACGGACCTTGGCTAGGACTACCGGGGCTCTCCCTTCAAACACGAAAAAAAACTGTTGGTATCTCTTCGGATCCTCTTCAGCTCGAGTGAGGCGGCGTCGATGCGACCCCCATAGCAGCTCCTTTTAATTCAGCACTTTAATTCAGCATTTTAATTCAACACTTTAATTTGTTATCATGAGTTGTAATTGTCTATTTAGTTGGTTCTATCTAGCATAGTCTTGGATTTCATAATTTTTTTATATTTGTTGGCTTGATCATTTTTACTCTGTCTATCTTTTGTACATATTTTTGAATGCTTTGTTTATACATGTTCGGTTTCTATTATTATTGTGCGTTTTTATTTGTTAGTTTCGTCTCATAAGCTGCTAGATTGGTTTAGCACATTTAGCCATAGAATAGCCTTCAGGTCTACCCACCTTAATTTTTGGACATATCAAGTCCAGTTTAGAAAAGCCCTAGGATCATTCATAGATGTTGTCCCACATTAAGGTCGTAGTACCCGAGGGTCGTCGTAGTACCTGTTTGTGGGAAACATCTCTCCTAAAAAAAAAAACTTTCCCAAACAACCTTTAAATGTCACAATAAAACTCAACAATCAATGATTCGTTTCAACCAATAAAATCCAATTCAAACCCAAAATTTATTTTCAAATTCAGCCCAAAAAATTCACTTTCAAATCAATTTTCTCTCATCGAGTACTCTTCAAAAATCAATCAATTCACACTCTCATCATAAACACACTACAAAATCAATTTCTCATACTCATCAAACACCTCTTTCAAAAGCAATCCGTCTCACACTCACTCATCAAATCATTCTAATACCCAATTCAAAATTCATTCCAATTCATTGTCAATTCCCAATTTTTAAATCATTCAGTTGAGGCCCAATTTGAAGCCAAAATTCATTCCAATTTTAGAAACCCAACCATGTCAAATTCGACCCACATTTCAAGGCCATTTCTAGCCCAATTCATTCTGGCCCAAAAGTTTAAGCCCATTTCAGCCCAAATTCCAAGGTCAATTTGAAGCTCTGATCAAAACCCAATTTAAGGCCCAAATCCAAAAGGCCTAAATCCAGCCCATTTTCAAACCTGACCTAGTTCGATCTCAAAAAATCAGTCTGGCCAATTCCATTTCAAAAATCCCTTCCTAATTCCACATCAAAATTCATCCCGACTCAATTCAATCCAATTTCGATTCAAATCCAAATTCAATTCAAATCCAAATCAACTCAATTTCCAATCAAATTTAAATCCAAATCACTAAATCTGATTCATTCAAATTCAATTCAATTCCAAACTCATTCAAATTCTTTTAATTCTGATTCAAACCAATATTCATTCCACCCGATTCAATTTTGATTCAATTCAATTTCGATTCCGTTCCAATTTCTCCCACACTCTAAATGTCTCATAGACCCGAGTTTGTCTCACGATTTGTCATTCCAATGATTCGAACGTCTCACAGACCTGTGCGTTTCACAGACCCGAGTGTCTCACAGACCCAGCGTCTCACAGACTTCGACATCTCAAGGTTTCAAATGTCTCACAGACCCGAGTGTCTCACAGACTAGCATCCCAAACCCGAAACTTCTCGAAACTTCAAACCCTCCAATTCTCAACACTTCAATGCTTCAAACCCATAAACATCTAACTTTCAAAACCCAAATACAGTGAACTACGTAAGGTCTGATCTCAACAGGGAGTTGAGTACGTAGGCAACCCACAGGGGCGACCCCATCATCAATAAAATACCCTTTTGCAACTAAATGATCTCCCCTCCAAAACAACCACTTCCAACCCTCAATACCTCAAAAAACTCAACCAATCCTAAAGACCTGAACTACGTAAGGTCTGATCTCACAGGGAGTTGAGTACGTAGGCAGCCCATCTAGGGTGCGACCCATTCCAAACAAAAAATCCTCTCTCCCTCTAAGGTGTTCTTCATACCTCCAAAAACACTTAAACCTTCTTCGGCTCTCACCAATTCAAACCATCAGACTCCTAGTCTTTCATTCTATACTCATCCGAATTCATCAATTCTTCTTCTTGGCTCTAGCTTGGCAAAAGCTCACCTCATCCGCTCGTTTTCTCTCCTCCTGTCCTCGTCCTATCCCTTGGCTTTAACGAATCTCTCTAATATGGTTTTGAAAGAAGGCAATCCGACAATTGGAGACCGAGGTTTCCTCGGGCACCAATCCGAGTCGTGGTCGTTGCCACTTCCAAGGGTGTAACCCAGTGCGAACCCACACAATTCTCGGTTATATCAGATAGTCCTATCCTAGGCAACAAATCATCAGAGTCAATAACGGTTCTTAGAACCCGATCTTCCTTCCTAGTTATCATAGGTCAAACTAGGTGGCGACTCTAGTCAACTCCGCCTTATAAGGCATAAGTCCGCGTGGGCCCATTGAAGCGGTGTAGTGCTCACTAGCATTCCCTTATGCTTTCTGGGAAAGACGGACGATGAGTAGGTATTTTTAGGGGTCCAGGTGACAGGTTTTCACCCTCACAGAATGCATTTTAGTATCTAGGCTTTTCAGTTCGACCATTTAGATAGACCCCCCCTCATACCGAAAAATCACCCTCCACAGTAATCAATACTGGATATTGTTTTTTTAAAAAAAAGTGTTGGATTACATTTTTATGTGTTTACATATTAATATGATTTAAAATTAATTTGTACTGCGAATAGCAAAAACTTTACTATTTGCAATACAATTTTTTTCCCAAACTTAGTTGAATAAGTTGGAATGTTGTGGGGAGACACTTTTTTCTGAAACAAAAGAGAATTGATTGACTAAATTTAAGTCAAAATGATTAAAACAACTAAGTTAAAGAAAAACTATGTTACAACAACTAAGTTAAAGAAAAACTAAGTTACAACATCTAAGTTAAAGAAAAACTAAATTACAACAACTAAGTTACAACAACTAAGTTAAAGAAAAACTAAGTTAAAGAAAAACTAAGTTACAACGCTGTTCGATCCATCTATTCTATATTGTAAATGATGAATCCAAGATCCAACAGTGTTTGGATTCCTATAGAAAAACCACTGCGGATAGACAGGGGGAGTGGGGAGTCATCAACCATACAAAACCTTACGAAATGACCCTGGGGGCAAACTTCGATGTGGATCTCTCCTCTTGGTCTATCACGATTGGTATAATTTTCGATCGGAAGGTATGTGGCACTTGCCATACCCCCCATATAGTAGAGTAGAAAACCACTATCGAAGTATACTTTGTCGCGATCACTGTCCCCATTGTGGTCATCCAATTCTCCGGAGGTGCTGCCCCATCCCCATTCCAATGAAACGCTCTTAACATTTCATTGTACGGTGCTACGTTGAACATGTCCTGGTATACATGCCTCACCGTTTCTGTATTCTTCATGTGATGGTACAATCCTTTACGGACATCTTTCCACCTCTCTTCGTTTGAATGCAGGTAATCAGCAATCACCCTGAATCCACAATTACCGTCTCCACGAACATCAATATACCCAGTGATATATTGATATAGGTTGGATGGGAAATACTGGTAGTATGGGAAGCTGTTTATGGGCGTGAATCAATTCGGATCTGATGATCCTCTATTAAGTGATCTTCTATTTGATGGTGCTCCTTCGGACTAGCTCGCCCATGGTCGGTTACGCTCCCAAGATGAAGGTTCCCGTCGGTTTGGTCTGGAGGTCCCGGTAGGTCTGCCAATCCCAAGATGTTCTAAAGGTTCTCCTAATTGGCATGCCATATGTGGATGAAGGAAGTTTTGGATTTGACTGTAACATCTGGCCATCAGAGTCAGATCGTCTGATTGTGCTACCTCAGCAGCAATATCACGCCATCTGTTTTGTTCTTCCTCCTTGTAGGATAGCATATCAGCTGTTGATTCGTGATTCTTCCAGCTCAGGGTATACCAGAAATGATGTACATCCCTCTTTGAGCACAGGATACCACTATCCAACATGTAGTTTAATTTACATGCACATGGTAATCCATGAGAGGTTACCTTGTCACATCCAAGCTCCTTTACTGGCTCATCCAAGCATCGGATACTTACCTTCCCGATCAGGTTAGCAATTGGAACCCTCATGTGCTCTCTTCTGTGTTTTGTCCTTGCCGACTCTATAACACCCCACTCATTAAACTCGTAATTAATCTATCACGTAACATAAATAAAGGCGTCTCACAGTGGAAGTCTAATCGGTACTAACCCTCACATGTGTGTCACATATGCCCTTACTCGCCCATGCGAGTAAGGAAGAAAAACCAAATGACAACAATAACAACAATACTAAGCCGCAGTGATGAACGAGATGCTACTACACTAATTTAATTACAACACGATATATACCATCCGTGAGCTACTAAAATACTTCTCGTGATTACAACATACCTACTACAACTGATCCTAAAAAGTGAAATAAACGTAAGGTCGTCGACGTCTACCTAGAAGTCCCGTTCTCCGGCTTCATTGCTCGATCATCCACCTGACAGCATGCCGTGGAGGCTCAGCGATAAATGCTGAGTATGCTAGGTGGACCCTATCGGTCACTTAATTCATTTATTAGCCATCTTAATATTAGATTCATTTCATGCTTTGTCCTGTATAGTTATAAAAATGCTGTAAGGAAACATGCGTAAACATCGAATATTCAATCATCAAGTCTACTACAATCCACAAGTAATCATCACACAATGTAATACAATCAATGAACAACCACAACACAGCGTGAAAGTCATTAGGCATGAAAGGTGTTCGCCGTTTGGCCTTTGAGGCCCGTTTCGTTGTTACTCACACGTATAAGGATGAATTAAGCCTCATAATACCAATTAAGTTACATTTGTTTGTTAGTATCCTCGGTTACCAATATCCAATGACAGACGTCTTGTTAGTAGACGACTTGTGTAACACCCCTACCGCTAATCCCTTACTTACCATCTAATTATCCCGTTCATCCTTGTAACACCCCAACTCAATCCAAATGTGGTCTCGCAACTTAACAGCATATACATATACATGTCACAGCGGAATTCTTTACACTCCAGGACCTTGCCACGGTCTGACTACATAATATACCGAACATTAATACATAACAACCTCAACCAAATACATATTCTTCTTACAATCCTCTCACAACCTATACATCTTACTAACTCAATTGCCATACGAGTGTACATGCACAACTCGTAGGTCACACTTAATCCTTAACACTTGTATCCTCTTCTTACTCTCGCGACGGCCGCCTCCTGGTGTACACCTGTGTAGTAAAAACAGCCCCCAACGGGGGTCAGCACGAATGCTAGTACGATCCTCTCATGGCCCCAAGCTAACGTGGCTACGACGACTAATTGTCGATAGCATGGAGGTTGATTAGATGCACAACATAATAGTAAATGCTGTAAACAACAATCCAATATGAACAATTAAAGTTCACACACAATGAACGACTTAAATGCGTTCCCTCAATTAGAGAGTTAATTGTTTAACTCCTTAAGTTATATTTCCTCTTAATCTTAGTCCATCCTTACCTCACCTCAATCTTAATCTTATCTTAATCTTAGAAACAACCACCCTTTAATAAGGAGTGGATGTAGCTTATCTTAGCCTTAACAATACAACCCATCCTTTAAAAAGGAATGGTTGCAACTTATCTTAGCCTTACCTTATGTATGCCAACCGTTCTCTCATTGGGAAAGGTTGACCCTTAGTTCGTAGTTTATTTTTGTAGGGCTTGGTTAACCCTAGCCAGCAGTAGGACACTTACCGGCAATAAACAACATTCTTAAATTGTTGGGGATGTAGGCTTGATCCTCCCACGCCATCATAAAGCCACCTACCTTGGACTGGATGTCCAATGTAGCCGAGCCGGCCAACCGACCCAAGGCTACTAGTCCGAGGACTAGTCCTTAATCGGGAGTCGAATCTGCTATAGATACCGACCCCTTTTCCTTAGCATGCATGACCGGAGATCGGTCCCGGGTTTCCTCACTCAAGTTCCAGTTAGTAGTAGTCTCAAGACCATGTTTGTTGGTTAACCTCTTTCTGTTTATATCAGCCCATATTAGGGAGCGTTCCTTAGTCTCACTCAATTCCTTACTAAACGTTAGTTAGTAAGTTCTCACGGTATGTTGTGTTAGTTTTCAAACATCACACAACAATACAAATAATATAATATTCCGGTTGCATGCTTTATCTTGTTTAGTGAGCACACAAAAACAGATAGCACACAAGCCGAGGGACACCTCGTTAGCAAGCAGGTCACAAGAAGAACTGTACCGTTCACCGTTGGCCGTCCGGTTACTCTCTTCTCTTCGGAGTCCAAATTCCAAGTCCTAAAACATTCATTCAGTTTTAGGTTGTTAATCACTTAACTCAATTCAACTTACTTATCTTACTTAACTTACTTAACCCTTAATGATTCCAACCTAACACCCCTTAAGTCTTACAACTTAATCTTACAACTTAACCTTAAATTTTTAAGTTTATACTTATCTTAATCTCTTAGGTCTTTACACCTCTAATCATCAATGCCCTCTTAAAGGGGTACCATTAATACCACTAAACTTCCTTAGGGTTTCTCTTTTTTTTTTCTCATTTTAGGGTCGACCGACCATACCGACCGACCTTACCCAAGGTCGGTCCGTTCCAGAACTCATTACCGGTTGAAAATTCTACCCCGACCGACCTTGCAAGTCCGGTCCCAAGGTCGGTCCATTCCCGAGAGTTTCCCCGTGGGATATTTAAGCCCGACCGAACTTGCCAAGTTCGGTCCCATGTTCGGTCGATTCCAGTGACTCAATTCGTACACAAAATACAAGTCTGACCGAACTTGTAAGTCCGGTCCCCAAGTTCAGTCGGTTCTAGAAACCCCCTTCCGGTAGTGTAAACTGAGCTCGACCGACCTTGCAGGTCCGGTCCCAAGGTCGGTCGGCTCCAGAACCTTGTTTCTAAATTCCCATTTGACTCCAAACTTCTCCACAAGTTCCCCCATGTGTCCTAATACCATTTAGGCACTTAAACTCACCTTAGAACTTCCACCAAACTCTCCAAAACAACTTCCAAAGATCTTCTCAAACATTTACTAAATTCTTACAAACACTCATAACACTTGTCATATGATTCCTTACATTTCCAACTTGTAACCTTACCAAAACTTCAACCAACCCAAGTGTTCCCTCCTTAACAGTTTGAGCACTTCATAAACATCATCTTCCACCTTCAATTCATTTACCAAGACTTCCTCAAGTCACCTTGCATATCCATGCACAAATTCCTCTCCTTTCCTTTGGTTACTCATCACTCTTAAACTCTTGAGCTTACCCATACATTTCTTTTCATCACCTTATCACCTTGACCTTGTTCTTCATTTACCTTAACCATGCAACACCCTCCTTAGACTTTTCCCACTTCTTTTATGCAGCTTACCCACTATTCTCATGATCATACCCTCCATACGTTCCTAGCCAATCTATAACCTTCTGCTTCAATCTTCACTCCCATCATCTAAGTCCACTCATTACCATCTAAACTAAAACCTTATTGTTCCACTACTAGCATCATCACTACTTAGACAAGCTTCCCAAGACTTTCATTGATATATTCCCAAGTTCATACCTAAATCACTTTAAGCATTATACACCTTCACCTTAAAACTTATGCACAAGTCTTACATTCCTCATATCATGATTTTGGTGTGTTTAATACACTCACCAATCCTCTAATTCCTCCTAGACATCTCTTGGTCATTCTAAACCTCAATAACTCCTTAGTTAACTCATTTCCACCCAATTTTCTTTTCATGCTCCCTAGTAAACCCTAGGGCATATTAACTCACCACTACCACTTAAACACTTTGTTTTCTACTCAAATTTCGCCATAGCTTCTCTAGCATCTTATCATGCCCAAATGCATTGTTTTCCTCATTCATCCATCCACACACATCAATTCTTTCTCATCATATCTCACCACCAAACCAACTCATTCACAACAACTCATTATATTGCAATAATCTTAAATTGCATAGCACCAAGGCTCTTAAATGACATGGCTCTTAGGCCCTTAAATGACTTAAACCTAAACACTGAATTTCCCACATATAAAATCTTTCAACCTGCAAATACACCCATCAATCTCATAGTAATTATAATGATCTTAAAATCCATCTTAAATTTATATCACTAACTCATTCCCATTGGCTCCTTAGTCACAAGTTGACAAGCTTATTTAAGTTCTTTTTCTTAGGTTACATAACCCAGTACCTAATGTAAGCCCTAGGCTACATTGGTACCCATCTAAAACTCATTCCTTAAACCTTAAACCACCATTAGGTAAGCAATTTACCTTGTTTTCTCAAGCTTATCTTATCTTCCTCCTTAGACCTTCTTCTTGAATGAATATCGGCCACCACTTAAACTCCATTTGCCAATGTTCTAACCAATATTCAATGACTCACATGAGTACTAAACAATACACTAACCTCAAGGAATGAAAACCTAGGTTAGAAATGTGTTCTAAGGCATAAAAGTGGATGATTACCTTTGAAGTCTCAAGGTAGACTTGGGCATTGTATGAAAGAGGACCTCCACTAGTCCTTGGTGAATAAAACAAGCTAGAACAAGGCATAAAAACATAGCCCCATGAGTAGTAAATTTTCGGCCATGTAAGGAAGTGGTGGAAACTTGGTTTTTCTTACATTTTCTTTACCTTAAGAGAACAGAGAAGCTAATGAGCTCTTCAAACTTGTTTTTCCTCCATCAATGGAGTTTTCTCATGGCACCAAACTTGAGCTTTGAAAGATTTGAAAAGATAGAAAGGAGGGCCTTGACTTAACTAAGACAAATATGCAATTTGTTTTGGATTTGGAGCTTGGAGTTGCACTTGGCAAGTGAATGAAGGTGAGGAGCCATGAATGGAGCTCCCTCTCGGTTTGGAGCAGGAGAGGAGAAAGAGAAATCGTGGAAGGAAGGAGAAATGAAGAGAGAGAGGAAGAAAGGTAACTTAAGTGAAGATATTTGTTATAAAAAGGTGAATAGTCTTTGCTTTTACTTTCCTTCCGTTTTTCTTTCTTAATTTGATGAAGTCTTTAATGACTCATCCCTTAGAAACCGGCCCCCATCATAAATAAGGCTAGTCATGGTCTTTGTTGACCAACTAATTAGCTTATATTGATTAAAACTTAAACTAGTTACTATTTGGCACTATTCACTAATTAGTGCACATATTTCTGAAATTTTTGATTTCCCATTGATTTAGACTTCCTAATGTGATACTAATTAGTACACATGTTGAATAAAGAGTAATGATGGACATCTAGCCACTCAAAACTCAATTCTAAGGCAATTTCTCAAAAATGTGCTTTAAGACTTCTTAAAGCACATTTTGTGTTTTAACTTGTTTTCAAGATTGGTTTTCTTTGGTAATTGGTTTAAAATGACCATTAGAATATTACCAAGGTCTTGTCATGATATTTGGGTACTCACCCAAGTCTCTCCAAGCTTAGAACACATTTTTGCCCTAATTGCCCTTAAGGCACTTTTTTGTGTTTTCCTTGGTTTAGATTGTCTACCAATCTTTCTAAGGCATATTCTAGCCTTACTACATCATAATTTGATGTTTACTTAGCATACTTGGGTTTGGGGTATTTCAATCTACCCCCCTTAAAAGAACTTTGTCCCCAAAGTTCACATGCATCTTATCTCATTAGAATACATGTATTACCTCATTCCTTAGATCATAGAGATCATACTTATGTATACTTAAACTCATTGAATCCTTAGGTCCACCATATGCTTATTCTTAAATATCACACAACATGCTTACGCATGTATAGCACTCAAAATTCCCTTTGTTCCTTTTGACGATTAAAAACATTCACATAACTTCCAACATATTCTCCCATGTCACCGGTCCGTAGACAATGGCTCATTCGTCCTCGTCACCATGGGCCAGAATACAAAACACTCTGCTCTCCCCATGTCACCGGTCCGAAGACAAAGGCTCGTGCGTCCTCGACTTCATGGGCGAGACTCAGTAAAAAGGTAATCCTTTTTACGAGGTCATGTGAGGAATAATTCCTCTAATTAAAAATACAAGCAACTCCAATTTCGTTTTATACTAACGCCTCTATCCTTAGCGTGATTTAATTGTGACCACTAATAAGGAGTTTCAGGAGTCATCCTACCCTAACGTGATCAGCATCAGTGTAGAACCATCCTTCCACCCCAATTTGTGTTTGGTTTCCCTTGATCCCTAGAAAATCAAGTTCCACCTCCCACGTCATTTTCAAACATCCAAATAATTCACTCATGTCCAATTTTCTATCTTTTTAGTTCTTCTAATCATAATCAATACAACTCCAAGGTGTGGACTCAGTCCATCAAACATTCCCAATTCATCTCTTAGTAATTACCTTAAGGCACCCATTCTTACTAAGTTCTATATCAGCCTCATACCAATTCTCACCATCTTATATATCATAGCATTCCTATCTTCTCCCTTATACTCATGTCAAATTGTATCTCATAATGTTATCTTATTCTTATCTCACACCTAGTCTCATATCGACTCATACCTCATATATTCCTTATTTCTTAAGTCTCCTTAATCCTTTTTCCTTAATTCTCTTAACTTGTACTCACACCGGAGTTAACAAGACAGGTACTTAATATGTATGGCATTCGCATCTTCTGTGTGCAATAACCATGATTTATCTCAAAGTGTTTGTGTAAAACATATTCTCATATTCTTTTGTGTGCTATGCACACCGTAGTTTATGTACTAAGTACTCAAACATACGATAAGCGGTTTTCGCTCTACCCCCCTTAAAATGGATTACGCCCACGTAATCAACACCATCACATTCTTGGACATAAGTTCAAGATGTCTAATTCTCACCAAGCATTCTAGCTTCCACGTCATCTATCTTACTTATAATTCGATCAGAAATGGCTTAGTCTCTGTATCGAGGATTCTTAACGGTACTTATACCGTTTCGTTAACTTAGTTTGGTCTAATCTCAAAGGTAGTGGTCTGCTAGCTTCCGCTGCACGACTCTGATAATCTTAGGCTTAATTGCCTTTCTAATCGTCCATAGTATTGTATATCCTTCTACCTCCTTACAGTTTAGGAATATGGGTCTCTCAATGGACACGTGTTATCTTTATATATACACGGCCTTAATGAGTTGTAACTCGTCTATCCATTCTCCTTGAAGGTCTTATGCTCATACTCTTAGTATTTTCTCGAATGTCTAAATCGTTCTCTCCAACTGACCTTTGGTCTGAGGATGGTTCCTAATCTGAAACTACTGTTTAGTGCTTATTGCACTTTACAGTTTAATCTTATTCATCTTAAGACATGTCCTATGTCTATACTTAACAATCCGCGCTTCTCGCACTTCACAGTCCTTAATTATTTGTTCTCTGATTCCCTTGCTTTGCTGGTTCAACTGAATTCTTCTCTTAGACTGTTTGTGGTAATGGCTGCTCTTGTCTGATCTTGTGTCGTTGTCCGTGGTACGGAGTCGACTACCTCCCGTGTTCCTTACACCACTTGTTTACATGCATGGGGTTCCTTACACCACGTGTCAGGCCTGCAAGCCCCTGTGGGGTGCAGTCGTCCCACGTCTCGTTTTAGTAAACTCATAGTGTCCGTCACACGTTTAGCTATTGCTAATTATGAAGTATTTTGTTGTCGATCTCCTCTTTCATCATTCCATAATAACATTTATTGTTCTTCTTGAAGTTAATCAAGGGAAGTTCATTTACTGTGTTCTTGGGTATTGTATGCTCTAGCTCTTTCTGTATCCCATACTGATTCGGTCTCTTAATAATTGAGGTCTCTTTCCGTAGAGCCTCTTATCTTGTTTCTCATATTTATGCTACTAGGAATGCACTTCTAGTTCCTTAAGGAATGGGTAGTGTGCTTCCTGTGAAATCTTACCTAACCAGGTCCAGACTACTGGCATCAATGTTCAGTTCGTCTACCATCTTATTTCCTTACTTATACTGGTCTTAACTCATAAATCTAATTGTCTCAGTGTCAACATTTGACGGCTCATACCTAACGGTCGCTTTTACCCCGCGCCCATGACTTAATCCACTTATCTAACTATTGTACTTACGACCACCAGTACCGTGGTAGTTGGCCCTTACCATGTTGCCCATTAATGGTGCAACCTCTTATTCACTTATTCTAATGTCTTACCTTATACTCAATCCCTTCTTGGTGTAAACACACTGGGAGTTCTCTCATTCCGGTGTATGGCGGTTGTGTTACCGTGCTGTAAAATAGTTGACTCTTAATACGAAGGTGTTCTGCTTCAATCTCAATTCGTAAGTAGGCTGATTTCCCTCACATTCTTTCTTCCTTATGACGTTATCTACCATGTAATTCTACCGTTACTGAAGAAGTCATCCAGTGAATCACAAGCTCTTCGGAGCATTGGTCATTTGACGTGCCATGTTGTGCACTCACAACGTTTATCTCTGACGATTACTGATTCTTAAATCCTGGGTATTGGATATGAGGTCTGTCTCTGCAGCCTTTCTTATTACTCAAGTATATCTGATATGTTCTAAAGTAATCTCAATTTTACAGTTTCCATTCTCTAACAAAAGCGTATTGCATCTCTAATAAGTGAAAGCCCTTTTGAGGGGTTCATTCCCACTCATGGCCTCACACAAGGAGAGGTATCCCCACCCTAAAGGCATGGTTCGTTCTCCGCCCTGTTTAGCATTATTTCAATATTCTCATTGGTGCTTTTTCTCCGGCAATATTTTCCACAATTTAAGTTATGGGTTTGGTAACCGTTCATATCTACGAATTGTAGTTCCTTCGTGGCTTAAACAAGCTCTCTTATAACTTATTGTGCCTCGGGCTCTGATGTGGTTAGCATCCTTGGCTCGTAGGCTCTTAGTGCTTAATGTCTCAGTTCATTATTTGTACTCTTACTCATCTGTAGGTTATTCCTAAAGGTTCTGATCCTTTGAACACTATCTACCGTTAGGTTACATAATAAATGTAGTATTGGGTTTCATGGTAAGTTGCTGCGTCCTGCTTCCCGCTATGGAAGTTTATCCAGGCGTTCTGGGGTTACTTAGTGTCTTTGACAATACTGTTGTTTATTAGACTTATGTCTTTTAGCAAATAAGGATAAGTTCGTATTAGGCGTTTGCCTTAAGGTGTCCAAGTTGGATATCATTCTGTCATCTTATACTTCTATCTCAACGCTTCGTTCAACTTCTGTTGACTATGCCACCCGTTGATGATCAATCATACTTGGGTGTTAATGAGTTAGACGAACAGTATTAGCTGTCATTCATCAGTTTGTTCGGCTCGACTATACCCGCTCTGTGGGGGTAGTCCTCTGAGCTTTCTCCGTGGGATTTGTATCCTTAACCCTTAGCAGGTTATAGCTTATGTTTATTCTCTTTACCCTTGTTTACTGGGTTTTCAAACATCTTCATAGAAGAATGTTGTTATTGGTATTCTTAATGGTCACTGTGGGAGTCTTATCCGTTTTCGTTGGAAGTCGTTGCTTATACAGTCTCAATCGTATCTTATAATACATCCCTTGTATGTTATTGCTTACATAGTGTATTTGCTCGGATTATTGAGCGATCTTTTAGGTTCCTCTTTAAGATCCGGGTTGGTGTTCTTACCGCACTGTCGGTTGTTGTTGTACTGTTGCTAACACCCATATGGTCTAAATTATGTCCAAGTTCTGCTCCCGGCTAACTGGTGTGTCACCTCATCTCATCATGGTCAGGCCGTCGGGCCTTTCCAAGGTCTTATTTTCTGTTCTTATGGATTTACAATCCGGTATTAATATGTGTTACAACTGTAGCGTTCTCCTATCTTGCCATGGGGCTTCCCGTGTAGCTTAACCGTGGTAGCACTTGCTATGGCAAGTGCGCCATGCAGGATGGGCTATTGGTACAAGGTACATTGGTAGTGATACTTCCTTCTGATTTCCATGTAATTGGTAGTCCTCGGGACTCCTTCGATAATATCTTATTTTGGATAACTGACCCTCCGGCAGTTTCCTTGTTGTTTGACAGAACTTGTCATTCATCAGGGCGTTCCTCTTTCTGAGTGTAACCCCCACCCAACAACAAACACATAACAACAATCTGCAGCGGAATACACACCTCATCAAATAACTTGACTTGTTGGTGTTACACGCCGTTAACCACCCACGTGGCAAACAAGGCTATTACATACACATTGTACCGGTCTGATGGACTAGATTCCCGAGCAATTGTACATCACTATTTTACACTAACAACCAGCTTACACTAACCTTACTAATGTACCGAGTATTACGAACTGATGCCGATAACAACTTCAGTCTTACTACTCCTACTGTATATATATAACTTACATGATTACCCATGTACCACGACTACCCCGTCCTACTCTCGAACGGCTTCCAGCTCCTTGAACCTGAAATAGGAAAAGAAGAGAAAGGGTGGCCGCCAAGGGGCTCAGCACCTTTGCTGGTATGGTAATCCCGCAGCCCACATGCTACCGGGCCACGCACAACTAATTGTCGTCTTAGCATGCGATTGACTATATTTAAATCATGCATGAACTGTAAACACACAACACATAACATTTCGCCTCAATGGGCTCAACAACGGATAATACATCCTTACTTGATAAGTCACTCATGGTATTCATTATCCCTAGAGTGTTCCTCCTATAATGGAGCTATCCTTAATAGACGACACTTACCCTTAAATCGGGTTACCCTTAAACGCCTCTTATCACAAACTGGGATTCATTTCCATGATCCACACACTCCATATCTTACAACATATAACATTCCCCACATAACAAAACATAACAACACTTTTCACGTTTTGACGTGCACATGAGAACATCGCTATAGGAATTGCATTACAACAACATCACATAACATAACGGGAACGGTCCTCTTAGGAACCGACCCAACATAGTTAATTCACTGGTGAGCCTAGAGAATGGTGTCCCCCTTGGTAAGCTCGTTATACAACAACAACAACACTCATTACCGTCCTAATAGTCGGACGAGTAACTTAAGTTAAGATGGTTCGGGTTTGGAGGCCCGAACACACCACACAAACACATGTTCCCCCTAAACCGATCATAAGTCAGAATAGCTAAGCTTTGGAATAAGCTAATGGGAGATCATAACCCGTGAGGGAAACAACCATAACAGAGAGAAGGGTAAGGCTAAGAAGGATACCCACTCCCAAACAACGCGCGACCGGCCAAACCGGATTCCTCACCACTGTTAGTACATACTTACTTTAAGATATTAGTTAGAATCCCACTATGGAGTCTATCACATCTACACACCATACAGTATTACGACTGGGTTAAACACAAAAGGGAGATCCCTACATTCACATACACATATCACACAATTAACACACGCATAGCCGTGGTTAGAACGTCCCATGGTTCGGGTCGTTTAATCCGAATACCGAACTCTCATGTGATCCTAGACTCAGTTAACTAAGGTTAACACTTCCGAGGTTAAATGGTATCGGAGTTGAACACGCCACATAAATGAATTACTGTAAACTCATTACATGTTTTATCTTACAACGTGGCAAACATACAGAAAAACACATTGGCATACAAGCCGGTGTAATCCGGTAGGACACAGGTTGCAAGAAAACCATACCTGTCACCGGAGTCCACTTTACCATGTCCACTTATGTTCCTCGAGCAATTCTCGAACAACTGACAACATTACATGTATTTTTATTAACATCGGGGTAACATGATTGTTTAAAGTCTAATGCTTATAACTTTTCCCCGTTAACTTAGTTACATAACTTCACTTTTTAACTTGTTTTACTTTTACATTTTAATACAACCTTTCCCCACTAAATTGTCATTATAACTCACTTAACATGTCCTTAACATTCTTATAACATCATTACTTAGAAATCACCATTTTTAGGCAACTTTTCCCACCTTAAAACAAAGTTTTTGGTCCATACAGTGGCCTGTCCGAACTTGTGTCCGGACTTCCCAAGTTCGGACACAAGTCGAGACTCAAAACTGAATACAGACGCCTGTCCGAACTTGTGTCCGGACTTCGGAAGTTCGGACATGGGTCGAGGAAAATTAAATGAAGAAGCAGGTACGTCCGAACTTGTGTCCGGACTTCCCAAGGTCGGACACAAGTCGAGACTCTGAAAAGTTTTACGCAACAGGCCTGTCCGAACGTCCATGTCCGGACGGATGTTCGGACAAGGCAAAACACTCATTTTCTAAGCCCTTAAGCACTTAACCAATTTCACCAAACTTCTCCTAAAGCCTCATAATGTTTCCTAACATCATTTGGTACACTCACACCCTCATACAACATCCATAAAACTCATTTTTTATCTCCTTAATCGCTTACTCATTTCATACCAAAATTCCTAACACTTATGATATTCTCCTTAGGTTTCTAAGTGGTGTTCCATACCTATGATAACCACTATGCCAATTATGTTTCCTCATCACTACATCATCATCTCCCAAGCATCTTTTGCATTCTAAATCCTCTAGAACATTGCCAAAACCCTTTTTACATCTTTAAACACCATAATGCATGCTTCTTCCACTAGTTGAACACTTAACCATTCTCAACACTTCCAAACTCACCAAAACTCTTTTTAAACACTTTGAACTTCTTATACATTATCTAAATTTTGACATGGGTTCTTCTAGCACATTTCTATACCCAAGCACATAGCTTTCACCATTAGACATTCAAGAACACCTAAAATCCACCAGAGTATTCTCACACAAACACCTAGGTTTTCACCCTTTTACAACCAAAACACTTAATCATTTAATGCACATCCCTTACACACAAACATATTGTTTTTCCTCCTTTAACCATCCAAGACACTCATCTTCACAAAGAATGTTCTTTACACACATCTAAATTCTCAAACTACACTACATCACAATATAGTGCATAAACTTAAATTGCTTGGCACCTAGGCCCTTAAATAACATGGCTCTTAGGCCCTTAAATTGCATAAACCTTAAACACTGAATTTCCACATAGTATATTGCCTTTAACCTGCAAATACCCTCAACATCACATATGCCCCTTAATAGTTTCCTTGAGAGCATTTTCTAGGTCATTCACCTTTGGCTCCTTAGGTATTTTATTAAGCAAATCAAGCTCATTTTCCTAAGGCATTTAAACTACATTGAGATAGCTTGTTTACCTCTTTTCCTCACAAACTTCTTTCTTGTTTCCTTGTAAAACCGGTAGGGTGTTTGGTTGTTTGTCAACTTCTAAACAATGTACAAATAATAGAATGAGCATTCAAGCATTATGCTTCATCTCATTGTAAACCCTAGTTACATATATTGTTTTAAGGTATTAAAATGATTGTTTTACCTTGGAATGGAAAGAGAGCTTGAATAAGTATCAAGAGAGGACTCCACCAAGTCCTTGAAAGATTCGAATGTAGCTAGAACAAGCAAGGTAAAGACACCATTGTGAGGTGAATTTTCAGACAACACAAAATGAGAGGAAACTTGGTTTTTCTTTGAGTTTCCTTACCTTGAAGCAAAGGAGAACAACAAGGTGTGAAAATATTAGCTCAAGCTCCTCCAATGGTGAATCTCCATGGCACCAAAATTGAGTTCTTGAAGATTTGAAAAGGTAGAAATGTAGAGCTTGGTCTAACTAAGACAAATATGGTCTTAGAATTTGATTTGGAGCATGGAGTTGGATTTGGCAAGGAAATGAAAATGGAGAAGAGAGGCTACTATAGCAAACCGAGAATGGAGAGCAAGAAGAGATAGAAGAGAGGTTGAAGACGTGTGGGATGAAGAGAAATGAGAGAATGGAGATTGCTTTTGCTTTTAGAAGATATTTATACCTTAAAGCAAATAGTAACCATTAGTCATCATTTGTTACTTAATAAACTAACATGTTTGGTGACTCATTACTACAAAAACCGGCCCCCATTAGTAGTCTAGGGGTATGATAGTCTTTGTTGACCAATTTAATTACTTATAACAACATATGTTACAAACTAGCTTATTTTAGTTACTATTCACTAAAACAAGGCACATAGATGTGTAATTTTTGATTTCCCATTGATATAGACTTCCAAATGTGATACTATATAGTACACATGTTAATTAAAGAGTAATGATGGACATTTAGCCATTCAAAACTCATTTACAAGACAATTTTTCAAAAATGTGCTTTAAGACTCCTTAAAGCACATTTTGTGTTTTAACTTGTTTTCAAGCTTGGTTTTCTTTGGTAATTTGTTTTATATGTTCATTAACATACAATTAAGGTATAGGTATGACCATTAGGTCTTATACAAATTTATCCCAAGCTTAGAGCACATTTTTGCTCTTATTGACTTTAAGGCATTTATTTGTGTTTTGTTTGGTTTAACTGTTTACCAAGGTTTCCTAAGGACTTAATTAGCCTTTTTAAATCATAATTGAATATTATTAAGTCTTGGCAGGCTCTTTGGGTCCTAACCAAGTTCACTCCAAGCTTAGAGCATGTTTTTGCTCAAACTGTATCTTAGTGCTTTATTGCATTTTACTATGGTTTAAATTGTTCACTGATGTTTCTAAGGCACTTTTTAGCCTTTACTTACCTTAGTTTAGTATTTAAACAATATATCAGGGTTTGGGGTATTTCAATCTACCCCCCTTAAAAGAACTTCGTCCTCGAAGTTTACACTTCCCACACCTCTTGGATTAGAATACGGGGATTACTTATAGAAATAAAACTTCCATAACTAAACGCACTTTACATCATAACCTCGGACTTAATGGTCCGGGTAACATATTCACATCCATACATAACATAACATATTCACAAGATAACCTCGGACTCAATGGTCCGGGTATCTTAACAATATTCACACATACATAACAACCCTTAGACTCTCTGGTCTTGGGTAACATAACAACATTTAGACACATAGGTCTTGATAACATAACAGCCTTTAGACACATAGGTCTATGTAACACAACACATTTAGACTCATAGGTCTTAATAGCATACACTTTAGAAGATCAACATCAAAATAACATTTATTACACATACCACACAACATGTCATAGCATGTATAACAATAAAAAATATCTTTGACATACACTGTGATCCCGCAGAACCCGGTCGCGATGGACACCTTCCGTCCCCGTGCCTTTGGGAGATCAAAACAATCACTTAAATTTAAAATTTCCTTGTGAGGTTAAGTAAGAGAACTTTAATTATGTAAAGTATCTATCGATGTTTTATAAATACCAATTGAAAATCCTTTTGAAAACACACACAACTCCAAGTCCAACTTAAGCTCTTTACTTCTTTTCTTAGCGTGGTTATTTGTGACCACTTATAGGGAGCTTCAAGAATCATCCAACCCTGATGTGATCAGCATCAGTGTTGAACTATCCTTCCACCCCAATTTGTGTTCGGCTTCCCTTGATCGCATGCAAATCAAGTTCCACTTCCCACTTCATTTTCAAGCATCAAATAATCACTCATTTCCAATTTTCTATCTTTTAAATCATTCTAGTCATGATCATAACATCTCCAAGGGATAGAACTTCGTCTATCAGTTATTTCCATGCACTTTAATGTTGTTACCTAGGGAATCTTATTCTCACTAGGTTCTATGTCGGTTTCATACCCTTTCGTGAATCACTATATAGTATATATACACATATATTTTATCAAAATACAACACACGGTTTCACATTTATACACTGTCGGGGTTTTGTTCCCCGGGAGTTTCTCTACTCCCCACACTTGTATTATCACACACCACTGTTAACAAATAAACACACTTATCACAATGGTATTCGCATCTTCTGTGCGCAATTACCACAATTAAACCCTGAATGAACGCGTATGTTTACATAACACACACACCAATCATCAAAACAAATTATTTTGTGCTATGCACAACATAAATCACGTACACTTGTACGGTAATACACACTAAGTGGTTTGCGCTCTACCCCCCTTAAAAGGGATTACGCCCACGTAATCAATCACTAAACATTGGCTTAAAATGTTCTGCCGTCGTGAAGTGTTTTAACTTCCACGCGGTCTATTACACAATGGATTCTGATTAGAGGATCTTAACCATACTGGCGGTTTAGTTCCTAAACCAAGAATTCTCATTGGAGTTTGTTCAAACTCTTATTTGGTTTCGATTCTGGCCTGTTAGGCTTCTAGGCGTTAATAATTAGCCATTTACTCATATTCACTATGCACATTGTACACTTGACTCACTGGTTCACTAACGTCTGCTGCGCAACTCTGACAACTGTAGGGCTTAGTTTGCCCCATTCATTATTCTCACTGTATTGTACACCTCCCATATATCACCTTTATCTTGGTAATAATGGTTTGTCAACCGACGCGTGGTATCTCTTACCGTGAGCGAATTCGGTGAGTTATAAACTTTCTATCCACTTCCATAATAATTGACTGTATATACTGTTACGTATTTCACAAT
Organism: Limonium bicolor; assembly: GCA_023374045.1. Classification (NCBI taxonomy): domain Eukaryota; kingdom Viridiplantae; phylum Streptophyta; class Magnoliopsida; order Caryophyllales; family Plumbaginaceae; genus Limonium; species Limonium bicolor. Next base: position 178,288,394 of record CM041776.1, on the reverse strand, counting down.
GATTGACTTGTTTCCTTCCGACTTACTGTCGGTTGAGATTGAGCTACTACCTAGTGTGTAGTGCTCTCTCAGCTATTTACAACATTTGGGGTATATTCCATACCGATATTGGCAGTTAGTGCTACTGTAGTCACTTATTATTAATCATGTCTCCACATTTGGTTTTGTACAAGTACTCTTTTATTGGTGTGGCCTTGCATTTCCTATGCATCGGCCATTATATCATTATTCCTCTACAATTAACATGTTTCCAATTCCTAGCTATCCCACTCGATCATCACTGCGCAAGTGCAATACCAAAACACTCAGTCATGCAGAGTGCAGAGGCGTAAACTCTTGACAGTAAATCCCTTATGCGATTCGCCATGGAATTCACACTGAGTTCCTCATCACACAGTACCTACCACTGACTTATTGCCCAGTCTGTTTAACATCGCTTATCTTGCATCTCTACTAAGTTTAACTCATAACTGTCGTTATCTGTTACATTATCGTTTAACAATACTTATACAACGGTCGCTTGCTGCGCACCGTGCTCTTACTCCTTGTATAACATCAGCTTATATCGTATTTACTGTCACATTAACTTCCACACATATACTTACATTATTCACATTATGGTTCATCACTCATTTGGATGACTACTGAATGCTCTTTGAGCATCGATCATTCAAGTCACAAGCCGGCATTTTAGCTCGGTGTTTCACAAGCTACTAAACTAACTGTTCTCTCAAATAATAATAATATTGTCCATCCTTAACATATTTCTTGAACTTGGTTCACATAACTACCGCTCCAGCGGTTTCACAGCATCGAGAGGTATCCCCACTCTTAGTACAGTGGTTCGTTCTCCACTCTATTCACTTATATAACATAAACTTTTGCAATCAATCTAATTTACATAACACATTTTATTTGTGACCTATAAGCCTTATTTGCCTTGAGCTGCGCTCATTGTAGGCTGTCCACAACATGTACTTCTCTGTACAACATTACATGGTTTGGATGTTATATTGAGCTCCATGACAAGGTCGTTGCATTCCGTTTCCTTTCATGGGATGCCCCTTAGGTTTGTCAGTCCGTCTCCTGACAACTTATGTCTAAACTGGGTGTTAGTTTCAACCCTTGTGTTTCTGTCACGCCATTTCGTGCAACAATTGTTGGTGCGAACACCCTTTAAGGATTGCTCCTGGGTGTTACTGAGTTATGCTTTTACATTTGGTTCACACTTATTGGTACATTCCGTTAGCCACGTCGTTTGCGTTCTTAACTGCCTTATTATCCTCTTCTGTGAAGATCAACATTTCCTGGTAGTGTAGGTACTCATTCTGGGAGTTTCATCCCATTCATTGCACATTAATGTGTCCATATCAGGCATCTGCTTAGCCATGGACAGGCTGGGTCACCGTTCCAGCTAACATGTTTATCCCTAAGGATCCTTAAGACATATGTGATGTCTTTACATAACAGTTTGTGCACTTCGCACTTCCTAACTCTTAAACATTTCCTTGAAAGGAATTCACTAATTCTTTTAGTCTCGTTAACTTAACTGAGTTCCTTAACTTCAACCATTCCTTGTAATCCTTAGCTCTTGTTTGACTTATACTGCTGACCGTAGTACGGAGTCGACTACTTCCCGTGTTTCGGATTCTACTCGTATACGTATGTGGGGTACCATACTGATACATTACTACTTACCCAACTAACCCATAAGTAGGTCTGCCAGGCCCACAAGCTCCTATCGGAGTGCGGTCGTCCCACATTACAGTTGGTACACTTGTAGTGTCCGTCACACACCTAGGTGAAGTACTCTGTTGTCAACTCCCTTATATTGTCCCTTGACAATATACATTCCGTGCTTCCCGAACTTAATTGAGGGAAAGTTTATCCACTGTTGTATCCTTGTCAACTGCCCTTGGTTTTACTGGTTTGGTTCTTAAAAGAAGGTAGAAGAAGCGTTGGTTTGAAAGAAATTTTGGTTTTGAAAGGAAAAGAGTTTGAATAAATCTGGGTTTGAAAGAAAATTTTCATGGTTTCACAACATCTTCTTACCTTAGCCAAGTCTAGCTTCTTGCTGACTGGTGTACTTACAATTACAGAGGTTAGGCTAACAGGCCCTTCCACTGTTATGACGATCACATTAAACTTTATGGTACTTTACCAAGTACTTTGTAGTGGTTATAAATTTTCCGAACAGCCCTGTTATAGCAGCACTTGCTATGGCAAGTGCGCCATGCTAACTGGCTATCGGTTCAACACATACCGTTGTTGTGTTGTTCTTACCCTTACTATCATCGGTGGCCTTGTTGCCCTCACTGACCTTACTGTCTTGATAATAACTCCTTTAGGTGATTCTCACTGTCTTCACATGATGATCATCAACTAGGGTGTTTCCCATTCTGGGAGACCCTTTTACCTTAGTATTGCATCACTCTTGTAGCCCGTTCCACGTATTTGTCGTGGTTGCTGAGACTTGTCTCTTGTTTGGGCACTACGTTGTAGTTCCCTTGTCGGTTGGTATACCGTTGGTGTATTATTTATCAACTGTGGTCCCGTAGACACTCGTCTCGGGTTTTATTAATCCACTTCTTGCCCGTTGCATGGTTGGTGCGTTGCAAGCTGGTTATCCTCGACTGCTCGGCATGTCGACCCAGGTTGCCGGAAATTCTATTCTTCTATACACTGATTCTTCACTCTTTGCTATGAAATGCGGTTAACACTGTTTAGATGGGAACCGTCTCCAGGATTCCCTGTTTTCGGGATCTACCGTATGACAGGTTCTCCGTACCTTAAAAGGTATTTAATAACAGCCAGATCGGGTATTCCCGAGTAAGAGTGGACTTTCATCTCTCTGGCATTTTTCCCCAGTTATAAAAGGGTTTGTGGAGGGCGGGAAGGATATTGTAGGTTTTCAGTACACACTGGTAATACCTAACTAGCGTATCTCTCACGCTATCACTCAACCCTTAACCCAAAGTACTAAAATCCTAACTCGGTACTTCCTAAGCTCGGTAATTCAGTCATCAGAGCGATACTTTGCTCTGATACCACTTTTTTGTAACACCCCACCCAACAACAAACACATAACAACAATCTGCAGCGGAATACACACCTCATCAAATAACTTAACTCGTTGGTGTTACAGGCCGTTAACCACCCATGTGGCTAACAAGGCTATTACATACACATTGTACCGGTCTGATGGACTAGATTCCCGAGCAATTGTACATCACTATACTTTTTCACTAACAACCAGCTTACACTAACCTTACTAATGTACCGAGTATTACGAACTGATGCCGATAACAACTTCGGTCTTACTACTCCTACTGTATATATATAACTTACATGATTACCCATGTACCACGACTACCCCGTCCTACTCTCGAACGGCTTCCAGCTCCTTGAACCTGAAATAGGAAAAGAAGAGAAAGGGTGGCCCCCAAGGGGCTCAGCACCTTTGCTAGTATGGTAATCCCGCAGCCCACATGCTACCGGGCCACGCACAACTAATTGTCGTCTTAGCATGCGATTGACTATATTTAAATCATGCATGCAACTGTAAACACACAACACATAACATTTCGCCTCAATGGGCTCAACAACGGATAATACATCCTTACTTGATAAGTCACTCATGGTATTCATTATCCCTAGAGTGTTCCTCCTCTAATGGAGCTACTTCCTTAATAGACAACACTTACCCTTAAATCGGGTTACCCTTAAACTCCTCTTATCACAAACTGGGATTCATTTCCATGATCCACACACTCCATATCTTACAACATATAACATTCCCCACATAACAAAACATAACAACACTTTTCACGTTTCGACGTGCACATGATAACATCGCAATAGGAATTGCATTACAACAACATCACATAACATAACGGGAACGGTCCTCTTAGGAACCGACCCAAACATAGTTAATTCACTGGTGAGCCTAGAGAATGGTGTCACCCTCATGGTAAGCTCGTTATACAACAACAACATCATTACCGTCCTAATAGTCGGACGAGTAACTTAAGTTAAGATGGTTCGGGTTTGGAGGCCCGAACACACCACACACAAACATGTTCCCCCTAAACCGATCATAAGTCAGAATAGCTAAGCTTTGGAATAAGCTAATGGGAGATCATAACCCGTGAGGGAAACAACCATAACAGAGAGAAGGGTAAGGCTAAGAAGGATACCCACTCCCAAACAACGCGACCGACCAAACCGGATTCCTCACCACTGTTAGTACATACTTACTTTAAGATATTAGTTAGAACCCCACTATGGAGTCTATCACATCTACACACCATACAGTATTACAACTGGGTTAAACACACAAGGGAGATCCCTACATTCACATACACATATCACACAATTAACACACGCATAGCCGTGGTTAGAACGTCCCATGGTTCGGGTCATTTAATCCGAATACCGAACTCTCATGTGATCCTAGACTCAGTTAACTAAGGTTAACACTTCCAAGGTTAAATGGTATCGGAGTTGAACACGCCACATAAATGAATTACTGTAAACTCATTACATGTTTTATCTTACAACGTGGCAAACATACAGAAAAACACATTGGCATACAAGCCGGTGTAATCCGGTAGGACACAGGTTGCAAGAAAACCATACCTGTCACCGGAGTCCACTTTACCATGTCCACTTATGTTCCTAGAGCAATTCTCGAACAACTGACAACATTACATGTATTTTTATTAACATCGGGGTAACATGATTGTTTAAAGTCTAATGCTTATAACTTTTCCCCGTTAACTTAGTTACATAACTTCACTTTTTAACTTGTTTTACTTTTACATTTTAATACAACCTTTCCCCCACTAAATTGTCATTATAACTCACTTAACATGTCCTTAACATTCTTATAACATCATTACTTAGAAATCACCATTTTTAGGCAACTTTTCCCACCTTAAAACAAAGTTTTTGGTCCATACAGTGGCCTGTCCGAACTTGTGTCCGGACTTCCCAAGTTCGGACACAAGTCGAGACTCAAAACTGAATACAGACGCCTGTCCGAACTTGTGTCCGGACTTCGGAAGTTCGGACATGGGTCGAGGAAAATTAAATGAAGAAGCAGGTACGTCCGAACTTGTGTCCGGACTTCCCAAGGTCGGACACAAGTCGAGACTCTGAAAATTTTTACGCAACAGGCCTGTCCGAACGTCCATGTCCGGACGGATGTTCGGACAAGGCAAAACACTCATTTTCTAAGCCCTTAAGCACTTAACCAATTTCACCAAACTTCTCCTAAAGCCTCATAATGTTTCCTAACATCATTTGGTACACTCACACCCTCATACAACATCCATAAAACTCATTTTCTATCTCCTTAATCGCTTACTCATTTCATACCAAAATTCCTAACACTTATGATATTCTCCTTAGGTTTCTAAGTGGTGTTCCATACCTATGATAACCACTATGCCAATTATGTTTCCTCATCACTACATCATCATCTCCCAAGCATCTTTTGCATTCTAAATCCTCTAGAACATTGCCAAAACCCTTTTTACATCTTTAAACACCATAATGCATGCTTCTTCCACTAGTTGAACACTTAACCATTCTCAACACTTCCAAACTCACCAAAACTCTTTTTAAACACTTAGAACTTCTTATACATTATCTAAATTTTGACATGGGTTCTTCTAGCACATTTCTATACCCAAGCACATAGCTTTCACCATTAGACATTCAAGAACACCTAAAATCCACCAAGAGTATTCTCACACACAAACACCTAGGTTTTCACCCTTTTACAACCAAAACACTTAATCATTTAATGCACATCCCTTACACACAAACATATTGTTTTTCCTCCTTTAACCATCCAAGACACTCATCTCACAAAGAATGTTCTTTACACACATCTAAATTCTCAAACTACACTACATCACAATATAGTGCATAAACTTAAATTGCTTGGCACTTAGGCCCTTAAATAACATGGCTCTTAGGCCCTTAAATTGCATAAACCTTAAACACTGAATTTCCACATAGTATATTGCCTTTAACCTGCAAATACACTCAACATCACATATGCCCCTTAATAGTTTCCTTGAGAGCATTTTCTAGGTCATTCACCTTTGGCTCCTTAGATATTTTATTAAGCAAATCAAGCTCATTTTCCTAAGGCATTTAAACTACATTGAGATAGCTTGTTTACCTCTTTTTCCTCACAAACTTCTTTCTTGTTTCCTTGTAAAACCGGTAGGGTGTTTGGTTGTTTGTCAACTTCTAAACAATGTACAAATAATAGAATGAGCATTCAAGCATTATGCTTCATCTCATTGTAAACCCTAGTTACATATATTGTTTTAAGGTATTAAAATGATTGTTTTACCTTGGAATGGAAAGAGAGCTTGAATAAGTATCAAGAGAGGACTCCACCAAGTCCTTGAAAGATTCGAATGTAGCTAGAACAAGCAAGGTAAAGACACCATTGTGAGGTGAATTTTCAGACAACACAAAATGAGAGGAAACTTGGTTTTTCTTTGAGTTTCCTTACCTTGAAGCAAAGGAGAACAACAAGGTGTGAAAATATTAGCTCAAGCTCCTCCAATGGTGAATCTCCATGGCACCAAAATTGAGTTCTTGAAGATTTGAAAAGGTAGAAATGTAGAGCTTGGTCTAACTAAGACAAATATGGTCTTAGAATTTGATTTGGAGCATGGAGTTGGATTTGGCAAGGAAATGAAAATGGAGAAGAGAGGTACTATAGCAAACCGAGAATGGAGAGCAAGAAGGATAGAAGAGAGGTTGAAGACGTGTGGGATGAAGAGAAATGAGAGAATGGAGATTGCTTTTGCTTTTAGAAGATATTTATACCTTAAAGCAAATAGTAACCATTAGTCATCATTTGTTACTTAATAAACTAACATGTTTGGTGACTCATTACTACAAAAACCGGCCCCCATTAGTAGTCTAGGGGTAATAGTCTTTGTTGACCAATTTAATTACTTATAACAACATATGTTACAAACTAGCTTATTTTAGTTACTATTCACTAAAACAAGGCACATAGATGTGAAATTTTTGATTTCCCATTGATATAGACTTCCAAATGTGATACTATATAGTACACATGTTAATTAAAGAGTAATGATGGACATTTAGCCATTCAAAACTCATTTACAAGACAATTTTTCAAAAATGTGCTTTAAGACTCCTTAAAGCACATTTTGTGTTTTAACTTGTTTTCAAGCTTGGTTTTCTTTGGTAATTTGTTTTATATGTTCATTAGCATACAATTAAGGTATAGGTATGACCATTAGGTCTTATACAAATTTATCCCAAGCTTAGAGCACATTTTTGCTCTTATTGACTTTAAGGCATTTATTTGTGTTTTGTTTGGTTTAACTGTCTACCAAGGTTTCCTAAGGACTTAATTAGCCTTGTTAAATCATAATTGAATATTATTAAGTCTTGGTAGGCTCTTTGGGTCCTAACCAAGTTCACTCCAAGCTTAGAGCATGTTTTTGCTCAAACTGTATCTTAGTGCTTTATTGCATTTTACTATGGTTTAAATTGTTCACTGATGTTTCTAAGGCACTTTTTAGCCTTTACTTACCTTAGTTTAGTATTTAATAAATATATCAGGGTTTGGGGTATTTCACCGAGGGAACCCCTTAATATTTTCTTATGTCTTAATCCTCGCTCCTATCTCCACACATTTTGCTGTGGTTACTCAGTAATGATTCTTCTTTAGGTTCTACATCGTAGTCCTATTTCGGTATACAATTTATATGTGTTTCCACCGTTGTTCGCGTTGTGTCGGCCAGGTTTGTAACCTTTTTTTTTCATTGTATGGGGTTTGGAGTTCCCATTTCTAACTGGACTTTCCAGTAATCTCAATCTTCATGCTTGGCATTATCCTACTGTTATGCTCCTTCGGACCACTGTCCGGTACTCATGTCGCTTCCCTTTTCCTTTCTATTGCACCCGTAGTGCTTTCCTTATCATTGGTATTGCGGGTTATTTCGACTGCGTAGCATGTCGACCCATGTTGCTTGTAATTACCGTTCCCTTATTAATAGAATTCCATAGGTAGCGCCTGTTTCTCTGCTGCGCTCCATTAAAAACCTCCAAGTTCTCCATAACTGTTGTGCAACTAGATGTTTCTCGTATTGCTCACTGTTAGCTAACTGCCAGATCGGGTTTCCCCGAGTAAGAGAAGGCTTTCTTCTCTCTGGTGTTTGTTCCACATGTCCAGGGTTAGGGATGTGGAGGGCGGGTCTAGGTACTATGGATATCCGGTAGACACCGGGAAGTCCCGACTAATGCACCTCTCACTCTACCTCTTAACCCTTAACCCATAACTCAATCTCAACCTCAATATTCTCCTAAGTTCGGTATTTCTTGTCTTCAGAGCGTAACTACGCTCTGATACCACTTTTTGTAACACCCCAACTCAATCCAAATGTGGTCTCGCAACTTAACAGCATATACATATACATGTCACAACGGAATTCTTTACACTCCAGGACCTTGCCACGGTCTGACTACAGAATATACCGAACATTAATACATAACAACCTCAACCAAATACATATTCTTCTTACAATCCTCTCACAACCTATACATCTTACTAACTCAATTGCCATATGAGTGTACATGCACAACTCGTAGGTCACACTTAATCCTTAACACTTGTATCCTCTTCTTACTCTCGCGACGGCCGCCTCCTGATGTACACCTGTGTAGTAAAAACAGCCCCCAAAGGGGGTCAGCACGAATGCTGGTACGATCCTCTCATGGCCCACAAGCTAACGTGGCTACGACGACTAATTGTCGATAGCATGGAGGTTGATTAGATGCACAACATAATAGTAAATGCTGTAAACAACAATCCAATATGAACAATTAAAGTTCACACACAATGAACGACTTAAATGCGTTCCCTCAATTAGAGAGTTAATTGTTTAACTCCTTAAGTTATATTTCCTCTTAATCTTAGTCCATCCTTACCTCACCTCAATCTTAATCTTATCTTAATCTTAGAAACAACCACCCTTTAATAAGGAGTGGATGTAGCTTATCTTAGCCTTAACAATACAACCCATCCTTTAAAAAGGAATGGTTGCAACTTATCTTAACCTTACCTTATGTATGCCAACCGTTCTCTCATTGGGAACAGGTTAGCCCTTAGTTCGTTGTTTATTTTTGTAGGGCTTGGTTAACCCTAGCCAGCAGCAGGACACTTACCGGCAATAAACAACATTCTTAAATTGTTGGGGATGTAGGCTTGATCCCCCCACGCCATCTTAAAGCCACCTACCTTGGACTGGATGTCCAATGTAGCCGAGCCGGCCAACCGACCCAAGGCTACTAGTCCGAGGACTAGTCCTTAATCGGGAGTCGAATCTGCTATAGATACCGACCCCTTTTCCTTAGCATGCATGACCGGAGATCGGTCCCGGGTTTCCTCACTCAAGTTCCAGTTAGTAGTAGTCTCAAGACCATGTTTGTTGGTTAACCTCTTTCGGTTTATATCAGCCCATATTAGGGAGCGTTCCTTAGTCTCACTCAATTCCTTACTAAACGTTAGTTAGTAAGTTCTCACGGTATGTTGTGTTAGTTTTCAAACATCACACAATACAATAATATAATATTCCGGTTGCATGCTTTATCTTGTTTAGTGAGCACACAAAAACAGATAGCACACAAGCCGAGGGACACCTCGTTAGCAAGCAGGTCCACAAGAAGAACTGTACCGTTCACCGTTGGCCGTTCGGTTGCTTACTCTCTTCGGAGTCCAAATTCCAAGTCCTAAAACATTCATTCAGTTTTAGGTTGTTAATCACTTAACTCAATTCAACTTACTTATCTTACTTAACTTACTTAACCTTAATGATTCCAACCTAACACCTCTTAAGTCTTACAACTTAATCTTACAACTTAACCTTAAATTTTTAAGTTTATACTTATCTTAATCTCTTAGGTCTTTACACCTCTAATCATCAATGCCCTCTTAAAGGGGTACCATTAATACCACTAAACTTCCTTAGGGTTTCTTTTTTTTTCTCATTTTAGGGTCGACCGACCTTACCCAAGGTCGGTCCGTTCCAGAACTCATTACCGGTTGAAAATTCTATCCCGACCGACCTTGCAAGTCCGGTCCCAAGGTCGGTCCATTCCCGAGAGTTTCCCCGTGGGATATTTAAGCCCGACCGAACTTGCCAAGTTCGGTCCCATGTTCGGTCGATTCCAGAGACTCAATTCGTACACAAAATACAAGCCCGACCGAACTTGTAAGTCCGGTCCCCAAGTTCGGTCGGTTCCAGAAACCCCCTTCCGGTAGTGTAAACTGAGCTCGACCGACCTTGCAGGTCCGGTCCCAAGGTCGGTCGGCTCCAGAACCTTGTTTCTAAATTCCCATTTGACTCCAAACTTCTCCACAAGTTCCCCCATGTGTCCTAATACCATTTAGGCACTTAAACTCACCTTAGAACTTCCACCAAACTCTCCAAAACAACTTCCAAAGATCTTCTCAAACATTTACTAAATTCTTACAAACACTCCTAACACTTGTCATATGATTCCTTACATTTCCAACTTGTAACCTTACCAAAACTTCAACCAACCCAAGTGTTCCCTCCTTAACAGTTTGAGCACTTCATAAACATCATCTTCCATCTTCAATTCATTTACCAAGACTTCCTCAAGTCACCTTGCATATCCATGCACAAATTCCTCTCATTTCCTTTGGTTACTCATCACTCTTACTCTTGAGCTTACCCATACATTTTTCTTTTCATCACCTTATCACCTTGACCTTGTTCTTCATTTACCTTAACCATGCAACACCCTCCTTAGACTTTTCCCACTTCTTTTATGCAGCTTACCCACTATTCTCATGATCATACCCTCCTATACGTTCCTAGCCAATCTATAACCTTCTCCTTCAATCTTCACTCCCATCACCTAAGTCCACTCATTACCATCTAAACTAAAACCTTATTGTTCCACTACTAGCATCATCACTACTTAGACAAGCTTCCCAAGACTTTCATTGATATATTCCCAAGTTCATACCTAAATCACCTTAAGCATTATACACCTTCTCCTTAAAACTTATGCACAAGTCTTACATTCCTCATATCATGATTTTGGTGTGTTTAATACACTCACCAATCCTCTAATTCCTCCTAGACATCTCTTGGTCATTCTAAACCTCAAGAACTCCTTAGTTAACTCATTTCCACCCAATTTTCTTTTCATGCTCCCTAGTAAACCCTAGGGCATATTAACTCACCATTACTACTTAAACACTTTGTTTTCTACTCAAATTTCGCCATAGCTTCTCTAGCATCTTATCATGCCCAAATGCATTGTTTTCCTCATTCATCCATCTCACACACATCAAGTTCTTTCTCATCACATCTCACCACCAAACCAACTCATACACAACAACTCATTATATTGCAATAATCTTAAATTGCATAGCACCAAGGCTCTTAAATGACATGGCTCTTAGGCCCTTAAATGACTTAAACCTAAACACTGAATTTCCCACATATAAAAGCTTTCAACCTGCAAATACACCCATCAATCTCATAGTAATTATAATGCTCTTAAAATCCATCTTAAATTTATATCACTAACTCATTCCCATTGGCTCCTTAGTCACAAGTTCACAAGCTTATTTAAGTTCTTTTTCTTAGGTTACATAACCCAGTACCTAATGTAAGCCCTAGGCTACATTGGTACCCATCTCAAACTCATTCCTTAAACCTTAAACCATCATTAGGTAAGTAATTTACCTTGTTTTCTCAAGCTTATCTTATCTTCCTCCTTAGACCTTCTTCTTGAATGAATATCGGCCACCACTAAAACTCCCTTTGCCAATGTTCTAACCAACATTCAATGACTCACATGAGTACTAAACAATACACTAACCTCAAGGAATGAAAACCTAGGTTAGAAATGTGTTCTAAGGCATAAAAGTGGATGATTACCTTTGAAGTCTCAAGGTAGACTTGGGCATTGTATGAAAGAGGACCTCCACTAGTCCTTGGTGAATAAAACAAGCTAGAACAAGGCATAAAAACATAGCCCCATGAGTAGTAAATTTTCGGCCATGTAAGGAAGTGGTGGAAACTTGGTTTTTCTTACATTTTCTTTACCTTAAGAGAACGGAGAAGCTAATGAGCTCTTCAAACTTGATTTTCCTCCATCAATGGAGTTTTCTCATGGCACCAAACTTGAGCTTTTAAAGATTTGAAAAGATAGAAAGGAGGTCCTTGACTTAACTAAGACAAATATGCAATTTGTTTTGGATTTGGAGCTTGGAGTTGCACTTGGCAAGTGAATGAAGGTGAGGAGCCATGAATGGAGCTCCCTCTCGGTTTGGAGCAGGAGAGGAGAAAGAGAAATCGTGGAAGGAAGGAGAAATGAAGAGAGAAAGGAAGAAAGGTAACTTAAGTGAAGATATTTGTTATAAAAGGTGAATAGTCTTTGCTTTTACTTTCCTTCCCTTTTTCATTCTTAATTTGATGAATTCTTTAATGACTCATCCCTTAGAAACCGGCCCCCATCATAAATCAGGCTAGTCATGGTCTTTGTTGACCAACTAATTAGCTTATATTGATTAAAACTTAAACTAGTTACTATTTGGCACTATTCACTAATTAGTGCACATATTTCTGAAATTTTTGATTTCCTATTGATTTAGACTTGCTAATGTGATACTAATTAGTAAACATGTTGATTAAAGAGTAATGATGGACATCTAGCCACTCAAAACTCAATTCTAAGACAATTTCTCAAAAATGTGCTTTAAGACTTTTTAAAGCACATTTTGTGTTTTAACTTGTTTTCAAGATTGGTTTTCTTTGGTAATTGGTTTAAAATGACCATTAGAATATTACTAAGGTCTTGTCATGATATTTGGGTACTCACCCAAGTCTCTCCAAGCTTAGAGCACATTTTTACCCTAATTGCCCTTAAGGCACTTTTTGTGTTTTCCTTGGTTTAGATTGTCTACCAATCTTTCTAAGGCATATTCTACCCTTACTACATCATAATTTGATGTTTACTTAGCATACTTGGGTTTGGGGTATTTCAATCCTACTACTCGCAGCGGAAATACTACTACTACGGCAGGTGATACAACGCCGCTAACCGCCCATACGGCTAGCAAGGCTTACACTACATACGTAACGATCTAATGTCTAGAGAATACCGAGCTACTACATTACTTACCAAATACAAATACCATACACTTACATTACTGGATTACCGAGTATCAAAGTGTAGTTAATTACATCCTTTCTCAAGTCTACAAAAATAATGAGTTTAACAAACTACTCATCTATACCAATTCATAGTTCCCAAAATATCCAAAAGGGTGTACCCCATGGTACACCGGCTAAACAAAAAGGCCTATAGCCATGTACAACTTGGTACACCTTTCATAGTCCACTAAGTACACAAAAAGAAATCATCTTGATCTCATTACCATCTTCACCCTTCACGAGCACGTGTAAAATTAAAAACAGTGCCCCAAGGGGGTCAGCAAAATGCTACATATAAACTTCGCATATACCGCGTGCTAACTAGGAAACGCCGACTATTTTTGGTCGACTATACATGCGGTTCATTTTAGACATGCATACATGCTTTACATATACAACACATTCATACACAATACAATACACACAACTGAAGGCATTACACAAGCCAAACAGTAATACAATAGCATACACAGTACTTACCTTGTCAAGGGTTAGCCAATTACACATCCGGGTTAATCAGATGTTCATTACTCTTTTACTCATTACACAATACTTACACAATCATACACATATTTTACTTACTTTCCCCCCATACTTACTTACTCAATCTTACTTACTTACTTTTACTCATGTTAAGTCGGTATGACCTCCGGGCAGGGACTACACCGTCCCACCACCGGGCTTTAGATGGCTCACTAATCCAGGATGCTACCCATTTAAGGGGTTTGGGCCGTGGAAAAGATTAAAGCCAGGAATTGGATCCAACCTCTTGTGTCTCCGCCTCCTCACGCGTGGCCGAAACTATATCGGACTTCTACTCATTCCAATTTACCAATTTATTATGATAGATTGGTTAGCTTGTTAGGAATTAGTTAGAAGTCCATCACGACGTCATTCGGTCACCACACAGTACATCAAGCATACACACATTCATCATCATCCATACATTTCATGAATTATACAAACTGTGAGTTAAGATAAACATTCAACAAGGAATAATATCATATAATCACAAGTAAGCATAATAATTCCGATTCGTGTGTTTATCTTGTTAGGTGATCAATTAGCACACAAACACACACAAATCAGAGTAGTCAAGGTAGCATACAGGGCATGAGAAGTTCATACCGTTCACCGTTGACTTTGGCTCACCGACTCTCTTTCGGTGTTCAACTATTTGAATCCTACCACATACATAGAATTGGGTGGTTAATTATCTATAATTAACCTTACTCATTACTTTCCTAATGTTTCCCAGTTTATACTTACTAGCTCATTGTTATTCAAATACATTTACTTAAGTCACTTACTTAAAATTATTTTCCAAGCTTGTTTATAGCCTTAATGACCATTAAACATCATTAATCAAGTCTTAACTACCTTATACTATCATTACCCATCATTACCCTACCTTAGATTAGCTTTAAAATGGTTTCTGTGAAGAAAATGGGGTGGTCCGGGTTTGTGTCCGGGTTTACAAACCCGGACCAACATGTTTGGTCACTCTCGGGTAAGTTTTATGGGTGGTCCGGGTTTGTGTACTTGTTTACAAACCCGGACCACATGGTCTGAATACTCTCAGGTGTAAAAATGGGGTGGTCCAGGTTTGTGTCCTGGTTTGTAAACCCGGACCACTCGTTCTTAGCTACATTCTGCCTAGTTTTATGCCTAGTCCGGGTTTCTGTACTTGTTTACAAACCCGGACCAGTTGCAGTAATGAAAATTATGTATGTTTTTTATTATGTTTCAACTCCAAACTTCTACCAACTTCTTCCCCACTCTTCTTACATATATCCTAGCATGTTTTGACATTGATTAATCACTTTAAACTAACCTAATCCACTTTCTATATCCCTCTGTCAATATCTGTTAACTTACAATTTTTCACTGCAGTTTTCTCCTCTGTTACAGTTTTCTTCTTCAACTAATGCTACAGACTTTTCCTATCTTCTTCCCACTAGCTAAATGATTCTCAATCTAGCATAACTTGGTTAAACAACTCACATTACTCCATTCCTGGTTTCACTCAACTACACCTCTTCCTCTTGTTACAAACCAAGGCAAAATCTCATTTTTTTTCCTTCTCTGTACAACTCCACGTTCTTTCCTTTCTAACAGCACTCAAGTCCTAAATTCCTAACCAAAATTTTGACAGAGTTTCCCTACATTTCTAAGTGTTGTCACCACATTAATTTTGCTCACTCAATACAGTTTACAACCTGCTCAATATGTACATTATTCCCACACAAAATTCTAACACTTACTACACACTTAAACTCACACTTAGCATTTATTTTACTTGGTTTCAAAAGCTTCAAACTACCAAAACAGTTAACATCAATATACCCCATTACTCTCCCACTGTTACAGTAGCTTAAACATTGCTACGACAATATACTCATTTCTATGTAACAGTACAAATCTGTACAGAGGCAATTTCTTTACCTTAAGTTCTTGCTTCCTTTTCCTTTCTCTCCTTCTCCTTTCTTGCTCCTCTTTCCTTCTTGTTCTTGTTTCTGATTTTTAGTTAGGCCAAGCTACAGCCGTTTCATGGAATACACACACACAAAAGCTAGTAAATTTTCCAATGTAGGTTTTAAACCCTAACTTGTGAGAAACCACTTAAAACTCTTAGGAAGTCTTACCTTGAGATTCTAAATGAAGTTTTGAGTAGAAAAATGACAATGCTTCATCTCCTCTTTGAAATGCCAAAACCGGCTGAACAATGGAGTAGTGGTGTTCACGTGAGCTTTTGAATTTTTACAAGGAAACTGGAAAAGAGAAGAGCTTTGGTCCCCTTTCTTACCTTAGAACATGAAGAAGAAGATGGAGCTTCAAATGGTGTTCGTTAGGCTCCAAAAACAATCTCACCCATGGAAATGAAGTTGGAGATTTTTGATTTTTGAGAGGTGTAAAATGATCTCCTTGGCGAGACGAATTCAACGGTATAATTTTTGTAATGTTTGGAGGTGATTTAAGCTTTCAAATGTGGAAGAAAAGTGGGCTGTTGTGAGGGAATTCTCAAATCACCATTACTGGAGTTCTTGGGGAAGAAGAAAATCAGAGAATGAGAGAGAGGTGCAGTATAAGAGAATGTGAGGAAATGAGGGGGAGTAGGAGAGAGAGTGTAAAAAGGGTTTACTTTATTACTTTTGTCTTTAGTGTATTAGGTAGAATAGAAGAGTGGGAGGGGGGAGCTGGAGCCGGCTAAGACAGCCCTCACACAGCTTTTATTTTTTTTCTATTTCCAAAAGTGGACACACTAGTTTGGTCTATTTACACTCTCACCCCACAACTTCCTGTTTTTACAATTTTTACTATTTTCTTATTTTATTGATTTTATTGGTTCTAAACCTTCATTAATGTTTATTAATGACTATTTGGTAGTCCAAAATTAGTACGAGTCTATTTGACCCGCTTAAAGTCGCGTTTTCCCGGTTTCCTCAAAAAACGCGCTTTAAGGATCCGTTTTCTTTGGGATTTGTTCCCTCATGATTATTTAGACATAATTAAGCTTCTGAAATACTTATTAGCCTAATTAATCACTATTTTTAATTACGGGGTATTTCAATCTACCCCTCTTAAGGAACTTTACCCTCAAAGTTGCTCAAGGTTAAAGGTTTAATAATTCTACTCATTAGGCAACCCAATTGCCATAATGTGTCTTACTACCACCTATGAGGTGTTTACTTCCTCTACATTACAAGCATACAAAAATCAAGTACCATACGCAATTCACACACACAATACACCATTTCCAATACATACCATCACACAATACACATTACACCGATACATTACACATTGTACACACACATCAATACATTACACATACATGCTCAATACAATACACTTTGCACTACATGTGCCATCAAAACATACTACTATACATACACACTATGCAATGCTAACCCGAAGCAATGCAAAAGCAAAATGGCTCTACCTCCCTTAAAAAGGGGTACGCCCCGTACCCGCTAAGCACTAGACTATCTAGTCTATGAATAACTGTGGGTACTTCGCCTTCATGGCGTCTTCTAACTCCCATGTCGCTTCTTCGACATCATGGTTTGACCATAGGACCTTCACCATTCGTATGGACTTATGGTGAGTGTCTCTGGTCTTCTTATCAAGGATTCTCACAGGAGTCTCGACATATCTCATGGTCGGCTCAATGGATAGTCGCTCGGGCTCTAGGACATGAGAAGGATCGGCAATATACTTCTTGAGTTGTGACACATGAAAAACATCATGGACACGCCCCAAGTCCTCAGGTAATGCTAACCTGTAGGCTACAGATCTAACTCTCTGGGTGATAGTGTACGGCCCTACAAATTTCGGGCTCAGCTTACCCTTCTGGCCAAATCAGAATACGCCCTTCATAGGTGAAACGCGCAAGAACACTTGGTCGCCCACGGCGAACTCAAGGTCACGTCGTCGCAAATCCGCATAGGATTTCTGTCTATCTTGGGCTGCTTTCATGTTAGCGATCTAATTTGTTGAACTTCCGCTTGGACTTGTACTAGGTACTCCGGTCCTATGATGACCGCTTCACTCGACTCATCCCAACACAAGGGGGTACGGCAAAGTCTACCGTATAGAGCTTGGAAATGCGACATCTTAATCGAAGCATGATAGCTATTATTGTACGAAAACTCGATAAGATGAAGCTTATCTAACCAACTCCCCTGAAAGTCTAAGGCACATGCTCTAAGCATGTCCTCCAGTGTCTGGATGGTCCTTTCTGTCTGACCGTCGGTCTGTGGATGGAAGGCGGTACTCAGCTTCAACTCTGTACCCAGCGCTTCCCGTGTAGCTCTCTAGTATCTCGAAAGAAATCTGGTGTCGCGGTCAGATACTATAGTCTTCGGGACTCCGTGGTGTCTGATAATCTCCTGGTCGAATAGCTCTGCAAGCTTCGCTACCTTCCAGGTGTCCTTCATCGGTATGAATCGGGCAACCTTGGTGAGGCGATCGACTACTACCCAGATCATGTTGAGTCCTCCCCTAGCAGGTGGGAGTCCAACAACAAAATCCATGGAGATATCGTGAAATATCCACTCCGGAATTGGCATTGATTGTACCATTCTGCCCGGTCTACGATGTTCAAACTTTACCTTCTGGCATGTTAAGCATCTTACTACATACTCTGTCACATCTGACTTCATTCCAGACCACCAGAAGTACCTCTTCATGTCTTTGTACATCTTGGAGGCTCCTGGATGGACGGATAACGTAGAACTGTGTGACTCTCGCAGGATGCGATCCCTTAGCTCAGCATTGCTTCGAGGTACGCATAGCCTGCCATTCAGCCGAATCAGACCATCTTCATGTAACTTGAAGTCATACTTCTTCTTCTCGAATGTACCATCGGTGATCTTCTGTCTGATTTTGGTCATGTAAGGGTCGCTCAACTGAGCGTCTCGCACCTCGTCAACCAAGCTAGAAGAAGCGAGTAGCGAATGGAGCGAGTGTGCTCGACGACTCAGGGCGTCAGCTACAACGTTTGCCTTCCCTTCCTTATACTGTAGGTCGATGTAGTAATCTAAGAGAAACTCCATCCACCTTCTCTGTCTCAAGTTCAATTCTTTCTGCATGAATACATACTGTAAGCTCTTGTGGTCGGAGTAGATGGTGAAGCTTACCCCATAGAGATAGTGTCGTCATATCTTCAAGGCGAAGACAATGGCTCCTAACTCTAAGTCATGAGTCGGGTAATTCTCCTCATGCTTTTTCAGCTGGCGGGAGGCGTAGGCTACAACCTTGCCATGCTGCATGAGTACGCATCCCATTCCCTTGCCTGATGCATCACAATATACCTCAAATCCCTCTGTGCCCTCTGGAAGAGTAAGGATGGGCGCTGAGGTCAATGAGTCCTTTAGGCTCTGGAAGGATACCTCGCACTCGTCTGTCCATACAAACGGTGCATCTTTCTTCATCAGTGTAGCCATGGGCTTAGCGACTTTCGAGAAGTCCTTTACGAACCTCCGGTAGTAACCGGCTAGACCAAGAAAGCTCCGGATGTCGGTGACAGTCTTAGGTCTAGGCCATGATCGTGCAGCTTCAATCTTAGATGGGCAACTGAAATGCTTGCGCTCGAGATGACATGACCGAGGAATGATACCTGGTCTAGCCAGAACTCGCATTTGGAGATCTTCGCATAAAGCTGGTTCTCGTGCAGTGTCTCAAGTACTTTTCTCAAATGAATTTCATGCTCTTCTGCTGATTTTGAGTATACAAGGATGTCGTCGATGAAAACAACAACTGAAGTGTTTAACTGCTCACTGAATAGTCGATTCATTAAATCCATGAATTTTGCTGGTGCATTTGACAAACCGAATGGCATGACGGTGAATTCGTAGTGGCCATATCTGGTACAGAATGCCGTTTTCTCTATGTCTTGCTCTCTGATAGCAATCTGATGATACCCAGGTCGGAGGTCAATCTTGGAGAAGACTGATGCTCCTTTCAGCTGGTTGAATAGGTCGTCGATGCGTGGCAATGGGTATTTATTCTTGACTATAACCGCATTCAACTCGCGGTGGTCGATACAAAGTCGGAGGCTACTGTCCTTCTTCTTCACGAAGAGAACCGGTGCTCCCCAGGGTGATACGCTCGGGCGTATGAACCCTTTATCGAGAAGATCACGCAACTGCTCCTTGAGCTCTGTCATTTCTGCTGGTGCCATACGGTACGGTGCTCTAGCAATAGGACCGGTACCAGGGAAGAGGTCAATCTCAAATTCAACAGCTCTCTAAGGTGGCATACCAGGTAGCTCCTGCGGGAATACATCAGGGAATTCAGATACAATCGGTACATCGGTATTGAACTCTGGATCTCTCTCCAGGTCTTGTACATAACACAGATACACATCATTGCCCTTTCTGAGCTCTCGGTACATAGCCATAGCGGAGATGACTGTAGTTGAAGGCTCTCTCGGTTTCTGGCGGTAAGATACTGTAACCCAGAAGGACTCTTGAGCAGCAATCTATGCTCGGCGCAGAGGATTCGCCCCTTGTGCCGCTCCAACCAGTTCATCCCAACTATCAAGTCGAATCCCAACCAATTAAATTCGATGAAGGAGATGAGAAACTCTTTGCCTTTGATTCGGATCGTGGCTGATTTGTAATACTTGGTACATCGTACCCGCTTCTTCGACGGGAGAGTAACCAGGAAATTCGGTAGCTCATCCGCATCTAGCCCCAACCTCTTCACAAGAGATGGTGAAATGAAGGTGTGAGAGGCGCCGGAGTCGAATAATACTGAGGCTTCAATGCCGTTCACTGGGAAGGTTCCCGTTAAGATGGCGCCGCTTTTATCGGCTTGTGCTTCGGTGAGGATACTCAGGTTACCTTCGGTACCGAGTCCGCAACATATTGATTCACAAGTTCGTAAGTAATGATGGTGGACACAAGTGGAATTTAATAATCAACACTGCTCTTTATTGATAAACCATCCATCATACATGTTGTGTCTCTAATACACGTTACTAATACATTACATGATACTACAAATTTAATACTTCCTAAAGGTAAGGTTCAGGCGTCCTAGTTTCATGTGTGTGGCATTGATTATTGCCAGCGGTGCCGTATTCAACTTGATCATTTTGACACCGTGATACAGCAACCTAGATTTTCCACCCATGATTAGGACATCTCCTGATCTCAATACCAGTTTCTCTGCGAGGTCCACACGCTTCTGCTCGCTATACAAAAATATGGCGTCATCACCAATGGACCAAGACACTACGGGCACTCCCTGTTCAAGAGATTCTGCTGTCTCGTCCTTGTCTTGGTGTAACCCAAGTCTTCCTTCTTTCTCATAGAAGTTGACGATACAGAGGTCCACTTCAAGTGCGGGGATCAGATCATCTTCACATTGTTGTGCAAGTTCTACAGCTTGTGTAACAAGCGTCTGAAATTCATGGGGTATTGTTGGTGGCGTCGCTCCGTCTTGTGTTCGTGTCTCTTGGTATGTCTTGGTATAAGGATTCCAATCCTTTCCCAAGCACATCATCTTCAGCTTCATCTTCGCTCCACCGAGGAATTCGGGTGTGTAAAATCCTCCTGGACCCGTTCCTAGTTCGTTGCATTGTCGGATGATTGAAATTTTTGCTTCGGGTGTCAGGTATCCTTTTAAAAATATCATACCTGGGCGGATGACCTGACACTGATCGTTGGGGTAGTAGTGATTGGTGATGTCGGTCTCTTCTTGATTTGGGTTTGAAGGTATTGGGTAGCAGATATTAAATCCACCTATGGTTATAAATTCATCTACGGTGAGTTCTAGTCCCAACTATTTCATTTCATACTCCATACATACTTCAATTCATTTACTTATGCATTCACTCAAACAATTACTTCAATACTTAGGCATGTTTCACAAGGATTCAAGGTTTCAGTTAATTACCAAGGCCGGACTTAGCACCGGACCCGTCTCGGTCGATAATGTGCAAGGCAGGCTGCCTCTGAGGTGTGCCCTTCTGAGGACCTCGGGATCCATGTCCCCGCGGGGCCTGCTGGGCTGGTGCATCGCCAGATGCAACCTCCTTGCCTTCCCTCTGCTTATAGCTCTAGAAGTTTCCTTTGGGCTTCGCATTCTCTGGGCACATATTAGCTCTATGTCCCGGCTTCTGACAGTTGTAGCACCGGATTTCTCTCCCTTGGAAATCCATGTCGGGATGGTCTTGGTTGCATCTTCTGCATACATAGCTGCGGACATCGGAGTAGTTTTTGTTGTACCCGGAGCCAGAACCTAAGGCTTATAGTGTTAGCACATTTGTGTGGGAATACTAGTTATGATAATTATATACATACGAATGAATTTAGAAGTTTACCCTTAGGTGGGTGTGATCTCAGTGGCTTTGCAGCCACCGGTGTAGAGTAAGCAATCTGAAGAGGCTCAGCTGCTTTGCCCGCTCAGCATGGGGCACGCGCTCACTGGGGTGCTTTGGGATTGCTGAAAGAACTTCCCCTTCTTCTTTTTCCAGCTCTTGGCCTGGGTTCTGCTCCTCAGAACTGGTGTTCTTGCGCTTAAGCGCCGTTTTCTCATCCCTTAGTTGGCAAGTGATCTCAACGCGAGATGCCGCGTGATAGCACTCCTGAAGTTTCAAGTATTAGATGGTATTCTTATTAATAAAGATGAAGGTTTAAGTATTTACAATGGTACTAAGGGTACAACCCTATGTTTACCTGGAGGGAGGTAAATCTGGTATAGCCCATACCGTACCGAAGGCGATGGCTCAGACCGCCATAGAAGCGATCGACCAACACCTGGCTGGTGTACCCAAGGTCTGGTAGAAGATGAAGGATAGAAGTGAAGGTTCGAAAGTACACTGTAACACCCCATCCAACATTAACACACTTACAATGAACTGCAGCGGAAAAACAAACCTCGTCACTTTACTTAACTCGTTGGTGTTACACGCCGTTAGCCACCCACGTGGCTAACAAGGCTAATCCATATACATTGTACCGGTCTGATGGGCTAAATTCCCGAGCAACTACACATTATTATCCCTTTCCATTAACGACAACAACAACATACACCTTTCAACTATACCGAGTATTTATAAACTGATGCCGACAACAATTTCGGTCTTACTACACCTACTGTATACATACACTTAAATGAATACCCATCTACAATGACTACCCCGTCCTACTCTCGAACGGCTTCCAGCTCTCTGTACCTGAAATAGGAAAAAAGGAGAAAGGGTGGCCCCCAAGGGGCTCAGCACCTTTGCTGGTATGGTAATCCCGCAGCCCACATGCTACCGGGCCACGCACAACTAATTGTCGTCTTAGCATGCGGTTGATTATATTTAAATCTTGCATGTAACGGTAAACACACAACACATAACATTTCGCCTCAATGGGCTCAACAAACGGATAATATATCCTTATTTGATAAGTCACTCATGGTATTCATTATTCCTAGAGTGTTCCTCCTCTAATGGAGCTACTTCCTTAATAGACGACACTTACCCTTAAATCGGGTTATCCTTAAACGCCTCTTATCACACACTGGGATTCATTTCCATGATCCACACACTCCATATCTTACGACATATAATTCTCCTCACATAACAAAACATAACAACACTTTTGCACGTTTCAACGTGTACATCATAACATCACAATAGATATTGCATCACAACAAAATACATAACATAACGGGAATGGTTCTCTTAGGAACCGACCCAAACATAGTTAGTTCACTGGGAGAGCCTAGAGGATGCTGTCAAACTCATGCTAAGCTCGTTTACATAACTCGTTACCGTTCTGTTAGGCGAACGAATAACTTAACATAAAGATGGATCGGGTTTAGTGACCCGAACACAACATACATAATCCCCAACAGACATGAGTCAAGAGCCTTGGTTAAGCTCAGGGTGATCGAAGACCAATGAAGAAGACAATCAACAGAGAGGAAGCTGAAGAAACTGTATACAACAACTCCCAAACAACGCGCGACCGGAACAACCGGATTCCTCACCCCCCCCCATATATATAATATTCACAGTTAAAGACTCCGCTGTGGAACCTATCACATCAGCACACAATACAGTATTACAACTGAGTTAATCACGCAAAGGAGGGTCATACACTTACAGCAACATCACACAACTAACTCACGCATAGCCGTGGTTAAACGTTCCTTAGGTCGGAAACGTTATTACCGGATACCGTTCTCTTACGTTTACCTAATAGTGGTTAACTAGCCCTTCAAGCGCATTTGAGGTTACCGGTATCGGCACGTAAACATACAACAACAATAACGACTGTAAACTCGTTTCATGATTTATCTTATAACGTGGCAAACACACAGAAAAACACATTGGCATACAAGCCGGTGTAATCCGGTAGGACACAGGTTGCAAGAAAACCATACCTGTCACCGGAGTCCACTTTATCACGTCCACTTATGTTCCTCGAGCAATTCTCGAACAACTGATAACATTACATATATTTTTATTAACTTCGGGGTAACATGATTGTTTAATGTCTAATGCTTATAACTTTTCCCGTTAACATAGTTACATGACTTCACTTTTTAACTTGTTTTACTTTCACATTGTATTACAACTTTTTACCCACTTAATTGTCATTAAAACTCACCTAACATGTCCTTAACAACCTCATAACATCATTAACCATCAATCCCCATCATTACACATCATTTCCATACCTTAAACAATGTTTTTGGTCCATACAACACCTTGCCCGAACTTGTGTCCGAACCTCCAAGTTCGGACGCAAGCCGCGACCTAATACTGAAAACCATACACACGTCCGAACTTGTGTCCGGACTTCCCAAGTTCGGACACAGTTCGAGAGTAAATCCCAGATAGAAACAGTCACGTCCGAACTGGTGTCCGGACTTCCCAAGTTCGGACACAGTTCGAGAGTGGGAAAATCCTTTACCCAACAGAGCCTGTCCGAACTTCCATGTCCGGACGGAAGTTCGGACACGGCAAAACATTCAATTTCCAAGTCTTTAAACACTTAACCAAATTCCTCCAAAGCCTCCAACACCTATTGTATCTTCTCCTTAGGTTTCTAAGTGATGTTTCATGCCTATTCTAACCATTATACCAGGACATATCTTCCACACAAACATCATCATCCAAACATCCTTTCTTACAAAACAAAACTCCTTATGTCACTCTTACAATTCCTTTTTCAAAACCTTACCTAAACATCATTTTCTCCTTATTCATCAACATTACCTAAACCTTGAACAAACTTCTCCAAGACTTAAATACATTCTCAAAACACACCTTGAATTCCTAGAACTTCCAAGATAGCACCTAAATCCTTGCATCACTCTAAATCACCTTAAAACATGTTTTCTTCCCAAGTAAAACATTTGTTCACCTTTAACACTTCCTAGTTCACCGAAACTCACTTAAAACACTTAGAACCTCTTATACATTTTCCAAATTTTGCCATAGCTTCTCTTGTATATACTCACATCCAAACACTTAGGTTTTTACCTTATTTCATTCAAGAACACCTAAAATCCATCAAACACATTTTTATACACAAACTTCACATATTTAGCACTACATCACAATATAGTGCATAACTTAAATTGCTTGGCACTTAGGCCCTTAAATAACATGGCTCTAAGGCCCTTAAGTTGCTTAAACCATAAACACTGAATTTCCACAATATATAAGCCTTTGACCTGTAAATACATACACCAAGACATATGTTCTTTTACTAGTCTCTTAAGAACACTTTACTAAGTCATTCACCATTTGCTCTTTAGGTAGTTTTAACAAGCATTATAAGCTCATTTCTCCTAATGCATTAAACCACATTAGGTTAGCATATTTACCTCTTTTCCACTCAAAACTTCTTTCTTGTTTCCTCTTAAAACCGATAAGGCATTTCTTTCCTTGTCAACTACTAAACAATATACCAACATTGAAATGAGTATATAAGCTTTATGCTTCATCTCATTGTAAACCCTAGGTTTACATTATTTCAAAACATTAATGTAGTTGTTTTACCTTGATCTTTGAAGGGGTTTTGAATATCTATGAAGAGAGGACTCCACCTAGTCCATAAGAGATTGGAATGAAGCTAGAACAAAGTCACACAAAGAGCACCATTAATGTGCAATTTCGGTCAAGGCAAAAACATGAAGGAAACTTGATTTTTCTTTGAGATTCCTTACCTAGAAGCAAAGGAGAGTAATAATATGTAGAAACACAAGCTCAAGCTCCATCAATGGTGATTCTCCATGGCACCAAAATTGAGTTCTTGAAGGTTTGAAAAGGTAGAAGTGTAGAGCTTGACCTAACTAAGACAAATATGGTCTTAGAATTTGATTTGGAGCATGGAGTTGGATTTGGCAAGGAAATGAAGATGGAGAAGAGAGGTTGATATAGAAAATCGTAAATGGAGGGGAGGAAGGAGCTTGAAGACGTGTGAAATGAGAAGGGAATGAAAGAATGAAGATGAGTTCTACTTTTGGAAGATATTTAAGTTAAAGCAAAGTAGTACTTTACTTTATAGGCTTTACTTTACTTATTTGATTTCTTTTACATGTTGGTGACTCACACCATGAAAAACCGGCCCCCCATATACTTATAAGGGTATAATAGTCTTTGTTGACTAATTTAATTACTTATAACAATATATGTTACAAACTAGCTTATAAAAATCACTATTCACAAAACAAGGCACACAGAAGTGAAATTTTTGATTTCCCATTGATATAGACTTCCAAATGTGATACTATATAGTACACATGTTAATTAAAGAGTAATGATGGACATTTAGCCATTCAAAACTCATTTACAAGACAATTTTCCAAAAACGTGCTTTAAGACTCCTTAAAGCACTTTTTGTGTTTTGACTTGTTTTCAAGCTTGGTTTTCTTTGGTAATTGATTTAATATGTTCATTAACATATTTATAAGGTATAGGTATGACCATAAGGTCTTTTACAAATTTATTCCAAGCTTAGAGCACATTTTGCTCTTATTGACTTTAAGGTATTTTCTTGTGTTTTGTTTGGTTTTATTGTCTACCAAGGTTTCCTGAAGACTTGATTAGCCTTATAAAATCATAATTAAATATTATTAAGTCTTGGTAGGCTCTTTGGGTCCTAACCAAGTTCACTCCAAGCTTAAAGCATGTTTTTTGCTCAAACTGTATCTTAGTGCTTTATTGCATTGTACTATGGTTTAAATTGTTCACTGATGTTCCTAAGGCACTTTTTAGCCTTTACATACCATAGTTTGATAATTAAACCACATATCAAGGTTTGGGGTATTTCATACACATCCATTGACATTTTGTCTGTCATCTTCAGAGCGTCAAGTTTGAGACGTTTCTTGGTTTTGACATGCTCTGGATAGTACTTAGATCGGAGGAGAGCGGTGAAGGATTCTCAGTCGAAGGTGGGGTCGTTGACATGCTCTTGTTTTACTAACTTCCACCAATCCATGGCAGTGTCTTTGAGGTAGTATGCTGCTACTCTCACTCGAACTCCAGCAGGAGCTTCGAGGGTTTCAAATGCCGTCTTCATCTCGGAGATGTAGGCTTCAAGCTTCGCCGGGTCACTCACTACTGGAAAAAAAGAATAAACAATGCTTAAATTTGGCATTTAAGAACGTTTATTTAGCGTTGTTTATTCGAGCAACGCAAATGCTAAAACGTTTTAAATGACGCTTTCAAAGCGTTCTTTATACTATCTTTAAAGAACGCTTATTTTCAAAGCGTTCTTTATAATGCGAGAACGATGGGAACATAAAAAACGTTTTATCCCAAGAAGCGTTCTTTATGCTCAATCAAAAACAACGCTTTTCTCATAGAAACGTTTCTTATGATGGTTGGCGGGAGAGTTTAAAAGAACGCTTATATGCATAAGCGTTCTTTATATATATTGTTTTTTTAGAAATTTTGGTTCCAACAAATGCTACAGATCGATATCATCACATCACAGATCAATTAATGCATTGTTGCATTTTCAACACAACAGAAGCCATCACAGACTGTAAAAAGAAATTAAAATCTCTACCAATTTTTTTGATTAATACCTTGAGATTCCTATTCCAAAAATCAGATTACATCCCTATCAAAAGTACAAGATTTCTTGTAGGGAATGTTTTCTCCTACCCAACATTGAAAAAAAACTGAACTATTATACATGATAAAGGAAATCAGAAGGACTGTAAAATTAAGATCTGAAACATTTAAGCTAATCTTACTAATCTCACAGAGTTTAGCAACTTAAAATAGTTGCTCCCAGCAATCTGAGATACAAGTTCTCAGCGATCCATCTTCAATCTTCTTGAAGAAAACAAAAAGTTCTTGATTACCGACATCTAGTTCCATCCATGAAAATCCATTCTCTATCGCCCATTTCATAGCAAACACCAGTCCTTGGATCTCAGTTCCAAGCATCGAACATGAAGGTTTCAAGATTTTGTTAAAATCCATCAGAAGGTTGCCTTCTGAATTTCTGATTGAACCAGCCACAATCAAGGCCTGACCTCTTCTACTCTTCACTCCACAATTAACTTTAATATGATCCTGCATATATAGGAACAGACCCATGAGTCATGAACAGATTAGCATCTCCACTATTTTCCTTATACAGATTCCAAGCTTTAACAAAAGCATGATTATTTTCTATTACAGCCATCCAAGACAATTGATAATGCAGGAAACGTGTACTTGACATATATAATGCAACAGACTACATTTTTGTAGATGCAAATTGGTTGATCAGTCAGGCATCTTCCAGTATTGCTTTCGTCCAGTAAGCGCACATGTGCTCCTTGACAAAATCTAGATCACCAGCTGAATAAGTACCTCCTTGGTTTTCAAAGAACCGAATAAGCTGCACGCAAGAATTATAAAAGCAATTAAGTACACCATTTAAACTTATCCAACCATGTAGAAACAGTTAAATTACCAATTCAAACACAAAACTTATAACACATACTCCAGATTCATCACTGATTTTGTCGATGTGGGACATGATGTCCAACATGTATCGCATCACAAAATAACCGCAACTGCTGCTATCCGGTTGCCTGGGACACTATTTTCAATAAAATTATATTATTATATATACACACTAATATATACAAAATATATTTAAGTATATATGCATATGAGTAAATAGAATGTTTTTTACCTTTTTAATATACTGTATATCCAAAGGAAAATTCATCTGATTGGCATTGAGCATACCTTCTCTAAAACCACTGAAATTAATTAAAACAAGCATTAATTTAAGTGACAAGTCATCAAAAAAGGTATAAAATGTTATTTTTTGAAATGAAAATATGCACAATTTACTTACTTTGTCAGTAGAATAGAAATGGCGATGTTTCTCTTAATTCCACCAATAGGGTCAATCACTATACAGGATGATGAGTAAGTACACACCACTAACAACAACCAATGATTGCTACAAGTTTGAAACAACAACAAATCAACTTCACCTTCGAAATATATATTAGTTAACATAAAACAAGACAAAAGCATAAGGTGGTCAAGCACGCTTACATCTGATGATATGGTATGAGCACAAATTTGCTATTCCTCTTTACCGCCGCAATTATGCCATTGCGCATATGAATCTGACACGCAGCACCGTCTCTCATAGCTTCCTCAGAAGACATGATTTGTGGACATAGGAAGGTGATCATATTGTCGTGTTTCTTTGCCACCAGCCTCGATAGTAAGGGCCTTTGATGACAAATGCATTAAATTAAAATTATATATACATAAAACTTACTATTATCTTTGAAAGTGAAAAAATGTGATACTTACAAGCAGTAGGATTGAATCATCGAGATGTTCAGCATATCACCAAGCAGCAGCTCCTTGACATCACTAATACTGATCAGCAACTCCTGTACTTCTCCGCTGTGGAACAAAGACAGCGGAACCCTAAGGATGAACTCAATGAAATCATCACCCTTCCCGAGTATCAAGTCATACAAGATCTGCTGACGCTTTTTTAGTGTTTTCACCAAATTTTGGATAAGAATGAAATCGCGTCGAAGTGGACTGATGTAGTGACCATGCTGCTGACCTGATGGTCCCTTTCCTTTCGACGCACTGACTGCCTTACCTTTGCCAGCAATAGGAACAGGTGTCTAAGAAATGACAAGTTAGCATATATACGTTAGAAAACTATATTCTCCCAAAACTTCATTTATATGAAATGGTAATTAGTAAACAAATTTATATAAGTTGTTTTGCTTACCCTACTATCAGATAATTCCACCAGATTGCAAGGCCATGGTACTTGTGAGCCACGTGCTTCA
The DNA here is from genome assembly GCA_023374045.1 of Limonium bicolor. Taxonomy (NCBI): domain Eukaryota; kingdom Viridiplantae; phylum Streptophyta; class Magnoliopsida; order Caryophyllales; family Plumbaginaceae; genus Limonium; species Limonium bicolor. The sequence goes on along the minus strand of CM041776.1, from coordinate 178,258,332 downwards.
ATGATAGTGCTCCAATCATTCCACTCTATCGGTAGTGGAATGTGATCACAGCCTTGACAGACACTGTCGACCATCACACAGACGTACCAGGCCGGCACTCGCTTAAAATGACACAGTGACGCCGAATCAGTCTGTAGAATTATGCCTACTGCAACCACAAAGGTGCCTTGTTCATTGATCTGCATAAGACAACACTTTTTGGTTTCCTAATAAACGAACACAAACAATTAGATTCATACATTACAACATGCATGCTTTTGATTAATTGAAAAAATAAATAACGACAAAGCACTTAAATTCACACATGCACACCTGAAGCTTGGCATATGGGAATGGGTCAGAAGGTGCAGGTACAGTGTAAGAAACTAAAACCTGAGATGGTACAGGGGTGGAAGTAGGTGCAGGGGTAGAAGCAAGTGCAGGGGTGGAAGTAGGTGTAGGGGTGGAAGCAGGTGCAGGGGTGGAAGCAGGTGCTGGGATGGAAGTAGGTGTAGGGGTAGAAGCAGGTGCAGGGGTGGAAATATATATAGTACGAAATATAAATGTATAAATATCAGTATATATGTGAAAAAATAAAACAAAATAGCATATAGGTGTAACATATACCTATCCCACACCAAATCAATCATGCCACTCTCCTTCTTCTCATTTAGACCACATGACGGTCCTCGTGTCTTTCTTGGAGGGAGATGAGAGGTCGTAGGAGGGTCCTGAGAGGTCGTAGGAGCATCAGCGGCATCGACGATCTGTGTACGCTCCGCTAGCTGCATCTCTGAATCTATCTCCATCTCCTCATCACACTGTATGAGCATCTCATGATCGTCGGCATCCATAATCTGTACAATATCATTACATAATATATATATTAGTCAGTGTCATAAATAGAGTCATAAACAAACATAAATTGTACACGCATGTGTTAAGCATTCACTTTTCTTTTATGCCAGACTTACTTTTTGTTCATTTTTCCACCCACAACCCTTCTCCATGATCTGATCTTGTGCACTGAAAGTTGGTCACATTATCAACTTCCATGGCATTTGGAGGGGAACATTGTCCATTTCACAGTCATAATCTTCCTCGTTCATAACACCATCAACACCAACTATCCGTCGCTTACTTTGCAATACAACTGACCATCTAGGATTAGATTGATCACGGCAGTAGAACACTTGTCTAGCTTTAGAAGCAACTATAAACGGTTCTTCTGTGTATGTCAATGCGTTTAGGTCAACTAACTTCATACCGTGTTCCACCTGTCGGTAACTGCGCCCGTTGTCTACCCATTTGCATTTAAAGACACAAGTCTCGTAACCGGTGTAGTTAAGGATCCAAATCTTCTGAATCACACCGTAATACTCTTTCCTCATTGTCACTCCCATACTACCTACATCTTGATATATTTCCTGTGAAGCAGTTAGATGAACACCACTATTTTGATTTGTTGACTTACAATCTTGGCGTTCAGTATAAAAAGAGAAACCATTCACATCGAAACCCTTGTACGATAAAACATCAAGATTCGGACAGAGCGCTAATAACTTAACCATTTCAGTTACATTGCCTGAATCTTCATGCATAAGTTTTTCTTTAAACCATGTAACGAATGTAGCATTCTGCTCCTTCTTTAATCTCGCTTGACTCATCGACGGATGTTGTGCTCTGAGAGCGCTTAAGTGTGATACGAAGTATGGTTCAACATCTTCAACATGGCTCAACACGGTTAGATGCGCTTTACACAATGCAGCAAAATCAGGCCTCACCATTTTTTCTTGATTGTACCTACACCCTGTAACTTGCTCTCATGTCTTGATCTCGGAAGTCTATGTGGTCCAGCCTTCTAAGTAGTGGGTGCAAAAGTCAATCACTTCCTCAGTTACATATCCTTCAACAATGCTTCCCTCTGGACGTCTGCGGTTTTTCATTTTTTTTTAAGCACACCCATGTATCTTTCGAATGGATACATATACCTGAGATATAATGGGCCACACTCCTTGATCTCCCTTACTAAATGAACAAGCAGATTCACCATAATATCAAAAAATGAAGGTGGAAAATACATCTCCAACTGGCACATAGTGACAATTAGTTCAGCCTGCAACTTGTCCAGTGTCTGCACATCTAGAACTTTGGCAGAAACTCCATCGAAAAAACGGACAAATTTGTAATGGTTTTCCTGACATCATGTGGGAGAATCCCACGAATTGCAATGGGAAGCAAATGTTGCATCAAAACATGGTAGTCGTGAGATTTCATCCCTACTAACTTGAGTTCAGACATGGACGCCCAACTTCTTACGTTGGAAGAGTACCCTGATGGTACTTTGATGTCAGAAAGGGCACTGCAGAAACTCTTTTTCTCCTCTTTGGATAGAGTGTGACATGCGGGAGGCAGGAAGATACGTGTTCCTCTTTGTTGGGGTTGGAGCTCTTTTCGTATGCCCAACTCTACTAAATCTTTTCTCCCCTTTAAATGATCTTTTGTTTTCCCTTTAATGTTTAGCAACGTTCCACCAAGACTTTCACCCACATTTTTCTCCACGTGCATGGCATCAATACAATGCCTTACTTGCAAATGTTGTCAATACTCAAGATCAAAAAATATCGACCTTTTCTTCCAAACACTCTTCTCTGTAGCTTTAGTTGGAGGACCAAAGTTGTTCACAATATCTTTCACCTGGTTATAAACATCGACACCTGATAAAGGTTGCCGAGCTACAGCATGATCAGTCGTCCCGTCAAGTTCATCGGTCATCTTTCGGTACTTATGATGTCTTGGAAGGAATTTTCGATGACCCATGTACACATTTTTTCCACTATATTTCAATCGGATATTGCAAGTGTTATCACCGCAAACAGGACACGCTAATGCTCCTTTGATTGTATATCCAGATAGGTTTCCGTATGCTGGAAAGTCGTTTATTGTACAAAATAGCATAGCACACAGTGTGAAGTTTTCCTTTGCATAAGAATCATATATTGTTGTTCCCGTATTCCATAAGAGTTTCAAGTCATCAATAAGCGGCTGCAGAAACACATCAATATTATTCCCCGGCTGTTTTGGACCGGATATCAACATTGATAGAATAATATGCCTAGGCTTCATGCACAACCATGGTGGGAGGTTGTATACAGTCAACAGAACATGTCAAGTACTGTGTACACTACTCAAAGTGCCGTATGGGTTCATTCCATCCGTGCATAAGCCAAGTCTTAAATTTCTTGATTCTTTACCAAACTCAGGAAATATTCTGTCAATGTTTCTCCATTGCGGTGAATCAGCAGGATGTCTTAATTTACCATCGTCCACCCTATGTGTTGTATGCCACTTAAGGTTTTCAGCATCCTTCGGAACAGCAAATAACCGCCTAAACCTTGGGATTATTGGCAAATACCATAACACCTTGGCTGAGGAACGAACCTTTGGCTTGTTGTCGTCTTGATGATCTTTCTTTACATAACGTGATTCACCACATTTAGGACAACAATCATGTAGCTCATACTCCTTCCAAAACAAGATACACCCCGATGGACAAGCATGTATTTTCTTGTACTCCATACCCATTGGACACATTAACTTCTTCGCCTCATAAGTAGTTGTAGGCATGACATTGTCCGCTGGTAGTATCTCCTTAATAATTTGCAATAGTTCCGTGAAACTTACATCGCTCCATCCGTGTTTCGATTTGACATTAAATAGTTTCAGCGTCGCACTTAATTTGTTCAATGCCAGTGCATCACATCCAGCGTACAGTGGTTCTTTACATGACTGCATAAAGTTTCATGTGTACTCGGTTGTTGTGGTAAAGTATTGTTCTACATCTTCCAATAGTGTGTCAAGGTTCGCATCTTCTGTGATCTCGTCATTAATCGTGCAGTAGTCATCATCCCCAAAGTTTTCTATGGCATCCCCAAAGTTTTCAATGCCGTCCAATTCTGGTTGTTCTACTGAAGCTTCTGCATAGTCAAACACATCCACTGCATGCTGACCATGCCATAATGCTATGTCTTCGTAATCTTCTGTAAACCCACGTCGAATCAAATGGTCCTTAATTTTCTCAATATCTCTATACTTGAAGTCGTTTTTACAGTCGATGCATGGACACAAAATATACCCCTTATTCCTCGGTTGAAGATTGTTGACTAGGATGTTACAGAACCTATCGACCCCTTGTAGGTAATCGTTGTCAAGTCTGTCACTGTACATCTTTGAACGCTCCATCTCTTTCTGTGAGATCGATGTATTACTTTACAACTGATCGATATCGTTCATATGTTGGCAGATATTAGTCCAGTTACTTTTACAAATTTTACAACCTAAACCCATCCAATCACATTCAATCTCACACGCGAACAAGTTTATAAAAAACAATCACTAGTACAAATAAGGCCTATTTCGGCGGTTGTTTTGGGCCTATTTCGGCGGTTTTGAACCGCCAAAATGGGGTGCGCCGAAATAGGTGTGCGACCCTATCTCGGCGGTTGTCAGCTAAGAACCACCGAAATAGGCACGTTTTAGAACAGAAAAAAACACACCTATTTCGGCGGTTCCTAGCTAACAACCGCCGAAATAGGTCTATTTTAAAAAAAACACACCTATTTCGGCGGTTCCTAGCTAACAACCGCCAAAATAGGTCTATTTTTTTTTAAAAAAAATCGATACTACTGCCTCGTCTTCAACCTCTCGCTCACGAGATGCAGCAGTTCCAGTGATTCAACTAAGGCGCAGGCACAAGATGATAATGAATAGAGGCAAGAGCATGTATGCTCCTTGTTCGCCTTGTAAGTTATCGTGATTTAAGAGATTGCAGGCGCAGAGAATGAATAAGGCGTAGAGCATGGCGCAGTTAGGGTTGCAAAAATTATCGTGAGGGCGCAGAAAATGAATAGAGGCGCAGAGCATGTTCGATTCCTTGTTCTCCAGTTAGGGTTGCAAAATTGATGTGAGGCGTAGAGCATGTTGTTGCTCGCCAGTTAGGGGTTCCAAAAATTACCGTGAAAGGCAAGAGAATGAATAGAGGCGTAGAGAATGAAAATATGTGAGCATGTATGTTCCTTGTTTTCCTGAGAGAAAAGTATAAGTTCAAGTATATTACCGATTTTGGAATGAACAGCTTCAACCTTGTCTTCAATCTGGTGAGCGAGATTCAGCAATTCGAGGAGCAGACACAAGAAAAAAATGAAGGAGGAGGCGTAGAGGGTTGCAAAAATACAGTCCGTAAAGAGAATGAAGAGAGAGGGGGAGAAGTGAAAGGCTGGAAAAAGAATTGAGGGGCGGGGGGAAGGGGGGGAATTTGAAATATTGACGAAAAAAACGGGAATGCGAAAATAGAACTGGGAAATTGACCTATTTCGGCGGTTCCTAGCTAACAACCGCCGAAATAGGTGTCATTGTTTAGACACGGAATTTTCAGCGACCCTATTTCGGCGGTTGTAGCTAGGAACCGCCGAAATAGGTATCTTTTGACCCTATTTCGGCGGTTCCTAGCTAACAACCGCCGAAATAGGTGTTTTTTTTAGACACAAAATTTTCAGGCCCCTATTTCAGCTATTGTAAGAACAACCGCCGAAATAGGGGCGCCGAAATAGGCCTTTTTTGTACTAGTGAATTCATAGAAAATTTCGGCAGCATTTCCCTTCTGTTCTTCTAGTGTATATATGAATGTATACACTCGAAGAACAAAAGGGAAAGGCTACCGAATTTTTAAATGAACTGTTTTTCATAAAACTTGTTCACTACCTAGAAGGTGAGATCAAACGTGATTGGACCAAGTCCCGACGGGGACTGTCCAAGATATACCTCTAGTAGGTATATCTCGGACGGGGTGACTATATTCGAGTATATTTAATAGCTATTGATCAGAGAAACACTATAAACAATTAAGAAGTTGATTAGAGAAAAATTATAAACTAACCTAATCTGATGAGTAGTCTGCTTGTCTTGTGTGAAGAACCTAGACTTCAATCAACCAGCCCGTATCAGCGCGTGTGACAATGAAAAGTACGTACTAACAATGCCTGCACGAGATAGTTTGTACACAACAATATATTACATTACAAATCCAATAATCAATATTGACAAAATTTTCTGCAAAATCCAACAGTATCCCCCTAAAAATAAGGGTTACACCACAATATATAGAGGCATGTAGAAGAGGGCGACAGTTTGGTTTGCAAAATAATCATCCACACCTAATCCCTAATAAACACATTAATCTCAAACAGAGCATGTATGTTCATGATCGACAGTTTGCATGGTTTTGCAAAATTTATGGTACGTATATATATATATTTGTATGCCCAAACACATCATATTTTTCGCCTAATACACACATTAATCTCAGGTCCATTTGGACACAACCAGCAAGTATATACCAAAAATCATCAGCTCAGGCGCGATAGTTTAAATGGTTTGCAAAATTAATTAATATTCCCCAAACACTTAATTAATCCTAATATTTTATGATCACGTGATTAATCCCAACCACAGCATGTTAATTTTATATGTTATACGATCGATCAGTTAATTTGATTAGCAAAATTACCTCCAGCAGAATCAGGAAAAGAGGCGATGGAGCATGGATCGATTACGCCAGTTGGGTTGTAAAATTACTGCAGATGAATCAATAATATAACGTAGTGGCGATGGGCATATGTACGTTAATTCCTGCAGTTCGATCGGTCGCGGGTTGCAAAATTAATAAGAGAAAGAGCAGACATATATATATGTTCCTATTTCGCAGATTTTGATGATGAAATTACCGAAAGAGAGGGCGACAGGCATGCAACTATTTGGATGATGATCAGAGAAGAAAGATGCATGCACGCAAATATTGGGAGCCAACGCGTATCATCAAGGGCGAGAGAGACGGTCGGAAAGCGGCGGCAGCACGGACGGGCGACGGCACAGAAGGGCAACGGGAGTGGCGGCCGGCGACGGAAGGGCGGTGATGGCAGTAGCTTGTCGACGGTACTGGGGTACGTATTCGTGAGCTCAGTCGAGAGAGAGAGGTAGCTAGCTAGAGGGTTTACGTTGTATAAAAGTACAGTGAGCGCGGGAGAGATTAAATTTTTTCGGGAAAATGGCGTACTATTCAGGCAACATAAGGAACGCTTCACTTAAGAAGCGTTTTTTATGCTGAGAGTAAAAAACATAAAGAACGCTTATTACCCAAGCGTTTTTTTTTTGTCTTTGGGCGCGATACAATAAAGAACGCTTCTTAAGTGAAGCGTTTTTTAAAATGCCCGGCCTAAACCATAAATACAACGCCTTACTTTATAATCGTTCTTTAATATGCTAAAAAAAACGATTTACAAATATAACCGTTTTTAAAAGAGCGTTGTTTATTCTTTTTTTCCAGCAGTGACTCTCGCCTCGAAAGCATGGAGGTCGGAGTTCAGCTACAGATTTTACCCAATTTGCTTCTCTAGGTGGAGGGGGAGGGATTGGTCCCGCTTGAGTTTGTTGGGTTTGTTGTACGGCGGTGATTACTTGAGGTAGCATTTGTGCTACCATGGCGGCGATGATCTCTGCTATCGTCTGCGCCCGGTCCGTCAGTGGCCCCTCCTCTGGGTCGGCCTGGACCTCGTCCTGACATCTGAACATGTAACACTTACATTAGGTATTGTACACCATGACCAGTTGATCTTGAATTTAAGCAAAGGTATCGTCCATAAGGACGTCAAGGGTATCCGTTGTTATCAACGGTTATTCCTAGTTAGGTTTCTAGATTTCCGTTTTTAAACGGTTGTAATCCTAACTCGGTAATCCCTATGCTCTGTAACTTAGGACATCAGAGCGATACTTCGCTCTGATACCACTTTTTGTAACACCCCTAACGCTAATCCCTTACTTACCGTCTAATTGTCCTGTTCATCCTACTACTCGCAGCGGAAATACTACTACTACGGCAGGTGATACAATGCCGCTAACCGCCCATACGGCTAGCAAGGCTTACACTACATACGTAACGGTCTAATGTCTAGAGAATACCGAGCTACTACATTACTTACCAAATACAAATACCATACACTTACATTACTGGATTACCGAGTATCAAAGTGTAGTTAATTACATCCTTTCTCAAGTCTACAAAAATAATGAGTTTAACAAACTACTCATCTATACCAATTCATAGTTCCCAAAATATCCAAAAGGGTGTACCCCATGGTACACCGGCTAAACAAAAAGGCCTATAGCCATGTACAACTTGGTACACCTTTCATAGTCCACTAAGTACACAAAAAGAAATCATCTTGATCTCATTACCATCTTCACCCTTCACGAGCACCTGTAAAATTAAAAACAGTGCCCCAAGGGGCTCAGCAAAACGCTACATATAAACTTCGCATATACCGCGTGCTAACTAGGAAACGCCGACTATTTTTGGTCGACTATACATGCGGTTCATTTTAGACATGCATACATGCTTTACATATACAACACATTCATACACAATACAATACACACAACTGAAGGCAATACACAAGCCAAACAGTAATACAATAGCATACACAGTACTTACCTTGTCAAGGGTTAGCCAATTACACATCCGGGTTAATCGGATGTTCATTACTCTTTTACTCATTACACAATACTTACACAATCATACGCATATTTTACTTACTTACTTTCCCATACTTACTTACTCACTCTTACTTACTTACTTTTACTCATGTTAAGTCGGTATGACCTCCGGGCAGGGACTACACCGTCCCACCACTGGGCTTTAGATGGCTCACTAATCCAGGATGCTACCCATTTAAGGGGTTTGGGCCGTGGAAAAGATTAAAGCCAGGAATTGGATCCAACCTCTTGTGTCTCCGCCTCCTCACGCGTGGCCGAAACTATATCGGACTTCTACTCATTCCAATTTACCAATTTATTATGTTAGATTGGTTAGCTTGTTAGGAATTAGTTAGAAGTCCATCACGACGTCATTCGGTCACCACACAGAATCAAGCAGACACACATTCATCATCATCCATACATTTCATGAATTATACAAACTGTGAGTTAAGATAAACATTCAACAAGGAACAATATCATATAATCACAAGTAAGCATAATAATTCTGATTTGTGCGTTTATCTTGTTAGGTGATCAATTAGCACACAAACACACACAAATTAGAGTAGCCAAGGTAGCATACAGGGCATGAGAAGTTCATACCGTTCACCGTTGACTTTGGCTCACCGACTCCCTTTCGGTGTTCAACTATTTGAATCCTACCACATACATAGAATTGGGTGGTTAATTATCTATAATTAACCTTACTCATTACTTTCCTAATGTTTCCCAGTTTATACTTACTAGCTTATTGTTATTCAAATACATTTACTTAAGTCACTTACTTAAAATTATTTTCCAAGCTTGTTTATAGCCTTAATGACCATTAAACATCATTAATCAAGTCTTAACTACCTTATACTATCATTACCCATCATTACCCTACCTTAGATTAGCTTTAAAATGGTTTCTGTGAAGAAAATGGGGTGGTCCGGGTTTGTGTCCGGGTTTACAAACCTGGACCAACATGTTTGGTCAATCTCGGGTAAGTTTTATGGGTGGTCCGGGTTTGTGTACTTGTTTACAAACCCGGACCACATGGTCTGAATACTCTCGGGTGTAAAAATGGGGTGGTCTGGGTTTGTGTCCTGGTTTGTAAACCCGGACCACTCGTTCTTAGCTACATTCTGCCTAGTTTTATGCCTAGTCCGGGTTTCTGTACTTGTTTACAAACTCGGACCAGTTGCAGTAATGAAAATTATGTATGTTTTTTATTATGTTTCAACTCCAAACTTCTACCAACTTCTTCCCCACTCTTCCTACATATATTCTATCATGTTTAGACATTGATTAAGCACTTTAAACTAACCTAATCCCCTTTCTATATCCCTCCATCAATATCTGTTAACTTACAATTTTTCACTACAGTTTTCTCCTCTGTTACAGTTTTCTTCTTCAACTAATGCTACAGACTTTTCCTATCTTCTTCACACTAGCTAAATGATTCTCAATCTAGCATAACTTGGTTAAACAACTCACATTACTCCATTCCTAGTTTCACTCAACTACACCTCTTTCTCCTGTTACAAACCAAGGCAAAATCTCATTTTTTTTCCTTCTCTGTACAACTCCACGTTCTTTCCTTTCTAACAGCACTCAAGTCCTAAATTCCTAACCAAAATTTTGACAGAGTTTCCCTACATTTCTAAGTGTTCTCACCACATTAATTTTGCTCACTCAATACAGTTTACAACCTACTCAATATATACATTATTCCCATACAAAATTCTAACACTTACTGCAAAAAAAAACACAAACTTAGCATTTATTTTACTTGGTTTCAAAAGCTTCAAACTACCAAAACAGTTAACATCAATATACCCCATTACTCCCCCACTGTTACAGTAGCTTAAACATTGCTACGGCAATATACTCATTTCTATGTAACAGTACAAATCTGTACAGAGGCAATTTCTTTACCTTAAGTTCTTGCTTCCTTTTCCTATCTCTCCTTCTCCTTTCTTGCTCCTCTTCCCTTCTTGTTCTTGTTTCTGATTTTTAGTTAGGCCAAGCTACAGCCGTTTCATGGAATACACACACAAAAGCTAGTAAATTTTCCAACGTAGGTTTTAAACCCTAACTTGTGAGAAACCACTTAAAACTCTTAGGAAGTCTTACCTTGAGCTTCTAAATGAAGTTTTGAGTAGAAAAATGACAATGCTTCATCTCCTCTTTGAAATGCCAAAACCGGCTGAACAATGAAGTAGTGGTGTTCACGTGAGTTTTTGAATTTTAACAAGGAAACTGGAAAAGAGAAGAGCTTTGGTCCCCTTTCTTACCTTAGAACATGAAGAAGAAGATGGAGCTTCAAATGGTGTTCTTTAGGCTCCAATAACAATCTCACCCATGGAAATGAAGTTGGAGATTTTTGATTTTTGAGAGGTGTAAAACGGTCTCCTTGGCGAGACGAATTCAACGGTATAATTTTTGTAATGTTTGGAGGTGATTTAAGCTTTCAAATGTGGAAGAAAAGTGGGTTGTTGTGAGGGAATTCTCAAATCGCCATTACTGGAGTTCTTAATGAAGAAGAAAATCAGAGAATGAGAGAGAGGTGCAGTACGAGAGAATGGGAGGAAATGAGGGGGAGTAGGAGAGAGAGTGTAAAAAGGGCTTACTTTATTACTTTTGTCTTTAGTGTATTAGGTAGAATAGAAGAGTGAGAGGGGGGAGCTGGAGCCGGCTAACACAGCCCTCACACAGCTTTTTTTTTTCTATTTCCAAAAGTGGACTTACTAGTTTGGTTTATTTACACTCTCACCCCACAACTTCCCGTTTTTACAGTTTTTACTATTTTCTCGTTTTATTGATTTTATTGGTTCTAAACCTTCATTAATGTTTATTAATGACTATTTGGTTGACCAAAATTATTACGAGTCTATTTGACTCGCTTAAAGTCACGTTTTCCCGGTTTCCTCAAAAAACGAGCTTTAAGGTTCGTTTGTGTTTTTAATCCGTTTTAAGGATCCGTTTTCTTCGGGATTTGTTCCCTCATGATTATTTAGACATAATTAAGCTTCTCAAATACTTATTAGCCTAATTAATCATTATTTTTAATTACGGGGTATTTCAACTTGCCCTTCACACATTCTCTTGTTGTCACCTATTATATGGCGGGACACCAACAACAGTAACCATTCCCGTAACGTGGGAACTCCGAATCCTCCTTATGTCACCTATTGTATGGCGGGACACCAATGGCCGTAGCCATCCCCATTACGTGGGGACTCCGTCCAATGATCTATGCGATTGAATGGAATACTATGTGAGTAGACCTGTACCAGTCATCCACTCTATTGTGATCACTATGCGCAACCAGCTAGTCCGTGACTACACTGGAATTCCCTCATATACCAAATCTCCAATATGTGATTAATTAGTAAATCAATTACCCAAAGTGTATTCTTAGGTTATGGAGAGTTTCATTTTTATCATGCCAGCCCTCGGGGTCTTACGCACTTACCTAGAAATGGTCTAGGTTACATTCATGTTCGAGATCCAAGCTCTAGAGACCGACATTGTCATGTCCCGTACCTAAGTGTTTTACTTAGGTTAATACATGCGATTATAATACAATACGTATTATGCTGTCGATAATAGTTTCATTCCTTGCTCGCATATGTATGTTTATATAAGTCGATCTATAGTCGATGTAGTATTAGTCTGAATGGACGTTCGCGCAAGATACAATAACGGTGCGAGATAAACAACATGTAAACATTCTTAATCCACACAACCATACACATAAGCATACACACAACATTCTTAAACACACAATAATGCCTGAACCCTTTCTCGTGTCACCCTACTACGTACTTAATAATAACTGGAATCGCAGCGGAATATAAACAACTAAACAGTAACTAAACGATTGGTGCTACAACGCCGTCAACCACCCACGTGGTTAACAAGGCTGAATAGATACAAGTGTACCGGTCTGATGATCAGACTCCCGAGCATAGAACTAAAACCATGAGTACATACACACATAACCGAGTATTTAACTTACAACCCATAATTATACACTGTCACTGTAACCTTCCATTGTGCACTGTCGATAACTGAAATACATATTGCCTCGGGAGCACAGGCGCATCCCGGGCCAACATCCAAAGGTACTCAAAAGTAAACTACATCCTGGGATCTAGAGCCACTCCGCTTCTTCGATCCTCATCCTGCAGTAAAAGAAATATGGATCCCCCGAGGGGGTCAGCAACCCTTGGCTGGTATGGCTAACGCGCAGCCCATCGGCTACCGGGATACGCGCAACCAATTGTCATGATAACATGGCATTCATTTTACACAATAACATCATATATACAATAGCATAGCAAGAATATTGCATAGCAAATAGCTTCACAAATAACACACAAGAACGAATCCTTTTAGGAAATGAACCAACAATGTTAGATCACATTGAGAGCATAGAGGATGTTGCCATACTCATACTAAGCTCGTTACATAACTCGTCACCGTCATTTAGAACTGAACGGATAACTTAAACACCAGGCGTGTCGGATATAGTGATCCCAAGCACACCGAATAAACATAGTATGCCCCTGTGGCCCGACGTGAGTCAGTAAAATAGCCTTGGATAAGCTAAAGGGAAGATTGAAACCAAATTGGAAAACAACCTAAACATACAAAGAGAATCGAACCGGTAAATGACATCGACTCCCATACTCACACGCGTGGCCGGAACTACCGGACTCCTCACTTCCTCGTTAGCACTTGTTAGAAGCACAACATTGCAACACAATACACAGCTCACAATCCAGTGTTTAAGTCTTGTTAGACACACACAAGGGAATTGAGTCACATCTCAACAACATAATAATATGAACAACCGTAAACTCGTTACATGACTTAAGTCTTACAAAGTCATAAACACACAGAAAACAAACAACACACAAGCCGGTGTAAACCGGTAGGCAACAGACTGCAAGAAAACCATACCTTGGCCCTTGCTTCGACTGGTTCCCACCTTGAGAGAATCCTAAACACATTTAGTAACGTCGGTCAATTAACGCACTAGTCCACTGTTAACATTACTACTTCACATTTCTAGTTATCTCATTTCCACACATTTTTTTAACTTCTCATCTTTTAAAATGTCATTATAACACTCCTAACATGTCTTGTATAACCTTATAATATCATTACTAACTTATCCCCATCTTTAGACATCGTTTAATAACCTAGAAACCAAGTTTTTAGTGGTCCGGGACTTGGTCCCTAACTTAGGTCCCGGACCTACACTTAACAACTCTCTCGGTCTCTTTTAATGGGGTGGTCCGGGACTTCATACAGGTCCTAAGTCCCGGACCATTCTAGGCAAAATCTCTCGGTTAATTTTAAGGGGTTGGTCCGGGTCCTTGTACAAGACCCAAGTCCCGGACCTAATACCACGTAGAACTCTCGGCCTATTTTGCACTCATGGTCCGGGACATGACCCATGACCTAGGTCCCGGACCCAACCTACAGAATCGACGTACTGGCATTTTTCATGTCCTGCTGCGTAAGTTCTTTACACTCATCACTTGTATAAACTTCCCAGTAACTCTTATACTCAAAACTTCACCAAATATACACCACATAACAACATAGTGCACAATTTAAATTGCATAGCACTTAGGCTCTTAAAATGCATAAATCTTAAACACTGAATTTCCCACAATATATTTGCCTTTCACCTGCAAATACAAACAGCAATACGTATGTCCTTTACTAGTCTCTTTGAGAACATTTTCCTAAGTCATTTACCATTGGCTCTTTAGGTAGTTTCAGTAGACAGTATACGTTCACTTTCCAAAGGAATTTCAAGCTACTTTTGGTTAGCATAATTACCTCCTTTCCTCACAATTTCTTTCTTGTTTCAGAAATCGGTAAGGATATTTGCTTGCTTGTCAACTTAGAACTTGAAGAGAGTTTGGAAACGTGTCAAGAGAGGACTCCACCCAGTCCTTGGAAGGTTGGAATGAAGCTAAAACAAAGCAACGTAAGGACTCCATTTAAGGCAAATTTCCGAACAGCACATAACATGGAGGAAACACAATTTTTCTTTGAGTTTCCTTACCTTGAAGCAAAGGAGAACAATAATACGTAAAAAGATGAACTCAAGCTCCTTCCATGGAGATTCCTCTTGGCACCAAAATGGAGCTCTTGAAGATTTGAAAGGACTAAGTCGAAGAGCTTGATGAAACTAAGAGATCGGTGGTCTTAGTTTTTGATTTGGATAAGTGAGCTAGGAGTTACAAGGATTTGAAGATGGCACATGGTGCTGGTGCTGTATTATCGTGAAAGAGAGCAAGGAAGGGGATGGCTACGTGAGACAGCAAGAAGAAATGAAGGAATGAAGATAATCACTGATTGTAGTTACTTTTGAAGATATTTCTCACGTAAAGCAAATAGTGCTCTTTTAATTACTCACTTATCTACTCATTTATTTGTTCAATCAGCTAGCAAGGGTGTGACTCACCACATGCAAAACCGGCCCCCATTAAACATAAGGGGTTAATTAGTCTTTATTTCTCAATTAAATTACATATGTTAACATATATTTCAAACTAGCTTATTTTAGTTACTATTCATAATAACAAGGCACTTTGAAGCAAAATTCTTGATTTCCCATTGATTTAAACTTCCAAATGTGATACTAATTAGTACACATATTAATTAAAGAGTAATGATGGACATTTAGCCATTCAAAATTCATTTACGAAACAGTTTCTTAAAAACGTGCTTCACGACTCCTTTAAGCACATTTTGTGTTTTAACTTGTTTTCAAGTTCGGTTTTCTTTAGTAATTGATTTAATAAGCTCATTAATATATAAGTAAGGTCTTGGTAAGTTTATTAAGTCTTAATCAAGACTATCCCAAGCTTAGAGCATATTTTTGCCCATATTGCCTTTTTGGCAATTAATTGTATTTACTATGTATTAAATTGTTTACTAATGTTTCTAAGACTCTTTTTAGTCTTAATAATTTATTATTTAATAATTAAACCACTTATTAAGGTTTGGGGTATTTCAATTCAGACTGCACCGTCCACATACCGTACACCGACGAAACGCTAGCATGGCAGTCCTTGCATATCCCCTAGTGTTCGTGAAACTCGTATCTACCAACCCGTACCTCTGGAATATCCACTGTTCTAATATTAGTGTCGATAATCCCGAACCTACTTAATTATCCTAGATCAAACTCTAACTTCCATCCCGTAGCTTATCCCTTAGTTGTTTTCTCGTTCAACTCGGTGTTCGTTATTCCTATGAAATTTGGTTTAGTTACTCGTTATTGTTCACGAGTATATAATAGTTGCTATAGTAAAATATTTATTTATGTGGAAGTTTTGTTCTTAAACTGTTCACGTATTCACCGGGATGCGTGCATGCCAGAATAACATTTACGTACTTGCATGCCCGTAGCCTACACCCTTTCGTTTTAAGGAATAATTTACGTAATTCTAACTACGAGAATGCATGGACATTTAATATATACTTATGCGCGCGTACGTCCTAGTTGTTAATATACGTTATCGTTTACGTATCCTTTTCTACGCGCCCGTATAGATATTATATACTTGTATATGTTTATAACGTAGTTGTCGTTATATCCTCGTTTCTACTTGTAATAGTATAATCCCCTTATCTGATTTGTTAACCATATTATACCCTCATTCCACATTGTAAACTCGTATGATACGGATTATAGAGTTCCTTTCCCACAATAATTTATCCCTCATTTATTTGAAGTTCACATTAATTATTTGTGGCTTCTATTTATAAATTCCTCATTAACACTTATCGTAATACTATACAAGGTATTTCACTCATCTTTAAGTTCCTCATATCATATAGTTCCTAATCATACATTATACTTTCAAAATTCCCAACTCAAACCCTTTATTGTATGTGAATGTTTATAAGACATATTTATTCCTTAATAACTCCCTTATTATATACTCTTTTCTACTTTAATATAAAGTCAAATTATGCCATCCCAACCTTATAGTATATTTTGTCCACATGTTAATAATTCCCAAAACAGCCCACATATTTTCGGTAGATTCCAATATTTACCCGATCATTTTGCTTATTTATAAGTTAACCCATATATCACATTTACTATATTTCCAATCTTGTTAATTTATAATCTAAGGTTTTCAAACATTATCATATACTTGTATCATGTACATAATTCCGAACAGCACTAGTATATTTCGGAAATCTCTTTACCTCCCCACATGTTTTGATTATTTACAAAACTATCCCATATATTATATTTGTTACATTACTAACCTTATTAACTTATAACCTACGATACTCTTACCTTATAATATACCTATATATTTATATATTTGCGAACAACCCCACTGTACATTCAGATTTATTCGTTCGCCCGTCTATTTCTCTTAATCACACTATAACCCCCTTTATTTTGTAAACTTACAATTTAATACCTAAAACTTTATATTGTAAAATTCAATTATTTTAAATACCAAAACAAACCCAATATTTTCCTTAATTTTAAATAGGCCACACCGGTTCGGTTTTAGTATACTTTAACCTTAACTTTCATCATTTATGCTTTGGCCCACATTTATTTTATAAACTCACAATTTAATATCGAAACTTTATGTTATACCTATTGATTTATTTAATTCCAAAAACTACCCAATATCTTTTCCCAAACTTCCGAACAGCCCCAAAGTTGTTCTGAATTCCATTCCTCCTCCAGATCTTGATTTTTTACAAATTAGCCCCCATAAGTTTGTAAAATGTTATATTTAATACTTAACTATATATTGTACTCTTTAATTAAATAAATCCATTAACTAACCCCAAAAATCTTCTAAAATTCCAAACAGACCCCTAGGGTCTTAATATTTATTTTCCAACACTTATTTTTTGGTAATTACATAAATACCCCATTTCTTTCTATAATTGTTATTTTTAACTTATTATTTCTTTAAATACCCAAAATGATTATTTTTATCATTCTAATTTGATCAACCCTCTCATCTGGTCAAGGTTGACCACCTAAATTACCCCCTTTACTAAATTTGTTTTTTTATTTACGAAGATACCCCAATATTTTCTCTAGTTTTACATTTAGCCCCTTAATTTCATAAAATTCATATTATATGTTTCTGAAATCCTTAAAAATGTCTCCTCTCAGTTTTAATCCTAATTGGTGTCCTATATTTTACTTAGTTATGTTTTGACCCCCCCCCCCCCCATAAATACTTCTTTTGTTCATTTAGATGCTTTTAAAATTTATAATTCATTCAAAACACATTATAACTTTGTTTTTAATTCAAGTGACACCGAAAATTACCAATATTCACCTAAAATATTCCTAAGTGATTTTTGTTCACTAAAATTATATTTTGCAGCAGAATTCACATAATTTGTTTAATCATCTCTAAAAAGCCAATAATCCTTAATTAAAGTTTTAATTAAGCAAAATAACAATGCCTAAATTCATGGCTTAAACATAGCATATTACTAGCTATTGAATGGCATCAAAATATCCCCTAATTGAGATACTAGTTCACGGCTTTGTGCAGGATTTAGTATTTCACCAATTTAAATTCATTTTCCTCTCACATTTAGTTTACTAAGTAAACTTAAGTAGGCTATTATCCCTTAGTTTCAATAGTCAAATATTCCATCCTTAGAGCATGATTATCAAAGAACCCAAATATGGGTTTTTAGCACTCTCTTTCCTATTTCTTTCACCGCCACATCAGTTTAAGAACTATATCTATTTTTTCCCAACATCAGAGAACTCATACTTTGGTTTATAACTCTCTTTAATCGCCATGTCATTTTTCTTTTTACTTATTAATTATTATGGATATACAAAAAATAATTTTAAATTGTTGTTACTACTATTTTCAATAATACACAAATAAGCCTAACTTAATATTTTATTAATGATTAAAGTTTATTATATTTTTAAAACAAAAATAAAATAAAGTTATTCATATATATTATTAATATGTTTTTACTAATAGACATAATCATAATTCTTTTTTTAGGATTAAAATATTATAATGAATTTAGAAATGAATACAATGGTACATATTATAAATTACAAGTATATTTTAGTATTACATTTTGATATCATAATAATTACAAATTTAACGAATATTATATATATATTAAAAATATGAAAAACATAGTCAATATGGATCTCATTTTGTAGAGAATAAGATTTTAAGAATTTTGATATGTTTAGTTTATTTATATCATTATTAGTTTTAAAAATATTAAGATTTTAAAATGTATAAGGTTTAACTATTTATATTAAAAATATTATAATTAGAAAAATAAATGGTGGGTCCCATTTTTTGGGTTCTTAAGAAGTTCTTACGGAAGAACTTAAAATTAGAGTTCTTCCTTCTCTTTCCTCCACCTCATATTTTTTTATTTCTTTTTTTAGCTAAGAACTCTTAAGCACCATTGATAATCATGGTCTTAATCACTACCTATTTTTACGTGTCAAGCATACATGCTCTCGGTATTAATATTTCTTTACCACCTCATAATCTCCAAAAAGGTATTAAAACATGGTTTAAGTATTTTTACTCACCAGTAATTACTCCACCAGCCACCACTATCTTCTCGGCCTCTTTAAAATCTTCCTTTCTTCCTCTTGTAATCCTCCCGCAGCTTACGGTTTCCTTGGAGTATAAACCCCATTTTTGTGATCGTTTTAGCAACAAAAGGAGTTGGTTAGTACCTTGTTTAAGTAACAAGTTTGAGGAGTTTTTAAGATCAGATTTTTTTTTTTAGCATTAGAGGGAGTCATTACCTTGGTATTTTGCAGGAGTTTAAGTGTTATTATTGGCTCACTATGACAGGGAAGAGAGCTTCAGATATTTGGTGAAGTCAAGGGAAAGAAATAAGACTTGTATAGCCATAAGTGACTAAGATCTTTACCTTGTTTTTACACTCCTTTCATGTGTTCCTTTGGTGCGGTTTTTGCTCAGTAAAACAGCTGGAAAGGGAGCTCCATATGTGGACAACCAGAGGTGGGAGAAGGTGTTTGAACCAGCACATTTTTGGACATACAAAAGGGTAGATGAAGGTGGTGTTTTAGAGTGGGTTTTTCTTACCTTTGGGGCTCACAAGAACCCTTTTGTTCCTTGGTCCCTTGTAGTCGGTTCTGCGGTCTCAAAATGGAAGTTATATACCATGGCAATGGAGGAAAGTTGCTGAGGAGAAGTGGTTATTGAAGTAGTAAAAGGAGGAAGGTCTCTCGGTTAGTGCTGGAACCAGGAGAGTGGTGCGGTCTCTTTTTTTTTTTTTTGCTTTTACCGCCAGAATGAGAGAAGAGATGGAGTAGGGTGCTGCAAGAATGAATGGAGGAAGGTTTAGTGGCTGTTTCACCATGGGAAAACCGAAAGAAAGGAGGGTGACTCACCTTGTTTCTCTTGTTGTGCCAGTCGGTAATGAGAAGTTTGTTTCTGTTGGAATTGAAAATAACGTAAATAGAACCGAGAAGATAGCAGAGGAAATGTGATTTTTGATGCATTCATTGCAATTGTAATCAGCCTATTATATAGGCATACACTCTTAACTAAATCAGAGAAATTAATTCTAATATAACAACTCAATATATAAAAACTCTCCTAAATGGTAGGAACTAAAAACAAATCTGAACGTTGTGCAACGGCCATAACAAAGACTAATTATTTAGCTAAAATAATTATCTAAATTGTGTGCTTAGTTAGGAATTAAAACTTTAACATCCTCCCTTAATTCAAACTTGCACACACCTAAACAATCTCTGAGAAAAGTGAACTTCTCCTTCGGCAAAGTCTTGGTTAATATATCAGCAACCTGCATCTTTGTTGAACAGAACTGTACGACAATTTTCTTTTGAGACACAAGTTCTCAAATAAAATGTAACTTCAAGTCGACATGTTTTGTCCTTCCATGATGAACCGGATTTTTAGTCAACGCAATGGTTGATTTGTTGTCACACCAGATAACTGTAGGACTCAACTGTTTGCACCCCAAGTCCTTCAAAATTCTTCTCAACCAAACAGCTTGACACGCCGCTGCAGTAACCGAAGAATACTCAGCCTCTGTTGAAGATAAGGCCACTGAACCTTGCTTCTTTGAACTCCATGAAACAGCAGCAGAACCAAGATTAAAAACATGAGCTGATACACTTCTTCGATCATCCAAATAATTTTCCCAATCACTATCACTAAATCCCATGAGTTGAAATTTTTTAACAAAGCTATACCACAACCCATAATCTCGCGTTCCAGCAACATATTTAAGAATGTGTTTTGCTGTACCCAAATGATGTCTCGTATGATTAGACATATATCGAGCAACAACACCAACATAGTATGATATATCGGGTCTGGTATGAGTAAGATAGATCAAGCTACCTACCAAGCTTCGAAATTCTTTCGCATCAGCAGCACCGGAACCATCATCTTGCTTCAGCTGCTCATTAGTATTCATTGGAGTAGCAGCTGGTTTGCAATTTTTCAACCCATATTTCAACAACAAATCATCTGCATATTTTTTCTGAGAGACAAATATACCACCAGCTTCTTGTTTCACTTCCAACCCCAAAAAATATTTAAGAAGACCCAAATCAGTCATCTCAAATTCACGCTGCATCTCATGTTTAAACCTGTCCGTCATTTTATATGATGAGCTGAAATATAAAATGTCATCTACGTAAAGACAAACAATTAAGATGTCCTTCCCTGTTTGCTTTACGTACAGAGTAGAAGCATTTGGACTTCGTAGAAATCCTTTGGTGAGAAAATACCCATCAATCTTACTATACCATGCTCGAGGTGCTTGGCGGAGACCATAAAGAGCTTTGTGCAATTTAAACACCTTATTTTCTTGTCCAGTAACGACGAACCCTTCCGGTTGTTCGACAAACACATCTTCCTTCAACTCACCATTAAGAAATGCAGATTTTACATCAAGTTGATACACCGGACTCTTCATCTTTACTGCTGCTGCTAGAACGATTCTCACTGAAATACCCCAAACTTAGATATGGTGTTTAAATGATAAACTAAGATATAAGGAGGCTAAATAATGCCTTAGAAACATTAAGAACATTTCTAATCAAAGAAAATATAAGGAAACACCAAAAGAGCAGTTTAAACAAAAACGTGCTCTAAGCTTGGAGAGACATGGGAGAGTACCCAAATATTGTTCTAAGACCTTAGTAATATCATAATGGTCATTTTAAATCAATTACCAAAGAAAACCAAGCTTGAAAACAAGTTAAAACACAAAATATGCTTTAAGGAGTCTTAAAGCACGTTTTTGAAAAATTGTCTTGTAAATGAGTTTTGAATGGCTAAATGCCCATCATTACTCTTTAATTAACATGTGTACTATATAGTATCACATTTGGAAGTCTATATCAATGGGAAATCAAAAATTTCACAACAATGTGCCTTGTTTTGGTGAATAGTGAATTAATTAAGCTAGTTTATAACATAAGTCTATATAAGTGAGACATTTGGTCAACAAAGACTTAATTACCCTCATTACTAAAAGGGGGCCGGTTTCTTAGGAGGTTAGTCACCACCTTCATGACTCATTAAGTAATTAAGAAAGCAAATAAGTCTTATAAAGCATAAAGTACTATTTACCTTTTACATAAATATCACTTTATTAGTTCTCTCTCTCCTCACTTCTTCATTCTCCCTTGTTCCCACGGTTTCTTGCTCTCTTTCTCTCCTCCATTAACGTGAAGCATACCTCCATGCTAGCTCCACCTTCTCTTGCACACTACTTACTCATTTTAGCTCCAAATCCAAAACAAAATACATATTCTTCTTAGTTAGCTCAAGCTCCTTCTTTCTATCTTTTCAAAACTTCAAGAGCTTCATTTTGGTGCCAAGTCAAACCACCATTAGAGGAGGAAATTCAAGTTTGGAGACTCCATTGGCATCTCCATTCTCTTAAGGTAAAGAAAGTGTAAGAAAATCTAGGTTTCCACCATTTTCTTCACATGTCCGAAAATTAGTGCTCATGGGACTCCATGTTTATGCCTTGTTCTAGCTTGTTTCTACTCTTCAAAGAGAGAGGAGGTCCTTCTTGCTTCATATCCAAGTTGTCTTGAGAAACCAAGGTAAAACAATCACATTAATACCTTAAAGCATATTTTTAACCTAGGGTTTGTTCCTTAGGGTTAATGTGTTATCTAGTACTCATTGGAGTCATTGGATATTGGTTAGAACATTGGCAAGGAGATACACATTGGTGACCGAGATTGAACAAAGAAAAACCTAAGAAAAGCTTTTCAAGCTTGTAAAAGAACAAGGTAAATTACTTACCTTAAGATGTCTTGTTGTTTAAGGGAATGGGATTTAGATATATGATGAGTTTGGTGTAGAGCTTATATTGGGAAGGTGCTATAAAACCTAGGAGAAATGATGACTATACTTGTGAACTTGTGACTAAGGAGCAAATGAGAAAAGAGATAGTTTAAGAATATAAAGGTGAAGTACAAGAAGCATTTTATTTCAATGGGAGCCTTGTTGAGTGTATTCGCAGGTTGAAGGCAAATATATGTGGAAATTCAGTGGTTATGATTATTGTCATTTAAGGGCCTAAGTGCCAAGCATTTTGAGTTTAAGCAATACATGATGATGTGGTGAAGTTTTAGTGTAGATTGTCTGTTAAGGTGTTGTGATGAGAATTTGTGTGGTATTGGTTGTGTGATGGAGAAAAACCATGTGTTAGGAAGTCTATATACTAGAGAACCCATGGCGAAATTTAAAGGAGAGTTTAAGTGTTTAAGATATTCTAAGGGAATTTAATGACTAAGGAAGCACTAGGAATGTTCTATAGGTTGTCTTGATAAAAAAGGGTGAAGTTAAGGTGTTTTAATGACTTAAAATGACTTAGGTATCACCATGGAAGATTTAGGAATCAAGAGAATGTATTTGAGTATTTAGGACTTAGGTAAATGTTGGTGCACAACTAGGAAGGAAATAATGTGTTGATGATGGAAGTTTAAACTTGTGAAGGAACTTTTAGTAAATGCTTAAAAGAGTTTTAGATAGTGAGAGATGCTTGGGAGATGATGTTATAGTGGTGAAGAAAACATTTGGCATAGTGGTTACATTAGGTATGAACCACCTAGAAACCTAGAGGAAAGCATTACAAGTGTGGCATATTACAAGGAAAATGTATGATGATTAAGGTGAAACTTGGTGAATGATTTAAGGAGTTTGGAGGATGCTCTAAGGTGGGTTTAAGGGTCTAAATGATGTTAGAACATATTGGATGGCTTGAGGAAAGGTTTAGAAAAGATTTGGCAAAGTTTGGGCATGACTTAGTGGCGTCCGACCCAGGGGTCCGACCCAAGTTTGGGTCGGACGGCCTCTGTTTAACGCCTGGAAAAGTTTCTGGAATGGTCCGACCCAGAAGGTTGGGTCGGACGGGTCGGATGATTTTCAAAGGGCAAATAAGTTTCTGTAATGGTCCGACCCAGTTGGTTGGGTCGGACGTGGGTCGGACATGAGAGGTTTTAGAAGACGGAAAGTTTCTGGAATGGTCCGACCCAGTTGGTTGGGTCGGACATGTGAGTTTTCCAAACCCAAAGTTACTGGAATGGTCCGACCCAGAGGGTGGGTCGGACGGTGGGGACGGCCCTTAACACTTAAAAAAAAAAAAAAGAAATTTTAAATTCTAAGAAGGGTACTAGGTAATAAGGTATACCTTTGGTAGGGTGGTAATGATTGGGACACTAAGAACTTAAGGAATTAAGTTAAGATTAAGTATAAGCTTTAATGTTTAAAATATGTTTGTAAGCTGAGTGACAAAGATTTGAGAGGTTATTGAATGGGAGTCCTTAGGGACTAAGTGAGTTAAGTAAGGTGCAAATAACTAATAACCTAAAAATGAATGAATGTTTTAGGTTTGTGAATTGGGACCCCGAAGAAGGTTAAACAAACAACAATCGACGGTGAACGGTACAGTCCTTCTTGTGACCTGCTTGCTAACGAGGTGTCCCTCGGCTTGTGCTATCTGTTTACTTGCTATGACTTAAATAAGATAAAGCATGCAACCGGTTATATTTATTCTCGTTGTGTTTGTGTTGCCTTTATACTAACCCGCGAGACCTGAGATGGCTACTAACCAAGTTTAGTACCTACTGAGTTAAGAATAAGAGTTAAGTTTGATGATTGTTGGTTAATGCCCGTTACGGCTTAGCTAGCACATGGTGTTTAAGATGTCTACTAACTGGAACTTGAGTGAGGAAACCCGGGACCGATCTCCGGTCATGCATGCTAAGGAAAAGGGGGACGGTATCTGAATCAGATCCGCCCTCCGCTTAAGGACTTGTCTTCGGACTTGTAGCCTAGGGCCGGTTGCCGGCTCAGCTACGCTGGACTCCCGTCCAGAGTAGGTGGCATTAAGATGGTGCGGTGGGATCACCTAAATCCCAGGTTTGAATTAAGCTACAACCAATCCCTTCCAGGAAAGGTTTGTATACTGAGATTAAGATTGAGATTAAGATTAAGGTAAGGTAAGGAACTGAGATTAAGGAAATGAGGACTGAGGGGGGGTTACTAACCCACTTGATGAGGGAACGCTTGAGACGTTCATTGTTTATGAACTATATATGTTCATCTGTGGTTATTGTTATTGCACTTCATATTATGCTTGTGTATGTAATCAATTTCCATGCTATCGACAATTAGTCGTCGTAGCCCGTTAGCTTGGGGCCATGAGAGGGGGTACCAGCATTCGTGCTGACCCCCTCGGGGGCTATTTTTACACTTGCAGGTAAGAGACCCATGAGGACGCACTACGAGAGTAGGAGCGGTTAGACTTAGGTTGGGTTGTTTATTTTGAGTTCGGGTTGCGCCTGTGCACCCGACTGTTTATATTAAACTGATGTAAGTTGGAGATTATGTTTAAGATACTAGTACTCGGTTGGTGGTGGTATTGTGAATGTTGTTGTTTTGAGATGGATAAGTATTTTGGATAAGTATTGTAAACGTTAAAGCCGGTATCTTCTAACGATCAGACCGTGGCAAGGTCCAGGTGTTATTTATTTCCGCTGCGACGTTTTCGTTTAAGTGTTCAATTTGTGATAACCACGATAGGCTTTGGATGGGGTGTTACAAAAAGTGGTATCAGAGCCAGGCCCAGGTCGGTGTGCCAGCGGGGACGCTGGGCTCCCAAGGGGGTAGGTGTGATACCCAGGGTAGGGGTCACCTCCCACATCGACCGGGAGAGCGCACGAACCACACCTTATAGGTGTGGGGATACTCTCCCCTTGTGAGACGCGTTTTGAGTGGTGTGAGTACATCACCCTCAGAAACAAATCCGTGCGGGCTGTGGCCCAAAGCGGACAATATCTCACATGTGGGTTAAGACTGGGCTGTTACATATGGTATCAGAGCCCAGTCTTAACTCTCACATGTCATCTCAGATGCTGGGATCGCATGCAGTGGATCCAGCAAAGATTGATGCCGTACGTACCTGGCCAAGGCCGAAGACTGTTACCGACATCCGGAGCTTTCTCGGTCTGGCAGGTTACTACAGGAGGTTTGTTAGAGATTTCAGCAAGGTCGCGAAGCCGATGACCAGTCTGATGAAGAAAGATGCACCATTTCTGTGGACAGATGACTGTGAAAGATCATTTCAGCGCTTGAAGGACTCACTGACCACTGCACCGGTACTGACCATTCCAGACGGTACAGAGGGCTTTGAGGTTTATTGTGATGCATCCGGCAGAGGGCTGGGTTGCGTGCTCATGCAACATGGCAAGGTGGTGGCATATGCCTCACGCCAGTTGAAGAAACATGAGGAGAACTACCCCACACATGATTTAGAGCTGGGAGCTGTAGTCTTCGCTTTGAAGATATGGCGCCACTACTTATATGGGGTTAGTGTCACGATCTACACCGATCACAAAAGTTTGAAATACATATTCACTCAGAAGGAGTTAAATCTTCGACAGAGGAGATGGTTAGAGTTTCTGAAAGACTATGACATTGATCTCCAATACAAAGAAGGGAAGGCCAATGTTGTAGCAGATGCCCTGAGCCGTCGAGCACACTCACTCCATTCGCTAGTTTCTTTCTCCAGCTTGGTTGATGAGGTGCGAGAGGCTCAGAGGACAGATGAGTATATGAGAGAAGTCAGACAGAAGCTGACAGATGGTACCTTTGAGAGTCAGAAATACGACTTCAGACTTCATGATGATGATCTGATCAGACTTAAGGGCCGATTGTGCATACCACGAGGAAACACGGATCTGAAAGACCGTATACTTAGAGAATCACACTGTTCTTCAGTTTCCATCCATCCGGGAGCCTCTAAAATGTATAAAGACATGAAGAGATACTTCTGGTGGTCGGGGATGAAGACAGATGTTACCGAGTTCGTCTTGAGGTGTCTCACATGCCAGAAGGTGAAATTCGAGCACCGACGACCGGGCGGAATGGTACAGTCGATCCCAGTTCCGGAGTGGAAGTTCCATGATATCTCCATGGACTTCGTAGTTGGACTTCCACCTGCTAGGGGAGGTCTCAACATGATATGGGTGGTGGTGGATCGCCTTACCAAAGTAGCCCGATTCATACCGATGAAGGATACTTGGAAGGTGACCAAATTAGCTGAGTTATTTGAGAAAGAAATCATGAGGCATCACGGCATACCAAAGACCATAGTGTCAGATAGAGATACCAGATTCCTTTCGAGGTACTGGAGAGCTACCAGAGAAGCGTTGGGTACAGAACTCAAACTGAGTACCGCGTTCCATCCTCAGACAGATGGTCAGACTGAGCGTACTATTCAGACACTCGAGGACATGCTGAGAGCATGTGCCTTAGACTTCCAGGGCAGTTGGATTGACAGATTGCATCTGATCGAGTTTTCATACAACAACAGCTATCACGCTTCGATCAAGATGGCACCTTTTCAAGCGTTGTACGGTAGACCATGTCGTACACCGCTCTGCTGGGATGAGTCGAGTGAGACGGCCATTATAGGACCAGAGTACTTGGAACAAGTTAAGGCTGAAGTTCAGCAAATCAGGGAGAACATGAAAGCTGCTCAAGATAGGCAGAAGTCGTATGCTGATGTTCGACGACGGGACCTGGAGTTCGCAGTGGGCGACCAGGTATTTCTGCGAGTTTCACCGATGAAGGGTGTATTCAGGTTTGGGCAGAAGGGCAAATTAAGCCCGAAATTTGTTGGTCCTTATGAGATTACGGAGCGGGTGGGCCCGGTTGCTTACAGGTTAAATTTACCTGCTGAGCTGGGTAAAGTGCATGATGTTTTTCATGTTTCACAGCTAAAGAAATACATGCACCACCCCTCCCATGTGTTAGAACCTGAGAGGTTGACCTTAGAACCAAATATGAGATCCGTGGAAACTCCTCAGAGAATCTTGGACAGTAAGACTAGGGACACTCGCCACAAGTCAGTGCGACTGGTGAAGGTCCTCTGGTCTAACCAGGATGTCGAAGAGGCCACGTGGGAATTAGAGGATAAGATGAGGGCGAAGTACCCTTCTTTATTTACTGACTAGATCATCTGTATAGGGTACGGGGCGTACCCCTTTTTAAGGGGGGTAGAGCTTCCTCGCTTTTGAGTTAGGAAACGATCATGTTTGTCGTTTGTTTGGTTGTTTAAGATGTGAATTTGTGTAAGTTGCTACACTTCGGTGTAAGTTTGAGTTATGTATAATACTTATGTATTGTATTTGAGATTGACCTTTGAGTCTTGAGATGTATGAATGTGAATATAAGATGTGGTATTAAGATTAAGAGAACTGTGTACCGTGAATGGTTAAGCACATGTGTGAACTTTGAGGACAAAGTTCTTTTAAGGGGGTACATTGAAATACCCCAAACTTAGATATGGTGTTTAAATGATAAACTAAGATATAAGGAGGCTAAATAATGCCTTAGAAACATTAAGAAACATTTCTAATCAAAGAAAATATAAGGAAACACCAAAAGAGCAGTTTAAACAAAAACGTGCTCTAAGCTTGGAGAGACATGGGAGAGTACCCAAATATTGTTCTAAGACCTTAGTAATATCCTAATGGTCATTTTAAATCAATTACCAAAGAAAACCAAGCTTGAAAACAAGTTAAAACACAAAATGTGCTTTAAGGTGTCTTAAAGCACGTTTTTGAAAAATTGTCTTGTAAATGAGTTTTGAATGGCTAAATGCCCATCATTACTCTTTAATTAACATGTGTACTATATAGTATCACATTTGGAAGTCTATATCAATGGGAAATCAAAAATTTCACAACAATGTGCCTTGTTTTGGTGAATAGTGAATTAATTAAGCTAGTTTATAACATAAGTCTATATAAGTGAGACATTTGGTCAACAAAGACTTAATTACCCTCATTACTAAAAGGGGGCCGGTTTCTTAGGAGGTTAGTCACCACCTTCATGACTCATTAAGTAATTAAGAAAGCAAATAAGTCTTATAAAGCATAAAGTACTATTTACCTTTTACATAAATATCACTTTATTAGTTCTCTCTCTCCTCACTTCTTCATTCTCCCTTGTTCCCACGGTTTCTTGCTCTCTTTCTCTCCTCCATTAACGTGAAGCATACCTCCATGCTAGCTCCACCTTCTCTTGCACACTACTTACTCATTTTAGCTCCAAATCCAAAACAAAATACATATTCTTCTTAGTTAGCTCAAGCTCCTTCTTTCTATCTTTTCAAAACTTCAAGAGCTTCATTTTGGTGCCAAGTCAAACCACCATTAGAGGAGGAAATTCAAGTTTGGAGACTCCATTGGCATCTCCATTCTCTTAAGGTAAAGAAAGTGTAAGAAAATCTAGGTTTCCACCATTTTCTTCACATGTCCGAAAATTAGTGCTCATGGGACTCCATGTTTATGCCTTGTTCTAGCTTGTTTCTACTCTTCAAAGGAGAGAGGAGGTCCTTCTTGCTTCATATCCAAGTTGTCTTGAGAAACCAAGGTAAAACAATCACATTAATACCTTAAAGCATATTTTTAACCTAGGGTTTGTTCCTTAGGGTTAATGTGTTATCTAGTACTCATTGGAGTCATTGGATATTGGTTAGAACATTGGCAAGGAGATACACATTGGTGACCGAGATTGAACAAAGAAAAACCTAAGGAAGAAAGCTTTTCAAGCTTGTAAAAGAACAAGGTAAATTACTTACCTTAAGATGTCTTGTTGTTTAAGGGAATGGGATTTAGATATATGATGAGTTTGGTGTAGAGCTTATATTGGGAAGGTGCTATAAAACCTAGGAGAAATGATGACTATACTTGTGAACTTGTGACTAAGGAGCAAATGAGAAAAGAGATAGTTTAAGAATATAAAGGTGAAGTACAAGAAGCATTTTATTTCAATGGGAGCCTTGTTGAGTGTATTCGCAGGTTGAAGGCAAATATATGTGGAAATTCAGTGGTTATGATTATTGTCATTTAAGGGCCTAAGTGCCAAGCATTTTGAGTTTAAGCAATACATGATGATGTGTGAAGTTTTAGTGTAGATTGTGTGTTAAGGTGTTGTGATGAGAATTTGTGTGGTATTGGTTGTGTGATGGAGAAAAACCATGTGTTAGGAAGTACTATATACTAGAGAACCCATGGCGAAATTTAAAGGAGAGTTTAAGTGTTTAAGATATTCTAAGGGAATTTAATGACTAAGGAAGCACTAGGAATGTTCTATAGGTTGTCTTGATAAAAAAGGGTGAAGTTAAGGTGTTTTAATGACTTAAAATGACTTAGGTATCACCATGGAAGATTTAGGAATCAAGAGAATGTATTTGAGTATTTAGGACTTAGGTAAATGTTGGTGCACAACTAGGAAGGAAATAATGTGTTGATGATGGAAGTTTAAACTTGTGAAGGAACTTTTAGTAAATGCTTAAAAGAGTTTTAGATAGTGAGAGATGCTTGGGAGATGATGTTATAGTGGTGAAGAAAACATTTGGCATAGTGGTTACATTAGGTATGAACCACCACCTAGAAACCTAGAGGAAAGCATTACAAGTGTGGCATATTACAAGGAAAATGTATGATGATTAAGGTGAAACTTGGTGAATGATTTAAGGAGTTTGGAGGATGCTCTAAGGTGGGTTTAAGGGTCTAAATGATGTTAGAACATATTGGATGGCTTGAGGAAAGGTTTAGAAAAGATTTGGCAAAGTTTGGGCATGACTTAGTGGCGTCCGACCCAGGGGTCCGACCCAAGTTTGGGTCGGACGGCCTCTGTTTAACGCCTGGAAAAGTTTCTGGAATGGTCCGACCCAGAAGGTTGGGTCGGACGGGTGATTTTCAAAGGGCAAATAAGTTTCTGTAATGGTCCGACCCAGTTGGTTGGGTCGGACGTGGGTCGGACATGAGAGGTTTTAGAAGACGGAAAGTTTCTGGAATGGTCCGACCCAGTTGGTTGGGTCGGACATGGGTCGGACATGTAGAGTTTTCCAAACCCGAAAGTTACTGGAATGGTCCGACCCAGAGGGTGGGTCGGACGGTGGGTCGGACGGCCCTTAACACTTAAAAAAAAAAGAAAAAGAAATTTTAAATTCTAAGAAGGGTACTAGGTAATAAGGTATACCTTTGGTAGGGTGGTAATGATTGGGACACTAAGAACTTAAGGAATTAAGTTAAGATTAAGTATAAGCTTTAATGTTTAAAAATATGTTTGTAAGCTGAGTGACAAAGATTTGAGAGGTTATTGAATGGGAGTCCTTAGGGACTAAGTGAGTTAAGTAAGGTGCAAATAACTAATAACCTAAAAATGAATGAATGTTTTAGGTTTGTGAATTGGGACCCCGAAGAAGGTTAAACAAACAACAATCGACGGTGAACGGTACAGTCCTTCTTGTGACCTGCTTGCTAACGAGGTGTCCCTCGGCTTGTGTGCTATCTGTTTACTTGCTATGACTTAAATAAGATAAAGCATGCAACCGGTTATATTTATTCTCGTTGTGTTTGTGTTGCCTTTACACTAACCCGCGAGACCTGAGATGGCTACTAACCAAGTTTAGTACCTACTGAGTTAAGAATAAGAGTTAAGTTTGATGATTGTTGGTTAATGCCCGTTACGGCTTAGCTAGCACATGGTGTTTAAGATGTCTACTAACTGGAACTTGAGTGAGGAAACCCGGGACCGATCTCCGGTCATGCATGCTAAGGAAAAAGGGGGACGGTATCTGAATCAGATCCGCCCTCCGCTTAAGGACTTGTCTTCGGACTTGTAGCCTAGGGCCGGTTGCCGGCTCAGCTACGCTGGACTCCCGTCCAGAGTAGGTGGCATTAAGATGGTGCGGTGGGATCACCTAAATCCCAGGTTTGAATTAAGCTAACCAATCCCTTCCAGGAAAGGTTTGTATACTGAGATTAAGATTGAGATTAAGATTAAGGTAAGGTAAGGAACTGAGATTAAGGAAATGAGGACTGAGGAGGGGGTTACTAACCCACTTGATGAGGGAACGCTTGAGACGTTCATTGTTTGTGAACTATATATGTTCATCTGTGGTTATTGTTATTGCACTTCTATATTATGCTTGTGTATGTAATCAATTTCCATGCTATCGACAATTAGTCGTCGTAGCCCGTTAGCTTGGGGGCCATGAGAGGGTGTACCAGCATTCGTGCTGACCCCCTCGGGGGCTATTTTTACACTTGCAGGTAAGAGACCCATGAGGACGCACTACGAGAGTAGGAGCGGTTAGACTTAGGTTGGGTTGTTTATTTTGAGTTCGGGTTGCGCCTGTGCACCCGACTGTTTATATTAAACTGATGTAAGTTGGAGATTATGTTTAAGATACTAGTACTCGGTTGGTGGTGGTATTGTGAATGTTGTTGTTTTGAGATGGATAAGTATTTTGGATAAGTATTGTAAACGTTAAAGCCGGTATCTTCTAACGATCAGACCGTGGCAAGGTCCAGGTGTTATTTATTTCCGCTGCGACGTTTTCGTTTAAGTGTTCAATTTGCGATAACCACGATAGGCTTTGGATGGGGTGTTACAAAAAGTGGTATCAGAGCCAGGCCCAGGTCGGTGTGCCAGCGGGGACGCTGGGCTCCCAAGGGGGGTAGAGTGTGATACCCAGTGTAGGGGTCACCTCCCACATCGACCGGGAGAGCGCACGAACCACACCTTATAGGTGTGGGGATACTCTCCCCTTGTGAGACGCGTTTTGAGTGGTGTGAGTACATCACCCTCAGAAACAAATCCGTGCGGGCTGTGGCCCAAAGCGGACAATATCTCACATGTGGGTTAAGACTGGGCTGTTACATATGGTATCAGAGCCCAGTCTTAACTCTCACATGTCATCTCAGATGCTGGGATCGCAGTGGATCCAGCAAAGATTGATGCCGTACGTACCTGGCCAAGGCCGAAGACTGTTACCGACATCCGGAGCTTTCTCGGTCTGGCAGGTTACTACAGGAGGTTTGTTAGAGATTTCAGCAAGGTCGCGAAGCCGATGACCAGTCTGATGAAGAAAGATGCACCATTTCTGTGGACAGATGACTGTGAAAGATCATTTCAGCACTGGTACAGAGGGCTTTGAGGTTTATTGTGATGCATCCGGCAGAGGGCTGGGTTGCGTGCTCATGCAACATGGCAAGGTGGTGGCATATGCCTCACGCCAGTTGAAGAAACATGAGGAGAACTACCCCACACATGATTTAGAGCTGGGAGCTGTAGTCTTCGCTTTGAAGATATGGCGCCACTACTTATATGGGGTTAGTGCACGATCTACACCGATCACAAAAGTTTGAAATACATATTCACTCAGAAGGAGTTAAATCTTCGACAGAGGAGATGGTTAGAGTTTCTGAAAGACTATGACATTGATCTCCAATACAAAGAAGGGAAGGCCAATGTTGTAGCAGATGCCCTGAGCCGTCGAGCACACTCACTCCATTCGCTAGTTTCTTTCTCCAGCTTGGTTGATGAGGTGCGAGAGGCTCAGAGGACAGATGAGTATATGAGAGAAGTCAGACAGAAGCTGACAGATGGTACCTTTGAGAGTCAGAAATACGACTTCAGACTTCATGATGATGATCTGATCAGACTTAAGGGCCGATTGTGCATACCACGGAAACACGGATCTGAAAGACCGTATACTTAGAGAATCACACTGTTCTTCAGTTTCCATCCATCCGGGAGCCTCTAAAATGTATAAAGACATGAAGAGATACTTCTGGTGGTCGGGGATGAAGACAGACAGATGTTACCGAGTTCGTCTTGAGGTGTCTCACATGCCAGAAGGTGAAATTCGAGCAGCCGACGACCGGGCGGAATGGTACAGTCGATCCCAGTTCCGGAGTGGAAGTTCCATGATATCTCCATGGACTTCGTAGTTGGACTTCCACCTGCTAGGGGAGGTCTCAACATGATATGGGTGGTGGTGGATCGCCTTACCAAAGTAGCCCGATTCATACCGATGAAGGATACTTGGAAGGTGACCAAATTAGCTGAGTTATTTGAGAAAGAAATCATGAGGCATCACGGCATACCAAAGACCATAGTGTCAGATAGAGATACCAGATTCCTTTCGAGGTACTGGAGAGCTACCAGAGAAGCGTTGGGTACAGAACTCAAACTGAGTACCGCGTTCCATCCTCAGACAGATGGTCAGACTGAGCGTACTATTCAGACACTCGAGGACATGCTGAGAGCATGTGCCTTAGACTTCCAGGGCAGTTGGATTGACAGATTGCATCTGATCGAGTTTTCATACAACAACAGCTATCACGCTTCGATCAAGATGGCACCTTTTCAAGCGTTGTACGGTAGACCATGTCGTACACCGCTCTGCTGGGATGAGTCGAGTGAGACGGCCATTATAGGACCAGAGTACTTGGAACAAGTTAAGGCTGAAGTTCAGCAAATCAGGGAGAACATGAAAGCTGCTCAAGATAGGCAGAAGTCGTATGCTGATGTTCGACGACGGGACCTGGAGTTCGCAGTGGGCGACCAGGTATTTCTGCGAGTTTCACCGATGAAGGGTGTATTCAGGTTTGGGCAGAAGGGCAAATTAAGCCCGAAATTTGTTGGTCCTTATGAGATTACGGAGCGGGTGGGCCCGGTTGCTTACAGGTTAAATTTACCTGCTGAGCTGGGTAAAGTGCATGATGTTTTTCATGTTTCACAGCTAAAGAAATACATGCACCACCCCTCCCATGTGTTAGAACCTGAGAGGTTGACCTTAGAACCAAATATGAGATCCGTGGAAACTCCTCAGAGAATCTTGGACAGTAAGACTAGGGACACTCGCCACAAGTCAGTGCGACTGGTGAAGGTCCTCTGGTCTAACCAGGATGTCGAAGAGGCCACGTGGGAATTAGAGGATAAGATGAGGGCGAAGTACCCTTCTTTATTTACTGACTAGATCATCTGTATAGGGTACGGGGCGTACCCCTTTTTAAGGGGGGTAGAGCTTCCTCGCTTTTGAGTTAGGAAACGATCATGTTTGTCGTTTGTTTGGTTGTTTAAGATGTGAATTTGTGTAAGTTGCTACACTTCGGTGTAAGTTTGAGTTATGTATAATACTTATGTATTGTATTTGAGATTGACCTTTGAGTCTTGAGATGTATGAATGTGAATATAAGATGTGGTATTAAGATTAAGAGAACTGTGTACCGTGAATGGTTAAGCACATGTGTGAACTTTGAGGACAAAGTTCTTTTAAGGGGGGTACATTGAAATACCCCAAACTTAGATATGGTGTTTAAATGATAAACTAAGATATAAGGAGGCTAAATAATGCCTTAGAAACATTAAGAAACATTTCTAATCAAAGAAAATATAAGGAAACACCAAAAGAGCAGTTTAAACAAAAACGTGCTCTAAGCTTGGAGAGACATGGGAGAGTACCCAAATATTGTTCTAAGACCTTAGTAATATCCTAATGGTCATTTTAAATCAATTACCAAAGAAAACCAAGCTTGAAAACAAGTTAAAACACAAAATGTGCTTTAAGGTGTCTTAAAGCACGTTTTTGAAAAATTGTCTTGTAAATGAGTTTTGAATGGCTAAATGCCCATCATTACTCTTTAATTAACATGTGTACTATATAGTATCACATTTGGAAGTCTATATCAATGGGAAATCAAAAATTTCACAACAATGTGCCTTGTTTTGGTGAATAGTGAATTAATTAAGCTAGTTTATAACATAAGTCTATATAAGTGAGACATTTGGTCAACAAAGACTTAATTACCCTCATTACTAAAAGGGGGCCGGTTTCTTAGGAGGTAGTCACCACCTTCATGACTCATTAAGTAATTAAGAAAGCAAATAAGTCTTATAAAGCATAAAGTACTATTTACCTTTTACATAAATATCACTTTATTAGTTCTCTCTCCTCACTTCTTCATTCTCCCTTGTTCCCACGGTTTCTTGCTCTTTTCTCCTCCATTAACGTGAAGCATACCTCCATGCTAGCTCCACCTTCTCTTGCACACTACTTACTCATTTTAGCTCCAAATCCAAAACAAAATACATATTCTTCTTAGTTAGCTCAAGCTCCTTCTTTCTATCTTTTCAAAACTTCAAGAGCTTCATTTTGGTGCCAAGTCAAACCACCATTAGAGGAGGAAATTCAAGTTTGGAGACTCCATTGGCATCTCCATTCTCTTAAGGTAAAGAAAGTGTAAGAAAATCTAGGTTTCCACCATTTTCTTCACATGTCCGAAAATTAGTGCTCATGGGACTCCATGTTTATGCCTTGTTCTAGCTTGTTTCTACTCTTCAAAGGAGAGAGGAGGTCCTTCTTGCTTCATATCCAAGTTGTCTTGAGAAACCAAGGTAAAACAATCACATTAATACCTTAAAGCATATTTTTAACCTAGGGTTTGTTCCTTAGGGTTAATGTGTTATCTAGTACTCATTGGAGTCATTGGATATTGGTTAGAACATTGGCAAGGAGATACACATTGGTGACCGAGATTGAACAAAGAAAAACCTAAGGAAGAAAGCTTTTCAAGCTTGTAAAAGAACAAGGTAAATTACTTACCTTAAGATGTCTTGTTGTTTAAGGGAATGGGATTTAGATATATGATGAGTTTGGTGTAGAGCTTATATTGGGAAGGTGCTATAAAACCTAGGAGAAATGATGACTATACTTGTGAACTTGTGACTAAGGAGCAAATGAGAAAAGAGATAGTTTAAGAATATAAAGGTGAAGTACAAGAAGCATTTTATTTCAATGGGAGCCTTGTTGAGTGTATTCGCAGGTTGAAGGCAAATATATGTGGAAATTCAGTGGTTATGATTATTGTCATTTAAGGGCCTAAGTGCCAAGCATTTTGAGTTTAAGCAATACATGATGATGTGGTGAAGTTTTAGTGTAGATTGTGTGTTAAGGTGTTGTGATGAGAATTTGTGTGGTATTGGTTGTGTGATGGAGAAAAACCATGTGTTAGGAAGTACTATATACTAGAGAACCCATGGCGAAATTTAAAGGAGAGTTTATAGTGTTTAAGATATTCTAAGGGAATTTAATGACTAAGGAAGCACTAGGAATGTTCTATAGGTTGTCTTGATAAAAAAGGGTGAAGTTAAGGTGTTTTAATGACTTAAAATGACTTAGGTATCACCATGGAAGATTTAGGAATCAAGAGAATGTATTTGAGTATTTAGGACTTAGGTAAATGTTGGTGCACAACTAGGAAGGAAATAATGTGTTGATGATGGAAGTTTAAACTTGTGAAGGAACTTTTAGTAAATGCTTAAAAGAGTTTTAGATAGTGAGAGATGCTTGGGAGATGATGTTATAGTGGTGAAGAAAACATTTGGCATAGTGGTTACATTAGGTATGAACCACCACCTAGAAACTAGAGGAAAGCATTACAAGTGTGGCATATTACAAGGAAAATGTATGATGATTAAGGTGAAACTTGGTGAATGATTTAAGGAGTTTGGAGGATGCTCTAAGGTGGGTTTAAGGGTCTAAATGATGTTAGAACATATTGGATGGCTTGAGGAAAGGTTTAGAAAAGATTTGGCAAAGTTTGGGCATGACTTAGTGGCGTCCGACCCAGGGGTCCGACCCAAGTTTGGGTCGGACGGCTCTGTTTAACGCCTGGAAAAGTTTCTGGAATGGTCCGACCCAGAAGGTGGGTCGGGGTCGGACGGGTGATTTTCAAAGGGCAAATAAGTTTCTGTAATGGTCCGACCCAGTTGGTTGGGTCGGACGTGGGTCGGACATGAGAGGTTTTAGAAGACGGAAAGTTTCTGGAATGGTCCGACCCAGTTGGTTGGGTCGGACATGGGTCGGACATGTAGAGTTTTCCAAACCCGAAAGTTACTGGAATGGTCCGACCCAGAGGGTGGGTCGGACGGTGGGTCGGACGGCCTTAACACTTAAAAAAAAAAAGAAAAAGAAATTTTAAATTCTAAGAAGGGTACTAGGTAATAAGGTATACCTTTGGTAGGGTGGTAATGATTGGGACACTAAGAACTTAAGGAATTAAGTTAAGATTAAGTATAAGCTTTAATGTTTAAAAATATGTTGTAAGCTGAGTGACAAAGATTTGAGAGGTTATTGAATGGGAGTCCTTAGGGACTAAGTGAGTTAAGTAAGGTGCAAATAACTAATAACCTAAAAATGAATGAATGTTTTAGGTTTGTGAATTGGGACCCCGAAGAAGGTTAAACAAACAACAATCGATGGTGAACGGTACAGTCCTTCTTGTGACCTGCTTGCTAACGAGGTGTCCCTCGGCTTGTGTGCTATCTGTTTTCTTGCTATGACTTAAATAAGATAAAGCATGCAACCGGTTATATTTATTCTCGTTGTGTTTGTGTTGCCTTTACACTAACCCGCGAGACCTGAGATGGCTACTAACCAAGTTTAGTACCTACTGAGTTAAGAATAAGAGTTAAGTTTGATGATTGTTGGTTAATGCCCGTTACGGCTTAGCTAGCACATGGTGTTTAAGATGTCTACTAACTGGAACTTGAGTGAGGAAACCCGGGACCGATCTCCGGTCATGCATGCTAAGGAAAAAGGGGGACGGTATCTGAATCAGATCCGCCCTCCGCTTAAGGACTTGTCTTCGGACTTGTAGCCTAGGGCCGGTTGCCGGCTCAGCTACGCTGGACTCCCGTCCAGAGTAGGTGGCATTAAGATGGTGCGGTGGGATCACCTAAATCCCAGGTTTGAATTAAGCTACAACCAATCCCTTCCAGGAAAGGTTTGTATACTGAGATTAAGATTGAGATTAAGATTAAGGTAAGGTAAGGAACTGAGATTAAGGAAATGAGGACTGAGGAGGGGGTTACTAACCCACTTGATGAGGGAACGCTTGAGACGTTCATTGTTTGTGAACTATATATGCTCATCTGTGGTTATTGTTATTGCACTTCATATTATGCTTGTGTATGTAATCAATTTCCATGCTATCGACAATTAGTCGTCGTAGCCCCGTTAGCTTGGGGGCCATGAGAGGGTGTACCAGCATTCGTGCTGACCCCCTCGGGGGCTATTTTTACACTTGCAGGTAAGAGACCCATGAGGACGCACTACGAGAGTAGGAGCGGTTAGACTTAGGTTGGGTTGTTTATTTTGAGTTCGGGTTGCGCCTGTGCACCCGACTGTTTATATTAAACTGATGTAAGTTGGAGATTATGTTTAAGATACTAGTACTCGGTTGGTGGTGGTATTGTGAAAGTTGTTGTTTTGAGATGGATAAGTATTTTGGATAAGTATTGTAAACGTTAAAGCCGGTATCTTCTAACGATCAGACCGTGGCAAGGTCCAGGTGTTATTTTATTTCCGCTGCGACGTTTTCGTTTAAGTGTTCAATTTGCGATAACCACGATAGGCTTTGGATGGGGTGTTACAAAAATGGTATCAGAGCCAGGCCCAGGTCGGTGTGCCAGCGGGGACGCTGGGCTCCCAAGGGGGGTAGAGTGTGATACCCAGTGTAGGGGTCACCTCCCACATCGACCGGGAGAGCGCACGAACCACACCTTATAGGTGTGGGGATACTCTCCCCTTGTGAGACGCGTTTTGAGTGGTGTGAGTACATCACCCTCAGAAACAAATCCGTGCGGGCTGTGGCCCAAAGCGGACAATATCTCACATGTGGGTTAAGACTGGGCTGTTACATATGGTATCAGAGCCCAGTCTTAACTCTCACATGTCATCTCAGATGCTGGGATCGCAGTGGATCCAGCAAAGATTGATGCCGTACGTACCTGGCCAAGGCCGAAGACTGTTACCGACATCCGGAGCTTTCTCGGTCTGGCAGGTTACTACAGGAGGTTTGTTAGAGATTTCAGCAAGGTCGCGAAGCCGATGACCAGTCTGATGAAGAAAGATGCACCATTTCTGTGGACAGATGACTGTGAAAGATCATTTCAGCGCTTGAAGGACTCACTGACCACTGCACCGGTACTGACCATTCCAGACGGTACAGAGGGCTTTGAGGTTTATTGTGATGCATCCGGCAGAGGGCTGGGTTGCGTGCTCATGCAACATGGCAAGGTGGTGGCATATGCCTCACACCAGTTGAAGAAACATGAGGAGAACTACCCCACACATGATTTAGAGCTGGGAGCTGTAGTCTTCGCTTTGAAGATATGGCGCCACTACTTATATGGGGTTAGTGTCACGATCTACACCAATCACAAAAGTTTGAAATACATATTCACTCAGAAGGAGTTAAATCTTCGACAGAGGAGATGGTTAGAGTTTCTGAAAGACTATGACATTGATCTCCAATACAAAGAAGGGAAGGCCAATGTTGTAGCAGATGCCCTGAGCCGTCGAGCACACTCACTCCATTCGCTAGTTTCTTTCTCCAGCTTGGTTGATGAGGTGGAGAGGCTCAGAGGACAGATGAGTATATGAGAGAAGTCAGACAGAAGCTGACAGATGGTACCTTTGAGAGTCAGAAATACGACTTCAGACTTCATGATGATGATCTGATCAGACTTAAGGGCCGATTGTGCATACCACGAGGAAACACGGATCTGAAAGACCGTATACTTAGAGAATCACACTGTTCTTCAGTTTCCATCCATCCGGGAGCCTCTAAAATGTATAAAGACATGAAGAGATACTTCTGGTGGTCGGGGATGAAGACAGATGTTACCGAGTTCGTCTTGAGGTGTCTCACATGCCAGAAGGTGAAATTCGAGCACCGACGACCGGGCGGAATGGTACAGTCGATCCCAGTTCCGGAGTGGAAGTTCCATGATATCTCCATGGACTTCGTAGTTGGACTTCCACCTGCTAGGGGAGGTCTCAACATGATATGGGTGGTGGTGGATCGCCTTACCAAAGTAGCCCGATTCATACCGATGAAGGATACTTGGAAGGTGACCAAATTAGCTGAGTTATTTGAGAAAGAAATCATGAGGCATCACGGCATACCAAAGACCATAGTGTCAGATAGAGATACCAGATTCCTTTCGAGGTACTGGAGAGCTACCAGAGAAGCGTTGGGTACAGAACTCAAACTGAGTACCGCGTTCCATCCTCAGACAGATGGTCAGACTGAGCGTACTATTCAGACACTCGAGGACATGCTGAGAGCATGTGCCTTAGACTTCCAGGGCAGTTGGATTGACAGATTGCATCTGATCGAGTTTTCATACAACAACAGCTATCACGCTTCGATCAAGATGGCACCTTTTCAAGCGTTGTACGGTAGACCATGTCGTACACCGCTCTGCTGGGATGAGTCGAGTGAGACGGCCATTATAGGACCAGAGTACTTGGAACAAGTTAAGGCTGAAGTTCAGCAAATCAGGGAGAACATGAAAGCTGCTCAAGATAGGCAGAAGTCGTATGCTGATGTTCGACGACGGGACCTGGAGTTCGCAGTGGGCGACCAGGTATTTCTGCGAGTTTCACCGATGAAGGGTGTATTCAGGTTTGGGCAGAAGGGCAAATTAAGCCCGAAATTTGTTGGTCCTTATGAGATTACGGAGCGGGTGGGCCCGGTTGCTTACAGGTTAAATTTACCTGCTGAGCTGGGTAAAGTGCATGATGTTTTTCATGTTTCACAGCTAAAGAAATACATGCACCACCCCTCCCATGTGTTAGAACCTGAGAGGTTGACCTTAGAACCAAATATGAGATCCGTGGAAACTCCTCAGAGAATCTTGGACAGTAAGACTAGGGACACTCGCCACAAGTCAGTGCGACTGGTGAAGGTCCTCTGGTCTAACCAGGATGTCGAAGAGGCCACGTGGGAATTAGAGGATAAGATGAGGGCGAAGTACCCTTCTTTATTTACTGACTAGATCGTCTGTATAGGGTACGGGGCGTACCCCTTTTTAAGGGGGGAGCTTCCTCGCTTTTGAGTTAGGAAACGATCATGTTTGTCGTTTGTTTGGTTGTTTAAGATGTGAATTTGTGTAAGTTGCTACACTTCGGTGTAAGTTTGAGTTATGTATAATACTTATGTATTGTATTTGAGATTGACCTTTGAGTCTTGAGATGTATGAATGTGAATATAAGATGTGGTATTAAGATTAAGAGAACTGTGTACCGTGAATGGTTAAGCACATGTGTGAACTTTGAGGACAAAGTTCTTTTAAGGGGGGTACATTGAAATACCCCAAACTTAGATATGGTGTTTAAATGATAAACTATGATATAAGGAGTGTGAGCCTCGATTTTAAACCCTATCCTATGTTGATTAAAGCTGATTAGGATCTAATCGGGTTTTAGGTCCACTTATAACCTAAGATTAATAACTATGTCATAAAACAACAATTATTAAAACCTAAGCTAGCTCACTGGGACCTATTATGAGTCGCCACCTAATTTTAACCTAGATCAAATTAGGAAAGGAGAGTTCGGGTTCGGGGGCTTGATATACGACTTTATTAGGGTTCAATTACTTTCATTACCCTTCCTAGGTCGTTTTTCCTCTACTCAGTTTATTTACGGCTTACTACAAAGTCGTTTTTAACCTAAGTGCGCGCTTCTGTTTTTTTGTGTTTTTTAGCATTTTTTGACAGAAAATTAAAGTGAAAAGTGAAATTACCTAAACTAGGGTTTCGGAGGTAGAATTGGGTCAAATTTCATTTCCGTCCGTAGCCACGGACCTAATGTCCGAAACCACGGACCCCAGTTAACCTAAATACACAGAAAAGTCGAAATTTAAAGGAAAACAAAAATTTGCAAAGTCCGGGGCCACGGACAGGCTGTCCGTGGGCCCGGACATCATTAGAAAAACCTAAATTTTGAATTTTTAAAATCCCGCCGCCGTCCGTGGGTGTCCGTGGTCTCGGACAACGCGTCCGAGGTCCCGGACCATATGTCCGAGGTCACGGACCACCCACGGACAGGGGTTTTCAGAAGGTTCCCGAGGGTGTTTTGAGCTCAAATTTTATGGGTGTGTAGCCTGAAAGATGTACAAGACGTTAGTGATTGAAAGTTTTCAATTTGAATTCGAATTAAGCACGAAACTTAGCAAACAAGTTATCTGACAGAGGCTTAAACAAACAGCAATACAGAAGCCCACGAAGGTTAGTTTGAGCTCAAATTTCGAGGCAAGACAGATAATACCGTGGAGAATTAGGGAAGCTGAGTTTCTACCTGTTTTACCTTCGGATTCACAACGTTTCTTCACACCGGGATTCGTCGAGTGCTCCGTTGATGGTAGACCCGAAAGGACTTCGAACCAAGCTTATGGTTGTTCTTGCTGTTCTTCACGTTTTGGTGGTGTTTTTGTGGGGTTTTGATGATTATTTGTGCTTTGGGGATCGGAAAACGTGTTTAGATAGTGGTTTCGGGGGATTTTCGGTACGATTTGGGTGGCCGGGTGTTGGAAAACGTGAGAGAGAGAGAGGAAGCTGCCTTTTCTGGCTCTCTAGGGTTCTTGAGTATGTGAGGTTCTGATTTTATCCAAAAACCTATCCCTTTATATAGACTTTCTTAAAGATAAAGAAAATCTAGTAAAAGTAAGATTTTTCGATATTTTAACTAAGTAACTTCCCAAAGGAATTTTGCTATGAAATTTTAACCACATGTCAAGAATGGATATTATGAATTTTCTGAGGTGGAAACGAATTTTTTAAATGCTGGAGCATTTTTAAATTGAATTTCTCGTCAGATTCAGTCAGAAATTGCTAGAAAATTATTGGAAATTCGAAAAATCAAAATTCCAACGCCATTATGCTTAAAATGTCATCCTCTATCATGGGTTAAAATATCAAAGCATTTCGAGCTGATTTGGGCACCCTTTGGAGGAGAGAGAAAACCTATAGGAGAACTCAGAAGCCTTAAAAATTACGAAAACGCCCCTGACAATGACGAAACTGCTC
The DNA here is from genome assembly GCA_023374045.1 of Limonium bicolor. Lineage (NCBI taxonomy): Eukaryota > Viridiplantae > Streptophyta > Magnoliopsida > Caryophyllales > Plumbaginaceae > Limonium > Limonium bicolor. The sequence goes on along the minus strand of CM041776.1, from coordinate 178,214,479 downwards.
CTCGGGCCCTGGAACACGCCGATCGGGCCGGAGTCTCTTACTGTTTGATGGAGATGGCTCTCACAACCTCGTAGACCTTAACCAGGGGGTCAAAATTTTGGGTATAACAGATTGCCCCCCGTCAACTGGACTTTGTAACGAATGTGAAAAGTCTGGTTGATGCTTGAGTGGTGCCCCAAAATTTTGGACTCCACAGAATCCTCCACGTTGTGTGAAACCGGGTTAACGATGCCCAGCAATTCGGAGGCGCTGACTACCTAAGCTACAAAGCATTGTCGAGCTTTTCTCAGGCGCTGACTACCTAAAGGTAATAATGAGGTAATGTCAGACTATTCTAAGGTGCCGACTACCTATAAGGATGATACGATGTCAAGCGATTCTAAGGCGTTGACTACCTAAAATGATGATATGCTGTCGAGCTATTCTAAGGCGCTGACTACCTAAAGGTAATAATGATGTCAAGCTATTCTAAGGCGTTGACTACCTGAAATGATGATATGTTGTCGAGCTATTCTAAGGCGCTGACTACCTAAAGGTAATAATGATGTCAAGCTATTCTAAGGCGTTGACTACCTGAAATGATGATATGTTGTCGAGCTATTCTAAGGCGCTGACTACCTAAAGGTAATAATGATGTCAAGCTATTCTAAGGCGTTGACTACCTAGAATGTGAAAACTGGATGCAAATGCAAGAATGCTGAAATGCTAATGATGCAAATGATGCTGATGCTGATGATAATGCCGATGGTGTTGATGATGCTGATGATGCTCGGATGCTTCAGGGGGACCGAAACCCGTGCTAATGCTCCTGGCTGGACCCAATGTGGACTTATTGCCATCGCCCCCCAAGCCGGTGTGCAGGGATAACTCCTGGTAAAAACCCTGGGGACTTATTGCCTTTGCCCACCATTCGTTGATCCCAAAAATAAGTTGACATTGCAAAAGGAGGATTTATTGCCATCACCTCGCCAACTTTCTGTCGCCAGGTCTTGTGACGCGCCTGGATAATGCAACTAGGTCTTATGACGAGCCTATATGAATGAGATGAATGCAATGTATTTGATGAGAGTGGGTAAGCTAAAAGGTAATGCTAGGTCTTACTACGAGCCTAAGGGAATGCAACTAGGTCTTATGACGAGCCTAAAGGAGGTTCTAGGTCTTATGACGAGCCTAAAGTGGGATCTAGGTCTTATGACGAGCCTAAGGATGGTTCTAGGTCTTATGACGAGCCTAAAGGATGGTTCTAGGTCTTATGACAAGCCTAAAGGATGGTTCTAGGTCTTATGACGAGCCTAAAGGTTGGATCTAAGTGAAAGTGAGCCAAGTGTATGGTGGGTCCAAAAGGATGTAGAAGGATTAGGGTTTATGTCGAACCTAGAGAAGGTAGGGCTCAAGATGGGCCTGCGGATGTTTGAGTATGAAGGTAAGGCTCCAGACGGGCCTGCGGGTGTTTGAGTGTGAAGGTAGGGCTTAGGACAGGCCTGCGGATGTTTGAGTGTGAAGGTAAGGCTCAAGACGGGCCTGCGGAAATTTGATGTGGAGGTAGGGCTTAGGACGGGCCTGAGGAAATTTGATGTGGAGGTAGGGCTTAGGACGGGCCTGTGTGATATGAAGAGGGTTTGACCCTTTGGGTTTTGGATTTTTGGGACTCAATCGGTGTCTTTGTTGCAATTGTTGGGACCAACAATTGCCCCCAGTATTTTTCCTTAAGGCAATCCGAGTTTTTTAGGATTTTATGGCAATTGATCGGAACGATCGATTGCCCCCAGCATTTTCTTTGATTAACTGCACAAAACAAGTCTCACTCTCACAAGGTCAGGGTTTATCTTGATGTGGTGCTTTCTATCTACACTCAAAGTATTTGATGCTTGCGCTCGTACTCTCCTTTTGGGTCAAGACATCTCAACCATTGAATTTGACATTTGTTCGATTTACGCGTTCAACCTGTTACTTTCACGTGATTGGATACACAACTACTAAGTCGGAAGTCTTTTGAGCTTATAACATGGCTATGGGGTGTAATGAAAGACAATGGGACGATGGAGGAATGTTTAGGATATGTGGAGCTATAAGGGTGACCAAAGCTGCAACTTGCACCTTCTCTCGGACTTGCTTTCTTTGTCCTGAAGTCGTTCTGGCTACTTCGTGATGACTTCGCTTGGAACTCTGGATTTTTGAATTGTTCCTTGCATCCTTTCTCCTTCTTCCAATTTTGGGTTTCTTCAAGGCTTTTCAGGTTTGCCTTTCTTTGGATTTCTTTCCTCTCGGGGTTCTTGTGTTTCCCGGTTTTGAACTTTGAGAGCTTTTTTGATGTTGGCTCATTTGGATCCTGTGTCACTTTGGGACCATTTGCGGATCGCTTTGTCATGCTGGTAGCGGTTTTGCTTCTTTGGACTTGTGAAGTTGTTGTTCAAGTCGGGCTCCTTGCTTCCTTTGGTCACCGGATTGGTTATTCATCACTGGCTGGCTTATTTTGTGGAGTTCGTAGTGTTGTAAAGAGGTCATATATGAAAAGCTCAGCTGCCTAGGTTTAATGTTGGGTTCACAGGCTTTTGGCTGTGTGGTGCTGTACCTAGGTGCTTCGTCATCCCTAATAGTTGTGTATCCGTTCTTTGTTACTTTTCACAGGTTTAAGCGTAAATTTACAAATTATCTCCTTCGATCGGAGTCATGCCGTTTGCCTTACCTTTGTACGTGACCTCTCTGGAGCCGTGTAAAAATGACACGCCCGTTCGCTCTTGGTTTTACCGCTCAAGGCACTCTCACGAAGTGTACACTCAGAGACTTGTTTGCGCATTTAAACAAAAGAAATAAACGTTACCGTTCCTTAACTCAGATTGCCCCCAGTATTGTTGTGGGGTTTACTTGACAAACCTTAGAATGCCCAAGTTATTTGTGGAGGGTGACTGCACGTGTGGTGGTAAACAATGGTGGTGAGTAGTGATGGGGTGATTGCTGAGTGATTTATATTTTGGTTTTTTTTTTGTTTTTTTTTTCATATGAACGGAAGTATACTCATTAGAACACGAATCAAGGAAGAAATTTTATTGATAATCAAAAGGAGTAACAACGACAATGAGTACCATCTAAAAGGGAGAAACAACTAAACTAGCTAAAGAACTAAAAGAAAAGACAAAACAAATGCTACGCAAAACAACAAAAGGGAGAAGAAAAACAATAGTGATCCTTAATGGTGTTTTGGCATAGGATTCCCGAAGATATTTCCGCGCTCTGAGAACTGAAGCCCCTGGTCAATCAGGTCTTGGATCTTATGCTGTAGGGCCCTGCAATGATCGGTGTCGTGACCTGGCAACTGATGGTAGAGACAGAACTGATTTGGGTTTCCGCCCAAACAGGTGACTCCTGGTCGGGGCGGAAGAGGCTGTAAGATGTTCTGCTCCTGGAGTTTTTTCAGAGCATGACTCAATGGCCGACCAATATCTGTGAATTCTCGTTGACTGAAATCCTGTCTTGGGGGTGGTACTGCTCGATAATTCCTCCCCTGTTCCCTTGGCTGCTGGACCGCATTTACTTCGTACTGTCCCGCGTATCTCTGCGGTGCGCTCTGTGCATAAGCTGTGCTTGAGTAGGAAGCCTTTGCTGTTTCAGATTTTGGGAACTTCGAATTTCCCCCGGATCCTCGGGGGTATCCAAGCTTTAGGTCTCCCTTGTGGATTTTCTCCTCCAAAACCCCCACCTGGCCCATGAGCATATCAAAGCTTGGAAAGTACATATACTTTAATTCATCATTGTACTGCTTTTGCATGTTCTCAACAATCATGCGGATTTGTTCCTGCTCATCCATCCTTGTAGGCATGCCTGCTGCCTTCCTCCTCCACCGCTTTATAAAATCGGACATGGACTCACTTCCCGTTTGGCGTGTGCTAGCAAGGTCGGATCGGGTGATTTCCAGATTTTTAGCATACTCAAAGTGAGTCAGGAAAGCTTCGCATATCTCCTCATAGGTCTTGGTGTTCATCCTCTGAGTTAGATACCATCGTTGAGGGATCTCATCTAGGTATCGGGCGAAGACCTTGGCCTTCTGCATATCATTGAGCCTCAGGATAGACATCTCTCGATCAAACATCGCCAAATGAATTTGGGGATCGGTTGAGCCTTTGTAGAGAGCCAAAGTAGGGAGCTTCAGTTTCGCGGGTAGCTCGACATCTGGATAGGATCCCATGGAAAGATAATCAAATCCAGCGGGTTTACCGGCCTTTTCCATGCGCTCAATGCGCCTCAAAGCCCTCTGAACTTCGGTGGCTAGCTGGTTCCCAGGAGCACCACCACCGTATCCAACTTGGGTGTCATGTCCTTCTAAGGAGATATTGTCCATGCCGTATAAAGGATTGACAAATCCTTGTAGCGGTCTTTCCTGTCTTGCCGCCTCCAAAGATCCTATTTTCTCATGGAGCTCAACTGTTGCTGCCGTATGCCGTGCCTCCAAGGCTTCAATGGCGGCTTGATGTTTCCGTACCAGGCTGGCTATTTGATCCTGCTCCCCTGTCGGACCCTCAGTGGCCCTGCTTTGGGCTGCCGTTTCCAATGCAGCCAACTTATCTTCTAGCTTGGCGATTGTGTCCACATACTTATTCTCGAGCGCCTGGATCGCTTCCTGGTGTTTCAAATCAAAGTTTTTCATGAGTTCTTCAACAGAAGTGTTCTGGTTTTCTCCCCCCTGGCTGATCCTCCTGAGAGATATCGTCATGTGCTTGGACCGACATGTCAGATGAGCTAGAGTCTGCCTCGGGTGAAATAACGGAGGTGGGGGAGTAGGCAGTCGGGTCAAACGTCCGGAACTTCTGTCCCAGCGCCTTTCTGAAATCTTGCCTTCTTTCTGTTTTGGAACATAAAAAGAAATATTAGGGCACGGGCTTTTAGTGACGTGGAAAGGTTTTCCTATGAGGGCCCTTGTGTTCTAATTACGGGACTCTTTTGCTTCTTCGGACTATTTGGGCCGTTTGAAACATTCAAGCATTTTAATCGGGCTGGGGGAGATTGATGGGTCGATGCAGACATTGGGCCTGAGGCCCAGGTGAAAGAGAACACATACTCAGAAGTCTTACGTAAGGCGGTGATGCAAATGCCCTCACAAGATGACTCAGTCCAACAGGTATAGGTCGATCCGGAGAGGTGCTTGGGGCGCGGGCCCAGGTCACCACAAAGGAATAGGGCTTGCACGCTATTCTCTTTGGGCCACCCCACTTTTTCACATCACCTAAAGGTGTGCGTCTACGGTCGGGTCTTTGACTGACCAAACAATGGGCTTGGTAAGGGTACTGCCAGGAAAATGCTTGGGGCTAAAGCCCAGGTATTAAGGGGGTGTGGTTAGACGACACCCTCCTCTTTTCCCCCACTTATTCACATCACCTAAAAGGTGTGAGTCCCTGACAGGGGACCCTCAAACGGGTCCCAGAGTGGAATTGGTTTGCGTGGACCCTCGCTCTCATATGATGCAAGGGTGCAAAAATTAAAGTGCGCACAGAAGTAAACAAGCAACATAGTAAAAGCCATAAATAAACATTTTCGAGTTAAGCCCTCTTTCTTAAAATTAAACAAGTTAAAATTAAGAAGTAAGTCCCCAGCAGAGTCGCCAGTCTGTGAGCCTCGATTTTAAACCCTATCCTATGTTGATTAAAGCTGATTAGGATCTAATCGGGTTTTAGGTCCACTTATAACCTAAGATTAATAACTATGTCATAAAACAAATTATTAAAACCTAAGCTAGCTCACTGGACCTATTATGAGTCGCCACCTAATTTTAACCTAGATCAAATTAGGAAAGGAGAGTTCGGGTTCGGGGGCTTGATATCGACTTTATTAGGGTTCAATTACTTTCATTACCCTTCCTAGGTCGTTTTTCCTCTACTCAGTTTATTTACGGCTTACTACAAAGTCGTTTTAACCTAAGTGCGCGCTTCTGTTTTTTTGTGTTTTTAGCATTTTTTGACAGAAAATTAAAGTGAAAGTGAAATTACCTAAACTAGGGTTTCGGAGGCAGAATTAGGTCAAATTTCATTTCCGTCCGTAGCCACGGACCTAATGTCCGAAACCACGGACCCCAGTTAACCTAAATACACAGAAAAGTCGAAATTAAAGGAAAACAAAAATTTGCAAAGTCCGGGGCCACGGACAGGCTGTCCGTGGGCCCGGACATCATTAGAAAAACCTAAATTTTGAATTTTTAAAATCCCGCCGCCGTCCGTGGGTGTCCGTGGTCTCGGACAACGCGTCCGAGGTCCCGGACCATAGGTCCGAGGTCACGGACCACCCACGGACAGGGGTTTTCAGAAGGTTCCCGAGGGTGTTTTGAGCTCAAATTTTATGGGTGTGTAGCCTGAAAGATGTACAAGACGTTAGTGATTGAAAGTTTTCAATTTGAATTCGAATTAAGCACGAAACTTAGCAAACAAGTTATCTGACAGAGGCTTAAACAAACAGCAATACAGAAGCCCACGAAGGTTAGTTTGAGCTCAAATTTCGAGGCAAGACAGATAATACCGTGGAGAATTAGGGAAGCTGAGTTTCTACCTGTTTTACCTTCGGATTCACAACGTTTCTTCACACCGGGATTCGTCGAGTGCTCCGTTGATGGTAGACCCGAAAGGACTTCGAACCAAGCTTCTGGTTGTTGGTTGTTCTTGCTGTTCTTCACGTTTTGGTGGTGTTTTTGTGGGGTTTTGATGATTATTGTGCTTTGGGATCGGAAAACGTGTTTAGATAGTGGTTTCGGGGGATTTTCGGTATGATTTGGGTGGCCGGGTGTTGGAAAACGTGAGAGAGAGAGAGGAAGCCCTTTTCTGACTCTCTAGGGTTCTTGAGTATGTGAGGTTCTGATTTTATCCAAAAACCTATCCCTTTATATAGACTTTCTTAAAGATAAAGAAAATCTAGTAAAAGTAAGATTTTTCGATATTTTAACTAAGTAACTTCCCAAAGGAATTTTGCTATGAAATTTTAACCACATGTCAAGAATGGATATTATGAATTTTCTGAGGTGGAAACGAATTTTTTAAATGCTGGAGCATTTTTAAATTGAATTTCTCGTCAGATTCAGTCAGAAATTGCTAGAAAATTATTGGAAATTCGAAAAATCAAAATTCCAACGCCATTATGCTTAAAATGTCATCCTCTATCATGGGTTAAAATATCAAAGCATTTCGAGCTGATTTGGGCACCCTTTGGAGGAGAGAGAAAGCCTATAGGAGAACTCAGAAGCCTTAAAAATTACGAAAACGCCCCTGACAATGACGAAACTGCTCCTCAGGCCCTGGAACACGCCGATCGGGCCGGAGTCTCTTACTGTTTGATGGAGATGGCTCTCACAACCTCGTAGACCTTAACCAGGGGGTCAAAATTTTGGGTATAACAAGGAGGCTAAATAATGCCTTAGAAACATTAAGAAACATTTCTAATCAAAGAAAATATAAGGAAACACCAAAAGAGCAGTTTAAAAAAAACGTGCTCTAAGCTTGGAGAGACATGGGAGAGTACCCAAATATTGTTCTAAGACCTTATTAATATCCTAATGGTCATTTTAAATCAATTACCAAAGAAAACCAAGCTTTAAAACAAGTTAAAACACAAAATGTGCTTTAAGGAGTCTTAAAGCACGTTTTTGAAAAATTGTCTTGTAAATGAGTTTTGAATGGCTAAATGCCCATCATTACTCTTTAATTAACATGTGTACTATATAGTATCATTTTGGAAGTCTATATCAATGGGAAATCAAAAATTTCACAACAATGTGCCTTGTTTTGGTGAATAGTGAATTAATTAAGCTAGTTTATAACATAAGTCTATATAAGTGAGACATTTGGTCAACAAAGACTTAATTACCCTCATTACTAAAAGGGGGCCGGTTTCTTAGGAGGTGAGTCACCACCTTCATGACTCATTAAGTAATTAAGAAAGCAAATAAGTCTTATAAAGCATAAAGTACTATTTACCTTTTACATAAATATCACTTTATTAGTTCTCTCTCTCCTCACTTCTTCATTCTCCCTTGTTCCCACGGTTTCTTGCTCTCTTTCTCTCCTCCATTAACGTGAAGCATACCTCCATGCTAGCTCCACCTTCTCTTGCACACTACTTACTCATTTTAGCTCCAAATCCAAAACAAAATACATATTCTTCTTAGTTAGCTCAAGCTCCTTCTTTCTATCTTTTCAAAACTTCAAGAGCTTCATTTTGGTGCCAAGTCAAACCACCATTAGAGGAGGAAATTCAAGTTTGGAGACTCCATTGGCATCTCCATTCTCTTAAGGTAAAGAAAGTGTAAGAAAATCTAGGTTTCCACCATTTTCTTCACATGTCCGAAAATTAGTGCTCATGGGACTCCATGTTTATGCCTTGTTCTAGCTTGTTTCTACTCTTCAAAGGAGAGAGGAGGTCCTTCTTGCTTCATATCCAAGTTGTCTTGAGAAACCAAGGTAAAACAATCACATTAATACCTTAAAGCATATTTTTAACCTAGGGTTTGTTCCTTAGGGTTAATGTGTTATCTAGTACTCATTGGAGTCATTGGATATTGGTTAGAACATTGGCAAGGAGATACACATTGGTGACCGAGATTGAACAAAGAAAAACCTAAGGAAGAAAGCTTTTCAAGCTTGTAAAAGAACAAGGTAAATTACTTACCTTAAGATGTCTTGTTGTTTAAGGGAATGGGATTTAGATATATGATGAGTTTGGTGTAGAGCTTATATTGGGAAGGTGCTATAAACCTAGGAGAAATGATGACTATACTTGTGAACTTGTGACTAAGGAGCAAATGAGAAAAGAGATAGTTTAAGAATATAAAGGTGAAGTACAAGAAGCATTTTATTTCAATGGGAGCCTTGTTGAGTGTATTCGCAGGTTGAAGGCAAATATATGTGGAAATTCAGTGGTTATGATTATTGTCATTTAAGGGCCTAAGTGCCAAGCATTTTGAGTTTAAGCAATACATGATGATGTGGTGAAGTTTTAGTGTAGATTGTGTGTTAAGGTGTTGTGATGAGAATTTGTGTGGTATTGGTTGTGTGATGGAGAAAAACCATGTGTTAGGAAGTACTATATACTAGAGAACCCATGGCGAAATTTAAAGGAGAGTTTAAGTGTTTAAGATATTCTAAGGGAATTTAATGACTAAGGAAGCACTAGGAATGTTCTATAGGTTGTCTTGATAAAAAAGGGTGAAGTTAAGGTGTTTTAATGACTTAAAATGACTTAGGTATCACCATGGAAGATTTAGGAATCAAGAGAATGTATTTGAGTATTTAGGACTTAGGTAAATGTTGGTGCACAACTAGGAAGGAAATAATGTGTTGATGATGGAAGTTTAAACTTGTGAAGGAACTTTTAGTAAATGCTTAAAAGAGTTTTAGATAGTGAGAGATGCTTGGGAGATGATGTTATAGTGGTGAAGAAAACATTTGGCATAGTGGTTACATTAGGTATGAACCACCACCTAGAAACCTAGAGGAAAGCATTACAAGTGTGGCATATTACAAGGAAAATGTATGATGATTATGGTGAAACTTGGTGAATGATTTAAGGAGTTTGGAGGATGCTCTAAGGTGGGTTTAAGGGTCTAAATGATGTTAGAACATATTGGATGGCTTGAGGAAAGGTTTAGAAAAGATTTGGCAAAGTTTGGGCATGACTTAGTGGCGTCCGACCCAGGGGTCCGACCCAAGTTTGGGTCGGACGGCCTCTGTTTAACGCCTGGAAAAGTTTCTGGAATGGTCCGACCCAGAAGGTTGGGTCGGACATGGGTCGGACGGGTGATTTTCAAAGGGCAAATAAGTTTCTGTAATGGTCCGACCCAGTTGGTTGGGTCGGACGTGGGTCGGACATGAGAGGTTTTAGAAGACGGAAAGTTTCTGGAATGGTCCGACCCAGTTGGTTGGGTCGGACATGGGTCGGACATGTAGAGTTTTCCAAACCCGAAAGTTACTGGAATGGTCCGACCCAGAGGGTGGGTCGGACGGTGGGTCGGACGGCCCTTAACACTTAAAAAAAAAAAAAAAATTTAAATTCTAAGAAGGGTACTAGGTAATAAGGTATACCTTTGGTAGGGTGGTAATGATTGGGACACTAAGAACTTAAGGAATTAAGTTAAGATTAAGTATAAGCTTTAATGTTTAAAAATATGTTTGTAAGCTGAGTGACAAAGATTTGAGAGGTTATTGAATGGGAGTCCTTAGGGACTAAGTGAGTTAAGTAAGGTGCAAATAACTAATAACCTAAAAATGAATGAATGTTTTAGGTTTGTGAATTGGGACCCCGAAGAAGGTTAAACAAACAACAATCGACGGTGAACGGTACAGTCCTTCTTGTGACCTGCTTGCTAACGAGGTGTCCCTCGGCTTGTGTGCTATCTATTTACTTGCTATGACTTAAATAAGATAAAGCATGCAACCGGTTATATTTATTCTCGTTGTGTTTGTGTTGCCTTTACACTAACCCGCGAGACCTGAGATGGCTACTAACCAAGTTTAGTACCTACTGAGTTAAGAATAAGAGTTAAGTTTGATGATTGTTGGTTAATGCCCGTTACGGCTTAGCTAGCACATGGTGTTTAAGATGTCTACTAACTGGAACTTGAGTGAGGAAACCCGGGACCGATCTCCGGTCATGCATGCTAAGGAAAAAGGGGGACGGTATCTGAATCAGATCCGCCCTCCGCTTAAGGACTTGTCTTCGGACTTGTAGCCTAGGGCCGGTTGCCGGCTCAGCTACGCTGGACTCCCGTCCAGAGTAGGTGGCATTAAGATGGTGCGGTGGGATCACCTAAATCCCAGGTTTGAATTAAGCTACAACCAATCCCTTCCAGGAAAGGTTTGTATACTGAGATTAAGATTGAGATTAAGATTAAGGTAAGGTAAGGAACTGAGATTAAGGAAATGAGGACTGAGGAGGGGGTTACTAACCCACTTGATGAGGGAACGCTTGAGACGTTCATTGTTTGTGAACTATATATGTTCATCTGTGGTTATTGTTATTGCACTTCATATTATGCTTGTGTATGTAATCAATTTCCATGCTATCGACAATTAGTCGTCGTAGCCCCGTTAGCTTGGGGGCCATGAGAGGGTGTACCAGCATTCGTGCTGACCCCCTCGGGGGCTATTTTTACACTTGCAGGTAAGAGACCCATGAGGACGCACTACGAGAGTAGGAGCGGTTAGACTTAGGTTGGGTTGTTTATTTTGAGTTCGGGTTGCGCCTGTGCACCCGACTGTTTATATTAAACTGATGTAAGTTGGAGATTATGTTTAAGATACTAGTACTCGGTTGGTGGTGGTATTGTGAATGTTGTTGTTTTGAGATGGATAAGTATTTTGGATAAGTATTGTAAACGTTAAAGCCGGTATCTTCTAACGATCAGACCGTGGCAAGGTCCAGGTGTTATTTATTTCCGCTGCGACGTTTTCGTTTAAGTGTTCAATTTGCGATAACCACGATAGGCTTTGGATGGGGTGTTACACTCACGGTCTCAAATCGGGCTACCGGTGAGAACGTTTCTTCAAAATCAATTCCGGGAATTTGAGCATACCCTTTCGCTACTAGTCGGGCCTTATATTTTTGAATGCTCCCATCAGCTGCTTGCTTTGTTTTGAAGATCCATTTCAGGCCAATAGCTTTCTTACCTGATGGTAAGTCCGCTAAACTCCATGTATGATTTTTCTCAATTGACGCCAGCTCTTCTTCCATGGCCTTCTGCCATTTCTCTTCATGCTCAGCTTGTTGAAATGTTATAGGATCGCCTGCAAATAGTGCTAACTGACAAGATTCATAAATATCAGCCAGTGCTTTGTATCTAGGCGTAACATCATCATCATCTGATGAGTGTGGAACTTTAGGAGTTAATAAGCTGCTGGATGCCGATGTTGGTGACGCCATAGGTGAGGAAATGTTAAGTGTTGCAGCAGGTGCTGCAGCAGAATCATCCGCATGATCATTTGAATCTGAAATTTCATTCACGCATTCACGAACAGTAGGAGGTTGCTTATCTTCCCATGACCATGCACTATTTTCATCAAAAACCACATCTTTTCGCACCAGAATTTTGTTAGTCTCAGGTACAATAAGTTTATATGCTTTAGAATCCGAACAGTAGCCAATAAAAATACATTTAATTGACTTACTATCCAGTTTCTTACGATCATGAGCATGGACAAGTGCATATGCCGTACAACCAAACACACGGAGATGATCTACCCAAGGTTTTCTCCCGGTCCATGCTTGATATGGAGTCCGATTGATAACAGCCTTGGTTGGGGAGAGATTCAGCACATACACTGCTGTAGCTACTGCCTCAGCCCAGAAATATGTGGCAGATTTTTATGTTGAAGCACTGCGTGCAAGCTCTACCACAGTGCGATTTTTCCGCTCAACAACACCATTTTGCTCCGGTGAATATGGTGCTGTCAGCTCTCGCTTAATACCCTTTTTTTGGCAGAAATTCTGAAACTCCTTTGATGTAAACTCCCCACCTCGATCTGTTCTTAAGGCTTTAATATTTCTCTCTGTCTCCCGCTCAACCTTGGCTTTAAATATCTTAAACTTTGCAAAAGCTTCTGATTTTTCCAGCAAGAAATAAACCCATGTCATGCGGATGTAATCATCAATAAACAGCAGGAAATACTTACTTCCTCCAAGTGACGATGTCGGCATTGGTCCACACAAATCAGCATGAACAAGCTCCAGTTTGCTTGTTGCTCTCCACGCTCTATCTTTAGGAAATGGCTTCCTTGATTGCTTTCCATTTATACACCCTTCACACGGATCAATAAAATTTACAGTAGGCAGCCCATGAACCATACCTTTGTCATGCAACAATTTCAACCCTTTCTCATGTAAGTGACCAAATCTCAAATGCCATATATATGAGTCGTTTGGTTTTTCTGCCACCAAAGCCTTCTCCGGATGATTATCAAAAATGATAGGAAACATACGATTGCGCTGCATTTTTACCTGAGTGATAACTTCACCTCCAGGTTTATTTCTGATGATACATTCCCCGTTTTCAAACGTCAAGGAGTATCCAGCTTCCATCAATTGTCCAACACTGAGGAGATTATGAGCAAGGCTAGGAGAATAATATACATTTTTTATCACCTTATTCTTGCCTTGACATTTGCCGACGACTGTTGTACCTTCCCCGGCTACATCAATCAACTTATTATCTCCCAATTTCACCTGAAATTTTTGAGATTTGTCAATCTCCTGGAACATTGCTTTTTGTCCCGTCATATGATTGGTACACGCGCTGTCGAGGTACCAAACATCAGTTTGAGTAGAAGGATCTCCAGCCATAAACAACTTGATATCATCCTCGTCGCCAACGTAATTTGCGTGATCATCCTTTGGCTTGCTCCAATATTCAGATTTCACGTGCCCATATATTTGCAATTATAACATTGCACGGAGCTACGGTTGTTGTTGTCTTTTCCGGACCAGCGACCTCGACCACCTTTGCCTTTACCACGGTTGGATCGGCCACCACGACCACGATATGTTGATTCTCCTCTTTTCTCCTTTGTTTCATGACTTGTCACCTGAAGAGCCTTCTCTTCTGCAATTTGCTCTTCCTCCTGGATCATCACCCGAGACTCGTGAGCTTGCAAAGCGCCCATCAGCTCATCAAGGGTGTATTTATCAAGATCTTTGGTCTCCTCCAAAGTTGCTGCAAGATAATTGAACCGGGGTGATAGGCTGCGTAACACCTTCCGCACCACCACACCATCACCGATATTATCACCGTAAGTATGAAGTTGACTTACAATAGTGATTACACGGGTGAAGAAGGCTTGAATAGTTTCTGCACTCTTCATTTTTAGGTTCTCGAACTGTTGGCGGTATAGCTGCTGTTTAACCTCCTTTGTTCGATCGGAACCTTGAAAGCCGTTTTTCAGCCTATCCCATGCCTCCTTTGATGTCTTTGCTCCGACTATTCTCGAAAAGAGGGACATGTCGATTGCACGCTGAATGAAGAACAGTGCTTTCGCATCTTTTTTCTGATTGTCGCGAAGAGTTACAGTGTCTTTCTCTTTGGCATTGTATCCTTTCTCCACCAGATCCCATAGCTCTTGGGATCGAAACAATGTCTCCATCTGCACACTCCAGTAATCATACGACTCTCCAGTGAATATTGGAAGAGACGGTTGCATCGACGTTTGGTTTCCATTGGAGGATGATGAGATTGACATCTTCTCTCACGCTCAAGATCTCTATATATTTTTTTTCCTTCCTCTCGGTGTGTTTGCTCTTCACACTCTATATTTTTTTCCCTCTCAGTGTGTTTGCTCTTCACACGCTCAAATTCTTTTCTTCCTCTTTCTATTTTTTTTCACTCCTAGAACCGTTAACTGGAGGCTCTTGATACCACTTTGTTGGAATTGAAAATAACGTAAATAGAACCGAGAAGATAGCAGAGGAAATGTGATGTTTGATGCATTCATTGCAATTGTAATCAGCCTATTATATAGGCATACACTCTTAACTAAATCAGGAAAATTAATTCTAATATAACAACTCAATATATAAAAACTCTCCTAAGTGGTAGGAACTAAAAACAAATCTGAACGTTGTGCAACGGCCATAACAAAGACTAATTATTTAGCTAAAATAATTATCTAAATTATGTGCTTAGTTAGGAATTAAAACTTTAACAGTTTCAACTGTTGTAAACCAAGAATGAAGAGTGGGTTTGGTGGTGTCTGTTGCTGTATTAGTAGTAGCAAGAATGAGGTGAAAGTCCAGTACGAAGGGGAGGTAGAAACCGTGAAGAAAAACAAAAGAGATGAGGGAGTTCTTCACCGGTTGTGCTTGCCCTTCTGTTTCAGCTGTTCAAACGTTGACAGGAAGGAAAGGGCTGGGTGTTTTTCCTTGCTGCTGTAGTTGAGTGAGGAGGTGAAGGGAGGAGCTTGCACTGGGACTGAAATGATGGAAAGGTCTGTCGTAAGTAAAACAAAAAAAAAAGAAAGATGGGAAGTTGATGTGATCAGACGGCATGGGGAGTGGGAAAGAAGGGCTAGTACTTATGAGAGGTGGGTCCAAGATGTCCTTATTGTACTTTTAGTTGTTGTTTATTTGCTAACATGTTTTTTTTTGTTCCTTCCTAGTACATGTAGTCGGCCCAGGAGTAGTAAATGGAGGGAGTTTGAATTTTTTTTTTATCTTTTAATATTGTAACACAAGTTGTACATATGTAACTATAGTCATGTGTTAGGTGGTTACTTGTGATATTTCTTGTTTAGGGTGTATTTATAGGTATATGTTGTACCTATGATTTATATAGAGTATGTAATGTATTTATACAATTTATTGAATGGTATTAGCGGTATTTAACACATGCACTAATATGTTACATGTAATATTAAATTTAGGAGGTGATTTCTCCTTAATGATGTTTTCTCTTTGATTAGAGATTTAGTACATAATTTGATGTCCATTTTGGACTATATATTTTATACAATAATATTTGTAGCAATTATTGCTCTTGATTTAATTTAATCCTTATTAATTAAGGTAATAAATCTTTGGGGTATTTCAGTCTACCCCCCTTAAAAAGACTTCGTCCCGAAGTCGTCTAACTCAAGTATGTACATATCACTACCCAATGAAACCTCAAGGTACCAATCCATCCAGTCCTATCAATTCTTAAGTCTCAACACTTTCCTGAAGTGTAATCCATTCCATTCACACTAGTTTTCCACAAGTCCCGACGGACATCAGTACACAATAGTAATCCAACCAACACATGTATATCACAAGTCCCGAAGGACATCAGTAAATAATCGCTCAAGTGCTCTAGGCATATACATATCACAATACACATCCCAAATGTTTAAAGCACATATATACAACAACACACTTCACCACATCATAAAACAACATATCACCAGTGCTTAAGCACATATATACCATAAAACACCATAAACCACCAAGAGGCTCTACCCCCCATAAAAGGGTTACGCCCCGTGACCCCCAAAGTATGAAACAGTCGCTAGGAGAAGAGCGCTGGATACTTGGTCTCCCTCATTCTCGTATCGATGATGAGGAGTGAAGTTATCTCTTATCTGAGAGATGGGTCGATCTCTAGTTACTCGGCTCTAAGAGAAAGTATGCAAGGGTGAGGCACGCACTGCTTCAGCTGAGATACGTGAAATATGTCGTGCACTCTCCCTAACTTAGCAGGTAATTCTAACCTGTAAGCTAATGGGCCCACTCGCTTCATGATGAGGTGTAGACCCATGTACATAGAGCTTGATTTGCCCTTTTTGTTACTAAGGATATTTTCTAGGTGATCTATTAGTAGCAATTTATTACTGCTCTTGTTCCCGTATGACAGTGTCGTTCACGGTCTTTTCTTGATTTGGAAACAGGGGTATCGCAATCGGTGCAGTATCGTTAATTTTCATGCACACGGTTTGGTCTATATCGTATCCAGATATTCTGGATTACTAGCGCAGAATCTATTTTGAATTATTATTATCTTTACTCATCGGTTTCTAGTTGAGGTGAAGTATGACATTGGCTATAGTTAGTACTTAGTGCTCTGCGCACTCGTCTCTGTAATGCTGAGACGTACCAGCCTTTATGTCTACAGAGACAATGCTTGCCATTCATGTCTCCAGGTGGTTTTGTTCTGGAGTAATACGTTTGATATAGTCTTTGCTACATGTTTCAAGTTGGTATGCATCATATCTTCCCTTGTGTTGGGTTAACAACAACGTTCGTATGGTTCACCTTGCTTTCTGCCAGGGGAATCCATCTGTTGTGCTCGTGTTTGAGTTCTGCATCTTCAGCATTCGGTTTGGTATGCTCTTTGCAATTGAGGCATTTGCCCCCAGATGCTTTTTATATACTTTCTCCAATTGTTGATTCTCCAGAATTGTACTCGTACATTCGTATGTCTCAGTGTGAGTGTATAGCGTTGTATGTTGTATACACTTGGTGTGTTTCCCTGAATGCTCTAAGTCGTTGTATAGTCCACCTTCAATTTAATTATGTATCTTCGCGTTTTGTGCGAGCTTTGCTTGTTTGTTTTTGTCTAAGTATTCATTAATAATGGTTGTTTAGGATAGTCGCTTCCGTGCGCACCATGTCCTCGTTGATTCGACGGTTGTTGGTTATCATGACGTTTGCTTCTAGCTCAAGGCATCCGCTAGTATACTAGCTCTATCTTTCTTTAGAGTATAACCCTATGTTTACATTCACATTATTCGGTAGGTTTCTTTTTGAGTGGCTAGGATTTGTTTGATCCTTATCAGGATTTAACATATTGCTCACCCATTTAATGGGTTTCCACGCTTCTGTCAATAAGTTGACCTTTGGCTTTTTTGTATTCAGGAGGTTTTCCTTTGGCCCCATTCTGTATTAACCACTCCCCTGTGGAGTTACGACTTGGTCATACTACATTCACAGTTCTTGGTTCCTCTAATCATGTTGGTTTAGCTGGGGTGCTTCTCGTCCATTATTTGAGGTAGCTCGTTGCACTGATCTGGACTGGTTCTCTGCTCTTGGTATGGAGTCGACTACTTCTCGTGTTCCTTACACTACTCGTCTACATGCATGGGGTACCCTACTAATACATTACTACTTACCCGACTAGCTCATAAATAAGCCTGTCAGGCCCACATGCTCCTATCGGAGTGCGGTCGTCCCACGTCTCGTTTTTGTACACTCGTAGTGTCCGTCACACGATTAGTGAAGTATTCTATTGTTAATCTCCTTCCTCAAGGGTGTCCTTATTGCAGTCTAAAGTTGGTGAATTTGTACTATCAGTTATCTTGTCGTAGGTTCGGTTGTCCTAGTGGTATGGGTTGGAAAGGTGGTTAGAGGCGCTATTTCGCTCTCCGGGACTCATGTCCTTCTAGTGGTACGTTGTTTATATTCATTTAGGCTCACGCCTTACAGTGTTTAGACCCGATGTCTTTCGTATTTGGTCGGTGTGATACTCCTTTCTCAAAGGTAGTACATTGGATGTTAGTTAGTTAAACATTCAACGTCAATTCGCGTTGTGGTTGCAACTATTTAAGGTAGTATTCACGTCGCGGTGTAATGCAGCGAGTATTTTCCTTGACGTGGTTATCGTGTCTCCCGATGCCTTAGTAGAGTATTGTTTGGGCTTCTCGCCTTTGCTCTCTTTACTGGAATTAGTGGCATTAATGGCTTCCGTTCTCTATTCTACTGAGGACTATACATGCTTTTCCTTCTCTTAGGTGTTTTTCGTGCATTGGCGTGTGCCACTGCGGCATAATATCGGCCCTGATCATTCGTGATCAAATTCCATTTGTAATTCCCGATATAGTGCAGGGGTAAGTTATCATAATTAGGTATTCATATTCGTTCCCTCATTTGTTCAATTGTATATACTGTAGATTGTGTTACAGCTTGAGCCACTCGGCTCTTTGATCCCCAACTATTCTCAATGACGGTGGTGCATCTACGAAGGGTTATGGAATTTCATATGAAGTCACGCTTTCTCTAAGGACTAAACATTTATCACTAGTAGTGATTGTCATGCCATAGCGGTATCGTTCTATGGTATTGGCTCATAAGCCATAGTTGTGGATTTACTAACATTCAAACAGGTGTAGGTTACAATGGTTAAGTATTTTCTACAGTTGTAATGGTCGGACTCTTCGGGTCTTTCCGAGATTTATTGGCCTTCAATACTAAGGGTTTTGCAAGTAAATTTGTATGAAAATTGATGGTTGCCGGTAGTCATGGTATTATACCATCTGATCTACTTGGTTATTCAAGATTGGTGGTAATTGTAGCACTTGCTGGGGCAAGTGCGCAAGGTAGGTAAAAATTTCAGTGTATGGGTGTCATAGCGCTTGCTGTAGCAAGTGCGCCATGCAGGTTGAAATATAGGTTTCGTAACTGTTGGTCTCGTTGACTCTTTCGTCATTATGTGTTGTTGGGTAATTTCGGTTTTGAGAAGGGTAGTAGTGTAGGTGTCTAAAGATGTAGTCATTACGGTTCAGACAGTCTTCCTGACGGTTCTTGTTCTAGGCTATCTGTTGAATTCTATCACGCGTATGCTTCATAGTAGTGTAAGCGTTTGGGACTTGTTCATAGATATATATAAAAACTCATTAAGGTTTCTGGTCTACTAGTGTTGTGTACACATAATTAGATCTGACATTGTACGCAAAAGATGAGTGAGTAATCAATACAACTTCCCACACTTACAACATAATTCACTCCTCTATTTGAGACTAAAGTATGATAGCAAAATAATCAAAAGTCTTCCTCGACTCCTTTCCTCTTCTAAGTTCTAGTATCTATGGATGTCCGGCCACCTCATGGTGCCTCTGGTCCAGCAGGTGGTGCACCCTGATTGCCCCTAGGTGGGCGGTAGAATTTGCTCTCTGGGTTGGAGTAGCACTCGTAAGCTCAGTGTCCCTCCTTACGGCAGTAGCGGCAAGTCACTGTCCGGCCACCACAGTCTAGACCTAGGTGGTTCTTGCGGCAGCGCTGACAAAAGAAATATCGCTTGGGTTTTCCCGCGCCTGTTATGATACTAAATAAGGTTAATAAATGAGAAGGTAGTAGGTTTAGGATAGGATTTAATTCGAGAGGAGGGTATCCTTACCCTTAGGTGGCACGGAACTCGAAGGCTGCGCCTCTTTCGTTGGGCCGGCCAACCGTGGGACGGGTTCTTTCCCTTTCGATCCCTGGTGGCTCGTTTGCCCTTTCTTCTTACTGAAGGATTTCCTATAATGGATTTGGAGTTAATAATCGACATTTTAAAGTATACAGATAGCAAGGTTAAAGCTGGGTAAGTTCTTACTTTCCCTTCTTCGAGCTCTCGTCAAGAGATGCTCTTTCTTCCTTGGTCTCTCCCTCGGGTTCCTTTCTCTTCTTCTGCTCGAGGACCTCATCTCGAGTCTGGAGCATCAGCTCCGTCCTCGAAGGAGCTTCGTAACACTTCTACACTCATTGGTAAAGCTTCATGTATCTTAAGGTAAGTTAAAATAATGGGGGTATTGGAAAAGGGTTTACTCGCATACCTGCAGCGTGGTGTAGAGGGTAGCACCCATGGCAGTCTGGACACAGAAAAGTAGTCCTCCACGGAACTTCTCGACCTGAACTGTCTCTGAGTAATCCACTCCACGGATGAATTCCAGGATACCGATGAATCTAGCGTAGTACTCATCCACGATCAGACTCCCCTGTGACAAGGTCTCGAACTCTCGGCGCTTCTTCTGCTTCAAGTGCGCCGGGTAGTACTTTCCCCTCAACAGCTCCACAAACGCTGCCCATGTAAAGTCGAGCGTAACTAGATGATGGTCCTTGACCAACCTCCACCAGGTGCTGGCTGCATCCTTCAGATGGAAAGCAGCAATCACGATTCTATGCTCGGTAAGCACTCGTAAAGCCTCGTAGGCCTTCTCGTGCTCAACGATAAAACGCTCTAAGGCTACAGGGTCTGGCTCTCCAGAATATGTGGGTGGTCGGGTCACTGAGACGGCCTTCAACCAGTTTGTCTCTCGGGGTGGTAGTGGGTGGGCTGTTGTTCCTCCAATGTGTGCTCCTAGCTGAGTCAATATGGCGGCAACTATCTCGGCGACGCCTGGAATCGCGGAGCCCTCGCCACCCCCTTGGCCTGTCCCGCGGCCTCTAGACCTACCCGACATCTAAAGTATAGGATATAGTATGATTACTTGGTAATTTATCGTATGTCGATAGTGGATATTGATTTACTCTAGGACTAGTAAGTCTCACAATTTGTGTTACGAGAACGTAATCCCGTTAAGATAATTCGGTTCATACCTCACAGACGTTTCCCGTATTTCCCAAGTCCTAAGCTCACTGTTTTAATCCTAACATCTCGTCATCAAAGCGGCACTCCGCTCTGATACCACTTTTTTGTAACACCCCACTCATTAAACTCGTAATTAATCTCTCACGTAACATAAATAAAGGCGTCTCACAGCGGAAGTGTAATCGGTACTAATCCTCACATGGGTGTCACATGCCCTTACTCGCCCATGCGAGTAAGGAAGCAAAACCAAATGACAACAATAACAACAATACTAAGCCGCAGTGATGAATGAGATGCTACTACACTAATTTAATTACAACATGATATATACCATCCGTGAGCTACTAAAATACTTCTCGTGATTACAACATACCTACTACAACTGATCCTAAAAAGTGCAATAAACGTAAGGTCGTCGACGTCTACCCAGAAGTCCTGCTCTCCGGCTTCATTGCTCGATCATCCACCTGACAGCATGTCGTGGAGGCTCAGTGACAAACGCTGAGTATGCTAGGTGGACCCTATCGGTCACTTAAGTCGTTTATTAGCCATCTTAATATTAGATTCATTTCATGCTTTGTCCGGTTTACAGTTATAAAAATGATGTAAGGAAACATGCGTAAACATCGAATATTCAATCATCAAGTCTACTACAATCCACAAGTAATCATCACACAATGTAATACAATCAATGAACAACCACAACACAGTGTGAGTCATTAGGCATGAAAGGTGTTCGCCGTTTGGCCTCTGAGGCCCGTTTCGTTGTTACTCACACGTATGAGGATGAATTAAGCCTCGTAATACCAATTAAGTTACATTTGTTAGTTAGTATCCTCGGTTACCAATATCCAGTGACAGACGTCTTGTTAGTAGACGACTTGCGCTCCACACATTCTCTTGTAGTCACCTATTATATGGCGGGACACCAACAGCAGTAACCATTCCCGTAACGTGGGAACTCCGAATCCTTCTTATGTCACCTATTGTATGGCGGGACACCAATGGCCGTAGCCATCCCCTTTACATGGGGACTCCGTCCAATGATCTATGCGATCGAATGGAATACTATGTGAGTAGACCTGTACCAGTCATCCACTCTATTGTGATCACTATGCGCAACCAACTAGTCCGTGACTACAATGGAATTCCCTCATATACCAAATCTCCAATATGTGATTAATTAGTAAATCAATTACCCAAAGTGTAGTATTAGGTTATGGAGAGTTTCATTTTTATCATGGCAGCGCTCGGGGTCTTACGCACTTACCGAGAAATGGTCTAGGTTACATTCATGTTCGAGATCCAAGCTCTAGAGATCAACATTGTCGTGTCCCGTACCTAAGTGTTTTACTTAGGTTAATACATGTGATTATAATACTATACGTATTATGCTGTCGATAATAGTTTCATTCCTTGCTCGGATATGTATGTTTATATAAGTCGATCTATAGTCGACGTAGTATTAGTCCGAATGGACGTTCGCGCAAGATACAATAACGGTGCGAGATAAACAACCTGTAAACATTCTTAATCCACACAACCATACACATAAGCATACACACAACATTCTTAAACACACAATAATGCCTGAACCCTTTCTCAGGTCAATTCAGACCGCACCGTCTACATACCGTACACCGACGAAACACTAGCGTGGCAGTCCTCGCGTATCCCCTAGCGTTCGTGAAACTCGTATCTACCAACCCGTACCTCTGGAATATCCACTATTCTAATATTAGTGTCGATAATCCCGAACCTACATAATCATCCTAGACCAAACTCTAACTTCCATCCCGTAGCTAATCCCTTAGTTGTTTTCTCGTTCAACTCGGTGTTCGTTATTCCTATGAAATTAGGTTTCGTTACTCGTTATTGTTCACGAGTATATAATAGTTGCTATAGTAAAATATTTATTTATGTGGAAGTTTTGTTCTTAAACTGTTCACGTATTCACCGGGATGCGTGCATGCGAGAATAACATTTACGTACTTGCATGCCCGTAGCCTACACCCTTACGTTTTAAGAAATAATTTACGTAATTCTAACTACGAGCTTGCATGGACATTTAATATATACTTATGCGCGCGTACGTCCTGGTTGTTAATATACGTTATCGTTTACGTATCCTTTTCTACGCACCCGTATAGATATTATATACTTGTATATGTTTATAACGTAGTTGTCGTTATATCCTCGTTTCTACTTGTAATAGTATAATCCCCTTATCTGATTTGTTAACCATATTATACCCTCATTCCACATTGTAAACTCGTATGATATGGATTATAGAGTTCCTTTCCCACAATAATGTATCCCTCATTTATTTGAAGTTCACATTAATTATTTGTGGCTTCTATTTATAAATTCCTCATTAACACTTATCTTAATACTATACAAGGTATTTCACTGATCTTTAAGTTCCTCATATCATATAGTTCCTAATCATACATTATACTTCCAAAATTCCCAACTCAAACCCTTTATTGTATGTGAATGTTTATAAGACATATTTATTCCTTAATAACTCCCTTATAATATACTCTTTTCTGCTTTAATATAAAGTCAAATTATGTCATCAACCTTATAGTATATTCTGTCCACTTGTTAATAATTCCCAAAACAGGCCACATATTTTTGGTAGATTCCAATATTTACCTGATCATTTTGCTTATTTATAAGTTAACCCATATATCACATTTACTATATTTCCAATCTTGTTAATTTATAATCTAAGGTTTTCAGACATTATCATATACTTGTATCATGTACATAATTCCGAACAGCACTAGTATATTTCGGAAATCTCTTTACCTCCCCACATGTTTTGATTATTTACAAAACTATCCCATATATTATATTTATTACATTACTAACCTTATTAACTTATAACCTAAGATACTCATACCTTATAATATACCTATATATGTATATATTTGCGAACAGCCCCACTGTACATTCAGATTTATTCGTTCACCCATCTATTTCTCTTAATCACACTATAACCCCCTTTATTTTGTAAACTTACAATTTAATACCTAAAACTTTATATTGTAAAATTCAATTATTTTAAATACCAAAACCAACCCAATATTTTCCTTAATTTTAAATTGGCCACACCAGTTCGGTTTTAGTATACTTTAACCTTAACTTTCATCATTTATGCTTTGGCCCACATTTATTTTATAAACTCACAATTTAATATCGAAACTTTATGTTATACCTATTGATTTATTTAATTCCAAAAACTACCCAATATCTTTTCCCAAACTTTCGAACAGCCCCAAAGTTGTTCTGAATTCCATTCCTCCTCCAGATCTTGATTTTTTGCAAATTAGCCCCCATAAGTTTGTAAACTGTTATATTTAATACTTAACTATATATTATACTCTTTAATTAAATAAATCCATTAACTAACCCCAAAAATCTTCTAAAATTCTAAACAGACCCCTAGGGTCTTAATATTTATTTTCCAACACTTATTTTTTGGTAATTACATAAATACCCCATTTCTTTCTATAATTGTTATTTTTAACTTATTATTTCTTTAAATACCCAAAATGATTATTTTTATCATTCTAATTTGGTTAACCATCTCATGTGGTCAAGGTTGACCACCTAAATTACCCCCTTGACCAGATTTGTTTTTTTATTTACAAAGATACCCCAATATTTTCTCTAGTTTTACATTTAGCCCCTTAATTTCATAAAATTCATATTAAATGTTTCTAAAATCCTTAAAAATGTCTCCTCTCGGCTTTAATTCTAATTGGTGTCCTATATTTTACTTAGTTATGTTCTGACCCACCCCCCCCCCCCCCCCATAAATACTTCTTTTGTTCATTTAGATGCTTTTAAAACTTATAATTCATTCAAAACACATTATAACTTTGTTTTTAATTCAAGTGACACCGAAAATTACCAATATTCACCTAAAATATTCCTAAGTGATTTTTGTTCACTAAAATTATATTTTGTAGCAGAATTCACATAATTTGTTTAATCATCTCTAAAAAGCCAATGATCCTTAATTAAAGTTTTAATTAAGCAAAATAACAATGCCTAAATTCATGGCTTAAACATAGCATATTACTAGCTATTGAATGGCTTCAAAATATCCCCTAATTGAGATACTAGTTCAAGGCTTTGTGCAGGATTTAGTATTTCACCAATTTAAATTCATTTTCCTCTCACATTTAGTTTACTAAGTTGATAACAAATATTCAATTTCTTGTCCTATAATTCAGCAAGTTTATTAGTTATAGCTTTCTGACTTTTTCTACTAACGTTCAAATCAGTTAGATTAGCTCCCTACATTTAGGATCTACACTTGTAGTTTGTTACTGACTTTGAGTAGTATAAATATTGTACCATCTCATTCATTACGATTCATCAATACAGAACATCCTTCTCAGTCTTCTTCACATGGTATCAAGAGCATTATTATTTTTTTTTCTTTTCTCCAAATAAGCTGCCACCCGTAGTCGATTCACCTCATTTGGCAATTCATTCCCTTCGTGGATTTTTTCAAACCATCAAGAAAAGTTCCATCCCTTCCATGGGTTTTTCCAACAATCAACTTTAGTGCCGTTCACTATTTCACAGCAACAAATATATATTTACAAAGTTAGTGCCGTTCACTATATAATTATATAGTGCCGATCCATTTCATTTGCCAGCAAATACCTTAAAACCACCTTCTGTGTCACTTGCTGGAACATCACTTCCAGATACAAATCGCTCCTTAATTTAAATCGGCTACAACAGTTCGCTTCGCCATAAAACTTCTCTGCTGGTACGGCAAATTCACCCCACCTCAAAACCACCTTCTGTCGTCACTTGCTGGAACATCACTTCCGGATACTGATAAGCCGCAGACTTATCATATTTTATGCATTAGATTTAGTATTATATTTATCTAAATAAAGTTATATATGTGTTATTTATGCTTATTATGTGTTAAAATATATTATTTATACAGTCTTATGTTTTTGTGAGTTTTCTGTGCAAGGAATGATTTTCTAGGCAAAAGTTCAGTTGAAGCCGGACTCCATGCCGGGTAGTTTCTGCACGGCATAAGTACAGAACAGAAAAGAGGCCTTGCCAGACATGATGTCGGGTAGAGTCTATCCGGCATAAGTAAAGAGTCACCACGGTTGACCAAGCAATAGCAGTTATTGACCATTGGTGAAAAGGATGCTGCCGGGTGTGATGCCGGGTATATCTTACCCGGCATATGCACTGTTTCGCGCGGAATTGACAGTTTTGACTGTTAACAGTTGGGCGCATTTATCACGTGTGCCGGCTACTGGTGATCCGGCACGACGCCCGGCAATGACACATTTGATGCCTATAAATAGGCCGAGGAAGGCAACAATTGGACACACTTCAACACCATATTATACTCCATTCACATCTCAGTTTCCGCCCCACTCCAAGTGTTGGTGTCCAAGGAACGTTTGCAGATCCATCCACGCAAGAGAAGAAGAAGACCTTGTCAGGGTTAAGGCTATTAACATCTCCTTCTCCCCCTTTGTATTCTCTTCTTGTAGTTGTGTGGATGGTGATGCAGAATCCTTGTTAGGTTTTGGTTAGGGATGATTTCCTTGTAAAACTCTTATGATCATTTATGGAATTTTCAAGTTTCTTAACCCGAGTTCTAATCTTCTTACAAGTAGAATAAAGTAGCTATTTGTTCTCTTATCTCTAAGTCCTATTTGATGTTCACAAGACAAGAATAGGATAGATTAGGATTTTGGTAATCTTTAACATTGTCTTCTGCGCCTCAGTGGGAGCAAGACTTAAGGTTTAGGGTTAATCTCTTATTTTCCACTATTATATTGTATTTGCGGCATTAGCTATGCACGGTGCAAGTATGAATATTGAGTTCCTTTTGTCAGAACTGAATCTGGAAGTGTTGTTTATGAAATGTACGATGACGGATGGCATGCCGGGTATAAATTATCCGGCACGTTCAAGGCCATGAATTTGCCGGGTAGCGAGGATCCGGCATCACATCCGGCGTATGCATTTTGCGAGACCAAATCCTCTTTGATACTAGCTACCTTTGATTATTGGTCTTACGTTTCCCTTACATTGATAATCTTCCCAAATCAAAGTTAGTTTATATTATTTAGTTCCTTAGTTTAGAATCACATTTACTTTTCCCCCCTTGTTATTTGCAGACGTGTATATCTGAGTGGTTATATCGGGTGTAATTAACATAAAAGAAAAGAAATTAAAACTCAAAATAAACGTCGGGCTGCAAACAAAATCCCGGTCGTGGTAGTATAGTAAAATGTAAGCGACCGGATGTCGAACCGTGGGACTAATGTGCATATAATAGTACCTAAGCGTGTCACAAGAGGGGGGATTAATTGACTTGTTTTTACAAATAAAAGGAAAGATAAACTAAATTAACAGATAAACTAAATGGGACTCTGGTTCACATTAATATAATATCTGCTCTTTCATACTAGGTTTACTGATTTAATTATAACTGTTTGGCAAGATTCCTGTTATTTTCTTAAGGTCCGATGAAAACTCATAAGAACTCGTTTACCTGTAATGCAAGGTCCGATGAAAACTCAAGCAAAATGCCTGTAAACGGCAGAGGAGTATGAGGCTTTATTCTTGCAACTTGTACTAACTTAAACGATGAAAATAAGTTCCTACAGTTTTACGGCTTAATTAACCCATCTGTTTCTAACCGATGAAATTAAAAACAGACTTAGTAAAGCATTTTAATAAATTCATGAGGTTTATTAAAAAGATGCGAGAAAACCTTTAAGCGTAACAAACTTTATTAAAATTAAAACCAGTAAAACATATTGCATAATTAATACAGATACATAATAATTATTCGTAGAGTATTCGTAACTAGCCTAACATATTAAATTGAGATCTGCTATTTAAATACGTGAGACTAGAGGTGAGACTAATGAAATGAAAAGAAAACAAATGAAGAAGCGGGAGATTAGAAATGGAATGAACGAGTGAGTGAAGGTGTAGTGGTTCGAAGATGGATTGATGGTGTGAATTGGAACTCCAGGAGGAACCACGGAAGGAACCTCTGGAAGGACCCTGGAGAAGGTAAATGGAGCATGGTATTTATAGAGGAAAGGAAAAGGCAGCAGATAAGGAACACCGCGTGAGGATTTGATTGAGGCGGCAGAAAGAGCTGGATAGGATTTGTAGCTTGATTGCTCACTGATTACTCATTTATTGCAGGGGACAGAACGCGTGAAGAGTAGATGGATAAGTTGCAGACAGGTCGACGGGCGAAGTCGACGAGCAAAGAAGATAACCCGTCGCGTTTATTTTCAGACACGCGTCCGCTTTATTTTATGTGGTTTCGTAGGCGGTTGCATGTAGTCACGTCCGCATGTTTAACAGGCGGTTGCAAGGGCGGTCTCCCCTTTCCTCTCTTGTCCGCCTATTACAAGGCGGTTGCCTAGGCGGTTCTTCTCTACCTTGTCCGCCTATAATGAAGCGGTGGCAGAGGCGGTTGCTCCTCTTCTTGTCCGCCTAACCCTAGGCGGTTGCAGGGGCGGACACACCTCTGTTGTGTGCTCCATTCGTGACCTTGTTTAATCCCTATAAATATATGTGTGTATTAGGTATTTTTCCTACATTTTAACACATAAAATACATCAGTTAATATAACAACATAATTATAGGAAAAACCCTAGATAAGTGAGAAACATTACTAAAAATGCCACAAATTATAAGGTGATTAAACCCTAATAAGTCTATATGTTTTGCACTTATCAAACTTCCTCACACTTGACTTTTGCTTGTCCTCAAGCAAATAAGGAATATAATTATCTCTAAGCCATAATAATAAAACAAGATTAAATAAGTGTAGTAGGGAATTTAGACAAAGTGACAATTGAAAGGATAATTCTGCTCTTAGAAGTAGGTTTTTATAAACAGTGAAGAAGAACAATTTAATAAAAGTATAGAAAAACTAGACTGCAGAAAACAAGTTAGATTAACCTGGGATTTCAACCAATTCCAATTCTCTAACCCGGGATGACAAGGGGTGTGAAGTAATGCCTTATTCCGCAATACCTTTCAACACCACATACTCATGTTTATAAATATAAATTGCAATTTATTATTTACATTTTTTTTTAATGTGCAAATTGTATATACAAAGCACATATTATTTTTATATATTTTTTGAATTGCATTATTTTTCTGTACCCCAGACTTTTCTCTCTATCCTTGTAGCGGTGTTGGGTCTTCTATCCCAGGTCACGAGACCTTAGGTAGATAGGTGTTAAAGCACCCCAAAGAACTTAATAACCGGATAGACGAGGCCTGTTTTTGGTAAGAAAAATTCATAAACAGCGGAGTACCTTGTCTTTATCCTTTTCTTTCCTTAACTTTCCACATATTTCCATAATCCCAAGCTAAACCAAATTGATTTTTACAATTAGCAGATCTATCATATTTTGAGTAAAAATAGAGTATTTTGATGGAAAATAATTTTATACAAACTCCTTAAAATAAAACTATCTTTCAGTTGTCACAAGACA
This sequence comes from Limonium bicolor, assembly GCA_023374045.1. Taxonomy (NCBI): domain Eukaryota; kingdom Viridiplantae; phylum Streptophyta; class Magnoliopsida; order Caryophyllales; family Plumbaginaceae; genus Limonium; species Limonium bicolor. The sequence goes on along the minus strand of CM041776.1, from coordinate 178,185,166 downwards.
TAATTTCAGACACTTCTACAATTATTTTATCTCATTTTTTCATCATTTTTTTATTGGCAGTTTAGAGTAGCAAAAAGCGAGTGTGGCATTATCGAACAACTGTCATATTTTCAGGGAAAGGTCTCTCCTTCCTCACACTTAAGAGGAGCAATGTCCTCATTGTTCAGAATTAATTTCAAGATAAGGAACTTTCAAAATATGACAGACTCATAAAGGATTAAACTCATATAGGTTGAACATTAATATAATAAAGGAAGAATTGAAACTCCCCTTGTATTGTAGATTGAGGAAGGTATCCTTCCTCACACTTAAAGCTTTGGTAGGGGTGAGACGTTCCTCACACTTAAGTTCGCGCAAGTGTTCAACCGAAGATATCGAAATTCCTAGAGCAACTGAGGTTGCTTCCTTAGGCGAGTTCAGCTATATGTTCGAATATAGAATTTATTCTGAAAAGGGAAACATATATAGCCAGCAGAACTCAAGTGGCACCAAAATAAAATAATAATATGAAAAACATAAATAATTAGGCATAAATAATTTAAGCAAAAATAATAAAGCACTACATTAAATAAAAACATGAAGCAAACTGAACTGTTACCTTCCTGAAGTTTGATAAGGTTTAAACAGTATTAGTCTACAAAATGTTAGTAAACAACAGAGCAGAATAAAATAAAATAAAATAAAATAAGATAACAATAAAATAAAATCACTGCGGTGGTGGTGGAGGCTGTGCTGGTCCCTGGCCTGTCTGAGCGAGGAGACGCTGTAGGAGCTGAGCGGTCTGTGAATGCAACTCATCACTCCGGTCTAAACGCTGTGTCACCCGTGACTGCTCAGCCAGCATCCTCTGCTGGGTCTGCTCAAAGCTCTCAAAGCGCTGATGCATCTGCTGCTGCATCTGATGGAAGGCCTGGAGCTGAGTCTGTAGATCTGTCGAGATAGGTACAGGAGCTGGAGTCTGCATCACGTCAGTAGTCGGCACGTAGGGCTCCTCTGTGAATCCTCGGCAATCGCCCGGATTAACCGGGATCTGGAAGATAAATGAGAATGTCGAGGGTGTGATCTCCACGGGGTGATGGCGTACGAAAGAGGTAATGCTCAGATTGCCCGCCTGGGCATTAGCATAAAACTCTCTAACTACCTCTGCACAAAAGACTCCCGCACCTATCTTTAGGACCATCGAAAGTCCTAATCTGGCAAACAGAGTATCCACCCCTGCATCCTCTAGCACCTCTGGTGCAAATCTCCTCACTATCACAAAATCTCTGCCTAGATCGTACCAAGCACGAGCCTCTGCTGAGATAAAGCCGTCATCCCGAAGATCCGGATGACGAGGCGGTGTAGAAGAAGATGATGCTCCAGGGCAGTCGCCCCTAGCAGGTCCAGAACCAGAAATACCACCACGCATACGAGGAGGCATACTAATAATTTGGAATTTTGAAAGTAAACAAATATTAACAGCATAACAATTAATATTTAATATTAAACAGAGTAATAATAACATGAAAATTAATAAACACAAAAACAACATAAAAATTAAATAACAACTGTAACACCCCAACATACAACAACATACTTAACATTAAACTGCAGCGGAAAATACACATCATCACATAACTTAACTCATCGGTGTTACACGCCGTTAACCACCCACGTGGCTAACAAGGCTAACATTTACACAACTGTATCGGTCTGACGGACTAGATCCCCGAGCAACTATACAATACTGTCTCCTTTATCAACACCAACACTCATTTTATAAATACCTTCCAACTGTACCGAGTATTTACAACTAATGCCGAGAACAATTTCGGTCTTACTACACCTACTGTGTACATACACTTAAATGGATACCCAAGTACAATGTCTACCCCGTCCTACTCTCGAACGGCTCCAGCTCCTTGTACCTGAAATAGAAAAGGAAAGAAAGGGTGGCCCCCCAGGGGCTCAGCTCCTTTGCTGGTATGGTAATCCCGCAGCCCACATGCTACCGGGCCACGCACAACTATTTGTCGTCTTAGCATGCAGTTGATTACATTAAAACCAAGCATGTGAAACATAAACTCACAACACGATACATTTCACCCCAATGGGCTTAACATATACAACTCATTTATACTTAACCAATCACTCTTTGAGTTTTTCAATCCTATAGTATTTCTCCCCTAACGGAGCTATCACCTTAACAGACGACATTTACCCACAATCGGGTTTCCACAAACGTCCCTTTTACATACTAGGAATCATATCCATGATCCTCATATTTCACTTCTAAGCGACATATAACATCGCATCACAATAACCATGCAACATACAAATAACACATACATAACGGGTACGGATCTCTTAGGAACCGGCCCAAACATAGTTAATACACTAGTGAGCCTAGAGAATGATATCACCCCATGTTAAGCTCGTTATAACCAAACTCATTACCGCCCTCATAGTCAGACGAGTAACTTACCTAAAGATGGATCGGATTTAGTGACCCGAACTCACCACACAAACACATATTCCCCCTAAACCGATCGTAAGTCAGAATAGCTAAGCTTTGGGATAAGCTAATGGGAGATCATAACCCGTGAGGGAAACAACCATAACAGAGAGAAGGGTAAAGCTAAAAAGGATACCCACTCCCAAACAACGCGCGACCGGCCAAACCGGATTCCTCACTACTGTTAGTACATACTTACTTTAGAATATTAGTTAGAACCCCACTATGGAGTCTATCACACCTACACACATACAGTATTACAACTGGGTTAAACATACAAGGGAGATCCCTACATTCACATACACAAATCACACAATTAACTCACGCATAGCCGTGGTTAGAACGCCCCATGGTTCGGGTCGTTTAATCCGAATACCAAACTCCCATGTGATCCTAGACTCAGTTAGTTAAGGTTAACACTTCCGAGGTTAAATGGTATCGGAGTTGAACACGCCACATAAATGAATTACTGTAAACTCTTTACATGTTTTATCTTACAACGTGGCAAACATACAGAAAAACACATTGGCATACAAGCCGGTGTAATCCGTTAGGACACAGGTTGCAAGAAAACCATACCTGTCACCGGAGTCCACTCTACCATGTCCATTTAGGTTCCTCGAACAATTCTCGAACAACTGGTACATTAAAGTTACCTTCATTAACATTGGGGTAACATGTTTGTGTAACGTCGAATGACTATAGTTAACTCCGTTAGCTAGTTAAATATCTTTACATTTTTAACTTGTTTTTCTCTTCCATTTTATCTTAACTTTCCACCCACCAAATTTTCATTACAACTCACCTAACATGTCCTTAACATCCTTATAACATCATTACTTATCAATCCCCATCATTAGACACCATTTTCCAACCTTAAACAACAATTTTAGAGTGGTCCGGGACTTGGTCCTTACCTTAAGTCCCGGACCAACACTTACAAACATTCTTCGGCGTATTTCATATTGTGGTCCGGGACCTTGTACTCACCCCAAGTCCCGGACCAAGCCAGTACTCCACCCACGACCTGTTTTTGGTATATGGTCCTGGACTTGAACCATAACCTAAGTTCCGGACCAAACCTACAGAATTGTTAAAATGTCATTTTTCAATGGTTGTTACCTTAGTTCTCCACCTCCATTAATTGTATAAACTTACCAAATGATCTTAGGTATATTCTAATGCCAAAATATCATCTTAAACATCCCTAGTTTCATGTTCAACTTGTTACTCAATTTCCTTATATATTCACCAACATTACCTAAACCTTAAACCAATTTCTCCAAGACTTGAACACATCCTAAGAACACCCATTAGATTTCTAAAACTTCCAAGATAATTCCTAAGTCCTTGTAGCACCTTAGAACACCTTAATGCATGTTTTCTTCCTTAGCAAAACATTTACCCATTCCTTACATTCCTAGTTCACCAAAGTTCACTTAAACACTTAAGACTCCTTATTCATTTTACAAATTTTCGCCATAGGTTCTCTTAGCATATCATCATTCCAAAACTCATAGTTTTCACCCTTAAACTTCAAGATCACCCAAATCCATCAAGAACACCATCACACCAAACCTTCATCAAATTACACCACACACATATGTGCATAACTTAAATTGCTTGGCACTTAGGCCCTTAAATAACATAAACCTTAAACACTGAATTTCCACATAATAATTGCCTTTGACCTGCAAACACACCCAACATCACATATGTCTTTTATAAACCCTTTGAGAGCATTTTACTAAGTCATTTACCTTTGGCTCTTTAGGTAGTTTCAACAGACAACATACGTTCATTTTCCAGAGGAATTTTAAGCTACCTTTGGTTAACATAAAACATAGAGGAAACACCATTTTTCTTTGAGTTTCCATACCTTGAAGCAAAGGAGAAGAATAATACGTGAAAGGATGAACTCAAGCTCCTTCCATGGAAATTCCTCTTGGCACCAAAATGGAGCTCTTGAAGATTTGAAAGGACTAAGTTGAAGAGCTTGATGAGACTAAGAGATCGGTGGTCTTAGTTTTCGATTTGGATAAGTGAGCTAGAAGTTACAAGGATCTGAAGGTGTATGCTGGTGGTGTGCTGGTTCAGTCGTAAAAGAGAGCAAGGAGGAAGAAGAGATACGTGAGATTGAGAGAAATGAAGAGAATGAGAAGAACTCACTGATTGCAATAGCCTTTAGTAGATAATAATTGTTTACTAAAAGCAAATAGTAACTTAGCTTTATTACTTATTTACTTGTTTGCTTATTAATTGATAAGGGTGTGACTCACCTCTATAAAAACCATCCCCCATCTATTATAAGGGGTTACCCAGTCTTAATTGATCAATTAAATTACATATGTTGACATATGTTACAAACTGGCTTATTTTAGTTACTATTCACTATAACAAAACCCATGGAAGTGAAATATTAATTTCTTGTTATTTTAAACTTCCAAATGTGATACTAAATAGTACACATATTAATTAAAGAGTATTGATGGTCATTTAGCCATTCAAAACTCATTTACAAGACAGTTCCTCAAAATCGTGCTTTAAAGCTCCTTAAAGCTCATTTCGTGTTTTAACTTGTTTTTCAAGCTTGGTTTTCTTTGGTAATTGGTTTAATATGTCTATTAACATATAAATAAGGTCTTGGTATGCTCATTAGGTCTTAACCAAGATTATCCCAAGCTTAGAGCATATTTTGCCCTTTTTGCCTTTAAGGCATCTTACTGTATTTACTGTCTTTTAAATTGTTTACTAATGTTACTAAGACTCTTTTTAGTCTTAATAATTTATTATTTAATGTTTAAACAACTTATTAAGGTTTGGGGTATTTCAATCTACCCCCCTTAAAAGAACTTCGTCCCGGAAGTTCACACTTTCCACATATCTTGGGTTAGAATACGGGAATTACTTGTATAATAAAACACTTCCATAACCAAACATACTTTACATCACAGTCCCGGACTTAGCGGTCCGAGTAACATATCCACATCCATACATATCATAACATACTTACATAGTAACCTCGGACTTAATGGTCCGGGTACCTTAACAACATTTGCACATACATAACAACCCTTAGACTCTCTTGTCTGGGCAACATAACAACATTTAGACCCATAGGTCCTGATAACATAACATCCTTTAGACACATAGGTCTAGGTAACACAACATCATTTAGACTCATAGGTCTTGATAACATAACACTTCGGACTCAACCACGTTAGGACTCAAGGTCCAAATAAATTTTTTTTCCTTACACATTACACACAACACGTTTTAGCACGTATAGCAGTTAAAAATTTCTTTTACATTCACTGTGCTCCCGCAGAACCCGGTCGCGATGGACACATATTGCCCCCGTTCCTTTGGGAGATCAAAACAATCACTTAAATTTAAAATTTCTTATGAGATTAAGTAAGAACTTATTTATGTAAGGTATCTATCGACGTTTTATAAATACCGGTTCAAAACCCTTTTGAAAACACATACAACTCCAAGTCCAACTTATGCTCTTTATTCGCTTTTTTTTTTCAGCGTGGTTATTTGTGACCACTTGTAGGGAGCTTCAAGAATCATCCAACCCTGATGTGATCAGCATCAATGTTGAACTATCCTTCCATCCCAATTTGTGTTCGGCTTCCCTTGATCGCATGCAAATCAAGTTCCACCTCCCACTTCATTTTCAAACAGCAACTAATTCAAACATGTATCATTTTCTATCTTTAATCCTTCTAGTCATAAACATACATCTCCAAGGATAGAACTCTGTCTATCAGTCATCTCCATTCACTTTAATCCAGTTACCTAGGGAATCTTATTCTTACTAGGTTCTATGTCGGTTTCATACCCTTTCATAGGTCACTATATTGTACATATACACATATTTTATCAAAATACAACACACAGTTTAACATTTAGTATCATATGAACATATACTGTCGGGGTTTTAGTTCCCCCGGGAGTTTCTTTACTCCCACACTTGTACTCTCACACACAACTGTTGCCAAAATGAACACATTCATCACAATGGTATTCGCATCTTCTGTGCGTAATTACCACAATTAAACCATGAATGTATGCGTATGTTTATGTAACACACACACCACTCATCAAAACAAATTATTTTGTGCTATGCACACCATAGTTCACGTACACTTGCACATAGTTCACGTACACTTGCACGGTAGTAGACACTAAGTGGCTTTGCGCTCTACCCCCCTTAAAAGGGATTACGCCCACGTAATCAATCACTTACTCACTGTGCTATAACATTCCACCGTCGTGAAGTGTTTAATCCCCACACGGTTTATTATACAATGTATTCTGGTTTGAGGATCTTAGCCATATTGGCGGTTTAGTCCCTAACCAAGAGTTCTCTTTAGAGTTCATTTAATTCATAACCAGTTTCGATTCTGGCCTGTGAAACCTCTAGGCTTTAATAATTAGCCATTCATACATATTCACAACGTACATCCAACACTTGAATCGCTGGCTCACTAGTTTCTGCTATGCGATTCATGGTAATTTAGAACTTAGTTGTTCATACATTATTCCTACTGGGAGTTACCATGAGAGAACTCGGTGAGTTTCAATTTTTATCCATTTTCCATGATAACTATCCCTCTCGATCATTATTGCACAAGAGCAATACCAAAACACTCAGTCATACAGAGTGCAGAGGCGTAAACTCTTGGCAGTAAATCTCTTATGCGATTGCAAGGGATTCACACTGTATTCCTTATCACCTAGTATTCAGTACTGGCTTGTTTCCCAGTCTGTATGTCATCACTTATCTTACGTGTTCATTGTGTCTAACTCATAACTGTTCTTGTTGGCCATTTTATTATTTAACAATACTCATGCAACGGTCGGTCACCGCGCACCGTGCGGTTACTCATTATATAACATCAACTCACACTGCATCTGCTATTATATTAGCTTCCGCCATTACACTGTGCCTTGCCACTTATTTGGCTGATTACTGAATACTCTATTCTTCGAGTCTTTATGCTCCTTGAGCGTTGTTCATTACACATTTAGCATCACACACCTATGGTGGTTGCCTTCAGGCTTATTACTCTTCAGTCTCCACAACTGGTACAAACACTAATTTTCGTATTATTCATACTCACATCATTCCTGGATAGTAACAATATGGTCAACTTTTAACGTACTTCCTAGACATAATCCATACCACTACCGCTCTGGCGGTTTCACAATACTAAGAGGTATCCCCACTCTTAAAGCAGTGATTCGTTATCCGCTTTTACTTATATAACATATAACTTTCGTAGTCAACAAAATTCACTTATGACATTTTATTTGTGTCTTATAAGCCCTATTGCCTCGAGCTCCGCTCATTTTAGGCTGTTCACATTCATTTACTTCTTCGAGCAATGTTACACGGTTTACAGGTTGCATTGGGCTTCATGACAAGGTCGTTATTCCTTTCATGGGATGTCCCTTCAAGGATGTCAGAGTTCCTCCTGACGCCTTAAGATTAAACTGGGTGTTAGTTTCAACCCTTGCGTTTCTGTCATGTTATTCTGTTCAACCACTGTTCCAAACACCCCTTTCAGGATAGCTCCTGGGTGTTACTAGGTTATGCCATTACGTCTGGCTTTTACTTATAAGTACATTCAATTAACTGCATTTCCTTTCATTCTTGACTGGGTCAAATATTCTCTTTAGGGAGGTTGATGTCTCTAGTGATTATCTCGGGAGTCTCATCCCGGTCATTGCACATTCATTCCTCAGGATTTTTAAGACATATTCCATGTCCTTATTTACCAACTAGTGCACTTCGCACTTGTTCACCTTTAGACATTTCCTTAAAATAAATCCACTGATTCTTATGGTCTTATTGACCTTACTGGATCCTTTACTTCCATCATTCTTGGTAATTTCTTACTTTGTCTGACTTTTACTTTGGTCCGTAGTATAGAGTCGACCACTTCCCGTGTTCCAGACTCCACTCGTATACATATGTGGGGTATCCTGCTGATACATTGCTACTTACCCGGTTAACCTATAAGAAGGTCTGCCAGGCCCACAAGCTCCTATCGGAGTGCGGTCGTCCCACAATTCAGTTGGTACACTCGTAGTGTCCGTCACACGCCTAGGCGAAGTATTCTGTTGTCAACTCCCTTATATTATCCTGTGATAATATGCGTTCCGTGCTTCCCGAACTTAATCAAAGGAAGGTTTATCCACTATTGTATTATTATGAAGTCAATCCATTCCCTCGGGTTGTTACCCTTGGGTTTACCGGTTTCCGTCCGGTTATTTAAAGGTCACTGGGTATAACTTACCTGTCATGTGGCACTGAGGCCGGTGTAGGTCTTCTGTTTGGTTTCAAGGAAAGTTGGAAATTAAATGGTTTTGAAAGAAAATTTGGTTTGAAAAAGGTTTTGAAGATGCATTTAAGTCTAAAAGATTAATTCTCGTGGCTTCACAACATTTCCTTGCTTTAACCCAGTCCAGCTTCTTGCTGACTGGTGTACTTCCAATTACAGAGGTTAGGCTGCTAAGCCCTTCCACAACTATGTTGATCTCACTTAACTTCACGGTACCTTACTAAGTACCTGTAGTTGTTTTAAGTTTCCCGTACAGCCTTGTTATAGCGGCACTTGCCATGGCAAGTGCGCCATGCTAACTGGCTACTGGTCCAATAAACATTGGTTGCGGTATTGTTTCCGCTTACTCTGACATTAGTGGCCTTGCTGGCCTTTACCTGATCTCACAGTCTTAACAATAAATCCTCTGGGTTTTTTTTTTCTCACTATTTTCACATGGTGACCATTAACTAGGGTGTTTCCCCTTCTGGGAGACCCCTTTTACTTAGTATTACATCCTCCTCATACTACGTTGTAGTTCCTTAATCGGTCGGTATACCATTGGTGCATTAGTTAACATTGTAGTCCCGTGGACACTTGTCTCGGGTTTCATTACCTCACTTCTTGCCTGTTGCACGCTTGGTGCGTTGCGAGCTGGTTTTTTTTTTTTCTCGACTGCTCGGCATGTCGATCCAGGTTGCTGGAAATTCTATTCTCTTATGCGCAAGATTCTTCACTTTTCGCTATCTTATGCGACAGACATTGTTAAAATGGGAACCGTCTTCGGGATTCACACCTTTCGGAATCTACCGTATGACAGGCTCTCTGTACTTATAAGGACATTTAAATGCGGCCAGGTCGGGTATTCCCGAGTAAGAGGGGGCTTCCATCTCTCTGGCGTTCTTTCCCAGTATAATCAGGGATTGTGGAGGGTGGGATGTATATGGTAGGTTTCCAATATTCACTGGTCCTCCCAACTAGCGTATCTCTCACGCTATCACTCATCCCTTAACCCACATACTGAAATCCTAACTCGGTACTTCCTAAGCTCGGTACTTCAGTCATCAGAGCGACACTTCGCTCTGATACCACTTTTTGTAACACCCCACATACCACAACATACTTAACATTAAACTGCAGCGGAAAATACACATCAACACATAACTTAACTCATCGGTGTTACACGCCGTTAACCACCCACGTGGCTAACAAGGCTAACATTTACACAACTGTATCGGTCTGATGGACTAGATTCCCGAGCAACTATACAATACCGTCTCCTTATAATACCAACATTCTTTATACAAATACCTTCCAACTGTACCGAGTATTTACAACTAATGCCGAGAACAATTTCGGTCTTACTACACCTACTGTGTACATACACTTAAATGAATACCCAAGTACAATGTCTACCCCGTCCTACTCTCGAACGGCTCCAGCTCCTTGTACCTGAAATAGAAAAGGAAAGAAAGGGTGGCCCCCCAGGGGCTCAGCACCTTTGCTGGTATGGTAATCCCGCAGCCCACATGCTACCGGGCCACGCACAACTATTTGTCGTCTTAGCATGCAGTTGATTACATTTAAATCAAGCATGTGAAACATAAACTCACAACACGATGCATTTCACCCCAATGGGCTTAACAATACAACTCATTTATACTTAACCAACCACTCTTTGAGTTCTTCAACCCTAAAGTATTTCTCCTCTAACGGAGCTATTACCTTAAGACGACATTTACCCACTATCGGGTTTCCACAAACGTCCCTTTTACATACTAGGAATCATATCCATGATCCTCATATTTCACTTCTAACACATATAACATCACATCACAATAACCTTGCAACATAACAATAACACATACATAACGGGTACGGGTCTCTTAGGAACCGGCCCAAACATAGTTAATACACTGGTGAGCCTAGAGAATGATATCACCCCATGTTAAGCTCGTTATAACCAAACTCATTACCGCCCTCATAGTCGGACGAGTAACTTACCTAAAGATGGATCGGATTTAGTGACCCGAACTCACCACACAAACACATGTTCCCCCTAAACCGATCGTAAGTCAGAATAGCTAAGCTTTGGGATAAGCTAATGGGAGATCATAACCCGTGAGGGAAACAACCATAACAGAGAGAAGGGTAAAGCTAAAAAGGATACCCACTCCCAAACAACGCGCGACCGGCCAAACCGGATTCCTCACTACTGTTAGTACATACTTACTTTAGAATATTAGTTAGAACCCCACTATGGAGTCTATCACACCTACACACATACAGTATTACAACTGGGTTAAACATACAAGGGAGATCCCTACCTTCACATATACACATCACACAATTAACACACGCATAGCCGTGGTTAGAACGTCCCATGGTTCGGGTCGTTTACTCCGAATACCAAACTCTCATGTGATCCTAGACTCAGTAACTAAGGTTAACACTTCCGAGGTTAAATGGTATCGAGTTGTACACGCCACATATGAATCACTGTAAACTCATTACATGTTTTATCTTACAACGTGGCAAACATACAGAAAAACACATTGGCATACAAGCCGGTGTAATCCGTTAGGACACAGGTTGCAAGAAAACCATACCTGTCTCCGGAGTCCACTCCACCATGTCCACTTACGTTCCTCGAACAATCCTCGAACAACTGGTACATTAAAGTTGTTTTCATTAACATTGGGGTAACATGTTTGTGTAACGTCGAATGACCGTAGTTATCCCCGTTAACTAGTTAAATGACTTAACATTTTTAACTTGATTTACTCTCACATTTTATTCCAACTTCCCACCCACCAAATTGTCATTATAACTCACCGAACATGTCCTTAATAACCTTACAACATCATTATCCATCAATCCCCATCATTAGACACCATTTTCCAACCTTAAACAACAATTTTAGAGTGGTCCGGGACTTGGTCCTTACCTTAAGTCCCGGACCAACACTTACAAACATTCTTCGGCGTATTTCATATTGTGGTCCGGGACCTTGTACTCACCCCAAGTCCCGGACCAAGCCAGTACTCCACCCACGACCTGTTTTTGGTATATGGTCCTGGACTTGAACCATAACCTAAGTTCCGGACCAAACCTACAGAATTGTTAAAATGTCATTTTTCAATGGTTGTTACCTTAGTTCTCCACCTCCATTAATTGTATAAACTTACCAAATGATCTTAGGTATATTCTAATGCCAAAATATCATCTTAAACATCCCTAGTTTCATGTTCAACTTGTTACTCAATTTCCTTATATATTCACCAACATTACCTAAACCTTAAACCAATTTCTCCAAGACTTGAACACATCCTAAGAACACCCATTAGATTTCTAAAACTTCCAAGATAATGCCTAAGTCCTTGTAGCACCTTAGAACACCTTAATGCATGTTTTCTTCCTTAGCAAAACATTTACCCATTCCTTACATTTCCTAGTTCACCAAAGTTCACTTAAACACTTAAGACTCCTTATTCATTTTACAAATTTTCGCCATAGGTTCTCTTAGCATATCATCATTCCAAAACTCATAGTTTCACCCTTAAACATTCAAGATCACCCAAATCCATCAAGAACACCATCACACAAAACCTTCACCAAATTACACCACAACACAATATAGTGCATAACTTAAATTGCTTGGCACTTAGGCCCTTAAATAACATAAACCTTAAACACTGAATTTCCACATAATAATTGCCTTTGACCTGCAAACACACCCAACATCACATATGTCTTTTATAAACCCTTTGAGAGCATTTTACTAAGTCATTTACCTTTGGCTCTTTAGGTAGTTTCAACAGACAACATACGTTCATTTTCCAGAGGAATTTTAAGCTACCTTTGGTTAACATAAAACATAGAGGAAACACCATTTTTCTTTGAGTTTCCATACCTTGAAGCAAAGGAGAAGAATAATACGTGAAAGGATGAACTCAAGCTCCTTCCATGGAAATTCCTCTTGGCACCAAAATGGAGCTCTTGAAGATTTGAAAGGACTAAGTTGAAGAGCTTGATGAGACTAAGAGATCGGTGGTCTTAGTTTTCGATTTGGATAAGTGAGCTAGAAGTTACAAGGATCTGAAGGTGTATGCTGGTGGTGTGCTGGTTCAGTCTAAAAGAGAGCAAGGAGGAAAAGGATACGTGAGATGAGAGAAATGAAGAGAATGAGAAGAACTCACTGATTGCAATAGCCTTTAGTAGATAATAATTGTTTACTAAAAGCAAATAGTAACTTAGCTTTATTACTTATTTACTTGTTTGCTTATTAATTGATAAGGGGTGACTCACCTATAAAAACCATCCCCCATCTATTATAAGGGGTTCCCATCTTAATTGATCAATTAAATTACATATGTGACATATGTTACAACTAGGCTTATTTTTAGTTTACTATTCACTTATAAAAACCCCATGGAAGTGAAATATTTAATTTCTTGTTATTTTAAACTTCCAAATGTGATCCTAAATAGTACACATATTAATTAAAGAGTATTGTGGTCTTTAGCCATTCAAAACTCATTTACAAGACAGTTCCTCAAAAATCGTGCTTTAAGCTCCTTAAAGCTCATTTCTGTGTTTTAACTAACTTGTTTTTTTTCAACTTGGTTTTCTTTCCTTTGGTAATTGGTTTAATATGTCTATTAACATATAAATAAGGTCTTGGTAATGCTCATTAGGTCTTAACCAAGATTATCCCAAGCTTAGAGCTATTTTGCTTTTGCCCCTTTTTTTGCCTTTAAGGCATCTTACTGTATTTACTGTCTTTTAAATGTTTACTAATGTTTACTAAACTCTTTTTAGTCTTAATAATTTATATATTATAATTTTTAACAACTTATTAAGGTTTGGGGTATTTCAACAACAGAACAGTTAATATTTGACATAAACAACTTAGTAAATTAGCACAAATAGAAAACAAGAAGAACAAAATAATGTGAATAATAACAGATAATTATACAACATAATTCATTCTATCGAAAATTCGACCAGAACCCGCCTCCCCTAAAAAATCTTCGATTCTTCTCCACATTTAATTCAGTCAATCTCTAGGTAATTTAATACATTATCATACAAATCCATAAATACAACCTATAATCATAATCTATTCTTTTTAACACAAGGCAAAATAGAATTGAAAAATTCTATTTTTTTAACAAGCAATTCGTAGTCTCTTCTACCTAAATTGGAATTCATCAATCAACAAGACAACACCAATCTAAGTGTAAATAGTGGTAGATTTAACCTTGTCTATGTATATTATGATTAATAGTGGACACATTCGAGGGCAAAATTAGCAATTTAGTTCGAAAATTTTCGAATTAGTGAACTAGGGATTCGAAACTTCAGTCCCTAATTTCTTCTCCTATGTAGTTCATCATTTACAGATGTGAAGCTATAGAAACGTTAGAGAATTGAAAAAAACGAAGATTTCGGTACTAACCTTGCGTGATTCGGTGGGCAGAAAAATTGAGAAGATGTGTTTGATTTGAGGAGGAAGGAGCTCGCGCGGGTCTTGTTTGTTCTCTTTGGTATCGACTGGAGCACAATGGAATGGGGCAAGACTGAAGAAGAAAAACGCAGCGTTTTTTTTTTTTTAAGTTTAGGGACGTCCGCTTGGACGTCCGCTGGGGAGAGGCGGACATGCAATGGGAGGCGGAGCAGGCTGTCCGCGTTGGAGACCGCCTCAATTTAGGCGGACAGAGGCGGTTGGCTGGGCGCGGGATGTCCGCGTCTGTTTAGGCGTACGGAAGGCGGACACCCCCTGTTCGTCTTTTTTTTTTTTTGATTTTTAACTTAATTAAAACAACAACAAAAAATTAGTGTCACAAGTTAGTAATAATAATGACATAAAATTATAAGTTAGAAGTTAGATGACATAAATTATAAGTTAGAAGTTAATTTACAGAAAATTAAATGTTAAGAACAATGGAAATTAAATGTTAAGGACAATGGAAATTAAATGTTAAGGACAATGGAAATTAAATGTTAAGGACAATGGAAATTAAATGACAATAATATAAGAGTTAGTAATTAGATGTCATAAGTTAGATGTCCGTAGTCAGATGTCCAAAGTCAGGTGTCCAATTAATATTAACAGATTATTAGATAATTAATATTAACAAAATAGTAGATAATTAATATTAACAATTAACAAAATATTATAGACATAATATTAACAAAAATAAGAGAACAAAATATTTATAATTAAACAGGTGAATAATCCGGGGCTTAGGGACTAGAATAAATCTAGTCCTCGGCAATGGCGCCATTTTGCAGACGTGTATATCTGAGTGGTTATATCGGGTGTAATTAACATAAAAGAAAAGAAATTAAAACTCAAAATAAACGTCGGACTGCAAGCAAAATCCCCGTCGTGGTAGTATAGTAAAATGTAAGCGACCGGATGTCGAACCGTGGGACTAATGTGCATATAATAGTACCTAAGCGTGTCACAAGAGGGGGGATTAATTGACTTGTTTTTACAAATAAAAGGAAAGATAAACTAAATGGGACTCTGGTTCACATTAATATAATATCTGCTCTTTCATACTAGGTTTACTGATTTAATTATAACTGTTTGGCAAGATTCCTGTTATTTTCTTAAGGTCCGATGAAAACTCATAAGAACTCGTTTACCTGTAATGCAAGGTCCGATGAAAACTCAAGCAAAATGCCTGTAAACGGCAGAGGAGTATGAGGCTTTATTCTTGCAACTTGTACTAACTTAAACGATGAAAATAAGTTCCTACAGTTTTACGGCTTAATTAACCCATCTGTTTCTAACCGATGAAATTAAAAACAGACTTAGTAAAGCATTTTAATAAATTCATGAGGTTTATTAAAAAGATGCGAGAAAACCTTTAAGCGTAACAAACTTCATTAAAATTAAAACCAGTAAAACATATTGCATAATTAATACAGATACATAATAATTATTCGCAGAGTATTCGTAACTAGCCTAACATATTAAATAGAGATCTGCTATTTAAATACGTGAGACTAGAGGTGAGACTAATGAAATGAAAAGAAAACAAATGAAGAAGCGGGAGATTAGAAATGGAATGAACGAGTGAGTGAAGGTGTAGTGGTTCGAAGATGGATTGATGGTGTGAATTGGAACTCCGGGAGGAACCACGGAAGGAACCTCTGGAAGGACCCTGGAGAAGGTAAATGGAGCGTGGTATTTATAGAGGAAAGGAAAAGGCAGCAGATAAGGAACACCGCGTGAGGATTTGATTGAGGCGGCAGAAAGAGCTGGATAGGATTTCAGCTTGATTGCTCACTGATTGCTCATTTATTGCAGGGGACAGAACGCGTGAAGAGTAGATGGATAAGTTGCAGACAGGTCGACGAGCGAAGAAGATAACCCGTCGCGTTTATTTTCAGACACGTGTCCGCTTTATTTTATGTGGTTTCGTAGACGGTTGCATGTAGTCACGTCCGCATGTTTAACAGGCGGTTGCAAGGGCGGTCTCCCCTTTCCTCTCTTGTCCACCTATTACAAGGCGGTTGCCTAGGCGGTTCTTCTCTACCTTGTCCGCCTATAATGAAGCGGTGGCAGAGGCGGTTGCTCCTCTTCTTGTCCGCCTAACCCTAGGCGGTTGCAGGGGCGGACACACCTCTGTTGTGTGCTCCATTTGTGACCTTGTTTAATCCCTATAAATATATGTGTGTATTAGGTATTTTTCCTACATTTTAACACATAAAATACATCAGTTAATATAACAACATAATTATAGGAAAAACCCTAGATAAGTGAGAAACATTACTAAAAATGCCACAAATTATAAGGTGATTAAACCCTAATAAGTCTATATGTTTTGCACTTATCATTATTATAGAATAGGCTTTTGCCCGGATTAGGACTAGTTTTCTATAAGTCCCTTGGGTTCGATACTCTCGGTCGTAATATATTTACACTATACTCCGACCGGGTTTTATTTTGCTACCCGTAGTAGAGTTGTAGGTTTAGTTTAGTATTTTATTCTTTTTATATATATAGTTTTATCCCTACAAAAACCCTGTTAGTATACTTCAACTTTTACTTCGTATTGTCTTTTTTTTTTTGAATCTTTGATTTGTCTATAAATATTCTTTTCCATTGATCTTTTATGTTAACTTCCCTTTTCCCTTTCCCATTTAATTTTTTTTATTTTTTATTTTTTTTTATTTTCGAGTTTGAACGCGCCGGGTGGTATACTGGGTAACTTCAACCCGGCAGTATTGGAGGAAGTCCAATGCCGGGTGCCATACACCCGGCATCCTGTCCGGCAGTGTCAAATTATTTTCAATTTTAAATTATTTTCGTAAAATGTTAAATTCCTTACAATATGCTATTCTTTTCCTACACCATTCACTTAGATCTCTCTTCTAATACTTCCTAATTGTTGATTCTTTACTGAAATTTTTGAGTTCGCAAAAGACCGGACACGACGCCGGATACTCTTAACCCGGCAGTATTGGAGGAAGTCCAATGCCGGGTGCCATACACCCGGCACCGTGTCCGGCATAACCAAAACTTCATTTCTTCTTGTATTTTTGTAATTTTAATATGTCATTATATTATTTCTTTTATTATTACGAAGTATTATAACGTTTTCTCTTGCTCCTCCTGAAGTTATCAAACTGAATGCTTCTGCGGTCCACGAATTCTCCTGAAGATTTAGCAAATTCTGACCCAGAAATCGAGAGGACTCTTCTTCGCTCCATTCGTCAACGAAGAAACCAACACACACCTCCACCTCCTACACCAATGGTAGCACCTACCGTCCGAAATATAAACCGGCCTTCTAACCAAGGCCAAAAGCCAGCAATCGACCTCCCACTCCTCGCACAAAATATGATGAATGGCAAAAACTCAAGCCATATCATCAAATCAGATGCATCAAGGAGTTGGGTATGTTCGACGGTACAAACCCGGACGATGCTTTGCTCCACATCACCAATTTCTACAACACACAAACAGTCTAAACCTCCACAAACAATGTCCTCCAATATGCCAGACTTTCCCTCTTTCCCCATAGCCTTACGGGGAATGCCAGCAAGTGGTACCACAGTCTAACCCCTAGTACCATCACCACATGGGAGGACATGGCAACCAAGTTTTATGACAAATTCATGCCCCCTCGCACCCTGGAGATGATCGCCGACATTTACAACTTCAGACAACCTAGCTCGGAGAACATCTGTGAGACTTGGGACAGATTCAAAGGGTTGCTGCGCACATGTCCACACCACAGCCTCACCAAGGAACAACTATCTCAGTTGTTTTACAAGGGATTGGTCAACCAATGCAAGACCATGATCCTTTCCTCCCTTGGTGCAGACATATTGAAGAAGCCTGGAGATCAATTCCTTAGTGGGTTGAATCTCTTTGCGAAGAGATTAGGGATTGGGCCACCGGTGGAACCAGGGGTGGTACCGCAGGATACCGCAGGATTATATCAAGTGGGAGAGGGTGATGCAAAATTTGACAAACTAATGCAAAGTCATGAGCAGTTGTGTGGAGAGCAATGGTCAAACATCCACGAAGGTTAGCGCTCTACAGAAGGTGGTGGAGCAAATAGCAAAGAATCATCGTCCTCAACAGGCGAATGTGGTTAGTGCACGACCACACGTTCCGAGCCCTGACGTGCCGGACTTTCAAAATGTTGAGGAAGTCAACTATGTGAGTAACCAAGGGTATCGGCAGCCATGGCAACAGGGGAACCAACCCCCACATAACTTTCAGAGTCAAGCCGGCTACCAGGGAGGTCCAAGGCAATTTAGACCATCCCATCCTGCATCATCATCAGAGGCTGAAATGGCTGAACTTCGTGACATGATGTCAGCCCTGATGAACAAGACCCAGGATACTCACAATGAGATCTCGACTATTCGCAAGGAGCACAAATCATTGCAGTTGCAATTACAGCAACTTCTGACGCAACCGCGACAACAAGGTCAGCTCCCGTCCCAAACGCAAACAAACCCACGGGAGCATGCGAATTCGGTCACCATTCTACCAAGGATCTCCGATAATGCCAAATAGCCTAAAAGGCTAAGTGTAGGGCGGGTCCTCCTCACACCTTCAATGTCAAACAGGGGAGCCTTTCTTACCATTTAATTTTTCTCTTTTATTTTTTTTATGATTTGCTTTCGTCAATACTTTCAACTTAGTTATTTTAGTTTTCTTAAAAAAAAAAGTTTTCCAAATTTTAAAATTTATTGTTCCTTTTGAACACTAGGGACAGTGTTCCTGCCAAGTGTAGGGCAGGGACCCCCCTTAAAAAAACGTTTTTATTAATATGCATAAGTTGTGAGTTTTATCGATGTTTTACTAAACTTTTTGCATGTTTTTGATTAAGATGAGATTAGGAATGACTAAAAGCTTGTTCTCTTAAAAGGTAAGCTTTCTAATGACTTATGGATTCCTGTTTTTAACTTTTTGATTCTTTTTATTAACATAAGTACATGATCTTGCTCCTAATTCTTTCCTTATTGTACTTCTGTGTATTTGTTTCTTTTTCTTCTCAAATTGTGAAAAATCTTTTGGGTGAAAATCTTAAATAGGGTTTTTGTGAAAAAAAGAAAAGAAGAAGAAAAAAGAAAGAAAAAATCTTCTTCCAAAGGAAAGCATTATATTCCTTGAGGTTGCAAAAATGTCTCAGAATAAAAGCAAGAAACGAGAGTTTTTCCTTTTATTTTTCTCCTAAATTCCCTGTTCTTCAATGCAGAAAAAATCACGGTTGATTCAGAAACCCTTGCAAAATAGGGCTGAATAATAAAAACCAATGATGAGAGTCTTGGCCACATTCAGAAACTCTTGAAAAATAGAGCTGAATGATGGAAACCGGAAAAAGGAGAGTTTACAAAAATCCCTAACGCAAAATAGCCCAAAGGTTTTTGATCGGTTTTTGAAAATTCTTTATACCCATTAGTATGTTTTGATGGATAAGGTAGATTAAGTGATACTTGTGAAATAGTGTCAGAGAGTTGAGAATATTTATCTTATTGTCATTCTAGAGTTTATCTGTTTTGTGCATAAGTAATTACTCCTTTCTAATCTTGTTTTGCTCGAGGACTAGCAAAAGGTAAGTGTAGGGCCTTGATAAGCCGCAGACTTATCATATTTTATGCATTAGATTTAGTATTATATTTATCTAAATAAAGTTATATATGTGTTATTTATGCTTATTATGTGTTAAAATATATTATTTATACAGTCTTATGTTTTTGTGAGTTTTCTGTGCAAGAAATGATTTTCTAGGCAAAAGTTCAGTTGAAGCCGGACTCCATGCCGGGTAGTTTCTGCACGGCATAAGTACATAACAGAAAAGAGGCCTTGCCAGACATGATGCCGGGTAGAGTCTATCCGGCATAAGTAAAGAGTCGCCACGGTTGACAAGCGATAGCAGTTATTGACCGTTGGTGAAAAGGATGCTGCCGGGTGATACCGGTATACCCGGCATATGCACTGTTTCGCGCGGAATTGACAGTTTCGACCGTTAACAGTTGGGCGCATTTATCACGTGTGCCGGCTACTGGTGATCCGGCACGACGCCCGACAACGACACATTTGATGCCTATAAATAGGCCGAGGAAGGCAACAATTGGACACACTTCAACACCATATTATACTCCATTCACATCTCAGTTTCCGCCCCACTCCAAGTGTTGGTGTCCAAGGAACGTTTGCAGATCCATCCACGCAAGAGAAGAAGAAGACCTTGTCAGGGTTAAGGCTATTAACATCTCCTTCTCCCCCTTTGTATTCTCTTCTTGTAGTTGTGTGGATGGTGATGCAGAATCCTTGTTAGGTTTTGGTTAGGGATGATTTCCTTGTAAAACTCTTATGATCATTTATGGAATTTTCAAGTTTCTTAACCCGAGTTCTAATCTTCTTACAAGTAGAATAAAGTAGCTATTTGTTCTCTTATCTCTAAGTCCTATTTGATGTTCACAAGACAAGAATAGGATAGATTAGGATTTTGGTAATCTTTAACATTGTCTTCTGCGCCTCAGTGGGAGCAAGACTTAAGGTTTAGGGTTAATCTCTTATTTCCCATTATTCTGTTGTATTCGCGGCATTAGCTATGCACGGTGCAAGTATGAATATTGAGTTCCTTTTGTCAGAACTGAATCTGGAAGTGTTGTTTACGAAATGTACGATGCCGGATGGCATGCCGGGTATAAATTATCCGGCACGTTCAAGGCCATGAATTTGCCGGGTAGCGAGGATCCAGCATCACATCCGGCGTATGCATTTTGCGAGACCAAATCCTCTTTGAGACTTGCCACCTTTGATTATTGGTCTTACGTTTCCCTTACATTGATAATCTTCCCAAATCAAAGTTAGTTTATTTTATTTAGTTCCTTAGTTTAGAATCACATTTACTTTTCCCCCCTTGTTATTATAGAATAGGCTTTTGCACTATACTCCGACCGGGTTTTATTTTGCTACCCGTAGTAGAGTTGTTGGTTTAGTTTAGTATTTTATTCTTTTTATATATATAGTTTTATCCCTACAAAAACCCTGTTAGCAGATACAAATCGCTCCTCAATTTCAATCGGCTGCACCACACCTCTCATGGCTTCAAGCGCTACCAATCTTCTCACGCTTGCCTCTTCTTCCACACAATCCATAAATTTTCAGATTCCAACAATAAAAATCACTCTTGATCGAGAAAATTACTCTCTTTGGAGCACCACCATTATCTCCACACTCAAGACTTTTGATCTTGATTCCCACATTTTATCTCCAAAACCACCATCTGAGACCCGCTCTCTCGCTGCTGATGACGACACTATCACCACCGATGTCAATCCAGCTTTCACCGATTGGAAGCGTCGTGACAGATTTGTCCTACTTTGGCTTAAGTCCACTCTCTCGGAACGCGCTCTTGCCACCATTGCGCGTTCTACATCTGCGAAGTTAGCATGGGATGCTCTTGAAAAACACTTTCAAGCGCAAACAAGAGCTAGAAGAATGTCCATGAAGCTCCAGCTTCAAACATTGTCTAAAGGAGCAATGTCCATGATCAACTATGTTGATCGCAAACGGCAAATTGCCGATTCCTTGGCTGCAAACCTTCACCCCGTTTCAGATGAAGATCTGATCAGCTACATATTAACTGGTCTTGATGCCTCCTACGGCCCCTTCTCCTCAGCATTCATGGTAAAAGCCGACGATGCTACTGTAGACGATCTCGTCGGGATGTTACTTCAGGAAGAAGCACGCCTTGAATAAGAAATCAGCCGTCATTCCTCTGCTGTCCCTTCTTCCTCGCCACTGTTAGTGTCTCCACCATCCGCACCGTCCGCTTTGACCGTCCATCGCAATCCTCAAAGCACTGCCCCTTCCACCGGCTCCCACAATTCTAGTGCTGCGTCAGGATCTCGGTCTAACGGTGATTCTCGCCGGCGTCGGTCCAGATGCCAAATCTGTCTGAAACCCGGACATGAGGCTCGTGATTGTTGGTAGCGATCAAATCAAACTGACTTTCCAGCTCGCAAGCCCAATCCGCGCAACTCATCCCGACAAGCTCACCTGGTGCATCAACATTCCTCCACATCTGCTATTGATCCTGCTTGGTACTTGGATACTGGTGCTACTGATCATGTCACTCCTGACCACCGCAAGCTGACGTTTTCCGAAGATTATCGTGGGGATGACACACTGCAAGTTGGAAATGGTAACCATTTATCTATTTCTCATGTTGGTATTGGTGCTCTACCTAAATTACACTTGCCACAGGTGTTTATTGTACCCAAATTAACCAAAAATCTTCTAAGTGTGTCCAAATTAACTACTGATAATAATGTATTCGTTGAATTTTGGCCAACTCACTGTCTTGTCAAGAATTTCCAGGTCAAACCATTCTACGAGGGGACATTAGCAATGGTCTCTATCGTCTGCCTCTCCCCACACAAACCGGCACACCCTTGGCACTTACTGGTGTTCGGACCACGCTCCACGGTTGGCATCAGCGGCTTGCTCACCCACATGAGTCTCTTCTTAGGCGTCTGTTTCTCATTTCCAACTTCCCTTGTCGTCAAATAAATTTCCTGATATCTGTGAATCCTTCTCAGTCTTCTTCACATAAGTAAACTTAAGTAGGCTATTATCCCTTAGTTTCAATAGTCAAATATTCCATCCTTAATCACTACCTATTTTTAAGTTTCAAGCATACATGCTCTAGGTATTAATATTTCTTTACCACCTCATAATCTCCAAAAAGGTATTAAAACATGGTTTAAGTATTTTTACTTACCAGTAATTTCTCCACCAGCCACCACTATCTTCTCGGCCTCTTTAAAATCTTCCTTTCTTCCTCTTGTAATCCCTCCCGCAGCTCACGGTTTCCTTGGAGTATAAACCCCATTTTTGTGATTGTTTTAGCAACAAAAGGAGTTGGTTAGTACCCTGTTTAAGTAACAAGTTTGATGAGTTTTAAGATCAGATTTTTTTTAGCATTAGAGGGAGTCATTACCTTGGTATTTTGCAGGAGTTTAAGTGATATTCTTGGCTCACTGTGACAGGGAAGAGAGCTTCAGATATTGGTGAAGTCAAGGGAAAGAAATAAGACTTGTATAGCCATAAGTGACTCAGATCTTTACCTTGTTTTTACACTCCTTTCATGTGTTCCTTTGGTGTGGTTTTTGCTCAGTAAAACAGCTGGAAAGGGAGCTCCATATGTGGGCAACCAGAGGTGGGAGAAGGTGTTAGAACCAGCACATTTTCGGACATACAAAAAGGATAGATGAAGGTGGTGTTTTAGAGTGGGTTTTTCTTACCTTTGGGGCTCACAAGAACCCTTTTGTTCCTTGGTCCCTTGTAGTCGGTTCTGCGGTCTCAAAATGAAGAGTTATATACCATGGCAATGGAGAAAAGTTACTGAGGAGAAGTGGTTATTGAAGTAGTAAAAGGAGGAAGGTCTCTCGGTTAGTGCTGGAACCAGGAGAGTGGTGCGGTCTCTTTTTTTTTTTGCTTTTACCGCCAGAATGAGAGAAGAGATGGAGTAGGGTGCTGCAGGAATGAATGGAGGAAGGTTTAGTGGCTGTTTCACCATGGGAAAATCGAAAGAAAGGAGGGTGACTCACCTTGTTTCTCTTGTGTGCCAGTCGGTAATGAGAAGTTTGTTTCAACTGTTGTAAACCAAGAATGAAGAGTGGGTTTGGTGGTGTCTGTAGCTGTATTAGTAGTTGCAAGAATGAGGTGAAATTCCAGTACGAAGGGGAGGGAGGTAGAAACCGTGAAGAAAAACAAAAGAGATGAGGGAGTTCTTCACCGGTTGTGCTTGCCCTTCTGTTTCAGCTGTTCAAACGTTGACAGGAAGGAAAGGGCTGGGTGTTTTTCCTTGCTGCTGTAGTTGAGTGAGGAGGTGAAGGGAGGAGCTTGCACTGGGACTGAAATGATGGAAAGGTCTGTCGTAAGTAAAAAAAAAAAAGAAAGATGGGAAGTTGAAGTGATCAGACGGCATGGGGAGTGGGAAAGAAGGGCTAGTACTTATGAGAGGTGGGTCTAAGATGTCCTTATTGTACTTTTAGTTGTTGTTTATTTGCTAACATGTTTTTTTCATTCCTAGTACATGTAGCCGGCCCAGGAGTAGAAAATGGAGGGAGTTTGATTTTTTTTTTAATCTTTTAATATTGTAACACAAGTTGTACATATGTAACTATAGTCATGTGTTAGGTGGTTACTTGTGATATTTCTTGTTTAGGGTGTATTTATAGGTATATGTTGTACCTATGATTTATGTAGAGTATGTAAGGTATTTATACAATTTATTGAATGGTATTAGCGGTATTTAACACATGCACTAATATGTTACATGTAATATTAAATTTAGGAGGTGATTTCTCCTTAATGATGTTTTCTCTTTGATTAGAGATTTAGTACATAATTTGATGTCCATTTTGGACTATATATTTTATACAATAATATTTGTAGCAATTATTGCTCATGATTTAATTTAATCCTTATTAATTAAGGTAATAAATCTTTAGGGCATTTCAAACTCGAAGTCCTTTTTGAGCTCCCTGATGTTAGTATTCACGTGATCGTCAATTTTTGGAAAGATTACATCCAAAGTGTGTCTAGCACTCCTTAATCGCGCCTTAAGAGCAGAATGTGCGCTCTCCACCCTATCAAATGTTTTATTAAGTTTTTCAGATCTATAACAATGGCTATATTATCTTACAAATTACAAGACTAACAATCTTACCTATTTGTCGTTGTGTTGCCAAAGTGCAACACATTCTTGACCCAAGCATCCACAAATCTTTCCTTGTGTTTCTCCCAGACTGATGCAACATACGTAATGAAACATGGATAGCTTCTGTATGTATTCTTGAATTCTTGGAGGCTCTCGTTGTACTCCTGCTCTGTGCTTGAGTAGACTACCGAATCCCACATACGGACTGCAGTTGCCGCCCTTCCTCTATTACCCATGTACGTCTCCGTCTTCCCCTTAATGTTCCTACTTATGTGCACCGACATAGAAGATGATGAGATTCAGGAAATACCTGTTGTAAGGCATTCATCAGTGCTAGACATCTATCGGTGACAAATGTTGGGGTTTTAGTCTGACCAAGGAGCACCCTTAATTGTTCAAGTGCCCACACGTACATGTCCGTTGATTCTGATACAAGAAAGGCAAAGGCAATGCTGAAGTTCTTGCCTATACTCGTCACTCCGATGAACTGGACCAAAGATATTTTTGCAATGTTCATTTTGTAGGTAGCATCAATGCCTATGACGTATGGAAAAGCGTGCAGCAGTTCTCTAGAGGTAGGGTATGTGAAGAAGATGGACCCAAGTCGTGTTTGATCCCCTAAATTGTGAAAGTATCCAAAATCATGTTATCTATCAAATTAATATGAAACCTAAAGGATTACAGTTATTTGAGACAACCTAAGTTGACTTACTTGGTTCTATCGTGTAATCGTAGTTGTTGTTTTTGTCTAGATCACCCAACAAAGTCTGCACCATAGAACGACTATTTATCTTTTCGAGTTTTGTCTTTTGAATGCGGTTGTATATATCTTTCCTGGTTGTCGACGTGCCGGGGTTGATCGTGGTGAGCTCTGAATAAATTGCAGAAGGTGGCACACCGACTCGGGTTCTCTGATCGATCATAATCTCCTCCTCTTCAGTTAGGCGCTTTCCCACAAAATGACCCTCTGTCCACTCAGCGAGATCATGATTATGCCATCCATTAATCACATTCAACACACACCCGTAGCTTGTGTAATACCCCTTAATTTTAAAAGGACAACCTCATTTCTTTGAACCAGATGATCTGCGTCGGATGATGACACCAGGTCGTGATGTCCTTCATGGTTTCCAATACCTCTCGCATGTTATGTGGAAATCTTGGCCCGCCCGAGAACTTTGAATTATGGTGTATATATGGTTGGGATGGCCAACACTATCTACCCAAGCTTTGCTTCTTCTTTACTCCTAAATGGCTGATCTGTTTCAAATAAGAAACCTGTATTCACCACCAGAGGTCGATTATACATCTGTTGAATGTAGTCATCCATCTCTGCATGGTTACCGTGAGGAGAAACATGGTATGAAACTAGTTCATCTTGGTGGTGCAACACCCACAGTTGAGCCGTTTGTTGTTGCAACTAAGGCGAAACAGGTATATTACATTTCTGACCAATCTAATCCTAGATGGTCCTTTGTACTTCAAAGAAAAAGAGGAATAGTTGGTGTGGATGGTGTGGTCGATGAGGATGAATACGACATGCAAGATGAAATACCAAGCCTTTCGATTCAATTACCAGAGTTGGACCATATTACAAATTTTGTGCGGTCAGACCATGGCGAAGGAATGTGGATTGATTAATGTGAGCTTATATCTTCATTTTTTGATAGTTTGTTTACATTTTATTATTTCTTTCCATCAATGACATTGAATAGTTTATTTATGTCTACATTTATTGATAGTTTTGTTTCTGTATTTATAATTTCTTACTTTCATTTACTTGTTAATTAACTAAATCTTCTATTTATAATTCATGCAGGAATCAAAATGAACATCGATATGGATGATCTAGACTTATATTGTGATGAGGATACGAGTTTGATGAACTATGAACCATCACAGCTGCCACAGCTGCAGCAGCCACATCAGCAGTCACAGCAGCAGCCACAACAGCAGCCACAGCAGCAGTCACAGCAGCAGCCCCAGACAGAGAAATCGTCAAACAAACGAAAGGGTGAGGGGCCAAGCAGAGGGGTGAGGTTGAAGAAAGATGTAGATATTGATCTAGTTTGGGATAAATACTTCAGAAGCTGGGGAAACTGTAAAGCTGAGTTCGCAAGCATGTTAGGAAATCTTGTGAAGTCCCGTTGCTCAATTAATAAATATTGGAAGCACGAGGAGGAAGAAGTTAAAGAATCAATGTGGCAGCAAGTAAAACAACGGTACAAAATACCAGATGAAGCGCGGGCGACGGTTCTTTCACTTATAACTGCACGGGCGAGGCAGCTCAGATCTTTCTTTGTGGCGAACTGGATCGGGAAATCACATGACGTGCCACCCTGGATATTTTTGATGGCATGCTCACACGGAAGATGGAAACGAGTTCGAGGTTTCACGACGGAGCAATTCATGGTATACGCCCTACTAATTTAAGTTTGATTTGTATACACAATTTTAATATGGTGAATATGTTTTAATGACTAATTTAATGATTTGTATTGAAGGAGGTCAAGAAAAAGCAAGGGCAAACCGAGGAAAAAATAGATTTCAGCAGTATATGGGTCGGAAGGGATACACTGGTAGCATTCCAAAGTGGAAAGATGCCGGTTTGCTCACAAAAAAGAATGATGATGGCGTTGAAGTTCCCATCGACAATGTGTATGAAGCCAACCGAGTTCAGCTCTACGTTTTGGGTCACTCAAAAATAGATAAGGATGGGAAGATGGTACACCCGCGACCACAGACAACAGAGTTGGCTGCTCAGATTGTAAGTGTTTAACTTGTTCAATAATAATAGTTTTGTTTAAAAGTTTATTTTTTACAATTTATAACTTATTGCTTATTTTTTGGATCATCTTACTAGGCTGAAGCCTCCCAGCGAGGGGCGAGTCAAAATGTGAAATACCCCTAATATTTATTATACCTTAATTAATAAGGATTAAATTAAGTCACGAGTAATAATTATTATTGTATAAAATATGTAGTCCAAAATGGACATTAAATTATACACTAAACCTCTAATCAAAGAGAAAATATTATTAAGGAGAAATCAACTCCTAAATTTAAAATCACATGTAAAATAATAGTACATGTAATATATACCACTAATATCACTCAATGAATTATATAAATATTTTATATACTCTAATCAAACCATAGATACAAGTACAACATATATACTATATGCATTTAAAAAAAACACTACAAGTACTATGTAACACATAACATGGTCACACTATATATATATATATATATATATTAGACAATTAATGTTACAATATTGGCTGATGGGAAAATTCAACTTTCCCTCCAACTCTATCCTAGCGGCTGCTTACATACACAAAAGAAGAGATAAGCAATATTAGACAATAAAAATAAACTAAACAAGTACAAAAAAAAACATAAAATAAGTACCTTACCTCACTTTACTCCTTTTTCTCACATACCCAACCGACCTCATCCCATTCCCCTCTTCTACTCACGGCTGACAACTCCTTACCGATGCAGTCTCCTCCCCTGCCTACAGCAGCACCTTCATCTAGCTTCCTTCCCCACTCCCGAGCTGTAGCAGCAAGATCTTGGACGAGAAATAGAAGTAAGAACCCCAGCCTTCTTCTTCTCCTCTACGATTTCTACAACCACACCTTCCCACCAGTTTTCCTTGCAGTTGTCGAGGTATATAACCAATGCATGGAGGCTCCAAAAACCGACAGAAAACAACCAAAGAACAGGAGTACCCATCTTAATCTTGAAGGTAAGAAAACACACCTTAAAACACTCACCTTCTCCTCTACTATATGGATCCAAGAGTGTGCAGTTTTGACACCTTCTTTGACCCCTCTTTACACATGTATGGAGGCTGTTTTTAAGCCCTCTCATTGAGCCAAGAATCCCCCAAGAACACACCACTTAGAGAGCTGGAAAACAAAGTAAAAACTGATGCCCCTTCTCTGTTTTGGGCTCTTCCTTTTTCTCATTTTCTACATGAAATGAAACCACATTTCCTTGGCTGTAGATAACCGATACTGCTGCGTGAAAACTCCTTCAAAAACCAGGGTGAGGATTTTCCCCTTTTGTGTAAAAAAATTCCATGCAAAAGGCTCCTTAAATTAACTAATTAAGAGGGTTGTTAATCTATTATATTTTTATGGTGCAAATGGTCACCAACTTGGATCAGTTTTATCCGTGAGCCTATAGGCTAATTTCTAGGAGAAAAATCAAGCTGAAAAAGGTAAATCACTAACCCACATTCTAATGACCACCGCGGTGTTTAAGTGAAGTAATTTTTATAAACTAAAAAAATATGTAACTTAAGGTGTACATGTAATGTAGTGCCGTGAGATTTCAAGATTGGTGTGGCTGGAAAGTGGTGGAAAATCCTATTGGGATTATAACAAGGTAAAAACACTTAAGACCCTTTTAAATGCGTTTAATGTTAACACTACAAGATAAGAGCACTATAGTGACACACATTTATTGTGACACCTAATTAAGTGTCACTATAGATAGTTTCTATTGACACATATATGTGTTACTAAAGATTTTTTAATTTTTATTGACTCTTTTATACAAATGTCAATATAACACTATATTTACTGACTGAAATTTTAAATTAACTAAAACTTTACTGACTAATAAAAATATGAGTCAATACATATTGTCATTATAACTAATAATTTTTTTAAATATGTCAGTAAAAGATTTTCTTTAAAAAACAAGTCAGTAAAAAATTTCATCTCAGAAAAACTCACATCTCTACACTAACTCACGCGGTTCCTTTTGAAAAAAAAAAACTCATTCACCGCGGTATGAAGCACCCTTCTCTCGCAGCGACTGAATCTTCGCAAGTCACTCGTCTTCTTCCTCCATCCTAAAGGTTGTCCACCAGATTGTTCAATTTCGGTGACGGGTACGTTTTAGCACTAGATTTAGCATGTTTCCCCTCTTTTTTTAGATTAGGGTTATCGATAGTCGTTCGTGCAAAGCTGTGAATCCTCCTATTTTTGTGTTTGTGCAGAATTGTGAATCCATTACTATGTTGAGTTCACATGTCGATTTGTTAAATAAAAAACATAGTAAAGAGAAAAAGTAAAGCATAGTAATTCTTACAATTGATAAATCGTCGTCAGAGTGTTGAGGGTTTAGTCAGCACGAATCAGAGAACTTATCAGTTGTGAAAACGCATGATTATTCTTTATTGATTATACTTGCTGCTGGATAGACCCAATATAAGGTCATTAATAACGAGACGGGAAGAAGAAATCCGTTCAAAAAGTAGAGAGACTTGAAAGAAGAACTAAACGCAAGCGTTTCTAGTGCCAATCTGAGAAATATAAGGTCATTCACCCAAACACGCTTGAAATTTCAGTTCAGGGGTCTTTTGTGATTGTGAATTATAGTGAGTTCGTTGCCAATACAATTTTCCAATTGAGTCTAATTATTATTTTATTCTATCCAATAGATGATGCTGATCATCATTATTGCTAGTTGGATTTTAAATTTGCACCACATGTCTCACTCAGATTAGATATGCATCCTGCTAGGATTATTGTATTGACATAGAAATCAGGAAAGCACAAAACATACAGTGCAGTACTTCTTCTTCTCTTTTCGTTGCGTATTTTGAATGGCAAGGAAACTTCCTTTAAATTAATCTAATAGAAACTAGCTATCATGTTTTATTAGATGAAGGATGATTACTTTAGTAAAAAATGATGATGTTGGAACATGGTGAGAGCTTTCAATTATTCATACTATATTAAAAAATAAATAATGTCACTCTCAGAATTGAAATATTTCTACCAGAAGCAAATCCATCTTCTATTGTCAACAACCTTAACCTGCATGTAACATTCTCATTCTTGATATTTAACAAACTGTCTCCCATGCTTCTTTCTCTCTCGATCAGTCGCTCAATTTCAGATCAAATAATATCTTGATTAAACTTGGATGATGATGAGAAAAGGAATAGAGTATTAATTGCTCACACCCTCTCCCACTTTAAATACAAACTCGAGTGAGACAGATTATGAGCGAATTTGTTTGAAGGCAATGTCCTTGTTTTATCACTGCTGAAAATTAAAGTTAGTAGTCTGATTAAGTGGTAATATTAGTAGTATTTTCCTCATTTTTCCTTTCATTCTCAAGTTCAGGTATTTGTGTTTTGTTCAATTACTAGTGTTGTATGTACATTGATTTTATAAGCTGCTGTAGTAGTATTAGTAGTCTGATTAAGTTTTTGAATTCAGATTCCACATGATCTTGTCAGTGGCACAAATCAATCATCCAGTGAAAATGAAGTTGCACATGGACAAGGACATTGTGGGCAAGGTTAGAAATTCATTTCAGTATTTTTACTGTACTCATTAAGTTTTTTTTGTTTTGCTTTGAGTTATTTGTATGTTAGTTCTGAATTACAAAATATATGCATGTGGTTGGTAGGTATGTTACTTTGAGTTCTGCATGTACAAAATATGTGTGGTTTGTATGTTGCGATCTTCACCTTCTGTGTGTGGTTCTGTTGAGTTTTGTTACTTGATCTACTTTGCTAGCTAGCTATGCTTGTCCTGAATGGATTGATATCTTTTTTTGGTAGCTGACTAGTTATCAAGTTAGCATAAAAAACAGCATGCCTGACCACACCCTTCCTTACTCTTTTTAACTTGATATCCTCATCAGTAGTACATGTTGATTCCTTTTATTGTACTAGCAGCAGTAGCTGCCAGATTTGATTGCTTTCTATAACCAGATTTTGATTCCTTCTATTGTACTAGCAGCAGTAGTATCTCTCTTTTCTCTTCTTTTATAACCAGACTTTGATTCCTTTTATTGTATGACTATAGACTGTATAGTGAATGTGCAAAAAAGAAAAGAATGATACGTGTATGAGTATAGACTGTATATTGAATGTGCACATGCATTTGAATTTATAGTTGATTGGTGAGAAGGGTGATAGTGTCCAGTCCAGAAACTTCCTTTTTCTGCCTATGTATGGTTTGCATTTCAGTCCAGAATTCTCCCATCTCTAGTGTGTTAGTGTATTAATATGTGGTTTGTGAGAGGTTTTAATATTGAGTTTTTTTTTGCCAATTGCAGGTTCATCACATGCATGAATTTGTTGATTGAAAAATGAAGCAAGAGCTGAAAAGATTCAAAGAGAATGACTACTTTTGTTACAAACTTTGACCACTAACTATTTAGTGTGTAGTACTTTAAAACTATGGGCTGGTTTGTGAGTAGGTTTGAAAACATACATGAAACCAAATTCTATCTCCTTTTGTGAAAGTTCCAAGTACATTTTGATACTTTTAAGTGCTTGGAATTAGTGATGATATCAAAACTATGATGTTGTTGAATTGGTGAATTAATAGAAATATTTCAATTCTCACTATTTGATTACAAGATCTTTCATATGATGAATATTGTTGAAACAATGTATGCTGACACAAAATATAGTCTATACTGACACTTGTTAGTGTCACTAAAATGCTGGTTAGGTTGTCTTTTAAATGCGTTTAATGTTAATTAATTATGTTGTGGGATTAACTTAGTGCCGTGAATAGGTGGGGATATGTGGGTTAATTAAACCCTAAATATGGGTTAAATTATGGCTAAGTATTTGGTTATTGAATTTAGGTGCTAATTTACTATTTAAGTCAAGTTTATAAATTAATAATGAAAGCAAAATGATTTAAAGAAGTTGAATATAAATCTGTACAAAAACAACCGAGAGCATATATGAGTATGGATGCTATTTAAATCCTAAAAATGTGGAAAAATTTAATGGTTAAATACTTGATTAGCAAAACTAAGTGATAATGGCCTACTTAAATTTATTTTGTAAGTGATTAATGAAGGGAAAATAATTTGAAAGTGTTAATAATAAACTGTATAAAAATCCGTGAGTAAATATGGATGATTAAGACATTTTAATGTCATTTTATAAGTAACTTTATTTTATGTTTAAAGCCACATGGTTAGGCTATTTTTATTATGCTTATTTTAAGCTTTGAATATTGATTATTAACTTCTAAAAGTGATTAAATGAATTATATAAAGATTCTGGTGCAAAAAATATAATTTTAGTGAATATAACCACCTAGGAACATTTTAGGTGAATATAAATGAATTAGTTGTTACTTAAATTAAACATAATGTTACAATATAATTTAAATAAACTTTATAAGTATATAAATAAATAAAAGATCATCTATGGGTCAAAATGAAATTTAGTGAAAATATGGAGTGTCAAAACCAATTAAAACCGAGAGGGACATTTCTAAAGAGTTTAGAAAATATAAAATACAATTTTATAAGTTAAGGTGTTAAATGCAAAAATAGAGAAAAGAAAAGGGTATATTTGTAATTATACTAAACATTGGTCAAAGGAGACATTTGGAGTGGTCAACATTGACCACATATGACATTTGACCGAATTAGAAAACTAAATAAATTTATTTGCTAATTTAATGTAGTATTAAGCTAAAATGAAATTTATAAAACTATAATGGGTGTTCATGTGATTTCCGAAAAATCTAGGGGCTGTAATAAAGTTATTTTGACCGTTGGGGTCTGTTTGTATTTTTAGATAAATTGTGGGTTGATTTTAGTAATTCAATAAATTAAGGATTATAATATATAGTTTAAGTGGTAAAATGTAACATGTATAAAACTCATGGGGTTAGTTTGTGAATTACCGGAAATTTGGATGTCAAACTGAAATATAATAAATCTTTGTGTCTGTGCGCAATTAGGAGAAAATTATGGGTTAGAATTGTGATTTAAATAATTAATATGTTTAATATAAGGTTTTGGTATTAAATTGTGAGTTTATTAAAAAAGGAGGGTAATATGTAATAAAAAGAAAGTGTGGGGAGAAAGTATAAAACCGGACAACTTAGGGTGATGTTCGGAATTTAGTATATATGTATATATGTGTATATTACAATATTGAAACTCTTAGGTTATAAATTAAATAAGGTGTTGAATGTAGCAAATATTACATTCGGGTTGAAATTGTAATTAATCAAAATTAAGTGGGGAAAGTATGAAGATTCCGAAAACTATAATGGTTGGTTTGGAATTAGTAGACAGATTGTAATATAAAGTTACAATGTTATAATGTGACATTTTGCTAAATTATAAGAAGTATATCGTTAAGAGATTAACATGGTATGATTATACCTGATAAACAATTACGCAAAATGATAAGTTAAGTTGGGAATTATTAGAGAGTCTATTATATACTAGGAACCTTATATTGTAAGATGCATAACAATGTATAACCGTATATTGTAAAACCGTGAAATCAAGTTTTAATAAGATACATATGGATAAACGGTACAAATGAACAATATACATTCTACATGGAATGACGAGATAAGATTAATATGAAATTTAGCATGGGATGGAAAATATCTCGTGGCTTTGTAAGATATATATATAGTTAGCATATAATATGTGCAAGTGTAATATATAGAGGTTTATAAGACAACGTGACATGAAATATGATACAAGTAAATACGAAAACGTATAAATGTTATATGTAGGTATATGTATGCATAACCGTACGAGGAATGAATAACGTTCACCATTAAGTAATTACCGTCACGTACACGTAACAATATGACGACGAGTATTACATATACGTACGAACGAATCTATATATATATACCTAAAATATAGATGTATGTATATATATAAACTTGTGAGCATTAATACATACACGTAAACGTAAGTGTACGTAATTATACGAGAACGAATAACCGCGTTGGACATCATAATAACCGGGAACCCAACTTCCACGTAGTGAATAAAATACGGTATTGGATAATATATATTCGTAAGTTAATCCGTACAACGAAAATATGAACCCGAGTTAAACAACCAACCAACCACGGGGATTAACTGCGGGCCACGGGTAGTAATTATCATGGCTGATCAGCAAACTTCCAAACGTGGGTACTAATATTAGATACATATTACAGTAGATCGGACTACGGGATTCGAGTTCCGGGAACGTAGAGGATAGGCGTGCGCTCGTCACGCTAGCGTTACTCGTCGGTGTACGGTATGTTCATTGTGTGGTCTGAACTCCTGAGGGAAGCCTCGGGTTCGGGTATTACTTGTGTATATGACAAGAGTGATATGCGTGAAATGCATGATGTGTGTGGATTAATTCCTTGATTGTCAAGTGAACGTTATGGTGTGCTTAAGAATTTTACATATGCTTATATGCATGTATGTTTGGGTTGAAATGTATACTTGACTGTTTATATCGCATTATTATTATTGTATACGAACGTCCTTTCGGACTAATACTATGTCGACTATAGATCGACTTATATAAACATACATATGCGATCAATATGATGAAGTTGTTGTTACTTAATAATACACCTAGTATTACAATTATATACACAGTAACCTAAGAAAATACTTAGGTACGAGACACGACTATGTCGGTCTCTAGGACATGGACCTCGAACGTGAATATGACTTAGATTATTTCTAGGTATGCGTAAGACCCTTAGGGCAGTCGTATAAAGAATGAGTACTCTATAGCCCAATAATAAACGTGTCTAGTTAAACGCTGGTCTGCATTCGTTCCAGCAGGTTACGCATAGTGATCACTAAGTGTTCTTCCCGGATCGGGGTTCCCACTCTATTAAGCCCACATGAGCATACATAGATCGTTGGCCGGAATGCACAGCCGTTGGTACCAGGCTTCTTGCCACCAGGACGATTGTCCATCAATGAATAAAAATTTACGGGTTGTCCTAACTTGACACTAGGCCTGTCAAATCGTATTTTCGTATCGTGTAAGTGATAGAAACGATACACGACACGAAATTTACATGAAGGTACACGATACACGACACGAAAATATTTTCGTGTATGAAATTCTATATACGAATACGAAATTCAAAATACCTGTAAACGAAAAGAAATATACGAAATTTATCCGTGTATACACGAATTACATGTGTACACGAATCACATGTGTACACGAATTAATGAAATAAATAATTAACACATAAAAAAAATACCAAAACATTTTATTTACACGAATTAATGAAATAATAAGTAACACGAAATTTATTCGTCTATACACGAATTACATGTGTACACGAATTATACATCTACATGAATTATTTACAGGTATTTCGTGTATACACGATATGTATACAATTAGATACGGTACACGACACGTTAATAAATCATGTATATACGATACACGACACGAAATTAATTTTGTGTATAAAATTAAATACCTATACCTGCTAATATCGTGTCGTGTTTCGGGTCGTATATTCGTTT
Organism: Limonium bicolor; assembly: GCA_023374045.1. NCBI lineage: Eukaryota > Viridiplantae > Streptophyta > Magnoliopsida > Caryophyllales > Plumbaginaceae > Limonium > Limonium bicolor. The sequence continues at coordinate 178,148,801 of CM041776.1, read as the reverse complement.
TCGTTCCTTTTTTGCCAGGCCTACTTGACACCTAACAAGCGATAAGGTTTACAGAATGATGAGGACTTGAGATGTCAATGGTATATAACGAAAATGAGATCGTTTGCTAAACGACTATGCTCTCCAGTGCTTTATTTCGTTGTTGTGATTACGCATGTATCATGTTGTATGTGAATGTAGTGACTGCCTTGATTGTGTTTAAACGTTTCCATCCATGTATTTACAGTTTCATTATATCTGTAAACCGGTACAGCATGTAACGAACCTCATGTTAAGACTGTTAATTAACCTAAGTGACCTAAATGGTCAAGGACAACATAGTTAACATACTCGGCCAAGTGTTGAGCCCTTCATGGGCACCGATATTTTATGTTTCAGGTAAATGATGATTGGCGCCGGAGTGCGGGATCGTGGGTAGATGACCTCGACCTTTATTTATTACGCTTCTAGGATTAATGTTAGTACGTGATAACTTTGGGAATACTATAGGTGCTCACTGGTCATAGTTATTGAGTTGTATTTAGGATGTTATAGTTAATATCTCGTTCGTCACTGCGGTTATTTATTGTCGTTGTTATTATATTTCGTTTCTGCTTCATTACTCGCATGGGCGAGTAATGGCATGTGACACCCGAGTGAGGATTATTAGTATTTCAACTTCCGCTGTAAGACGTCTTTAATTCTGCTACGTGAGTGATTATTACGAGTTTATTGTGAGGGGTGCTACAAAATGATCCGCTGAATCAACTTCTTGGATTAAAGGATCATCCTGGAAGGGTTAGAGGTTTCGGGGGACAAGTGCGTCAGAAATTTGTATTTCAAAAGTTCACCTCAAAAGGTCTGACGGAGCATGAGGTGTCTGCACTTGTAGATCGGAGAGTGAATGAGGTCGTTTCTAAGGCTTTGGGGGAACGAAACCAACAAATTGATCTAACCCGACCGACTTCTTCATCTAGTTATACCGCCCCTTCTGATCCATATCCGTTTGCTAATCTGAAGGTTAGTATGTCTCTATTAATCTTGTTCGTTATGGTAAATGTATGACTGTAAAAAATACTAGCCTTATTCACATTTAAATTGTAATTTTACTTATTTAAGGAACAAAAAACATGTCGTCTACAAATCACGCTTGATGGTTATCCTGTGGATGCTGCATACGGTACTGTGCTACAATCAGCACCAACTACATTGATTAATCTCAAGCGTCTTCCCCCATTCTATGCTAGAGTAATCCTGTAGACCATCATTGATGGATTTGAGAATGCTTTTCTTCCCATGGATATTGATGGCAAAGTCACACTATTTGATGGGAAGGGTGCTATTGTACCATGGCCGGCCAGTCGGTTTTATTGTCATCACTGATGAGGTATGTCTAAATCTTTTATGAATTGTTTTCCCTTTAATGTATACATTGTTTTAACTTCTTTGTTCTTTGTATTATATATGATTGGGTAGATCCCTGATCAAACGAGAAGATTAGGAAACCGTGATGAAGAGATCAACCAATCAATGGATGTTGCTCGAGAGAACACACAGTTGGCTGAGGGCAACCATAAATCCAAGGGGAAAGAACCTATGCAGACAGAGGTAATTACTGAAGCTCAGCGAAAGAAGTTTGTGTGTCCCCCCTTTGTGATCCAACATTTGGCGAAGTATGAGAAGATACTGTATGAAATGATATTGCAAAAGAGTCTGCATATGACTAGCTTGTCATTGTTGTTACTTGAGTGGCTTTTCCATTACGAAGCGGATCAAAGAACAATAATAAATTTTGAGGATGTCAAAGAGATGTTGTGCAGAGATTTGTTGAATATATCTATCATCCAAGCATATTCCCTGTAAGTGTTACTTTTTGTTTCTTACATTCAAAAATAAATTTGAATAAAATAACTTATAATTTAACGACTACCTTGTTATTTTTTTTTTGCTATTCCACCTTTAATTATTATATCTTTTGTCGAAGGTATCTGAAAGCTAGATTGCGTCATAAAAAATTGGGAGATTTGGTGACATTCTTATGCCCTGAAACAACATCGCTAGATGCTGCAAACAGAGACCCGCTCGGATACAAGAACTATGTGTGTCATGGTATAACGAAGGCTGTTCAAAACAGTAGTAGATACGTGATGATCCCTTTTCATCAGATGTGAGTAATACTCTCCCTCTTGCATTTCATTCGTTTTGTTAAGTTTGTGACTTATTGTATTATTATATGATAACTCTTTTCAAAATTACAATCGTAGCAACCATTGGTTACTCCTTGTGTTCTTCATGGCAACATCACAATTACTTGTGCTTGACCCATTACGAATGTATCGTGACCTGCAAATCGACGACTTGTTCAAAGCGTAAGTGTTAGTTAATTAATGCAACTTATTGTTTGTCTATATAATATGATGAACCAGAATTAATGATTTAATTTTTGAACTTAACAGTGCTTATATGAAGAAGGTTCTTCAACAGTTCGAACAACTTTCAATTGTTCATCTTGAGGTACAGTTATTAATCACTATTGTGTTAGTTGTAATTTGCTATTTTTGATTGTTTATTTTTGTTTTCTATATACTTGTCAGTGTCCAAGGCAAAGGGACTATAACAGTTGTGGTTACTATGTAATGCGATACATGTTTGAAATTGTCTTAAACATAGAGAAGCTCACAAAAGATGATGAGGTATAATATACTTTCCATTACATATACATTTTCTAAATCTGTCTATCATTTTTGTTTAAAACGAATACATATGTGTCTTTACATACATATTTGTTTATCTTGTTCTCTACAGGTTCGAGAATTTTTCAAGAACTCGGGCAAAACTTACTCGCCCAAAGATCTGGAATTAGTTAGAGAGCAGCTGTGTTTGTTTATCATCAAGTGTTTCAAGAAATAGAGTACTTATCTATGACTTCTTATAATTTTGTGCAAGTATTTGATATTGATGAAACAGTTGGGATCATGAGATAATTGACACTCTAAGTCTTCATGTATTTTCTTCTGCATCTTTGTAGATCCACGTCAACGGTGGCAGCAACGACAGAGGAAGTTCAAAGGAGGAAAATGATTTCATGGATAGGACTGGGAGGTCAAAAAAGAGGGTGACTACAAGACTGACTAGCTGCTGTCATTGTGTGTTTTTACTTCTCACTTTTTTGTTTGATTTGTTTAAAAAGTATCGATTAAACTGTTGGGATAGCTGCTGTCATTGTTGTGTTGTAGCTTTTTAAATTGCAATGACAATCTGTGTGTGAAGTATGCCACACATTACATATTTTGGTGAAATATTATTGTTATACAATGCTGCTATTATGCAGGTGAAATACCCGGAAATTTCCAAGATAAGAATACTATAGTATATAGGGTGAATAATAGGTCCGGGATTAGCGTTAAGATGGCCCAGGGAATTTAACAATCTACCTTCTCCTTTTAATGTTCACAGTTCATTGTAACGTTTTGCTATGGTGACTGTTAGTCATATTTCTAAATCTTTCTTCTAAATTCGTTAGGTGATTTAAATCCTAAAATACCAATCTAGAATCTTCTTTCTAGCTTGTTAATTTTAAATATCCGGAGTTCAATTCCAGTTTGGCTATTTAATATATTTGTTGTTTATTTGACTCTTCTTATTTCTCTCCCAGTAATTGTTATCGGTTTGGTGACTCATCTTTTTAAACGTAATTGTTTTCCTTCCATTTAGCCCTTAAACTATTTATCTATATTGATCTATTTCTGATTTATTTCCTTACTAGTATTTGTTTACTAATTAACTTCTAAGATATTTTACTCCTCATCCTTATCTTCTGCAACAGTCAAATAAATCTCTTTTCTATTATGAATTAAAGGATTATGTCTCTATTTATTAACGGGTTGTTTTGTTTCTTCCTCCTGAGGTTTCTCAACGTCAATGTATTTAGAAAGTAATTACACTATTAGTTATTAGGTGTTCCTTTAAAATTGTTTACAAGATTTAAATTAATTCCTCTACGTCTTTACAAAATACAATTTATTTAATATTGATAATCCCTAATTCTCTGATTTACTTATTTAAACCACGATCTTATTGATCGTTCTTCATCTTCTTCACGCCGCTATTACTCTCTCCTTCTCAACTCTCAATTCACGCTCCTGCTGGTGTTTGATCAGAACCCTTCCCTGGTGCCAACTAGAGTCTAACGGGTAAAGTAGTAGCATAGTTTGAGTGTTGGTTTATTCATTTGTATTCGGGGTCTGCTGATTGTGATCTGTTCTAACCTAGACGTTGGTGTTGACGACGAACGTCATTGGTGAATCTGTTGGGTGTCTTCCTGAGTCGAGAGAGCAATCAGGTAAATTCTGTGCTCATTGTTGGTTTTGGTTGTGGATTGCCTTCTGTCGCGAATGGTGTTTTGAGAAACTTCACTGTGAATTTGATGATGGTTTTGTTTTGGGAGTTCTTCACTGGTTTCTGATTACTTTGGGGTTCGTGGTGCTCCCTGACTCACCATGTTGGTTCTCTGCACCGTGAGCATGAATTGACTACACTGAATTGTTTATATATATTTGCGCTGCATACAATGACTGCAGTTAAGCTCTATGATCTACTCTATGGACTGATGATTCATAGGGGGTGTGCACACTTAAGGACTTAGGGTGAGGGTATTTGATATTTCGGTCCGCTGTGACTGTTGGTTGTTTTATGGATACTCCAGTTGAAGACTCCCCGAATGGTTTTACTGATTGATAGACATCAGAGTGTGGAAATGGTTTACTGGTTTACAACTCGACTGATTCGTTTATCAAATTCAAAGGGGTTTCTAAAATGTATTTTACGTGATGAGATGGAATTTACTCAGTTTCACTGATTTGCGCGATCCCTTCGTGCTTTTATTGTTGTTTTCTGATCGCAGGTACCGATTGCTGACTTGGGGAATGGGGAATGCGCTACGACCTAGTATTAGGAAGTTTGAGTTGTTTTGAGACTTTAGATGTTTTATAAGTTTTGGAGCACATCGTTTTGGATTCCTTAATAATGTTTAGTTGACGATTACAGTTTAAGTTTCTGCACAAATGGTTTATGATATTGGGTTAATGTTTTGTGATGTTTTGTGATCTAATAGCCTGAGCATCCAAGGGTTTGGATGTGGCGGTAGCACCTTGGATTTTGAGAAAGTCTTCCGCTATTATCTATGGTATAAGTGTTGTTTAATCCTCATGTTCCTTTCATACTGATCTTAATATGGGTTGGTATAAGTTTTGGTTTATTTTTAGTCTCTGTTCTGCTGTTTTAACTGCATACAGGGACCTGTCCGAACGTCCGTCCGGACATCCATGTTCGGACAGGCCCCGAAGAGCTTAAGAAGTTTTCTCTGGTTGGTGGTGTCCGACCTTCTGTCCGAACTTCAAAGTTCGGACAGCATGCGAGGACGAGGTCGACTTACAAGTCTCAACTTAGGTCCGAACTTGTAAGCTCGGACCAATGTTCGGACACGCCACGTTGGTTTCTCGGACTTTTCAAACTTACTTGTGTCCGAACTTCAAAGTCCGGACACAAGTTCGGACGTCTTTGGTTTTCAGCCCTTTTACTCTCGACTTGTGTCCGAACTTCAAAGTCCGGACACAAGTTCGGACTTTTGGTTTTTCGCAGTCTATTTCTCTTCGGCTTGTGTCCGAACTTTCAATGTCCGGACACGAGTTCGGACTAACGCTGTTTTGCCCTTCTAGGACTCGTTTGAAGTCCGTTTTCAATGCCGTTTGCGCCATTAGGTTTGTATTTTCATAAGCTATGTTTTGAGGTAAAATCCAGGGTGTTACAGCAGGTTTTGTGGATGTAATCATTTGTGATTATAGAGGGAATGAAAAAACAGAAAAAAAATTAAAAAAAAACATACTATAAAAGACGGTTCAAAGAAACCGTCTCTTATAGTGAAATTGGTGTGACCGCTTTACGTCTATAAAAGACGGTTAGGAGATAGAACCGTATTTTATACAAAGGCTATAAAAGACGGTTCTCATGAAACCGTCTCTTATAATAAATTTCGTGCGTCTGGATAATGATCATAAACGACGGTTTATGCGCGCGGGATCATGACTATAAACGACGGTTTTTTGAGAACCGTGTTTTAAAGTCCCCAATCCGCGCGTCTGTTTATGCTCTTAAACGATGGTTTTGAACCGTCGTTTAAGATAATATTTAAAAAAATGATGACGGTATAAGAGACGGTTCAAAACCGTCGTTTTTAGACAGTTTGGACCACCTCTTTTGACTCGCGCCGCACCAGTGTCTTGAACTCCTTCATCAAAATTATCCCAACCTTCATCAGTAGTTGAGTCACTTTCTTGCAATAAGGGTTGAGAGAATGTTAGACGAATGTTTAAGTGTGCAATATTAGTGTGAATATGATTTACAAAACCATGAAATAAATACTTACTCCGCTTGATACTGGAACAAAATCATGATCGGAATCTGAAGATTGACTCATGTCTAGATACTTGGACACTTTTATGAAATATTTTTTGGGAGAGAGTCTGGAGATGGTGTAAGAGATTTGAGAATATGGAGAGTGAGTGTGTGAAGATGAAATTGAGGAGGCATCCCTTATATAGAGGTTGGTCATGAACTAAGCACAAGGTTACAAGTTCAAAAACGGTAACCTGGTACATGTAATTCATGTACTGGATGCAGTCCTATTGTACGTGAACAATGACCTGGTACGTGTACCTCTTGCTGGCAAAATTAATTACCAACGGTAACTTTTAATTCACTTTGTACTGGATGCAGTCCTATTGTACGTGAACAGTGACCTGGTACGTGTACCTCTTGCTGGAAAAAGTAATTACCAACGGTAACTTTTAATTCACTTTGTACTGGATGCAGTCCTATTGTACGGGAACAGTGACCTGGTACGTGTACCTCTTGCTAGCAAAAGTAATTACCAATGGTAACTTTTAATTCACTTTGTACTAGATGCAGTCCTATTGTACGGGAACAGTGACCTGGTACGTGTAACTCTTGCTGGCAAAAGTAATTACCAACGGTAACTTTTAATTAACTTTGTACTGGATGCAGTCCTATTGTACGTGAACAGTGACCTGGTACGTGTACCTCTTGCTGGCAAAAGTAATTACCAACAATAACTTTTAATTCACTTTGTACTGGATGCAGTCCCATTGTACAACCGTGACCTGGTACGTGTACCTCTTGCTGGCAAAAGTAATTACCAACGGTAACTTTTAATTCACTTTGTACTGGATGCAGTCCCATTGTACGGGAACCTGGTACGTGTACCTCTTGCTGGCAAAAGTAATTACCAACGGTAACTTTTAATTCACTTTGTACTGGATGGAGTCCCATTGTACGAGAACCGTGACCTGGTACGTGTACCTCTTGCTGGCAAAAGTAATTACCAACGGTAACTTTTAATTCACTTTGTACTGGATGCAGTCCCATTGTACAACTGTGACATGGTATGTGTACCTCTTGCTGGCAAAAGTAATTACCAACGGTAACTTTTAATTCACTTTGTACTGGATGCAGTCCCATTGTACGGGAACCGTGTCTTTTACTTTTTATGCAATGTGTAGTCACTTGAACGGATTTATCAGTCATGTTTTACTCAAGGACAAACGGAGGGGTATTCAATGTTTAAGTTGTGTACTAGCCGTAGGGCACGTTAGTGACCGTTACCCTGATAGTATATAAGGGAGTATGGGTGTTCCAACCAATTCGTCCATCACTTCTTGCTCTTAGTATCTGTCCATCTACTCACTGAGTGAAATCTTTATACCTTATGCCACAACTTGATTTCAGTCATAAACTATTGTCCAATCTTCACTAAGAATGGCACCCAAGAAGGAACTGTCACTCAAAGCACAAAAATCCATCGAAAGAAAGCAAGTGTGGACGACACCAAGAACCTCCATATCTAAAGGTTCATCCTCCAAAAGTAAAATCTCAACTAGCAGGAAGATATCGGAGATTATAATTCTAAGCAGTGATTCCTCATCATCTGACCGGTCGGAAGGCACGGATGTTCTCAGCGACTTTGATGTAGACTCTGATTTCTTCAGAGAAATAGGGTCTGACACTTATAACAACGAAGCCCTATTCAATGGTTACTCAACGCCAACTCCTAGACAATATCCCAACATCATTCAAAACCAGGTTGATGCATTAACTTCTAATGTAGAATCCACGACAAGCAAGAAGATCCCAGAGATTATAATTCTAAGCAGTGACTCGTCATCTTCGAACCGGTCGGAGGGCATAGATGATAGTGGAGACACTAATGCGTTGATAGAACACACACATTCAAATTGGCTTCAAGACTCAACAAACTATTATAGGATGTAATTTGATTAATTAAGGCTAAGTGTTGTTTAACTCTTTTACTGTATGTTTACATTTGAATGTCACTATATTATGTAGCTTCTGCATTGTCAGGTCGTGCCTTAAGCAAGCACCCAAAAATAATATAATTAGTATCTAACTTTTGTACCAGAAACAGACATAGCCTACTCCATGTTACCGTTTTAACCTTACTTTTAGCACTAGCCGTTGGACATGTAAGTGACCGTTACTCTTGTATTATAAAAGGGGGTATGGGTCTCCCAACATACTCATTCCTTACCTTCTGCTCTCAAAATCTTTCTAATTACATCTTGCGTGAATTCTTCATATCTTACGCCACACTTTGCTCTTAAAATCAAATGGAGTTTCCTTTCAGTTTGCACGTTAATTATGTATCTACTTTTGGACGTCATGGTGCACAATTTGATAGAAGGATGGTGCACAACCGTGTAGAAATAACTATGCCATATCCTAGTAATCTCTGTGATCTACAACGACGAGTAGTTCGTGCTCTACAGTCCCTCCTCGGCAGAATAAACATAGCAACAATGGTGTATTTGGGCTGGAGGGCGACTACGAGTGGACTTTTATGCATGTACGAACTGATACATCAGTACACCGAATGATGGAGAATTATATGGAGTATAATGATTTCATCGATCATATTCCATTACTTGTTATTTATGATCCTATTGAGCCCGGTGATGATGATTTCCAACAGCAAGAACCAACTTATGAGATGCGACGTAATGTAATAGCACAGCGAATAGAAAGACAAAGGTCAGGAAATAATTAGGTTATTCACTTTCGATTCTGTGATTCATGGGGTTTGAGTTCTAGGACTTTTTTTTAGGAATTTCTACATTTTGATATATGTCAGTTCTCGTGACATAAACATTAGGTTTGTTCCGCTTGGTAGATGTTTGGATTATTAGATAGTTATTCACTTTCGATTCTGTGATTCATGGGAGATAGTTTGGATGATTTTGTGCGAGAAAGATTAAAATAGATACTAAGAAAGAAAAAATGAATGTTTTTCGTTTATATACCCGATGCTGGTTGATAGTGATGATCCAGGGAATGTTCAAGTTGATCAAATATCTGTTGGTGATCCATCTAGCACTTCTAGTGATGATCCATGGATCTTAACCGTCTCTCTTTCCACTACTTTAATACTGTATTACTTAATTAAGAGGAAAACTGAGAAGAAGTACTTACATTCGTGATGTCTATTGAAGGTTCTAACCCGTTTCTTCAAACCCTTAATAAGTAGAAATAGAGAAATCCACACAAATTGTATGAAAGTCTATTACATCAAGGAAAAATAAAAGACAACAAATAGTTCCAAGATGTTACTAAAGTTTATTACATCTAAATCCTAGATGAGAACCACTAGGGTGCACCATGCTGGCGCTGGTAACTATCCCATATGGATAAAGAGCTGAACACATCCTCAAGACCATGAGTTGTAGCCCTTTGTTCATCTTCTGGCATCCCCTGACGATAGTATGACCAGTCCCATGCACGGTTCTCTTGATAGTATGGACATGCAAGCTCACTTGCCTCAGATAGTAGCTGCAATACACTTGGTCAGGTAAGTACACGTAAAAAATAAAAAGGATATTTCATGATGTACTATAAAAATATGACTTACTAGCGCGGGATCCTGACGATGAACCAATGTAGTCTCATAACTCTCAGGGTTTAGGATCTTCGGGTGTGTGTGCTTGGTGTACCAATCTAGATAGTGTGGGTCACAAGCATGCAACCGCGCACTTGTACGCTCATACCCTGGAACTAGCACTTTAGGTGTGTTATCCCACACATTATACATGGGGGGGGGGGCGTATACACAGGTGTATGGTTGTTTTTTTTCCTCTTTTTTCGGACCTTGAGTTGGGTCTAATAGGAGGTTAAGAGATACCCTGAATGTACCTAAACTGGCGTAGACAACGCCCTGGCATGTACGGCTCATTTAACCCCATAATCTGTATGGTACCCCTGTACCATGTATGTCCTCCATGAACATTAACATTTTCCCGACCGTAAGGCAACCAATCAATCTACAATGTTTGATAGTAAAATGTAAACAACAACGAAAGACAAAAATAATAATGGTTCAATGTGTTAACAACTACAAACACTTACATTAAGAGCAGTCAAAGCATCTAGATGCTCATGATAGCCTTGCAATGAATGGTGATCATGAATCTGAGAGTTAGAACTCACCCATCTCAGAACCCAAGGTCTGTCATTCTAAGCACGCCAGTCTGGGCTAATCGCTGGTCTTAAAGTAGGAAAGTATGCATAAATCCAGCACTGTGCATATAAAAACAATAAAATGATTAAGCAGTACCAATTATTAATAATCAATGAGTCGTCAGATACTAGATGCACATTAGGACACATACCTCAAGTAATGTCATACAACCACCTATTCCACTGGAGCCGGCACAAGAGGCTATCCCGAGCTGGCGATATAACCATGCAAGAGTACCAGCTCCCCATGCATATTTATTAAGCTTCGTAGCACGTCTCGTGGGAGCTACTAACCAAAACAGCTGTGGACTCAGACGACCATGTGATTTTCCAGCTAATATGGTGGTACCGATTAGATGATACAACCAACCACATGCCTGCTTCATTGGGTCTTCATGTCCATCCCTACAGTGCTGAACCAAGCTCGCAATGGATACAACACCGGTATTCCATAGTGTCTCTGTCATAGTTTCAACATCTTCCCCAAAATCAAGACACTCAGCCATTACTTCCTTCAGCTCAGGGGTGGACGATTGCCCTAGCACTGGATGACCAACGATGGGGATTTGCAGTATCATCCACACATCGTGCAGGGTAATCGTCATCTCACCGAATGGCATATGGAATGAGTTCGTATTAGGCTGCCACCTCTACACAAAAGCATTGATGAGAGACATATTGTTATGTGGCATTGTAATATCCGGTAGGTGGTCTAGACCAGAATACTTAATCATGTTCCTCACTCTTTTACAAGAAACTTGAGCTTTTGGCCAGTTAGTAAGCATCATCACCTTACGGGATTTGAAACTCAAAACCGCACGATCCTAGATAATGACCAATATTTAACACTTAAAAAACGTAATGTGATTTACATGATCAAATACAGGAGAAGATAGAGAACATACCTGAGTCGAGGACCATAGTCAAGCGCTACATGACCACCAAAGCTAGTGATAACACTAGTGAGTAGTGGACCGTCAGGAACTGGCACCTCTGTCAACTTCCAACAGGTAGGAATCACTGGAACCATCGCTAGCGCTTCTTCGTTAGTGTCATCCTCCTGATCCATGACATCATCATCTTCGTCATCCTCTTCCTCATCCATGTCGGCTGAGTCATCATCATCAGCACCACCACCATCGTCATCAACATATGGCGGGCACTCGATCATCACATGGTCCTCATCAGCATGTGTGTGTGATGGGCGTGGTAGACGTGATGAACTACCACCGCCTGACGTCTGAGCTTCAAAGGTAGAAATCTGGTGGCTTCCTTCGCCCGAGATGTTGTAACTAGAGATGTGCAGTGGTTCTGTAGACCAACCACTACTGGATGATGACAACACTGGCATGCGTCTCTGCGGTATATGATCGTACATCGCCGAGCCATTCACCGCTTCCCTTGGTAGTGCAGGTATCTGAAACGCCGGGTCGTTGAAAAATTGACCCGGATGGAACGATGAGTGACGTGGTGCTTCCATGAGGGGGGAGGGGCAGGATTACTCGGCCCTTCACCAGGAGCACGTGCACGACGGTACGAGGCCGTCATAGGCCCGGTCTTTCTTCTTCTTCTTTGTGTATACATTTTGCACTGCTTTTTTAAGTCTGTCCATAGCTGCATATGAATATCACACAGTTATAATTCATTCATAATAACATTAACATAAATAAAATGGGCAAAAAAATGTCACACAGTTATATATCCATGTCATAACAACTTCTGATTTAATTATATGGTTCTCAACCATATTTTATACTCATTTTTCTATATATATGTCACGCCTTTATATATATAGGTATACATGAACAAAAACTAATAAAATGGGCAAAAAAATGTCACACAGTTATATATCCATGTCATAACAACTTGTGATTTAATTATATGGTTCCCAACCATATTATATACTCAATTTTCTATATATGTCACGCCTTTATGTAAGATGATTATTTACTAGTTGTAGTATATTATACAACTTATACTAAGATTCCTATCTAAATATTATGTAACATTTATATATATCATAACAAATTCTAAAGTGTATTTTATATTCACTTTAGTTTATAAATACCATTTATTCATTACTTGTCACATTATTTTCATGTGAATACTCTTACTTATACTAGTTCCATTTTAATAACATTAATACCACAATAATCCATGTAACACTTATAACAATCTATTATTAGTCTTATATGATTATTTAATAACATTAATACCACAAAAAAATTCAGTCGAGCCCAACAAAGGCTCTCCTTATTCCAATTTGAGCCCAGCAAAGGCTCTTCTTATTCCAGGTCGAGCCCAGTAATGGCTCTCTGAATCCTAACTCGAGCCCAGGCAGGGCTCGCGTATGCTTCAGCGTAAAAAACCTAACTTGAGCCCAGGCGGGGCTTGCGTCTGCTTCAACCACCGAAATCTGCCTTCGAGCCCAGGCAGGGCTCTTCTATGTCCAAGTAGAGCCGCAGCGGTATTCTTCCCTCTCCAGGTCGAGCCCAGGTGGGGCTCGCGTCTGTTGTCTCCACCGGAATAGTCTTCGAGCCTAGGCGAGGCTCTCCTTTACCCAATTCGAGCCGCAGCGGGGCTCTCCTTACCCCAGGTCGAGCCACGGCAGGGCTTTCCTCAGCCCAATGCGAGCCACGACAGGGCTCGAGTGCCCAGTTTTTTTTTCAAAATTTTCATGTTTGACCCAAAATTTCCATGCTAGATCTAGCTTAATTGATGTTGAGTTTCAAAAAACTAACACCAAATTCATACTCAGGACACCCAAATCTATAAGTTGGAAAAAAAATTCAAAAAACTCACCGGAAAATTTTTCGGCGGTGGTCGGCGGCGGCGGGTGGCGGCTCCGGCAGGCAGAAGAGAGGTTCTAATGGAAGAGAGAGAGAGGAGAGAGAGTGAGTAAGAGAAAAATGAATATTCTAAGGAAGGTTAGGCTATATATAGTGAGAGCGTTTTTTACCCGAATTGACGTTTTGAACTGCGATTTCAGTACAACGTTCTAAAATTGTAACAATGTTTGTAATTTAGTCAAACACAATGTAAAATGTCTTTAACTTATGTGGAGTCACAATTATAACGTTTAAACGCGATTAAAAAGGGTTTAACGTCTTTTATTACAATTAGAGCGTTTTTCACCCGAAATTGGCGTTTTTAACTACGAATTCAATACGACATTCTGAATATGTACCAATGTTTGTAATTTAGTCAAAGATAACGTAAAATGTCGTTTTAATTACGTGGAGTCACAATTATAACATACAAACACAATAAATACGGGTTTATCATCTTTTGTTACAATCAGAGCGTTTTTTACAGTTTATGCTAAAGAAATGATTTTTTTCAAAAAAACAAAAGTTACAATATGACATCATTACATATTTACAACGTTAATATGATTTAAAAAATTTTGTACTGCGGTGATTAGTATTTTGTACTACGAATAGCAACCCAGATTATTATATCATTATTATTTTTAACTACAACCATATTAAAAAATTTTATATTAGTTATATATTTGAATTCAGATTTCATTGATTAAAATATTAATTCACACAAATATTATTATTTTAACATATTTTATTGAAAAATATAATAAAATTTTGATAGAACTAAATAATAAAAAATAAATAGTTATCTAGAAAATAAAGTGTAATTAGTTAAACTGTTTTCATAAAATAATATCTAATAAAAAATTTAAATAAATTTAATATCTTAATTTTTTTTAAAAAATTTATGAAATTTGTTAATATTTTTATAAATTAAAACATCAATAAAATAACTAACTAATAAATATACTGAAAATTAATAATAAAAAAAGATGTGTATAGTGGAATGAAAAGTGATAACCACCATGGTAAATCAATCTATATATCCATTTTTATAAATTTGTATCCCCACCTACAAACATGTAATAGAAAAGTTTTATTTCTATTCTAATAGATTCATTCACATTCTCATGCCCTCCCTACCCTAGTGTTTTACCCTTTTCTCTCACATTTAGCCTTTTACCCTTTTCTCTCTCCCTCGCGCGCGCTTACTTCTCTCTGTTGCCTGTGCGCTTGTTCGTTTGGGGTTGCAGGTGCCGATTGGCGATCATCCTCACGGCTGGCTTGTGTAATTGAAGGACGACGGTGATTCCTGTGCATACTAGGTTCATAGTTCGGGAGCGGTTTACTTCGTTTTCCTCTTAATAAGCTCCAGGTGACATCCCTTCCCTTTTCTCCAAAAACTGTCCCCATTCTCTTTTCCTTACTGATGGTTTCTCAGATAGCGATTTGTATCTATATTCATACTGTCTCGCTGTTGATTATTGTGCGGTTATTAATTCTTGTCATTGGGCGGTTTCAGTTCTTTGATCTAGGGTTTTGTTTTTTTATGTTGTTTCGTGTTGATTCTGTGGGAAGGTCTTGTTAGGGTCTCGTCAGGGCTTCCAATTTCATTGAAGGAGGGAAGAACGTGACATGCTCAATGGATTTCATGCTAATATCAAACTTAGATGACTAAGCATGAAACAGAATAGCTTATCCTTTTAAGTATGTTGAATAGTGTGTTTACTTTGATTATGTGAAAGCATGAATAGCTGGCTAGTTGATGCAGGCGATGGATGAAAACTCGAAAGAATTGGCACAACAGAATGCTCCCAGTTCTACATCCGAGACCCAGTCTTTGGTAGTTGGTGAGAAGCATTTTTCTTTATAGATTTTTAGTATGGTTTTCTTTACTCCGCGCTTTGTTTGAAATTCTAAGACTATGTGTGTCTGGTGAAATAGAAAGGAAGGCTCGTGTCGATGCTATATGGGAGAAGATGAATAAAGGACTACCAGCTAAGACGCCACAGCACTTTCAGGCGAAGTCTAGCTCTGCTGTGAAAAAATCTCCATGTGCAGACAAAAATTCTCATGTGAGGCACATTGGATGTTCAAGGCTAATGACAATGTGTTCTTGCAACCTGTTTGGGTCGGTGTTGAAAAGCATGTCATTTCATTTGTATTATTGTTCCAGAATTGGATGACATTATTGGGTTTGAGACCAAACAAAGCAGTGATAAATGGTGAAGGTGTCAAAGAGAAGAGACCTTTTACTGTGGATAACGGGAGCAACGAAGAGGCTAAGAAGCTTGCAGCTGCTGCTATTGCAGCCGTCAAAGATGGTTCTGCCTTAGGCACTTTGCCTGTCAGTGGAAAGGTTGAGGTGAGACTGACCTTTAAAAGTTTGTCTTAGTGTGTGAGCATCCCAATTAAGAATTCACACAGTTTCCATTAACCAAAAGTAACCTTATTGTTCTTCTTACTTACTCTGTGAAAAAGGCCTATATGTTACACTATGTATTATGCTTGTGTCGTAGATAACTGAAGTTCGAGACTTTGCTGGCCAAGAGATTGAAATAAAGAAGGTTGTTGATGCCAACTCTAAGGAGGCTGCTGAGAAGGCAAAGCATTCTGCGGGATCCCAATCTGCTGTGGACGCCATTCTGGAGCAGATCAAGAAGAAACAAAAGTTGAGCGTGCTTGACAAGACAAAGAAAGACTGGGGTGAATACAAAGAAGAGAACAAAGGCGTTGAAGACGAGTTGGATGCCTACAAGAAGAGTTCAAACCAATATCTTGACAAGGTTTCTTTCTTGCAAAGAACTGATTATAGAGAATTTGAGAGAGAAAGAGATGCCAGGCTGGCTGTGCAGGCCAAGAGAGCCTGATATACTCCAGAGAACCGAGATGTTCTTGTTTTTGGCTTTTGTAGTGATATGGCATCATCTTGGTTTTCTTTTGAATTGTAGGGGTTATATTGTGAATGAACTTTTGTTTTCTCAATAGCTCTTTTTTTTTATATCGGATCATTTTTAATATGTGTATCTAGGCTGAATTCATTCCTCTCAGCCAGCTCAAACAGCGTTTCCTTTTTCAGGGTTAGTCACTTGGCATTTCATCAGAGGATTAATGTTATGAGCTCCAGGCTCAATTCTTTGAGCAATTTTATATTTTTAACTAGTTTAATCTACCTGTAATGGGCAAGTGTTGTCTTTTTATATGTTTTCTTCTCTCTCGAAACTAGTTTTATCCTCCAAACACAGCACAAGTGGAATCTGTCAATGCTTCTTCTAAGAAAAAGAAGGAATCTGTCGATGCTTTTACGAGTGCTTGTTTTCTTTTTTTTTGAAAAACTCTGTTATCATTGAATGTCTTTGTTACAACTCATCACTGAGGTAAAATTGGATTCCATCCACTAACAAATATTATTTTATTATCTCATCTCACAATCTCTCTCTTACTTACCTAGGTTCTCTAAAAAGAGAGTGTCTTAGTTAAGAACCCCTCATACATCCTCTCTTCTCCATCTCATCATTTTCTTTTTGGGAAATTTTACGATATACCCCCGAGGTTTGAGCGAATTTTATGAGATACCCCTGAGATTTCATTTTCATTACGATATACCCCTAAGGTTTCATTTTCTTTACAAGATACCCCCGAGGTTTCATTTTCATTACGAGATACCCCTGAGGTTTCAGTTTTTTACGAGATACCCCTCCCACCATATGCCCCTACAAAAACCTCGGGAACTTATGATCAACGTTTTCAAAAAGATAAAGATCATATAAAATTTTAAAACAATTTTTAAAAATGAATATATTTAAATAAACAAAAACAAAAAATAAATAAATGGAAATGACTAAATAATAAAAAATTGTATTATTTTGAAAAATGAACATAAATTGTAATTGTGTAACATAGTGATGACTTAAAATCATAAAAAAATTATAACAAGGATATGAAAAATATCAAAATTAACAATTTTGTATATGTAAATTAAAAAACTCATAATTTAAAAATTAACAAAATAAGTATAATTAAAAACTATAAAATATGATCATTTTTTGTGATTATTGATGTCAAATAATATATTTGTTAATAAAATTTTATAATTAATAATTTCTTATATTTAATGGAATTGTCATAACTTATTTATTGTTTAGTCATTTCTTTTTATTTTTTAAAATTTAAAATATTATAACAATTACATTAAATATAAGAAATTATTAATTATAAAATTTTATTAACAAATATATTATTTGACATCAATAACCATAAAAAATGATCATATTTTATAGTTTTTGATTATACTTATTTTTCTAATTTTAAATTGAGTTTTTTAATTTAAATATAACAAATTGTTAATTTTGATATTTTTCATATCATCGATATAATATTTTTATGATTTTAAGTCATCAGTATGTTATACAATTACAATTTATGTTCATTTTTCAAAATAATACAATTTTTTATTATTTAGTCATTTTCATTTATTTAATTTTTTTTGTTTATTTAAATATATTCATTTTTTAAAATTGTTTTCTTATTTATATGATCTTTATTTTTTGTGTATTTTATTTAAGTCTTAAAAATTTTAATAAAACTTTGATCATAAATTCCCGAGGTTTTTGTAGGGGCATATGGTGGGAGGGTAAACTAGGGAAATGAATTTGAACGGAGGGGTATCTTGTAAAAAACTGAAACCTCAGGGATATCTCGTAATGAAAATGAAACCTCGGGGGTATCTTGTAAAGAAAATGAAACCTTAAGGGTATATCATAATGAAAATGAAATCTCAGGGGTATCTCGTAAAATTCGCTCAAACCTCGGGGGTATATCGTGAAATTTCCCTTTCTTTTTTCTCTTTTAACATTATGGGTGGAATCCACACCATTGTGGATGCCCTAAGCTTTTTGTCTCCTTGTCATGTCTTATTTGACGTGTCAAGCTGTCCCTTCCGTGTAATCGACCTGTGGACACTTCCTCAAATGTGTTCAGTGCGAGAACAGCTGGGCTCGAATTTTTGAATGATCAATTTTTGGTAGTGGGATTGGAATGATCAATTGTTGATAATGTCAAGGGTGAGAGGCTCATTAGTATGATCGTCTGTGCTGTTCAGGCTATATGGCCACAAAAAAGGCATCCAAAGGTGCAGAAGACAGCATGTTTGCCGTGTTTTTTTTTAAAAAAATATTACGTGGAAGTACCAAAACGATGCAAATAAATCGCACTGGGTTGATCCATCTTGCGGTAAACCGCATCGGCCATTATCGGTTATTTATGCAATAAACCGCGTCAGCCAAACGCATCTTTGCGATAAACGGCATCAGGCTGATGCGGTTTATTTGCAAGGTGAAGCGATCCGAAACTCGCGCCGCGGTGCGATCCTGGCCGTGCGTTTGGTGCGATCCTGGCCGTCTATCTTCCGTGATTTTCGCGATTTCCCGATAACCTTATCCAATAACCGCGCAAATAAACGGCACCAGGCCGATGCGGTTATTGGCAGCCCAAATTGCCTATTAAAACGCGGCCTCCCGATGCATCTTTCTCTTTCCCATTGTGCAAGGAGCAACCAAAAACTCTCTCCCTTCCTCACGAAAGTTTAGAGGTTAGTATGCTGTTTTTCAATTTCAATTTCTTATTTTTGTATATATTAACTTGTTTTAATCTTTAGGTTTTAGCATAGTTGTTTTGTTTAATGAATTAACTAATTTTTTACAATTAATTTTAATGTGTAGGAGTCTCTCTAATTTCTTCTAATCCCATCCAAAATTCTTGAGGTTAGTATGTTACTCTTGAATTTTAATTCCTCATTTTTATACTAGCTACTTATAATCATTAAGCTTTAGTATATAATTTTTGCATTATATTGATTGATTGTTTAATTAGTTAATTAATTTTTACAATTAATTATAATGCATATGTCTTGTAGATTGAGTTTTAGTTAGCTTAGAATTATGTGGATTTGTTGTTATAGCTCAATAAATATTTTTTTCATTTATTTTATTGTTTAATTATTATGCTAATTCGTAATTAATTAATGAACTAATTTTATAACTTGTTGTTAATTTAAAATGGTGTATAAATTAGCAAAAATAACTAAGTAGGTATTATGTTATAGGAAAAAATTAATCTTGGTAGTTTTAGTTGTTTAATTATTATTTTAATTTGTAATTAATTAATGCACTAATTTTATAATCAGTTGTTAATTTAAAATAGTGTATAAATTAGCCAAAAACTAAGTAGGTATTATTATGTTATAGAAAAAAAATTAATCTTGGTAGTTTTAGTTGTTTAATTATTATTTTAATTTGTAATTAGTTAATGCACTAATTTTATAACTTTTTGTTAATTTAAAATGGTGTATAAATTATCCAAAAAATCAAGTAGGTATTATGTTATAGGAAAAAAATTAATCTTGGTATTTTAGTTGTTTAATTATTATTTCAATTCGTAATTAATTAATCTCTAATTTTATAAATTGTTGTTAATTTAAAATGGTATATAAATTAGCCAAATAATTAAGTAGGTATTATGTTATAGGTAAAAATTGATCTTGGTAGTTTTAGTTTTAGTTGTTTAATTATTATTTAAATTTGTAATTAATTAATGCACCAATTTTATAACTTGTTGTTAATTTAAAATGGTTTATAAATTAGCCAAAAAATTAAGTAGGTATTATGTTATAGGTAAAAATTGATCTTGGTAGTTTTAGTTGTTTAATTATTATTTAAATTCGTAATTAATTAATGCACAAATTTTATAACTTGTTATTAATTTAAAATGGTGTATAAATTAGCCAAAAAAACTAAGTAGGTATTATGTTATAGGAAAAAATTAATCTTGGTAGTTTTAGTTGTGTAATTATTATTTTAATTCATAATTAATAATGCCTAATTTTATAACTTGTTGTTAATTTAAAATGGTGTATAAATTAGCCAAAAAAACTAAGTAGGTATTATGTTATAGGTAAAAATTGATCTTGGTAGTTTTAGTTGTTTAATTATTATTTTAATTCGTAATTAATTAATGCACTAATTTTATAACTTGTTGTTAATTTAAAATGGTGTATAAATTAGCCAAAAAACTAAGTAGGTATTATGTTATAGGTAAAAATTGATCTTGGTTGTTTTAGTTGTTTAATTATTATTTTAGTTCATAATTAATTAATGCACTAATTTTATAACTTGTTGTTAATTTAAAATGGTGTATAAATTAGCTATTATATATAACTTATTGTTAATCAAGAAAAGTTGTATAGTTGGCTAAAAATATATACACATTTAAATTATTTTTGGTAGTTTTAGTTGTTAAGTTATAATTAAATTCGTAATTATATATAACCATTAAGTTATAAGTTATTTTAGATTAAAAAAAAGTTGTATAAGTTGGCTTAAAAAATGTGTACACATGTAGTTAACTGTTTTAATGATTTTTTTAAGTATTAGTTATTAAATTATTATTAAATTCTTTATTATATATAACCATTAATTTATAAGTTATTTTTACTCAAAATAAGTTGTATAATTGGCTAAAAAAATATGTACACATGTAGTTAATTGTATAAATTATTTTTGAGTAAATTACTCAGAACCCCCTTGAGGATTCGAGATATTACAGTTAACCCCCTTGTGTTTATCATAATTATTGGTAACCACCTCAAGGTTAAGGTAACTTTTGACTACCAGCCCCCGAACTATAATTTTGTGATCAAAAGTTAACTATGTGTTGACCTATTAGCTTACTCACATTAATAATGCGAGGCTGGACAATAAAACAACTTAATCAACATCTAACTCTCTCTCATCCCACTTTATGATCATTTTCAAGAAGGTTTGACATTTTTAAGAAATAACATACAGATTATAGTGTTTTTTGTCTAGTATGACCTTATTAATATAATTAAGCTGATAGGTTAACACTAGTTAACTTCCTGATAACAGAGTTATAGTTTGGGGGCTCGTAGTCAAGATACCTTACCTCGAGGTGGTTACCAGTAATTATGATAAACACAAGGGGGTAACTGTAATATCCTAAATCCTCAAGGGGGTTCTGAGTAATTTACTCATTATTTTTTGTAAGTTTTGGTTGTTAAATTAACTATATAATTCATAATTAAATATTATCATTAATATATAAGTTATTTTTCATCAAAAAAGCTGTATAAGTTGGCTAAAAAATATGTACACATGTAGTTAATTGTGTTAATAATTTTTAATAAGTTTTAGTTGTTTATTGTCTACAAAAATGTTGTGTGATTGTGTAGATGGCATTCCAGAGAGTTGCCGGTGTGGGGCCAGATGACATATCTGGTCCGTGAAGAAATTCTTCTGGGATGAGTTCAACTCAATCATCTGATGTAACATCTTCATCCTCTGCAGGCTCATACTCGCCATCGTCATCGTCATCGTCATCGTCATCGTCATCGTCATCGTCATCGTCATCAATTTCTCTATGAATGTCCATGCACTGAGAGATGTCCCAACATCACTTATAGTTACCAAGCATTGCCTGAACATCTTCATCAGTTTCTAGTTGAAGTGCTGCAAACTTTAATGGCTCCCTGCTGAACAATTACCGATATGCCATCCTCGTAACAGAAAATTCAAACTTCAATTGACGGATGGCCTCTATCACAAAATACTTTAACATTTGGATGGTGAAATTGTTAGCTACACGAAGATAAAAGGTTTTGGTGTCTTGATTGACTTGGAAGTAGAGACTTCCATGTTCCATGTATGATAGCTGGGCATTAACAAAGATCATACAAGGAAATGTCATTCTTTCAAGCGAAATTAAGATCCGGACGAGTAAGGTAGTTTAGATCTGCACAAACAAACAATATTTAAAATTTAAGCAACAAAACGTAATGAACAATAAACTAATTGCAAAAAAAAAATTAATATTGACTTGTAAAAACAAGTCCACACATTGTTTAGCTAACTACAAACCAATTTACAAGATCTAAACATAATAAATTTAACAACACAAATTTATTATGAACTATATATATTATTAAGCAACTAAAACTTACAAAAATTAATGTAAACCATATTTTAACTAATTTATACACCTAATTTGAAGAACAACAAGTTATTAAGTAATGACCATAATTAATTACGAAATTAATTAGGATATTAAAGACAAAAATATTTAAAAATATGTTTAAACCATTACCTATATGTCTACATATTTTATAGCTAACTTATACACCTATTTTGGTAAACAACTAATTATAAATTATTAACAATAATAAATGACGAATTAGAAATATTATTAAGCAACTAAAACTTACAATAATTAATGTAAACCATTAACTAGATGTCTACATATTATTTTAACTAATTTATACAGGTAATTTGAAGAACAACAAGTTATAAAGTAATGACAATAATTAATTATGATATTAATAAGGATATTAAAGATAAAATATTTTAAAAATATGTTTAAACCATTACCTACATGTCTACATATTTTGTAGCTAACTTATACACCTATTTTGGTAAACAACTAATTATATGAAATACCCCGAACTTAATTAGGGTGATTAAATTACTCTAATATGATATTTGAGGGCCTATTAGTGTCTAATGAATTTTGGTAAAGAAAATAATCCAAAAAAAAGAAAAACGCTTGAAAAGCGAAAAACGCTAAAATGAGCGTTATGTGACCATAGGAGG
The DNA here is from genome assembly GCA_023374045.1 of Limonium bicolor. Taxonomy (NCBI): domain Eukaryota; kingdom Viridiplantae; phylum Streptophyta; class Magnoliopsida; order Caryophyllales; family Plumbaginaceae; genus Limonium; species Limonium bicolor. Next base: position 178,125,733 of record CM041776.1, on the reverse strand, counting down.
AACACGACCTCGACAAGGGTCTTATATGAATTTCCAAGGCTTAAAAATGCCTAATTAATATACGGGAACAATTCCCGGAGAGAACAGATCTATAAAATGAATTAAAAACGCTAATAAAGCTTTAGCGCACGTTTTTTGAGAAAACCCGAAAACGTGACTTTGAGTGGTCAAACAGACCCGTAAAAATCATATTCAACCAAATAACTATAATTAAACATTAATGGAAGCTTAAGAACCATTAAAATTAATTAAATGAGAAAATTCCAGAAAACGGGTCCGGTCAGTGAATAGTGCTAAAACCGGGTAAATTAACGAGCGTTTTCTGTAAAAGATGAAAAACGCTTCAGCTCATGTACTCATAGGGGCCGGTTTTTATTACTTAAATCAGCCTCCCCTCTCTTCTATTAGTAAGCTAGAAAGAAAAGAAAAAGGAAAAAGTTACAAAAAACAACTTTTTCTCTCTCTCCCCTCATTTCTTTTTCCCTCACGTACTGCCCTCCTCTCTTCCTCCTCTCTTTGCCAATTTCTTTCTTCTTCTTCCCCATTCAATGGCGATTTGCAGCCCTCTCTCCCAACTCTCCATTCTCTTCCTTGTACAAGCTACACCAAAGCTCCAAATCAAAAACAAATTACATATTCTTGCTCCTCTCATCAAGATCTATCTTTCCCTCTTTTCAAAATCTTCAAAGGATGAAGTTCATCTCCATGGTTATACCCCATTGGTGAAGAAAATGACATTTTTAAGGAGCTAGGAGTCCCTCTCTCTTCTAAGGTAAAAATATTCAAGAAAAACTCATTTTTCTTCATCCTTCTAGCTTGGCCGATTTTTCCCCATTGTAATGGCTTGTTCTTTCCTTGTTTGAGCTACTCTTCAAGCCTCCCATGGTGGAGTAGAGCTCCTCCTTTGATTCATGGCAAGAAACCATTTCTAGGGTTTCAAGGTAAAGCCAATTTTAGTGTTTTAAGCCTTTCCTTGTAATCTTGAGTTAATTAATGAGTTAAGTTCTTTTACTTAATCTCCTTTCCTTATTTAATGTTGGGTTGGAGCATTGGCAATCACCTTACCTATTTGACCGAAATTGAGAAAGAGAAGAGGAGACTTGAAATGGGAAACTCATGAGAATTCAAGGTAAGAAACTTACCTTAATACTTGTTTTGATTGTCTTATAATTTTGGGAAATGGGTTAATTAAAAGAATGAACCTAAATTGAGCTGGGAATGTGCTTGATTGAAATTGAGGGAGAATTGTGGTTATGTTGGTGCAATGGTAAATTGTTGTGAATTGAGGGCTTTGGAGCAAGTGGTTTGAGATTGTGATTGTGTTGTTGTTTGGTAATTCTGATTGCTTTGAGTGCTGGTAGGACCCTTGTATGGGTGTGGCTAGTTTAGGATCGAAAAAGGTGAGAATTGATGGATTTGGAAATGTTAGTATTGTGGGGAAGTTATGGCAAATTTGTGTAGAAAATAAGTGTTTTAGGTGACTTTGACAATGGGAGAACTTAGGTGTTCGTTTGGGTTGAGTAGAGATGTTTGTAACCTTGAAATGGTAGATGGAGAGTGGATATGAGAGTGTGTAAAATCTGTAGCATATTGATGTTGGTGACTTGGAATTTCTAGAAAAAGAGTTTGTTTTATAATCTTGGAAATGGAGGGTGGACTTGGGTATAGATAATGCAAATGTCTAGGAAGGAGTGGTGATGGTCAATAAGAGGTTTGGTAAGGTGATAGAAGATTGTAAACCATTAAGGAGAAGTTAGAAAATGCACAAGTGTGCAAAATGTAACAGTGAGGATGGAAATTTGCAGAAATTGAGCAAGGATTTGTGTAAGGATTTAACCAATGATTTGAAGAGGTTTTAGAGCATGTTTTAAGGTGTTTAAACATGTAGGAAATGTGTGGAAAGATTAGGGAATGATTAGGTGTGAATTAGGGTTTGAAAACTGGTGAAAACTGTAAAATTTGACAGTTCCAGAGTTGGTCTGGGTTTGCAAATCGGTACACAAACCCGAACCACCCAAAAAATTAGGCAGAAAGTCACCCCAAGGAGTGGTCCGGGTTTGTAAACCGGTACACAAACCCGGACCTATGCAAAAACATGGCAGGAACGTATTTCAGTGTTTGGTCCGGGTTTGTAACCTCGAACACAAACCCGGACCAAGGCAAAAATTGAACAGAAAGTGTTTAATATGCAGTATAAAGATGGGAATTGATTGGGGATGGTTTTAGATGATGTTTAGGACTTGTTTGGTGACCTATAAAGGTCCTTGAATGTATAAACAAGATTGAGAAGTGAATGAGGAAGTGGTGAGTTTAAGAACACATGAACAAAACTAAGGAATAACGGATAACGGGGTTAATTACGGGAGTATTAGTTTTACATACCGTAGTACCTTAAATTAATAGAAATGTTTGAAACGTTATCAGTGGACCAAGAGTAAACCGAGGAACATAAGACGACCCGGTAAAGTTAAACCATGGTGTAAGGTATGATTTTCTCATGCCCCGTATGCTAACGGTGTTACTCTGATTTGTGTGCTTTGTGCCTTGTGTTATCACCTAAACAAGATAAATGCACGAATCAGATTGATTGCACTTGCTTGCGCTTGTGACGTAGTGTTCCTTGTTGAACTGTATTTTAAGATTGAAGTTTGTATAATTCATGAAATGTGTGGTTGTGGATAAGGTGCTTGAATGTTGAATGTGTGCTATAGTTCGACTCATGGTTGAGTCTTGTTTGATTAGTGACTCGAAGAAAGAGTCATGTTGCAAATTAATGAAAACGTGGTAACGCACTAAAACTATCGAACCAATAACGATAATGTAAACCTAAGAACTCACTAGAACGTGAGAGAATTGTGCGGGAATTAGTAAACTCCCGATAACGGTTAGAGAACCGAGTTGAGTTAATCCACAAAACATTAATAGTGGAAGTATATAAGGAACCTCTATTGGAGGATTGATGTTTGTTCAAGACATGAACCTTGAGAGAAGTAAAGAATGGTAAGGGATCACCAAACCCCTTAGAAAGATAGTCGACCCACAATGAGAGGATCCGACTAATATAAACAATGTCCCGCACATGAGAGTATTCGATAAGTTGGGTAAAACCTTAAATCGAGAATACTAGACATTGAGAATTTCCCTAAGCTAATAGATGTTTATCGAGAGAGATACTTCTAGGCTAATCCATGAGATTATGAAATAACTCCGAGAGAGGAGTTTTAGGAGTTTGAGTAGTCCGGTAGAGAACCGGACAATTGAGAATTGAGGAGCTAATTGTATAGTTCCGTTTGATTGTAACCCCGGTGGTGAGTCTTGTGTGTGACTCTGCCCGGAGTCATGGCAATGACTTAAAATATGCCTTTGAGTATTTGATTGAGAATTGAGTATTGTATTGAGATTTGAGTATTGCATTTAGATTTGAGAATTTGATTGAGAGTTGAGAACTTGATATTGAGACCTGAGAGTTTGAGCATTGTAGAACTTGATTGAGGTTGAGGGTAAGAGAATTTGTGTAAGAGTAACCCAAGAGAATGGGTAGGATAGAATTGATTAAGGCATAGTGAGGTAGAAACCCTCGAGGCCTATGTGTAGGATAATATAAACTAACCCCTTGATGTGTGAGTTAGTGTTTGTATTCGATGTCGACTATTGATTGTGCTAATGTACATATATAATGTATTGTTGCCTTGCATGTTGATTGGATTAAAATGAATCGCATGTTCTCGACCAAATAGTCGGCGTACCCCCGTTAGCATGCGGGGTATGCGAATTTCATATGCAACAATTTTGCTGAACCCCTAAGGGCACCATTTTTATTTTCTAGGTACTTGAAGCTGAACCCGTTCGAGAGTGGGACGGGGTTGCTACATAAGCGTGGGTAGAAAGTTAAGATAATTGTATTGATTTGTAAATGTTGAATTGTAAGACCGACTGGTTATCGGTGAACTTGAGGAATTTAGATACTCGGTATAGTTTGAAGGGATATCGCATTTGTATATGAATTGATTGGAATTGCAATTGTACTGAGATTTGACTAAGGAATTGGAACGTATTGTTTGGTATAGTATACTTGGTATGTTCGTCAACAGACCGATATTGTAATTTGGTGGTTGTGTTGAATTTGGTTTGGCCTTGTTAGTCACGTGGGTGACTAACGACATTGTATCACCCCTGGTTGTATTGGAATTCCGCTGCTTGAGTATTGATAATTGAGACAGATTAGGGGATAATGACTGGATTACCGGTAGGGGTGTTACATTATAAATTAATAACAATAATAAATGTTGAATTACATATCTATTAAGCAACTAAAAATTACAAAAATTAATGTACACCATTAACTAAATGTCTACATATTATTTTAACTTATTTATACACCTAATTTGAAGAACAACAAGCTATAAAGTAATGGTCATAGTTAAGTACGAAATTAATTAGGATATTAAAGACAAAATTATTTAAAAATATGTTAAAACCATTACCTACATGTCTAAATATTTTCTAGCAAACTTATACACTTATTTTGGTAAACAACTAATTATAAATTAATAACAATAATAAATGATGAATTACATATATTAATAAACAACTAAAACTTACAAAACTTAATGTAAACCATTAACTAGATGTCTACATATTATTTTAACTTATTTGTACACCTAATTTGAAGAATAACAAGTTATACAGTAATGACCGTAGTTAAATACGAATTTAATCATACTAATTAAACAAATACTTAAATATATATGTATATTGAAACCTAGTAAACAAAGATATTTAATATACATAAAATGAGAAATAAAAATTAAAAAAAAACATACAAACCTCTGCAACTTCGGAGGAGATTTGTGGTTATTGAAATGAACTTTTTTGTGCTTGTGGTTGAATGAAATATGCTTGCGTGAGTTTGTTTTTTATAGGCATTTTTGGGTGCCATAAACCGCATCGCACCAGTGCGGTTTATTTGCACAGTTGTGGATAATCTTATCCGACAAATTGCGGAAATCACGGAGTACAGATGGCTCAGATTAATTCCGAGATTTGTTATGATCGCAACAGTTTGCAAATAAACCGCATCAGGCCAATGCATTTTATGACAAAGATGCGTTTGGCTGGTGCGGTTTATGGCAAAAATAACCAATAATTGCGTTCATCCGATGCGGTTTACCGTAAGATGGATTGAGCTGATGCAGTTTATTTGCAACGTTTTGGCACTTCCGCGTATATTTTTTGAAAAAAACCACCGCAAGTAATTTTTTTTGCAAATGGCATTTCGGCGAAAATTTTCCTCGCACTAACATCGGTAGGGATGGCAACGGGTTGGGTTCGGGTGACGCTCCACCCAACTTGTAACTCGTTTTTCACCCGTACCACCCGACCCGACCCATCGCCCGCAACTTCATCACCTGTCACCCGTTTTAGCGGGTCAGGTGGTCGGGTGAAACGAGCACCCGTCACCCATTGTCATACCTAGACACCGGTAAATACCACTCTCTCATTCGTTCAGTAAGTTTTGTTCAAAATATAAGAAATTATGGATTTTTTGATATATTTTTCCACATTTAATCATACTATTTACATAGCAATTATAATTTAAGCAGAAAAGGAAAAAGGGGTAACATGCGTCATCTTTATAGTTTTCTTATAAATGTGCAAGTTTCCAAAACGACTTATATTTTTGAACAGAGGGAGTATTGTACAATCAATTGTATGGTGAGCATCGTATAACCACTCATTTAAGTTTAAAGGTTGTTCAAATTAATGTGTTGATTGTTCAGATTAATACAATAACTATATGTGTTACTATGACAATTGTTCAAGGATGTACCGTACAAGCAGTTGTACGATAGTCGGATTGACTGACATCTAATCTACCAGCTCAATCAATGGATGGTTACCAAGTCTAGCTGTAATATATATGCCCAAGATGCTTTCTTGGTTTTATTGGATCATCCGAGATGTAGAGACAGTCTCTCTTTAAGAAACCATGGGAGCATGTTGTCTGATGAATCTACACTGGTGGAAAAAAGATTTAAAAACATGGCCTTATAATAACACTTTAAATTATAACCGTTTTAAAAAATAATAAAACAATAATTTTCTTTTAAAATTGTTCTTAACAGACTTTAAAGAACGCGTACTTAATGAAGTGTTCTTTATACTTCCGCGCGTCAGATTATATAGAATGCTTCATTTTGAAGCGTTCTTTATGTTATACGCGCCACAGACTATAAAAAACACTTCTTATGTGATTCGCGTCCAGAGTATAAAGAACACTTCCTACGGAAACGTTCTTTAAGATTTATTAAATTCCGGATAAAATTAATTTTATTCCCTCATTCAATACTCGGGCCATCGATTTTCTCTCTCTCTGCCACCGACAACCAAACCTCTCTTCTGCTTGTGGCTGCCATCCCTGCTTGTCGCCGGTGCTCTTAGCGTCGCCCTCCGCTGTCGCAAACCGCCAGGGTTGTTGCCGGTTACTGTCTGCCAGTTGTTTTACTTGTGACTGGCGAACAAACTGCATATATCCCGCGCCATTGCTCTTCATTCCTTCTCTGTTGATTTTTTTTATTTTCTATGTCGCACCTTATGCAGCAAATAATGCTCTGTGCTAGCTTTTCATTCTCTTTGGCGATTAGGTTTTGATTTTAGTGTCGCACATTTGTGAAGAATACATGCTATGCGCTTTGATTTTCTGATCGAATATAGTTTTTGATTTCTGTTACATATTGCTTTGCTAGCTCTTTCTGTCTGGCTAGATTATAGTTTTTTATTCCAATATAATGTCACACTGAATTTTGCAACCCTAACTACAGAAACTGATGAAAAAACAAGAGTAATTAGCTAACTATATATAGTTTTTAATTCTTTCTCTTGTGTTTGTGCTCCTCTGAAGTGGTAAATCATTGTGTGTTACTGCTACATCTCGCATAGCAGATTGATCAGGGTTGAAAGCATTTCGTTATGAAACCGGTAATAGGTCAAACCTATCTTCTGCTTGTGATAGTAAAGAGATAGGCGTCGATCATGCCAAGTTTTTATGGAATTTTTAATTATTGTTAGGTTTAAGTACTATGTCTAATATTCTGTTTGTGTTTGTGTTTCTATAGAGATTAATCATCAAATTAAGCTCGAGCGCACACCGGTTTGATTAATTGGAACCAGTAATATACTCGAACTTATCTATTAAAGATCTCAATAATTTTGCAATATAAAATTTTGATTTCCCTTGTCGCTTGTTGTGAAGAAACAATAGTAATTTTACTGGGAGTGGTCTCTCTCGATCGTAGCCCTAGGATGTTGTCTCTGGTGCCAGTCTCACAGTACGTACTTTTTAAATCCCTTGTATACAATATGCTAGGCGCTATCTCTAGGAATTTTACCTGTTTTTGCCATGTTTTTTTTAGCATAACCAGAATTGAGAGATTATATCTAGACATTATATCTTCATTCTTATATAATTTAAAGATATATAACATTAAATCTGCATTTTTGTCAGGTTAAAATGATTGTATGGTTGACTCGGTTTGAAAGGTAGACCGTACATGATTGTATTTTGGACCATGCATTTTGAAGCATGGGATTAGCAGAGTAACACAAAGGTCATGCCAAAAGTTTTCTAAATTTAATATGCGTTGATTAATTCTTTTAATAAACTAAAATGACTTTAACTTGTGCAAATGACACTTAACTTATTTTTTTTCATCACATTGCTGGAAAAAAACTTTGTAAACACTTGATGATCAAAAACACGTTTATTTTTCTCCTTCAGATATTATTACGGGTGGAGTACTGTGCCTATCTGTCTTCGATCTCCGGTCATCTTGTACTTCTTTAGATGACATACTCATAAGGTTAGAACTTCACTATTTTAAGAAAACCCGCACTTTTTGCTTAACAATAATAATTTTTGTTTGTCTATTTGTTAACATTCATTCGTCTTTCTTTGAATGACACTACAAAATTAAATCAAACATAGTTACCCGTCCACGATTTACCTAGTAGAGGTATATCTTGGATAGTCCTCGTCGAGACTATCAATCACATTCTATCTCTCCATTTAGGTTTCGAACATGTTTATAATATACTTTTATTGAAAAAATCAGTTGCATTTATGAAATACCCCAAACCTAAGTATGCTAAGTAAACATCAATTTATGATGAAATAAGGCTAAAACATGCCTTAGAAAGATTGGTAGACAATTTAAACCAAGGAAAACACAAAGAAACGCCATAAGGGCAATTTAAGCAAAAATGTGCTCTAAGCTTGGAGTGACTTTGATTAGCACCCAAATATCATTATAAGACCTTATTAACATGCTAATGGACATTTTAAATCAATTACCAAAGAAAACCAAGCTCAAAAACAAGCTTAAACACAAAATGTGCTTTAAGACTCCTTAAAGCACCTTTTTGAGAAATTGTCTTAGAAATGGGTTTTGAGTGGCTAAATGCCCATGATTACACCTTAATCAACATTTGTACTAATTAGTATCACATTAGGAAGCCTAAATCAATGAGAAACCAAAAATTTCACAATTTGTGCACAAATTTGTGAATAGTGCTAAATAGTGCCTAGTTTAAGCTTTAGTCAACATAAGTCAATAAGATGGTCAACCAAGACCACAAATAACTCATTAATGAAGGGGGGGGGGGGGGGGGGGCGGTTTTTACATGGTGAGTCACCATAAGTAGCCAGCAACTAAAGGAAAAGAAGAGGAAATGAGAGAAAGTTACTATTTGCTTTTAAAAGGTAAAATATCTTACATTTAGCCTACCTTCTCTCCTCTTCTTCATTCTTTCTTCTTCTTCCACGGTTTTCTTCATCTTCTTCACCCTCTCAAACCGTGAGAACCAGCTCCATACTTGCTCCACCTTGCTTTGTCCATAACTTGCTCATTTTAGCTCCAAATCAAAAACTAAACACATATTATTCTTAGTTAGCTCAAGCTCTAGCCTTCAATCTTTCCAAAATTCCAAAGCTTCATTTTGGTGCCAAGGAAAAACGCCATTAAAGGGGGAAAAACTAGCTTGAGGTGTTCACCGTCTTCTCCATTCATTCAAGGTAAGGAAATGTAAGAAAAACTAAGTTTCCATCTGAAATACCCCAAACCTAAGTATGCTAAGTGAACATCAAATTAGGATGTAGTAGGGCTAAAATATGCCTTAGAAAGATTGGTAGACAATTTTAACCAAGGAAAACACAAGAAAATGCCTTAAGGCAATCAGGGCAAAACGTGCTCTAAGCTTGGAGAGACTTGGGTGAGTACCCAAATATCATGATAAGACCTTAGTAATATCCTAATGGTCATTTTAAATCAATTAGCAAAGGAAACCAAGCTTGAAAACAAGTTAAAACACAAAATGTGCTTTAAGAGTCTTAAAGCACATTTTGAGAATTGTCTTAGAATTGAGTTTTGAGTGGCTAAATGTCCATCATTACTCTTTAATCAACATGTGTACTAATTAGTATCACATTAGGAGGTCTAAATCAATGGGAATCAAAATTTCCCGATTATGTGCCTTGATTAGTGAATAGTAACTATTTAGTGACTAGTTTAAGTTTTAATCAATATAAGTCAATTAATTGGTCAACAAAGACCATGTTAGCCTTATATTAAGAGGGTGGCCGGTTTTTATGTGGGGAGTCACCACATGAGTCATCAAATGAGAAAGGAAAAGAAGAGATAAGTAAAGAAGTTACTATTTGCTTTATTAAAGCAAATATCTTACCTTAGCCTACCTTTTCTTTCTCTCTCTTCATTTCTCTTCTCCACACGATTTCTTCTTCTCTTCTTTTGCTCCAAACCGAGAGAGCTTCATTCATGGGGTGCTCCACCTTCAATCACTTGCCAAATACAACTCCAAGCTCCAAATCCAAAACAAATTGCATATTTGTCTTAGTTAGGTCAAGACCTATCTTTCTATCTTTTCAAATCTTTCAAAGCTCCATTTTGGTGCCATGAGAAAACTCCATTGATGGAGGAAAATCAAGTTTGAAGAGCTCATTAGCTTCTCCATTCTCTTAAGGTAAAGAAAATGTAAGAAAAACCATGTTTCCATCACTTCTTGTACATGGCCGAAAATTCCTTCTCATGGGGCTATGTTTTTTATGCCTTGTTCTAGCTTGATTTATTCACCAAGGACTAGTGGAGGTCCTATTCCATTCAGTGCCAAAGTCTACCTTGAGACTTCAAAAGGTAATCATCCACTTTTTATGCCTTAGAACACATTTCTAACCTAGGTTTTCATTCCTTGAGGTTAGTGCATTGTTTAGTACTTATATGAGTCCTTGAATATTGATTAGAACCTTGTCAAGGGGAATTTAAGTGGTGGCCGAGATCTATGCAAGAAGAAGGCCTAAGGAGGAGATTAAGATAAGCTTGAGAAAACAAGGTAAAATGCTTACCTAATGGTGGTTTAAGATTAAGGAATGAGTTTTAGATGAATACCAATGTGGCTTAGAGCTTACATTGTGCATTGGTTATATAACCTAAGGAAAAAGAACTTAAACGAGCTTATGAACTTGTGACTAAGGAGCTAATGAGAATGAGTTAGTAATATAAGTTTAAGGTGGATTTTAAGAGCATTATACTACTATGGGATTGATGAGTGTATTTACAGGTTGAAAGCTTATATATGTGGGAAATTCAGTGTTTAAGTTTAAGTCATTTAAGGGCCTAAGAGCCATGTCATTTAAGAGCCTTAGTGCTATGCAATTTAAGATTATTGCAATATATTGAGTTTGTTGTGAATGAGTTGGTTTGAGTGATGAGATATGATGAGAAGACCTTGATGTGTGTGAGATGGTTGAATGAGGAAAATATGTGTTTGGGCATGATAAGATACTAGAGGAGCTATGGCGAAATTTGAGTAGAAAAAAAAGTGTTTAAGTGGTAGTGGTGAGCTAATATGCCCTAGGGTTTACTAGGGAGCATGAAAAAAAATTGGGTGGAAATGAGTTGACTAAGGAGTTCTTGAGGTTTAGGATGACCTAGAGATGTCTAGGAGGAATTAGAGGAATGGTGAGTGTTTTGAACACACAAAATTATGAGATGAGGAATATAAGACTTGAGCATAAGTTTAAGGAGAAGGTGTAATGATTAAGGTGATTGAGTATATCCTAAGGGAGTTTAATGACTAAGGAAGTACTAGGAATGTTCTATAGGTTGTCTTGATGAAAAGGGTGAAGTTAAGGTATTTATAATGACTTAGGTATCACCATGGAAGATTTAAGAATCAAGAGAATGTATTTGAGTATTTAGGACTTAGGCAAATGTTGGTGCCAACTAGGAAGGAAACAATGTGATGATGATGGAAGTTTAAACTTGTTAAGGAACTTTAAGTAAATGCATAAAAGGATTTTAGATAGTGAGAGATGCTTGGGAGATGATGTTATAGTGGTGAAGAAAACATTTGGCATGGTGGTTACATTAGGTATGAACCACCACCTAGAAACCTAGAGGAAAGCATTACAAGTGTTAGCATTATTACAAGGAAAATGCATAAGGACTAAGGTGTATCTTGGTGAATGATTTAATGTGTTTTGAGGAGGGCTTAAGGAGTATTTGAGGTGCCCAAATGAGGTTATAACATATTAGGATATATGAGGAGAAGTTTGGAATTGAAAGAGGCAATTTAAGAGGAAGGTCTGTAGAGGACCGACCCAGGGTCCGACCCAGTGTTGGGTCGGTCGGGCCAAGTTAAGCCAGCCGGAATGCCTCTGGACTGGACCGACCGACCCAAGGGTTTGGGTCGGTCGGTCTAGCTCTGGGTCGGTCGGATGGGTTTCAAGAGACGGAAGAGTTTCTGTAATGGACCGACCCAGGGGTAGGGTCGGTCGGTGGGTCGGTCGACCCTTAACACTTAGAAAAAAAAAGAAATTTTGAATTCTAAGAATGGCAATGGTAATAAGGTATGCCTTTGGTAGGGTAGTACTGATTGAGACCCTAAGAACTTAAGAGATTAAGTTAAGTTAAGTATAAACTTGAAAGTTTAAGATTAAGTTGTAAGACTTAAGAGGTGTTAGGTTGGAGTCATTAAGGGTTAAGTAAGTTAAGCAAGTTAAGTAAGTTAAGTAGTTGAATTAAGTTAAGTGATTAACAACCTAAAACTGAATGAATGTTTTAGGACTTGGAAATTGGACTCCGGAAGAGATTAAGCAACTGAACGGCCAACGGTGAACGGTACAGTTGTTTCTTCTTGTGACCTGCTTGCTAACGAGGTGTCCCTCGGCTTGTGTGCTATTTGTTTTGTGTGCTCACTAACAAGATAAAGCATGCAACCGGAACATATTATATATATATTGTATTGTTTGTGTGATGTTTGAAAACTAACACAACATACCGTGAGAACTTACTAACCAATGCTTAGTAAGGAATTGAGTGAGACTAAGGAACGCCCCCTAATGAGGGACGATATGAACCGAAAGAGGTTAACCAACAAACAGGGTTTTGAGATAACTACTAACTGGAACTTGAGTGAGGAACCCGGGACCGATCTCCGGTCATGCATGCTAAGGAAAAGGGGGTCGTTATCTATAGTAGATTCGACCTCCGATTAAGGACTTGTCTTCGGACTTGTTGCCTAGGGCCGGTTGCCGGCTCAGCTACGCTGGACTCCCGTCCAGAGTAGGTGGCATTAAGATGGTGCGGTGGGATCACCTAAATCCCAGGTTCGAATTAGATACGGCCAATCCCTTCCAGGAAAGGTTTGTATATAGAGATTAAGATTGGGATTAAGATTAAGATTAAGGTAAGATTAAGTTAAGTTACAATCATTCCTTTTTAAAGGATGATTTGTATTGTTAAGTTTAAGAGTAAGGTAAGGTTAAGATAAGTTGCAACCATTCCTTTCTAAAGGATGGTTTTGTATCATTAAGATTAGGATAAGCTACATCCACTCCTTATTAAAGGGTGGTTGTTTCTAAGATTAAGATAAGACTAGATTAAGAGGGAACATTACTTAAGGAGTTAAATGACTAACTCTCTAATTAAGGGAACGCATTTAAGTCGTTCATTGTGTGTGAACTTTGATTGTTCATATCTGAGTTGTTGTTTACTGCACTTTCTATTATGTTATGCATCTAATCAACCTCCATGCTATCGACAATTAGTCGTCGTAGCCACGTTAGCTTGGGGCCATGAGGGATCGTACCAGCATTCGTGCTGACCCCCTTTGGGGGCTGTTTTTACTACACAGGTACATCAGAAGGCGGCCGTCGCAAGAGTAAGAAGAGGATACAACTGTTAAGGGTTTAGTGTGGCCTACGAGTTGTGCATGTACACTCGTATGGCAATTTGAGTTAGTAGATGTATAGGATGTGAGCGGATTGTAAGAAGGATATGTATATGGTTAAGATTGTTGTACTAATGTTCGGTATATTCTGTAGTCAGACCGTGGCAAGGTCCTGGATTGTAAAGAATTCCGCTGTGACATGTATGTATATATGCTGTTAAGTTGCGAGACCACAATTGGATTAAGTTGGGGTGTTACAAAATGGTATCAGAGCGTAGTTACGCTCTGAAGACAAGAAATACCGAACTTAGGAGAATATTGAGGTTGAGATTGAGTTATGGGTTAGGGTTGAGAGATAGAGTGAGAGGTGCGTTAGTCAGGACTTCCCGGGGTTTACCGACATCTATAGTACCTAGGCCCGCCCTCCACATCCCTAACCCTGAATATGTGGAACAAACGCCAGAGGAGAAGAAAGCCTTCTCTTACTCGGGGAAACCCGATCTGGCAGTTAGCTAACAGTAAGCAATAGAGAAACATCTTGTGGCATAACAGTTAAGGAGAACTGGGATTTTTTTTAATGGAGCGCATTGGCGAAACAGGCGCTACCAATGGAACCTTACCAGTAAAGATCGGTAATTACCGGCAACATGGGTCGACATGCTACGCAGTCGAAATAACCCGCAATACCAATGGTAAGGAAAGCACTACGAGTGCAATGGATAATGAAATGATGAGAGACATGAGTACCAGACAGTGGTCCGAAGGGGCATAACAGCAGGATAATACCAAGCATGAGGATTGAGATTACTGGAAGTCCAGTTAAGAACCGGGAACTCCAAACCCCGTACAATGAAATTGCAACCTGCCCGACATAACACGGACAACGGTGGAAACACATATAAATTGTGTACCGAAATAGGACTACGATGTAGTGCCTAAAGGAGAATCATTACTCAGTAACCACAACAAAATGTGTGGAGACAAGAGCGAGGATTAAGACATAAGAAAGTAATAAGGGGGTTCCCTCAGGAAGAGGAACGCCCTGGTAGATGACAGTATTGTCAAACAACAAGGAAACTGTCGGGTGGTCGGTTATCCAAATAAGAGATTATCGAAGGAGTCCCGAGGACTACCAATTACATGGAAATTAGAAGGAAGTGTCACTACCGATGTACCTTGTACCAATAGCCCATCCTGCATGGCTCAAAGGACTACCCCCACAGAGCGGGCATAGTCGAGCCGAACAAACTGATGAATGACAGCTAGTACTGTTCGTCTAAATCATTAACACCCAAGTATGATTGATCATCAACGGGTGGCATAGTCAACGGAAGTTGAACGAAACGTTGAGATGGAAGTATAAGATGACTGGATGATATCCAACTTGGACACCTTAAGGCAAACGCCTAATACGAACTAACCTTGACTATTAAAAGACATAATCTAGTAAAATGATAGATTTTCAAGGACATTAAATAACCTCAGATCACCTGAACAACTTCCCTAGTAGGAAGCAGGATGCAGCAACTTATCATGAAATCCGATACTACATTTAGTATGTAACCTAACGGTGGATTGTGCTCAAAGACCAGGATCTTATAGGGATGACCTGCAGATGAGTAAGAGTACAAATAATGAACTGAGACCATTACATTAAGAGCCTACGAGCCAAGGATGTTAACCACATCGGAGCCCGAGGCGCAATAAGTATAAGAGAGCTTGTTTAAGCCACGAAGGGACTACAATTTGTAGATATAAACGGTTACCAACCTATAACTTAGATTGGGAAGAAACATTACCATGAGAATATTGAGATAATGCTAAGGACAGGAGCGGAGAACGAACCATGCCTTTTAGGGTGGGGATACTCTCCTTGTTGTGAGGCCATGAGTGGGAATGAACCCCTCAAAAGGCTTTCACATATCAGTGATAAAATACACTTTATTTAGAAAATGGAAACTACGACCTTGAGATCACCTTAGAACATACCAGATACACTTGAGTAATAAGGAAGTCGCACAGATAGACCCCATATCCACACCCAAGATGTAAGAATTAGTAATGGTCAGAGATTAAACATTGTGACTGCACTTGTGGCACGTCAATTAATCATGCTCAGAAGAGCTTGTGATTCAGTGGATGAATTCTTCAGTAGTCTCATTAAACTACATGGTAGATAATATCACTAAGGATGAAAAAAGCGAAAGAAATACCCTACTTACGAATCTGAGATTGGAGCATAACATCTTCATATCAAGAGTCAACTATTTACAACACGGTACGACAACCGCCAATACCGGAATGAGAGAACTCCCAGTGTGTTTACACCAAGAAGGGATTGATTATAAGGTAAGACATTAAATAATGAGTAAGGGTTGCACCACTAATGGGCAACATGGTAAGGGCCAACTACCATGATAGTAGTGGTCGTGAGTACAATAGTTAAAAAGGTGGATTAAGTCATGGTGCACGGTAAGGCGACCATTATGTATGAGCCTCAAATATGACACTGAGGCAATTAGATTTATGAGTTAAGACCAGTATAATTAGGAAATAAATGGTAGACAAACTGAGCATTGATGCCAGTAGCCTGGACCTGGTTAGGTAAGATTTCACAGAATCACACCATCCATTCCTTAGGAACTGAAGTGCATTCTTAGTAGCATAAATATGAGGAACGGATAAGAGGCTCTACGAAAGAGACCTCAGATATTAAGTGACCGAATCAGTACGGGATACAGAAAGAGCTAGAGCATACAATACCAAGAACACAATAATGGATTTCCTTTGATTAACTTCAAGAAGAACAATAAATGTTATTATGGAACGATGAAAGAGGAGAATCGACAACGGAATACTTTCATAAATTAGCAATAGCTAAACGTGTGACGGACACTACTACGAGTTACTAAAACGAGACGTGGGACGACTGCACCCCACAGGGCTTGCAGGCCTGACACGCTCATTTATGAGTTAGTTGGGTAAGTAGTAATGTACCAGTAAGGTACCCCCATGCATGTAGACTAGTAGGTGTAAGGACACGGGAGGTAGTCGACTCCGTACCACGGACAACGACGCAGATCACACAAGAGCAGCTACTACCACAAACAGTCAAAAGAAGAATTCAGTTGAACCAGCAACGCAGGAATCAGAGAACAAATAATTAAGGACTATGAAGTGCGAAGCACGAATTGTTAAGTACAGACATTGGACTGTCTTAAGATGTAAGAGATTAGACTGTAAACGCGATATGCACTAAACAGTATTTCAGACTAAGAATCATCCTCAAACCAAAGGTCATTGGGGAGAACATTTAGACATTCGAGAAAAACACTAAGAGTATGAGCGCAAGATCTTCAAGGAGAATGGATAGACGAGTTACAACTCATTAAGGCCGTGTATATATAAAGATAACACGTGTCCATTGAGACAATAAGCTAAGATTATCAGAGTCGCGCAGCGGAAGCTAGCAGACCACTACTTTAAGATTAGACAAACTAAGTTAAGAATACGGTATAAGTACCGTTAAGAATCCTCGATACAGAGACTTAGTCACTTCAGATCAAATATAAGTAGATAGATGACATGGAAGCTAGAATGCTTGGTGAGAATTAGACATCTTGACTTATGTTCAAGAATGTGATGGTGTTGATTAACGTGGCGTAATCCATTTTAAGGGGGGTAGAGCGAGAACCGCTTAGCGTATGTTTGTGTACTGAGTACATAACTACGGTGTGCATAGCACAAAATAACTTGAGAATATGTTTTACATAAACATTTTGAGATAATTATGGTTATTGCACACAGAAGATGTGAATACCATACATATTAAGTACCTATCTTGTTAACTACTCCGGTGTGAGTACAAGTTAAGAGAATTAAGGAAGAGGATTAAGTAGATTAGGAGACTTATGAAATAAGGAATATATGAGGTATGAGTCGATATGAGACTGGTGTGGGATAAGAATAAGATAACACTATGAATATCATTTGATATGAGTATGAGGAATAAGATAGTATGCTATGTGGTATGAGACAGTGGAAGTTGGTATGAGACTGATATAGAATTTAGTAGGAATTTAAGTCTTGAGGTAATTACTAAGAGATGAATTGGGAATGTTTATGGACTGAGTCCACTTTGGAGATGTTTGATGATGATTAGAAGAACAAAAAAAAAGATAGAATTGGACATTAGTGAATTTATCTGATGTTTGAAAATGACGTGGGAGTTGGAACTTGATTTTCTAGGGATCAAGGGAAACCGAACACAAATTGGAGTGGAAGGATGGTTCTACACTGATGCTGATCACATCAGGTTAGGATTATTCCTGAAACTCCCTACCAGTGGTCACAATTAATCACACTAAGGATAGGGACCTTGGGATAAAATGAAATTGGAGTTGCTTGTATTTTTAATTAGAGGAATTATTCCTCACATGACCTCGTAAAAAGGATTACCTTCTTACTGAGTCTCGCCCATGAGAGTCGAGGACGCACGAGCCTTTGTCTTCGGACCGGTGACATGGGGAGAGCAGCGTGTTTTGGTATTCTGGCCCATGGTTGACGAGGACGAATGAGCCATTGTCTACGGACCGTTGACATGGGAGAATACGTTGGAAGTTATGTGAATGTTTTAATCATCAAAAGGAACAAAAGGAATTTTGAGTGCTACACATGCTTAACATGTTGTTGTGATATTTAAGTATAAGAATATGGTGGATCCAGATCCAATGAGATTAAGTATACATGAGTATGATCTATATGATCTAAGGAATGAGGTAAGACATGCATTCTAATAGAAAGATGCATGGGAACTTTGGGACAAAGTTCTTTTGGGGGGTAGATTGAAATACCCCCAAACCTAAGTATGCTAAGTGAACATCAAATTAGGATGTAGTAGGGCTAAAATATGCCTTAGAAAGATTGGTAGACAATGTTAACCAAGGAAAACACAAGAAAGTGC
Organism: Limonium bicolor; assembly: GCA_023374045.1. NCBI lineage: Eukaryota > Viridiplantae > Streptophyta > Magnoliopsida > Caryophyllales > Plumbaginaceae > Limonium > Limonium bicolor. The sequence continues at coordinate 178,107,528 of CM041776.1, read as the reverse complement.
CTTAAGGCAATCAGGGCAAAACGTGCTCTAAGCTTGGAGAGACTTGGGTGAGTACCCAAATATCATTAAGACCTTAGTATATCCTAATGGTCATTTAAATCAATTAGCAAAGGAACCAACTTTAAAACAGTTTAAAACACAATGTGGCTTTAAGAAGTCTTAAAGCATTTTTAGAAATTGTCTTAGATTGAGTTTTGAGTGGCTAAATGTCCATCATTACTCTTTAATCAACATGTGTACTAATTAGTATCACATTAGGAGGTCTAAATCAATGGGAAATCAAAAATTTCCCGATTATGTGCCTTGATTAGTGAATAGTAACTATTTAGTGACTATTTAAGTTTTAATCATATAAGTCAATTAATTGGTCAACAAAGACCATGTTAGCCTTATATTAAGAAGGGTGGCCGGTTTTTTAATGTGGGGAGTCACCACATGAGTCATCAAATGAGAAAGGAAAAGAAGAGATAAGTAAAGAAGTTACTATTTGCTTATTAAAGCAAATATCTTACCTTAGCCTACCTTTTTTCTCTCTCTCTCTTCATTTCTTCTCCACCGATTTCTTCTCTCTTCTTTTTGCTCCAAACCGAGAGATCTTCATTCATGGGTGCTCCACTTCAATCACTTGCCACCAATACAACTCCAAGCTCCAAATCCAAACAAATTGCATATTTGTCTTAGTTAGGTCAAGACCTATCTTTCTATCTTTTCAAATCTTTCAAAGCTCCATTTGGGTGCCATGAGAAAACTCCATTGATGGGAGGAAAATCAAGTTTGAAGAGCTCATTAGCTTCTCCATTCTCTTAAGGTAAAGAAATGTAAGAAAAACCATGTTTCCATCACTTCTTGTACATGGCCGAAAATTCCTTCTCATGGGGCTATGTTTTTATGCCTTGTTCTAGCTTGATTTATTCACCAAGGACTAGTGGAGGTCCTATCCATTCAATGCCAAAGTCTACCTTGAGACTTCAAAGGTAATCATCCACTTTTACTGACCTTAGAACACATTTCTAACCTAGGTTTTTTCATTCCTTGAGGTTAGTGCATTGTTTAGTACTTATATAGTCCTTGAATATTGATTAGAACCTTGTCAAGGGGAATTTAGTGGTGGCCGAGATCTATGCAAGAAGAAGGCCTAAGGAGGAGATTAAGATAAGCTTGAGAAAACAGGTAAAATGCTTACCTAATGGTGGTTTAAGATTAAGGAATGAGTTTTAGATGAATACCAATGTGGCTTTAGAGCTTACAAATTGTGCATTGGGTTATATAACCTAAGGAAAAGAACTTTAACGAGCTTATGAACTTGTGACTAAGGAGCTAATGAGAATGAGTTAGTAATATAAGTTTAAGGTGGATTTTAAGACATTATAACTACTATGGGATTGATGAGTGTATTTACAGGTTGAAAGCTTATATATGTGGAAATCAGTGTTTAAGTTAAGTCATTTAAGGGCCTAAGAGCCATGTCATTTAAGAGCCTTAGTGCTATGCAATTAGATTATTGCAATATATTGAGTTTTGTTGTGAATGAACTAGTTGGTGTGAGTGATGAGATATGATGAGAAGAACTTGATGTGTTTAGATGTTTGAATGAGGAAAAATAATGTGTTTGGGCATGATAAGATACTAGAGGAGCTATGGCGAAATTGTAGTAGAAACAAGTGTTTAAGTGGTAGTGGTGAGCTAATATGCCCTAGGGTTTACTAGGTAGCATGAAAAGAAAATTGGGTGGAAATGAGTTGACTAAGGAGTTCTTGAGGTTTTAGGATGACTAGAGATGTCTAGGAGGATTTAGAGGAATGGGTGATTGTTTTGAACACACCAAATTATGAGATGAGGAATATAAGACTGAGCATAAGTTTAAGAGAAGTGTATGATTACGGTGATTGAGTATATCCTAAGGAGTTTAATGACTAAGGAAGTACTAGGAATGTTTTATAGGTTGTCTTGATGAAAAAGGGTGAAGTTAAGGTATTATAATGACTTAGGTATCACCATGGAAGATTAAGAATCAAGAGAATGTATTTGAGTATTTAGGTGACTTAGGCAAATGTTAGTGCATAACTAGGAAGGAAACAATGTGATGATGATGGAAGTTTAAACTTGTTAAGGAACTTTAAGTAAATGCATAAAAGATTTTAGATAGTGAGAGATGCTTGGGAGATGATGTATAGTGGTGAAGAAAACATTTGGCATGGTGGTTACATTAGGTATGAACCACCACCTAGAAACCTAGAGGAAAGCATTACAAGTGTTAGCATTATTACAAGGAAAATGCATAAGGACTAAGGTGTATCTTGGTGAATGATTTAATGTGTTTGGAGGAGGGCTTAAGGAGTATTTGAGGTGCCAAATGAGGTTATAACATATTAGGATATATGAGGAGAAGTTTGGAATTGAAAGAGGCAATTTAAGAGGAAGGTCTGTAGAGGACCGACCCAGGGTCCGACCCAGTGTTGGGTCGGTCGGGCCAAGTTAAGCCAGCCGAAATGCCTCTGGACTGGACGACCCAGAGGGTTTGGGTCGGTCGGTCTAGCTCTGGGTCGGTCGGATGGGTTTCAAGAGACGGAAGAGTTTCTGTAATGGACCGACCCAGGGGTAGGGTCGGTCGGTGGGTCGGTCGACCCTTAACACTTAGAAAAAAAAAAAGAAATTTTGAATTCTAAGAATGGCAATGGGTAATAAGGTATGCTTTGGTAGGGTAGTACTGATTGAGACCCTAAGAACTAAGAGATTAAGTTAAGTTAAGTATAAACTTGAAAGTTTAAGATTAAGTTGTAAGACTTAAGAGGTGTTAGGTTGGAGTCATTAAGGGTTAAGTAAGAGTTAAGCAAGTTAAGTAAGTTAAGTAAGTTGAATTAAGTTAAGTGATTAACAACCTAAAACTGATGATGAATGTTTTAGGACTTGGAAATTGGACTCCAGAAGAGATTAAGCAACTGAACGGCCAACGGTGAACGGTACAGTTGTTTCTTCTTGTGACCTGCTTGCTAACGAGGTGTCCCTCGGCTTGTGTGCTATTTGTTTTGTGTGCTCACTAAACAAGATAAAGCATGCAACCGGAACATATTATATATATATTGTATTGTTGTGTGATGTTTGAAAAACTAACACAACATACCGTGAGAACTACTAACCAATGCTTAGTAAGGAATTGAGTGAGACTAAGGAACGCCCCTAATGAGGGACGATTGAACCGAAAGAGGTTAACCAACAAACAGGGTTTTGAGATAACTACTAACTGGAACTTGAGTGAGGAAACCCGGGACCGATCTCCGGTCATGCATGCTAAGGAAAAGGGGGTCGTTATCTATAGTAGATTCGACCTCCGATTAAGGACTTGTCTTCGGACTTGTTGCCTAGGGCCGGTTGCCGGCTCAGCTACGCTGGACTCCCGTCCAGAGTAGGTGGCATTAAGATGGTGCGGTGGGATCACCTAAATCCCAGGTTCGAATTAGATACGGCCAATCCCTTCCAGGAAAGGTTTGTATATAGAGATTAAGATTGGGATTAAGATTAAGATTAAGGTAAGATTAAGTAAGTTACAATCATTCCTTTTTAAAGGATGATTTGTATTGTTAAGTTTAAGAGTAAGGTAAGGTTAAGATAAGTTGCAACCATTCCTTTCTAAAGGATGGTTTGTATCATTAAGATTAGGATAAGCTACATCCACTCCTTATTAAAGGGTGGTTGTTTCTAAGATTAAGATAAGACTAAGATTAAGAGGGAACATTACTTAAGGAGTTAAATGACTAACTCTCTAATTAAGGGAACGCATTTAAGTCGTTCATTGTGTGTGAACTTTGATTGTTCATATCTGAGTTGTTGTTTACTGCACTTTCTATTATGTTGTGCATCTAATCAACCTCCATGCTATCGACAATTAGTCGTCGTAGCCACGTTAGCTTGGGGGCCATGAGGGGATCGTACCAGCATTCGTGCTGACCCCCTTTGGGGGCTGTTTTTACTACACAGGTACATCAGAAGGCGGCCGTCGCAAGAGTAAGAGAGAGGATACAGCTGTTTGTTAAGGGTTAGTGTGGCCTACGAGTTGTGCATGTACACTCGTATGGCAATTTGAGTTAGTAAGATGTATAGGATGTGAGGGGATTGTAAGAAGGATATGTATATGGTTAAGATTGTTGTCTAATGTTCGGTATATTCTGAAGTCAGACCGTGGCAAGGTCCTGGATTGTAAAGAATTCCGCTGTGACTGTGTATGTATATATGCTGTTAAGTTGCGAGACCACACATTGGATTAAGTTGGGGTGTTACACCATCACTTTCCCTTCATAACCGAAAACCATCTTCTTATGGGACCTTGTTTTATCCCTTATTCTAGCTTGATTTTATTCTCCAAAGACTTGAGGAGGTCTTTCCTTGCTTCATTATGAAAGCCATTCCAAAATTCAAAGGTAAACATACACTTTTAAGCTTTAAAACACATTTTTAACCTAGGTTTTATTCCTTAAGGATAGTGTATTGTTTAGCACTCATTAGAGCCATTGGATATTGATTAGAACATTGGCAAGGGAAGTTTAAGTGGTGACCGAGATTGTTCAAGGGAAAAGACTAAGGAGGAAAGTTGAGAAGCTTGCAAAAGAGCAAGGTAAATGTCTTGCCTTAAGGTGTTTTAATAAATTAAGGGATGAGATTTAGATAAGTACTAATGTAGCTTAAAGCTTACATTATGTAATGGGTTATATAACCTAGGAAAAAGAATTTAAACAAGCTTGTGAACTTGTGACTAAGGAACCAATGGGAATGAGTTAGTAAGATAAGCTTAAGGTGAATTAAGAGAACATTTATGTTGCTATGGGAGCATTGTTGTGTGTATTTGCAGGTTGAAAGCTTTTATATGTGGGAAATTCAGTGTTTAAGTTTAAGTCATTTAAGGTCCTAAGAGCCATGTCATTTAAGAGCCTTAATGCAATGCAATTTAAGATTATTGCACTATATTGAGTTTGTTGTGAATGAGTAGATTTGGGTGAGAACATTTGATGGGAAAGGATATAATGTGTGTGAGATGATTGAATGAGAAAAACAATGCATTTGGGCATGACGATATAATAAAGAAGCCATGGCAAAATTTGAGTAGGAAACAAGTGTTTAAGTGGTGGTTGTGAATTAGTATGACCTAGGATTTACTAGGAGTCATTAAAAGGGATTTGAGTGGAAATGAGTTAACTAACGAGTTCTTGAGGATTTGAATGATCTAGAGTTGTCTAGGAGGAATTAGAGGATGGTGGGTGTATTGAACACACCAAAGTCATGGTATGAGGAATGGTAAGACTTGTGCAAAATTTGGAGGAAAAGGTGTATAATGCTTTAAGATGATTTAGGCATGAACTAGGGAATATAACAATGAGAGTTTTGGGAAGCGTGTAAGCGGTGATGATGCTAGTAGTGGACTAATAAGGTTTAGTTTAGATGGTAATGAGTGGACTTGGGTGATGGAGGTGAAAATTGTAGGAGAATGTTGTAAATTGTCAAGGAAAATGACTAGGAATGTATAAGAGTGTATAACCATGAGAATGGTGAGTAAATTGAGAAAAAGAGATGAAGATGTCTAAGAGGGACTAGGGGATCCCATGGTGAATTTAAAGCACCAAAACCATGGTGAAGGAAGCTGGGGAACTTGTACAAAGTTTGAAGGAAAAATAAGGTATAATGACTTGCAAGGATGTAAGCATGTGCTAGATTATATAGAGCTTTGAGAAGTTTGAGTAAAGCAAGTGGGTATGCATGATGAGGCTTGCGGAGTAGTTAAGATGGTTGTGAAGATACACTTTGGTTAGTTGAAGTTTTGGACAAGATTTACATGTCGGAAGTGTAAGGAATTAAATTATAAGTGTTAAGAGTTTAGTAAGAACTTGAATAATGATCAAGGAAATTGGAGATGAGTTGATCCATGATTAGGAGGATTTTAGGTGCTTAAATGGTGTTAGAATATGTGTGAATACATGGGGAAAGATTGGAAGAAGATTGGACAAAAGAACAAAAGTGGAAAGAGGTTCAAAACTGTAAAATTTGACAATTTAAAATGTGGTCCGGGACTTGGTCCTTGGATAAAGTCCCGGACCAGCATTTAAAACAGGTCGAGAATGTACCCAGGGACTGGTCTAGGACCTTGGGTAAGTACCAAGTCCCGGACCATAGCTAAAATGTGGCCGAGAGTAAGGACAGACATTGGTCCGGGACCTTAGGTCCGGACCATGTCCCGGACCAGGGCAATTTACAAAGAAAATGTGTTTTTAAGGTGGTAAATGGAGGGGGCTTGTTGGGTAATGTTATTATAAGGTTGTTAAGAGTTGTTTGGTGGAGTTTTAAGGCCATTGGAGGTGTGAACAAGTGTGAGTTAAAATGAGAAGTAAGTAACATAAGAGGTTAAGCTTAAACTACAATGACTTAGTGGTATTTAGTTGGAAATCATTAGTGATTAAGTAAGCTAGGTTAATTAAAAGTAATTAACCACCCAATTCGATCAATGTTTTAGGGTTTGAGAATTTGGACTCTGGAAGAGAGTAAGCAACCGAACGACCAACGGTGAACGGTACAGTCTTCTTGTGACCTGCTTGCTAACGTGGTGTCCCTCGGCTTGTGTGCTATATGTTTTTGTGTGCCCACTAAACAAGATAAAGCATGCAACCGGAATATTATGTTTATTGTATTGTTGTGTGATGTTTGAAAACTAACACAACTTACCGTGAGAACTTACTAGCTAATGTTTAGTAAAGAATTGTGTGAGATTAAGGAACACTCCCAAATATTGTTTTCTTAGTAACCGAAAGAGGTTAAATAACAAACATTAACTTGACACTTTCTACTAACTAGAACTTGGGGGGAGTGAGGAATCCGGAATGGTACCGGCACATGTGTATTGGGGGAAGTCGGTATCCTTATCAAATACCGTCTTCTAAATATGACTTGTCCTCGGACTCGTCGCCTAGAGTCAACATATAGACTCGACCTCCTCGGACTTCTTGTTTTAGGAGGGAGGCATACTGAGATGGTGTGGTGGGATCTACCTAAATGCCCAACTAATTCTAACAAATATTGTTTATGTAAACCAGTGGAGCTGATAACTCATTGGTTTGGGTTACGTGACCCGACAGATAAACAATGAATTAAGGAACAACCATTCTAATTAAAGAACGATTGACTTTTGAGATAAGAACTGAGATAAGATTGAGATAAGGTTTGAGTAAGATGCAACCATTTCTATTTAAAGATTGGTTTGTATTCTTAGACTAAGATAAGCTACAACCATTTCTATTTAAAGAATGGTTTGTATTCTAAGACTGAGGTAAGGATTAAGATTAAGGTAAGATAAGGTTGGACTATGATTAAGAGGAAACATAACTTAAGGAGTTAAAATTGACTCACTAATTAAGGGAACACATTTAAGTCGTTCATTGTGTTTGAACTTTGATTGTTCATATTTGGCTTGTTGTTTATTGCACTTTCTATTATGTTGTGCATCTAATCAACCTCCATGCTATCGATATTAGTCGTCGTAGCCACGTTAGCTGGGGGCCATGAGAGGATCATACCAACAATTTTGCTGACCCCCTTTGGGGGTTGTTTTTATTTCGCAGGTGAACGTCAGAAGGCGACCGTCATGAGAGTAAGATGGGGTAGATGTAGTACGGGTTTAAGTACGACCTACGAGTTGTGCATGTACTCTCGTATGGCAATTTGAGTTAGTAAGTTGTATAAGATGTGAGGAGATTGTAAGATTGTTATGTAATTGGTTAAGGCTTGTAAGTTCTAATGTTCGGTATATTCGGGTCCATCAGACCGTAGCTGCTAGATCTTGGAGATTGTGGTAAGCCTAGTTGGTCACGTGGGTGACTAATGGCGGTAACACCAATTGTTGTAAGAAATCCGCTGCAAAGTTAATATAAGTGAATGGAGGTTTATGACTTAAGTACGACGTTTTGAATTGGGGTGTTACAAAAAGTGGCATCAGAGCGACAGGAATTACCGAACTAGGAGAATACTGAGGTTGAGTTTGAGATATGGGTTAAGGGTTGAGAGATAGAGTGAGAGGTGCGTTAGTTAGGACTTCCCGGTGCTTACCGGATATCCATAGTACCTAGACCCGCCCTCCACATCCCTAACCCTGAATACGTGGAACAAACGCCAGAGAGAAGAAAGCCTTCTCTTACTCGGGGAAACCCGATCTGGTAGTTAATAAACGGTAAGCAATACAAGAAACATCTTGTCGTACAACAGTTTATAAAAACTTGGAGGTTTTTATTGGAGCGCAACATGGAAATAGGTGCTACCAACGGAATTCTACCAATAAGAGAACAGAAATTACCGGCAACATGGGTCGACATGCTACACAGTCGAGTTACCCCGCCATATCAATGATAAGAAAAGCACTACAAGTGCAATAGAGAGGAAAAGATAAGTGACAGGGATACCGGACAGTGGTCCGAAAGAGCATAGCAGTGGGATAATACAAAGCATGAGAGTTAAGATTACCGGAAAGTTCAGCTAGAAACGGGAACTCCAAACCCCATACAATGAGGAAGGTTACAAAACCTGGCCGACATAGCGCAGACGACAATAAGACGCGTACAACTGTATACTGAGTTAGGACTACATCGTTGTGCCTGGAGGAGAATCAGTATTTAATAACCACAAATGTGTGGAAACGGGAGCGAGGATTAAGACGTAAGAAAATAACAAGGGGTTCCCTCAGAAAGAGGAACACCCTGATAAGTGACAGCACTGTCAAAACAGCAAGGAAACTGCTAAATGGTCAGTTATCCAGAACGAAAGAACATCGAAGGAGTCCCGAGGACTACCAAAGATATAAAAAGATTAGGAGGAAATACCATTACCGACGCACACGGTACCGGTAGCCCATCTTGCATGGCGCACTTGCCATAGCAAGTGCTACCACGGTTAAGCTACACGGGAAGCCATCATGGCGAGATAGTAGAACACTACAGTTGTAGTACATTTTAATACCGGACTGTAAATCTATAAGAATGAGAGAATGAGACCTTGGAAAGGCCTGACGGCCTGACCATAATGAGATGAGTCGACACACCAGTCAGCCGGGAGCTGAACTTGGACGAAATACTAAATGATATAAAAATTCGCAACAGTACAACCTACTACAACAACAACCGACAGTACGGTAAGAACACCAATCCAGAACCTCAAGGAGAGTACCTAAGAGATCGCTCAATAATTCGAGCAAAACACTATATAAGTAACAACATACAAGGAGTATATTAAGAGATGCAATGAAGGCAGCCGATAGAACGACTTCCAGCAGGAACGAGATAGAACTCATGAGATGACCGTTAAGAATACCAATAACAACAATCTTCGTTGAATATGTTAGTAAACCCCGGAAACAGGGACAGAGGGAATGAACTTAAGCAGTAACCTACCAAGGATTAAAGACATACAATCCCGACAGAGGGAAGCTCAGAGGACTACACCATAGAGATGCCATAGTCGAGCAGAACGAAACTCGGAAATGATGGTTAGTATTGTTTGCCTAACTCATTAACACCCAAGTATGATTAATCATCGACGGGTGGCATAGTCAACAAATGTTGAACGGAGCATTGAGACGGAAGCATAAGATAACAGGATAAATATCCAACTGGGACACCGTAAGGCAGATGCCTAATACGAACTAATTCGTAATTGTTAAGAGGTGCAGGTATATGGAAACAACAAAATCGTCACAGACACCGCTTAACGCCAGATCACCTGAACGAACTTCCATAGCGGGAAGCAGGATGCAGCAACTTACCATGAGACCCGACACTACCTTTAATATGTAACCTAACGGTTGAGAGAATTCAAAGAACCATAAACTTATAAGGATGACCTACAAATGAGTAAGAATACAAGGAGTGAACCGAGCACCGACTCTCACCCAATGATATTAAGCACTAAGAGCCTACGAGCCAAGGATGTTAACCACATCAGAGCCCGAGGCACAGTAAGCTATAAGAGAGCTTATTTAAGCCACAAAGGAACTACAATTCGTAGATATGAACGGTTACCGAACCTATAACTTAGATTGTGGGAAATATTGCCAGGAAAGGGCACCAATGAGAATAATGAGATAGTACATTGTCAGGGGCGGAGAACGAACCATTCCTTGTAGGGTGGGGATACCTCTCCTTGTTGTGAGGCCATGAGTGGCAATAAACCCCTCAAAAAGGGCTTTCACTTATTAGAGATGGAATAGCTTTGTTAGAGAATGGAAACCGTAAACCCTGAGATTACCTTAGAATATACCAGATACACTTGAGTAATAAGGAAGGCTGCTGAGACAGACCTCATATCCAACACCCAAGATTTAAGAATCAGTAATTGTCAGAGATAAACATTGTGAGTGCACTGTATGGCACGTCAAGTGACCAACGCTCAGAAGAGCTTGTGATTCAACGGATGACTTCTTCAGTAACCAGTTAAATTACTTGGAAACATAACATCATAAAGGATGGAAGAATGTGAGAGAAACTAACCTGCATACAAAACCGAAATTGAAGCAAAACACCTTCATATTAAGAGATAACAAAAACTACAACACGGTACGGCAACCGCCATACACTGAAATTAGAGAACCCCCAGCGTGTTTACACCAGGAAAGGATTGAGAATAAGATAAGACATTAAAATAAATGATTGAGAAGTTGTACCATCAATGGGCAACAGAATAAGGGCGAGCTACCATGGTAGCAGAAGCCGTAGAACAATACCCATATAAGTGGATCAAGCCGTCAAATATTGACACAAAGGCAATTAGATCTGTGAGCTGAGACCGATATAAGTAAGGGAATAAGACGGTGGACGAACTGTGCATTGACGCCAGTAGTCTAGACCGTGTGAGGTAAGATTTCATAGGAAGCACAGTGGAACAAACATGGGAAACAAGATAAGAGGCTCTATGGAAAGAGACCTCAGTTACTAAGAGACCGAGTCAGTACGGAATACAGAAAGGAGCTAGAGCATACCATACCCAAGAACACAGTAAATGGATTTCCCTTGATTAAGTTCAAGAAGAACAATAAGTGTTATTATGGAACGATGAAAGAGGAGATCGACAATAGAATACTGCATAAGTAGCAATAGCTAACGTGTGACGGACACTATGAGTTTACTAAAACGAGATGTGGGACGACTGCACCCCACAGGGGCTTGCAGGCCTGACAGGCTCATTTATGAGTTAGTTGGGTAAGTAGTAATGTACCAGTAAGGTACCCCATGCATGTAAACGAGTGGTGTAAGGAACACGGGAAGTAGTCGACTCCGTACCACGGTCAACGACGCAAGATCAGATAAGAGCAGCTACTACCACAAACAGTCGAAGAGAAGAAATTCAGTCGAACCAACAACACAAAGGAATTAGAGAACAAATAATTAAGGACTATGAAGTGCGAAAAGCACATATTGTTAAGTACAGACATTGGACATGTCTTAAGACGTTAGAGATTAAACTGTAAAGCACAATAAGCACTAAACAGTAGTTTCAGATTAAGAATCATCTTAAGAGAACACTAAGAATATGAACGTTAGATCTTCAGGGAGAATGGATAGACGAGTTACAACTCATTAAGGCCGTGTATATATAAAGATAACATGTGTCCACTGAGAGACCAATATTCCTAAAACTGTAAGGAGGCAGAAGGATATACAATACTATAAAAGGATAAGAAACACAGTTAAGCCTAAGATTATCAGAGTCGCGCAGCGGAAGCTAGAGGATAAGTACCTTTGAGGTTATACCAAACTAAGTTAAGAAAATGGTATAAGTACCGTTAAGAATCCTCGATACGGAGACTAAGCCATTAACATAGTTATGACCCTCTGATCGAATTATAAGTGACATAGATGACATGGAAGCTATAATGCTTGGTGAGAATTAGACATCTTGAACCTATGTTCAAAGATGATATAATGTTGATTACGTGGGCGTAATCCATTTTAAGGGGGGTAGAGCGAAAACCGTTTAGCGTATGTTTATGTACTAAGTACGTAAACTACGGTGTGCATAGCACAAAATAATTTGAGAATTTGTTTTACATAAACATTTTGAGATTAATTATGGTTATGGCGCACAGAAGATGCGAATACCATACATATTAAGTACTTACCTTGTTAACTCCGGTGCGAGTACAAGTTAAGAGAACTAGTGAAGAGGATTAAGGAGACTTAAGGAACATATGAGATATGAGTTGCTATGAAAGTATGTGTGAGATAAGAATAAGATAACACTATGAGATATTATTTGATATGAGTATGAGGTAGGAAATAGTAACGCTGTGGGATATAAGATGGTGAGAATTGGTATGAAACTGATATGGAACTTAGTAGGAATTTAAGTCTTGAGGCAAGTACTAGGAGGGGAACTGAGAATGATAGATGGACTGAGTCCACACCTTGGAGATGTATTAATTATGATTAGAAAGACTAAAAAGATAGAAAATTGGAAATGAGTGAATTATTTGATGTTTGAAAATGACGTGGGAGGTGGAACTTGATTTTCTAGGGATCAAGGAAAACCGAACATAAATTGGGGTGGAAGGATAGTTCAACACTGATGCTGATCACATCAGGGTTGGATGATTCCAGAAACTCCCTACAAGTGGTCACAATTAAATCACGCTAAGGATAGAGGCATTAGGATAAAATGAAATTGGAGTTGATTGTATTTTCAAATAGAGGGAATTATCCCTCACTTGACCTCGTAAAAAGGATTTCCTTTTTACTGAGTCTCGCCCATGAAGTCGAGGACGCATGAGCCTTTGTCTTCGGACCGGTGACATGGGGAGAACAGAGTTGTTTTGTATTCTGGCCCATGGTGGCAAGGACGAACGAGCCTTTGTCTAGAGACCGGTGACATGGGAGAATACGACGAAAATTATGTGATTGTTTCAATCATCAAAAGGAACAAAGGGAATCTTGAGTGCTATACATGCTTAAGCATGTTGTGTGATATTTGAGTATAGGTATATGACAGACCTAATGAGTCAATAAGATTAAGTACATATAAGCATGATCTATATGATCTATGGAATGAGGTAATCCATGTATTCTAATAAAATAAGATGCATAGGAACTTTGGGGACAAAGTTCTTTTAAGGGGGGTAGATTGAAATACCCCAAACCTAAGTATGCTAAGTAAACATCAATTTATGATGCAATAAGGCTAAAACATGCCTTAGAAAGATTGGTAGACAATTTAAACCAAGGAAAACACAAGGAAACACCATAAGGGCAATTTAAGCAAAAATGTGCTCTAAGCTTGGAGTGACTTTGATTAGCACCCAAATATCATTATAAGACCTTATTAACATGCTAATGGACATGTTAAATCAATTACCAAAGAAAACAAAGCTCAAAAACAAGCTTAGACACAAAATGTGCTTTAAGACTCCTTAAAGCACCTTTTTGAGAAATTATCTTAGAAATGGGTTTTGAGTGGCTAAATGCCCATGATTACACCTTAATCAACATGTGTACTAATTAGTATCACATTAGGAAGCCTAAATCAATGAGAAACCAAAAATTTCACAAATTTGTGCACTAATTTGTGAATAGTGCCAAATAGTTCCTAGTTTAAGCTTTAGTCAACGTAAGTCAATAAGATGGTCAACCAAGACCATAAATAACTCATTAATGAAGGGGGGGGGGCAGTTTTTACATGGTGAGTCACCATAAGTAGCCAGCAACTAAAGGAAAAGAAGAGGAAATGAGAGAAAGTTACTATTTGCTTTTACAAGGTAAAATATCTTACTTTTAGCCTACCTTCTCTCCTCTTCTTCATTCATTCTATTCTTCCACGGTTTTCTTCATCTTTTTCACCCTCTCAAACCGTCAGAACCAGCTCCATACTTGCTCCACCTTGCTTTGTCCATAACTTGCTCATTTTAGCTCCAAATCAAAAACTAAACACATATTATTTTTAGTTAGCTCAAGCTCTAGCCTTCCATCTTTCCAAAATTCCAAAAGCTTCATTTTTTTCCAAGGAAAAACGCCATTGAAGGGGGAAAAACTAGCTTGAGGTGTTCATTGTCTTCTCCATTCATTCAAGGTAAGGAAAATGTAAGAAAAACTAAGTTTCCATCACTTTCCCTTCATAACCGAAAACCATCTTCTTACGGGACCTTGTTTTATCCCTTATTATAGCTTGATTTTATTCTCCAAACACTTGAGGAGGTCTTTCCTTGCTTCATTATGATAGCCATTCCAAAATTCAAAGGTAAACATACACTTTTAAGCTTTAAAACACATTTTTAACCTAGGTTTTATTCCTTAAGGCTAGTGTATTGTTTAGCACTCATTGGAGCCATTGGATATTGATTAGAACATTGGAAAGGGAAGTTTAAGTGGTGACCGAGATTGTTCAACGGAAAAGACTAAGGAGGAAAGTTGTGAAGCTTGCAAAAGAGCAAGGTAAATGTCATGCCTTAAGGTGTTTTAATGCATTAAGGGATGAGATTTAGATAAGTACTAATGTAGCTTAAAGCTTACATTATGTAATGGGTTATTAACCTAGGAAAAAGAATTTAAACAAGCTTGTGAACTTGTGACTAAGGAGCCAATGGGAATGAGTTAGTAAGATAAGCTTAAGGTGAATTAAGAGAACATTTATGTTGCTATGGGAGCATTGTTGTGTGTATTTGCAGGTTGAAAGCTTTTATATGTGGGAAATTTAGTGTTTAAGTTTAAGTCATTTAAGGGCCTAAGAGCCATATCATTTAAGAGCCTTAGTGCTATGCAATTTAAGATTATTGCACTATATTGAGTTTGTTGTGAATGAGTAGATTTGGGTGAGAACATATGATGGGAAAGGATATAATGTGTGTGAGATGATTGAATGAGAAAAACAACGCATTTGGACATGACGATATACTAGAGAAGCCATGGCAAAATTTGAGTAGGAAACAAAGTGTTTAAGTGGTGGTTGTGAATTAGTATGACCTAGGATTTACTAGGAGTCATTAAAAGGGATTTGAGTGGAAATGAGTTAACTAAGGAGTTCTTGAGGATTTGAATGATCTAGAGTTGTCTAGGAGGAATTAGAGGATTGGTGGGTGTATTGAACACACCAAAGGCATGGTATGAGGAATGGTAAGACTTGTGCAAAATTTGGAGGAAAAGGTGTATAATGCTTTAAGATGATTTAGGTATGAACTAGGGAATATAACAATGAGAGTTTTGGGAAGCTTGTGTAAGCGGTGATGATGCTAGTAGTGGACTAATAAGGTTTAGTTTAGATGGTAATGAGTGGACTTGGGTGATGGAGGTGAAAATTGTAGGAGAATGTTGTAAATTGTCAAGGAAAATGACTAGGAATGTATAAGAGTGTATAACCATGAGAATGGTGAGTAAATTGAGAAAAAGAGATGAAGATGTCTAAGAGGGACTAGGGGATCCCATGGTGAATTTAAAGCACCAAAACCATGGTGAAGGAAGCTGGGGAACTTGTACAAAGTTTGAAGGAAAAATAAGGTATAATGACTTGCAAGGATGTAAGCATGTACTAGATTATATATAGCTTTGAGAAGTTTGAGTAAAGCAAGTGGGTATGCATGATGAGGCTTGAGGAGTAGTTAAGATGGTTGTGAAGATACACTTTGGTTAGTTGAAGTTTTGGACAAGATTTACATGTCAGAAGTGTAAGGAATTAAGTTATAAGTGTTAAGAGTCTAGTAAGAACTTGAATAATGATCAAGGAAAGTGGAGATGAGTTGATCCAAGAGTTAGGAGGATTTTAGGTGCTTAAATGGTGTTAGAATATGTGTGAATACATGGGTAAAGATTGGAACAAGATTGGACAAAAGAACAAGTGTGGAAAGAGGTTCAAAACTGTAAAATTTGACAGTTTAAAATGTGGTCCGGGACTTGGTCCTTGGATAAAGTCCCGGACCAGCATTAAAAACAGGTCGAGAATGTACTCAGGGGGACGTCTAGGACCTTGGGTAAGTACCAAGTCCCGGACCATAGCTAAAATGTGGCCGAGAGTGAGGACAGACATTGGTCCGGGACCTTAGGTCCGGACCATGTCCCGGACCAGGGCAATTTATCAAAGAAAATGTGTTTTTAAGGTGGTAAATGGAGGGGGCTTGTTGGGTAATGTTATTATAAGGTTGTTAAGAGTTGTTTGGTGGAGTTTTAAGGCCATTGGAGGTGTGAACAAGTGTGAGTTAAAATGAGAAGTAAGTAACATAAGAGGTTATGCTTAAACTACAATGACTTAGTGGTATTTAGTTGGAAATCATTAGTGATTAAGTAAGCTAGGTTAATTAAAAGTAATTAACCACCCAATTCGATCAATGTTTTAGGGTTTGAGAATTTGGACTCTGGAAGAGAGTAAGCAACCGAACGACCAACGGTGAACGGTACAGTCTTCTTGTGACCTGCTTGCTAATGAGGTGTCCCTCGGCTTGTGTGCTATCTGTTTTTGTGTGCCCACTAAACAAGATAAAGCATGCAACCAGAATATTATGTTTATTGTATTGTTGTGTGATGTTTGAAAACTAACACAACTTGCCGTGATAACTTACTAGCTAATGTTTAGTAAAGAATTGTGTGAGATTAAGGAACACTCCCAAATATTGTTTTCTTAGTAACGAAAGAGGTTAACTAACAAACATTAACTTGAGACTTTCTACTAACTAGAACTTGGGGGAGTGAGGAATCCGGAATGGTATCGGCACATGTGTATTGGGGGAAGTCGGTATCCTTATCAAATACCGTCTTCTAAATATGACTTGTCCTCGGACTCGTTGCCTAGAGTCTTATATTGTCTCGACCTCCTCGGACTTCTTTTTTAAGAGGGAGGCATACTGAGATGGTGTGGTGGGATCTACCTAAATGCCCAACTAATTCTAACAAATATTGTTTATGTAAACCAGTGGAGCTAATAACTCATTGGTTAGGGTTACGTGACCCGACAGATAAACAATGAATTAAGGAACAACCATTCTAATTAAAGAACGGTTGACTTAATTGAGATAAGAACTGAGATAAGATTGAGATAAGGTTTGAGGTAAGATGCAACCATTTCTATTTAAAGATTGGTTTGTATTCTAAGACTGAGATAAGCTACAACCATTTCTATTTAAAGAATGGTTTGTATTCTAAGACTGAGGTAAGGATTAAGATTAAGGTAAGATAAGGTTGGACTGAGATTAAGAGGAAACATAACTTAGGGAGTTAAATAATTGACACACTAATTAAGGGAACGCATTTAAGTCGTTTATTGTGTTTGAACTTTGATTGTTCATATTTGGCTTGTTGTTTATTGCACTTTCTATTATGTTGTGCATCTAATCAACCTCCATGCTATCGACAATTAGTCGTCGTAGCCACGTTAGCTTGGGGGCCATGAGAGGATCGTACCAGCAATTTTGCTGACCCCCTTTGGGGGCTGTTTTTATTTCACAGGTGAACGTTAGAAGGCGACCGTCATGAGAGTAAGATGGGGTAGATGTAGTACGGGTTTAAGTACGACCTACGAGTTGTGCATGTACTCTCGTATGGCAATTTGAGTTAGTAAGTTGTATAAGATGTGAGGAGATTGTAAGATTGTTATGTAATTGGTTAAGGCTTGTAAGTTCTAATGTTCGATATATTCGGGTCCATCAGACCGTAGCTAGATCTTGGAGATTGTGGTAAGCCTAGTTGGTCACGTGGGTGACTAACGGTGGTAACACCAATTGTTGTAAGAAATCCACTGCAAAGTTAATATAAGTGAATGGAGGTTTATGAGTTAAGTACGGCGTTTTGTGTTGGGGTGTTATATTGTTCTTTAAAATGTATACATATACACTTTGAAGAGCTGAAGGGAAATACTGCTGAAATTTTCAATGAAAGTATATTATAAACTCGTTCGTAGGTGAGATCAAATGTGACGAGACAGGTTTAGGTTGGAAACAATATACGAGTTAAGAGTACTTTACAAAAAACCATACATTTTAGATATAGAAGGATATGGAGCGTTCAAACATCTACAACATCATATTAGACATGAACTATCTTCAACGGGTCGATAAGTTGTATAAGGTCCTTCTCAACAATCTTAAGCCAAAGGACAAGGGCTACATTCTTTGTCTATGTGTCTACTGCAAAAATGACTTCAAATATAGAGGTATAGAGAAAATTAAAGATCATTTGATCCGCGGGTTTATGAAGGATTACAAAGACATAGCATTATGGCATGGTCAACATTCACTAGATGTGTTTAAGTGACGAACAAGCTCCTGTAGAACAATTAGAAAGGGATGATACAGATAACTATGAGGATCCTCAAGATGATTTACTTAACGGTGAGTCAGATGATGACAACCTTGACGCAATGATGGAAGATGTAGAACAATATTTTTCCAACAAACTGAATGCATATGAAATCCTTATGAAGTTATCTAAAGAAACACTGTGTAGCGGATGTGACGCACTGAAGCTAAGAAAACTAAGTGTGATCCTGAAACAATTCAATCTTAAGTCAAAGTACGAATGGAGCGATGTAAGTTTCACAGCTCTATTACAGCTGTTGAAGGAGATACTACCAACATACCCATAACTACTTATGAGGTAAAGAAGTTAATGTGTCCAATGGGTATGGAGTACAAGAAAATCCATGCTTGTCCAACAGGTGTATTTTGTACTGGTAGGAGCATGAGTTTGATGACCTTTGCCCGGATTGTGGAAACACACGGTACGTAAAGAAAGATCATGAAGACAACTCCAACACTAAGGTTCGTTCTCCTGTTAAGGTGTTATGGTATTTGTCAATAATTTCAAGGTTCAGGC
This sequence comes from Limonium bicolor, assembly GCA_023374045.1. Classification (NCBI taxonomy): domain Eukaryota; kingdom Viridiplantae; phylum Streptophyta; class Magnoliopsida; order Caryophyllales; family Plumbaginaceae; genus Limonium; species Limonium bicolor. The sequence goes on along the minus strand of CM041776.1, from coordinate 178,088,725 downwards.
GCTTATTTGTAGTTCAGAAGGACACTGAAAACCTCAAATGGCATGAAACATAGAGGAAAAAAGATGGTGATTTGAGACATCCTACTGATTCACTACAATGAAGAAACATTGACAAAAGGTATCCTTAGTTCGGTATGGAATCTAGAAACTTAAGACTTGGCTTATGCACGAACGAGATGAACCCTTATGGCACTTTGAGTAGTATACATAGTACTTGGTCTGTTCTATGGACAATGCGCCATCTACTACCATGGTTATGCATGAAGCCTAGACATATTATTCTCTCACTGTTAATATCAGGTCCAAAACAACAGGGGGAATAAAATTGACATGTTTCTACAATCACTTGTTGATGATTTGAAAATATAGTGGCATGAAAGAGCAACTGTGTACGAATCGTAGCTAAGGAAAACTTCACACTGTGTGTTATGCTGATTTGTACGATCAACGACTTTCCTGCGTACGGCAACCTATCTGTATATACAATCAAAGGAGCTTTAGCGTGTCCTATATGCGCAGAGAAAATGTGCAGCATCCGATTGAAGCACAGTGGAAAAATTGTGTATACGAGTTATCAAAAATTGCTTCCCAAACATCATAAGTATTGTAAAATGACAACAAAATTTGACGGGAAGACTGATCATGCTGTAGCTAGGCATACTTTATCTAGTACTGATGTTTACAACCAGGTGAAGTATATTGTGAACAATTTTGGTCCTCTGTCCAAAGTAACTGAGAAGAATGTTTGGAAAAAAGTCGATATTTTGCGACCTTGAATATTGGCGACATCTACAAGTCAGACATTATATTTCCATGCACGTAGAGAAAAACGTGGGAGAAAGTGTTAGTGGAATGTTGCTAAACATGAAAGGGAAGACAAAAGATCATCTAATGGGGAGAAAAGATATAATTGGGTTAGGTATACGAGAGGAGCTCTTCCGATAACAAAGGGGGAAAACGTACATTCTTGCTTCCCGCATGTCACACATTATCTAAAGAGGAGAAAAATATCTTTTGTAGTCCCCTTCAGAAATTAAAGTACCATCGGGTTACTCATCCAATATAAGGAGTTTAGTGTCCATGTCTGAGCTGAAATTGGTAGGGATGAAATCTCACGGTTATCATGTTCTAATGCAGCATCTACTTCCTATTGCAGTTCATGGGATTCTTCCAAAGATGTTAGAAAAACCAATACAAATCTGTGCGTGTTTTTCAATGGGGTTTCAGCCAAAGTTCTCGATGTGCAGACAGTGGACAAATTGCAAGCCGATCTCATAATCATCATGTGCTAGTTGGAGATGTATTCCCCCTTCATTTTTTGATATAATGGTGCATTTACTAGTTCATATAGTTAGAGATATCAACGAGTGCGGACCACTATACCTCAGATATGTATCCATTCAAAAGATACATGGGTACATTGAAAAAAAATTTAAGAATTATCAATGTCAAGACTTAGCAGGTGTTAAATTCATTGGACTTCTGAAATCAAGACACAAGGGTAGGCTGCAGGGTGTTGGTACAATTGGTAAGAAACTTGTAAGAGCTGATTTTGATGCACCAGTAAAGCACATCTTACGGTGTTGAGTCACATAAAATATGTTGAACCGTATTTTAAGACACACTTAACCTTTCTCAGAGCAAAACATCCATCAATGAGCGAGCTCAGATTAAAGAAGGAGCAGAATGCTACATTTGTTAAATGGTTTAGAGATAAGTTTATGCATGAGGATTCGAGCAACATGACTGAAATTGTTAAGATGTTGGCACTCGATCCGAATCTTGATGTGCTGTCCTATCAGGGGTTTGATGTGAATGGATTTATGTTTTACACGGAACGCCAAGATCGTAAGTCTACAAACCAAAACAGTGGTGTACATATTACTGCCTCACAAGACATGTTTCAAGGTGGGGTCGTATGAAAGTTGCAATGACAAAAGAATACTATTGTGTCATTCAGTATATATGGCTCCTTAACTACACAAGCTATGAAACTTGTGTATTCCGTTGCAAATGGGTAGACAACAAACACAGTTATCGAGAGGTGGAACATTGTATGAAGTTGGTTGACCTAGATGCAGCGAAATATATAGATGAACCGTTTATTGTTTCGTCTAAAGCAAGACAAGTGTTTTATTGTTGTGATCAGTCCAATCCCAGATGGTCTAGTCTTGCAAAGAAAAATACGCATAGTTGGTGTTGATGGTGTTACCGATGATGGTGATTATGATTGTGATGTTGAAAACATTCCTCTTCAGTTGCCAATGGAGGTCGATAATATTAGTGATTTTGAGTACACAAGGTCGAATCATGATGAAGGAGTATGGATTGAAAAATGAAATATACCCTAAGTTTGATTTTAAATTTATTGTCATTATTTTTATAAACACTTAATTTAATTGCCTACTTTAACTTTGTGCAACATTAATTACATTTTTAAACTAACTATAAATTTTTTATCATGACCTTTTTCATATTATGGATCCTAACGATAAGGTAAGTCTACGATATGAGGAGGATTTTGAGAATTTAATGGAGGAGAACGCACTAACCACCACCCAGGATAATCACACCCCTGATGATCAGACCGCCCAGGGGAGTTCAAGGCCCCGGAAGGGAAGAAGACCTTCACATGGTCTGAAAACGAAGAAGGACACTGAGATAGAGTTGGTGTGAGACAAATACCTCAAACACATGGGCCGGTTGAAGCAGCGGTTTTCCAACTTCATGGGTATGCATGTTAAGAGTCACTGCAACATCAACAAACATTGGAGGAACCAGGATCCAGAGGAGATGAATACAATGAGGGTCAAGCTGCAGAAGGAGTGCTGAATCCCAAATGAAGCCAGGAGTGGGTGTTGTCACTTCTAGTCTCCCATCTTCGCTCGTTCAAGCATTAGCTTTTTGATGGTTGGATCAACAAGTCAAATAGCCACAAGAAGCCTCCCTACGTACTGTACGTTGGCATGATCTCAAAGGAAAACTGAAGAGAGTTCTATGAGAGCCACATCACACCGGAGTTTAGGGTAAGATTTTATTTTCATTGTATATAATTTTCAACCATTCAAATTTATAATATTGTTTAGAGATCAAAGGGTTAACATACATGGTTAACATAAAGCATTCAAGAAAGAGCAAGGAGCAATAGGGAGAAAGATCAGCACCCCCAATACAGGGGTCGAGCCGGTTATATGGGCCACTTGTCGTAGTGGAAGGAGTAGGAGTTGCTGACGCGTGTTCGAAAAGATAGCACACAGGCTCCTATTGACAGTGAGAAGGAGGCGAACCGGACGCAGATGTATCTGTTGGGTCAAATGAGGAAAACCCAGCAAGGAGAGATGGTTTTTCCATGCAAGGAGAATGCAAAGCTAGCTGCAAAAATTGTAAGTATTAATTAGTTCTAGCCATTATTTAGAATTCAATATATGTATATATATATATATATAATTTTAATGTTTTAAAAATAATTTTTCTAACTAGTAGTATGTTTACTGCATGTACAAGACTGCCGAGGGAGATGAATCTATTCTTACTATCCCTCATAGCCAGGATGATCCGCTGAAAAAGGCCCTCGGGAAAAAGGATTATCCCGGGAGAGTTCGAGGACTAGGAGGTCAAGTTCGTCAAAAGATGTCTTTCCTTCATCCCGGCGAAAAGGAAATGAGGAATTGATTTGTAGACAAAGATGGATTAGAGGATGCAGGAAATGGGAGAAAGGTTGCTCCAGTGTTACGCGCATCAGACTCCACCATCTCCCGCACCTCATGTGCACTCTCCTAACCTCAAGTGCAGTCTCCTACACATGCACCATCTCCCGTCCATGCACCTCTTGTCCCTGTCCTTTCACAGGATCCATTCCCATTTACAACCCTAAAGGTTTATAATTTTTTATTATTTTTATTTAATTTTTTTAATATCAATTATCTCATAATGCGATATAATATGCTTTGTTTACCGCTTAGAGGAAACAAAGCCACACCGTCTTCTCCAGATATTGTCAACCAGGACTGTGGATGTTGCGGTTGGCCAGGTGTTGCTGACTGACCTGGCCTCCCAATGCCATTTAAAGCGAGTTCCATCTTGGTTCACACGTGTGTTCGTTGACCAAGTGTTGGATGGTCATGACAACACTCCACTCCTGTTAGAGTGGAATTGCTAGAGCACGGTTGTTGAAGCTCGTGGCTCACAAGTTCCATGGCCTTGCGGTCTCGTTATCATCTCTGATATGGTAACCAATTAATACTAAACTTTATTAATTATTATTTTAATTTTACCTTTAGGTTCGTCAGTTAAGTATGAATGTACTTGCGTCAGACACCTGCTTCAGGGGCTAACAAAGGTAAGAAAGTTGATGAGTCTAGGAGCGAGAACATCAATGAGTGGATAAAAAGACACAACCATCTAAGCGAGAATGTGGTCCAGGGTCTGGGACCTCGTCAAAATACGTTTTATGATATGTTCTTGATGATAGGCAAAAGCTTCAGGGGTTTCAAAATGAAGGTGCCGTAGTATTTTTTCCACGTTGATGAACCTTCGGACCTGTTGATTACTCTGGATGACGTGAAAGAGATGTTGTTTGGTGATCTACTCAACATTTCTATTGTACATGTGTACATCTTGTAAGTGTTACTTATTAAAAGCACAAACTATCATTTTAGTAGCTACATCTTGTACATAATTTTTCAATTGTTATGAATTTTTAAAAGGTATTTTGTTATCTAGGTGCTTAATTGCGAGGTCCGAATCAAAAATGCAAGCAGAACATGTCACCTTCCTCTGCCCGTAAAAAATGTCGTCTTTTTCAGCTATGAGGGAAGATGTATAATGTCAGGACCACATAACGCTTGGGGCAATGGCCGCCTTCAGAAGGGGAAGTCGATATTTGGTGATACCATAACATCATATGTAAGTGAACTTAAACTCATGCCCTCATATGTTTATTATTTTTTATCGAACTCAATTTAAAGCTCAACTTTATATTATTTGTGTACACTTGTAGCAATCATTGGTTGTTATTTATGGTGTATGCTAGCACATCTATTCGCTCAGCGATTGATCCATTGGGGAGCTATAGAAATATTCATTATTGATACTACTATAGAAGTAAGTATGTTGTATATATATATATATTTAATTGGTGCTTTCATATTGATTATATTTATGTTTTACTTCAATGGTTTTAGAGCTGCTTTGTAGAGACGGGTAGAATGTATTTCCATTGCAAATGTAGTTTGTGAAGGTATAAAAAATGTTTTATACATACTAGCTTCTTCATATTTATACGTATATGTCTTCATAATTTTGATGTTTCTTTTCAATGTATAGTGTCCTAACCACAAAGATTCTCAAAGTTGTGGATATTTTGTTATAAGGGACATGTATCATGTATGACCTTATACATAACATTGACACTTTGGAGAACACGTCGAAGGTATACTTTGTTGTGTTTGTAGTAATTGTTAATAGTTTTACTATGCGCGTTTTTATTGTAATATCACATTTGAATTAATTGTGTTTTTGATTCAATGTTTCAGGTGATGAATTTCATCAAAAAGAAAGCAGAGTGAGGGTATACAAAAGCCGAACTCAATTTTGTCAAAGAACATATGGCTTTCTTTTGGTCGAAGTACTTATGAGATTAGAACTATATGTAAATATTGAAGTACTTGAACAATCCTGGCTTTTGTAATGGTTATATTAGCAATTTGGCTCTTTGTTTTTGAGTGTGTGGAAATATATTCTTTTGTATGAGGTCAGAATACAAGTGTGTGGAATACAACATATATGAGTTAGCATTATTTTTTATTGTGTGTGGAATGCACATCAAAACTAAAGTGTTCTGCTTTATTTTGTTGCATGCAGGTTCCTACCTATTGTGCTGCACAGGTTCTGTTGTATACAAGTTCTGTAGTATGTGAGTGTACATAACAAAAAAAATAAAAAAAATATTGAAGTAAAAACGCTTATACAATATAAGCGTTCTTTATAGTCTAGCAAAATACCGCCAAAATATTTGCACGGGAGACTATAAAGAACACTTACCTATAATAAGTGTACTTTATAGTTACAGAAGGTTTGGCGCCAGAGACTTTAAAGGACGCTTATTTAGTAGGAAGCATTCTTTATAGTCGTTGAATTCGCGCCTGAAAACTGACTATAATAAGCGGTATATAAAGAACACTTGATAAACGTTCTATATGTTATTTACCTTTTAGAAATGGAGCTATATAGAGCACTTATAAAGCGTTCTAAAAAGCCTAAATAAGCGTTTATATATACACATATTTACATAATTGTTGTCATAAGTCATTTTTATTTAAAGAACCAAAGTAGCATACACCTACTCAAATCCGTAACTTTCACTAGCCTTGTAGTTTTCACCCCTGGTCAACTGATAATTGCCTCATTAACACTTTGTTAAGAAAGACCGTAATAATGAAAAATAATATAATTATGCACTGGCATCCTCCAATATCAATGTAACCTTATGCCCTTAATTATGACGCTTGGGGGCATATTTTGGTTAATAATCCCATTGTGTTTTCCTTTTGTTTAGGAACTAAGTTATTGGATATAAGTGGGTGTTTTGGGTGAAACACAAAGGTTGATGGCATTATTAATCACTACAAAGCTTGTTTTCTTGCAGTATTCCACTAACATTTCGGTTTTAGTTCTTATGACACATTTTGCATGCTATCTTACTTGCCATTATATGTAATAAAAGGTTTAGGTATTTTCATATACAGTTTCACAAAAAATGAATTATAAACCTTTATTCGAGCAGCATCCTTCCACCATAGTTTCATCTTTCATCACATAGTTATATACATCATATTCCTACCACCACCACCAACACATTTTTCATGAAAATATCAAAAGTTTCTTAGGGGTATAGAACATTCCCTTTGAAAACTTTTAGATTCTTCTTTAAGCTAATCAAGTGAGTTTTTCCAAAATACTTTCTTGTTTTTTTTCTTATATGTAAATAACACAGCTAAACATGTCCAAGTAAGATGTGAGGAGATAATTCATCCCCCATCATGGCCTACTTAAATGACGTCTCCTCACACCAATGCCAACATGCGCCCTCATCCCATATATATCTCATCACTAGGAACTCAGCATGGCCAAGGCACAATCGAGTTCAACGCATCTTCAACCCTTCAGAACTCTTCTCTCTAGCATTGGGATGTGGTAGTGATCAACACAGAACTGGAAGATGATGAAGCCGACACCCTTAGTCTAACCACCTGTCATCCTTAAACTACTCCAAGTACATAAAGTTTATAATGGATTTGTACTAGTATTTAATTAAGTTTAGTGTTATGGAATAAAATATAGAAATGGTGCAAAGTGCTAACTATGGGCAAGTGTACCTAGTCATAGTAGTAATAAAAGTGTCGTTCCACTAGGAAATTGACTATCTATCTCCCTAGTTTCGGTAATTGGTAAAGAAACGGTAATTAAAAGGGGGGGGGGGGTTAGCCGGTGGCAAGCTTGATGATTCGATTCAAGACAAATTGCAAAGTGAACAAATAAACTAAAATCTGTTTGATGATTGGAATGGAATGCACCCTAGGATGGTTATTATCACCTAATTTCACTCCAACTTCACTCTTAAACCCACTTCACTCAAGTTATCTAATATGACTAGTGTAATGACTTTCCAGATCATAGAAGAGTCAAATCTTACTTAACTACTATAAACTCTCTAATCAAGGAGAGTTTAAATCACTAAGTAGCATTAATTGCAAGTCCACAATAAAAGCCTCAAATTTCACTAACTAATCAAGATAGCACAATCTAGGGTTTCTCTCTCTCTTTGGTCACAATCCCCAACTCAAACTCATATGTTGTTGGAGACCTCCATAAATGCCATAAATGATTAAGTTATAGCATTAAATATATAAGAGAGAGAAAACAACTTTCATAAATGAAGTGTAGGTTTACAAGCTAGTTGGAGGATTTAGGGTCAAATCCCCATCCCAAAGTTCAATATGAGACTACTCAAACATGGACAAAAATAAAATGGAGAGAGAGTTAGAAGAAGCCATTGGAGGTGGTGGAGGAGCTTGGGAAAGATGAGCTTTCTCTTATCTTCTTCCTTCTCTTCTTCTTTCTCCCTCAAAATCACCCCTCTTCTCTTTGTTTTGAGTGTCTAAAGTGCGTGGAACGAAGTGTGGAAGAAAGCCCCAAATTTGAGCAATTTAACAGTAGATTTTACCCTGGGTGTGTGAGCCTCAATTTTTGAACCCTATCCTATGTTGATTTGAGTTGATTAGGATCTGGTCGGGTTCTAGGTCCACTTATAACCTAAGCTTAATAGCTATTCATAAAACATTAATTATTTAAACCTAAGTTAGCTCACTGGAACCTAATTAGAGTCGCCACCTAATTTTAACCTAGATTAAATTAGGAAAGGAGAGTTCGGGTTCGGGGGCTTGGTATTCGACTTAGTTAGGGTTCAATTACTTTCATTACCCCTCGAAGTCATTTTTCCTCTACTTAGTTTAATTACAGCTTATTACGAGTTGTTTTAACCTAAGTGCGTGAACTTATGATTTTTTTTATTTTTTAACATTTTTGACAGAAAATTAAAGTGAAAATTTAAATAACCTAAACTAGGGTTTCAGAGGCAGAATTAGGTTAAATTTTGTTTCCGTCCGTGGCCACGGACCTAATGTCTGAACCCACAGACCCTAGTTAACCTAGTTAAGCAGAAAAGTCGAAATAACGAGAATATGAAATTTTGAAAAGTCTGGGGCCACAAATGGGGAGTCCGTGGGCCCGTACATAATTTGAGAAACCCTAGAACATTTGAAAATTTAATTCCTGCCGCGGTTCGGGGTGTCCGTGGCCACGGACAGGCTGTCCGGGACCCCGGACGGGCTGTCCGCAGGCGCGGACCACCATCGACGGCGGCGTTCTGGTGGTTCCCAACGATGTTTTTGGCTAAAAAATTATGTGCATGTATCCTGAGAGATTTCCAAGATGTTAGTAATCAAAATATTTCAATTTGAAGTCAAAATAATGACGAAACTTAGCAAACAAGTTAAAGGGCATAAACAAAAACAACAACGATTCAGAAGTCGAAAAGAGTCGGTTCGAGCTGAAATTATAATATAAGGTTAGCTTGGTCGTGTGGAGTTAGGAAATTATGATTTCTACCTGTTTCACTCTTGGGATTGATTGGATTCTTCATGTCGGGAGTCTTTCGCTGCTTTGCCAGAGTCGGTTCCGGTTTGGGTTCGAGACCAGCTTCTGATCCTTGAAGATTAATGGTGTTCTTCATGTTTTTGAGGTGGTTTGAAGTTGTTTTGATGATTGTTGAAGTGATGGGAGTTGGAAAACGAAGTTAAGTGGTGATTTCGCTGAATTTTGATGAGATTTCGGTTCTAGAGTATTACAAAACGTTGGAGGTTTGATACGTCTGTGTTTCCTGGTGTTCTAGGGTTATTGGAGATGATGCTTAGAACAAGAGTTAAGGTCCTTTAAGTAGGCCTCACTAAAGATAGAAAAAATACGGTAAAAACCAAGATTTACCGTTGTTTTAGCTCAAGGGCTTCCAAAAGGAATTTGACTATGAAATTTTAACCATGTGTAAAGGAGGATACTTCTGATTTTTCCAAGGTGAAATCTAATTTTTTGGATATTGGAATATTTTTAAATTCAATTTCTCATAGATTCAATCAGAAATTACTAGAAAATTATTGGAAATTCGAAAAATCAAAATTCCAAAGCCATTATGCTTAAAATGTCATCCTCTATCATGGGTTAAAATTTCAAAGCACTCTGAGTTGATTTGAACCATTTTCAGAGGAGAGAGAAAGCCCAAAGGAGGTCTTCGGAGCCTCAAAAATTACAAACATGCCTCTGAAGATGACTAAGTTGTCCCTGATGCCCCGGAACGCGCCGATCGAACCAGGATTCCTTATTACTTGATCAAAGTGTCTCTCGCAACACTAAAGCCTTACAAACCCTACACTGGGGGGTCAAAATTTTGGATATAACAGATTACCCCCCGTCAACTAGACTTTGTAATGGATATGAAGAGTTTAGTTGATGCTTGAGTGATACCCCAAAATTTCTACCAAAAGCCTGCTGATTGTGTTGAGCTGTTACGAGGCGCTAGCTACCTAGGAGAGAAGTTTAAGACTAATGGGCTATTATGAGGCGCCAACTACCTAAGAGAGAAGTGAAAGAATGTCGAGCTATTATAAGGCGTCGACTACCTAAAGGTAAAATGAGGTGATGTCGAGCTTTTCTAAGGCGTCGACTACCTAGAAGTGAAGAATATATGGTATGCAAATACGGGAATGATTTTTAACGATGTTGATAATGCTAATGATGCTGATAATGCTACTGATGCTGATAATGCTGATGATGCTGATGATGCTCGGATGCTTCTAGGACCGAAACCCGTTCCAATGCTCCTGGATGGGGACTTATTGCCTCTACGGCTCTACCCACTAACTGGGATGCTAGGATAACTCCTAGATTACCAAGGGGACTTATTGCCACTGCCCACTAGTTGTTTCTCCCTAAAAAGTTGACATGAAAATGGGGACTTATTGCCACTGCCCCACCAACTTGGATCACACATTGTCTCGTACTGAAGATGATACTAGGTCTCATACTGGTGTTGCACTGGTCTCGTACTAAAGTCTCGTACTAAATGAAAATGCTAGGCCTCACACTAAATGAAGAAAATACAGGGTCTCGCACTGAAGATGATGCTAGGTCTCGAACTAAAGAAAATGACGGGTCTTGCACTAATGATGAAAATGCTGGGTCTCGCACTGATGATGAAAATGCTGGGTCTCGTACTAAAGAGAATGATGGGTCTCGTACTAAAGAGAATGATGGGTCTCGCACTGATGATGAAAATGCTAGGTCTCGTACTGGTGATGAAAATGGTGGGTCTCGTACTGAAGAAGATGCAGGGTCTCGCACTGATTTTCGGTCTCGAACTGAATAATGGGTCTTGAACTAAAAATGAGTTGGAAAGATAATGGTCTCGTGCAAAAGAATGTGGTGAAAACTGATTGTAAAAATGCCAAACGTGGCAACAGTGAGGTGTGTACAAAAATTGTAAAATGAAATCAAAGTGTTTAAATAAAAATCGTCCAAAACAAGAAACTGCTAAAAAAAAGGTGTCAAACATGGCAATGTTTGAAGAAAATTTTCTCTACTGATAAGGAAAGTGAAATTATTATTTCCTGACTAAAGACTTCTGATCTGCAATTTGTTTCTCAGAAGAAGAACATGCCGCTGGTGGGAGTGTGTGATGTCTGCTGTGGGGGTTTGAAGCCTTTAAGTGGTGATTAGGGATTATGATGAGCCTGTGGTGTATGGTGTAGAGGTTAGGCTTATGACCAGCATGTGGTGTATGATGTAGAGGTAAGGGCTTATATGGGCCTGTGTGGTGGTAATGTTGGTGGTGCTCAAGCTTCGGGTTTCAATTGGTGTTGTCATAGCAATTGTTGGAACCAAAAAATGCCCCTAGTATTTTTCCCTTGAGATAATCTGAGCTAGAGTTCGTGGCAATCGACCAGAACGATCGATTGCCCCCAGTATTTTCTTTGATTAAACATGCGAACAAGTCGCATCCTCACAAGGTCAAGGCTTATGTTTTGATGTGGTGCTTCCTAACCTACACTCGACGTGTTTGGTGTTTGTACTCATTTCTTGCTCATGGTCATAACTTCTAGACCACTGAAATTGATATTTGATGGATTTACGCATTTGATCTATTACTTTCACGTGATTGGATACACAACTACCAAGTTGGAAGTCTTTAAAGCTTATAACGTGGCCATGGGGTGTGAAGAAAGACAACGGGACCATGGAGGGATATTTGAGGTATGAGGAGCTTAAAGGGGTGACCAAAGCTGCACCTTGCGTCTTCTCTCGGATTCATCTTCCTTGTCTTGAAGTCGTCTAGACGTTGTCTTCGAGCTTCTAAACTTGGGCTTTTGAAGTTGTCATTTACACCATTTCTCTTCTTTTTGACATTTGGATTTCTTCGAGGCACTTCGGGTTTGCCTTTCTTTATCCTTCCTTGACTTCGCCCGTGGGGTTCTTATGTCTCCCGATTTTAGGTTTTAAGAGCTGTTTTGATGTGAGCTCTTCAGATCCTGTGTCACTCTGGGACCGTTTGTGGATTGCTTCGTCATGCTGATAGCGGCGTTTCTTCTTTGGACTGATGAAAACATTATCCGAGAATCTGGCTCCTTGCTTCCTTTGGTCACTAGGTTGGAAATTCATCATCGGCTGGGTTATTTTGTGGAGTTCATAATATTGAAAAGGGATATATGAAAGGCTCAACAGGGGTTCCTAGGGTTTAATGTCAGGGTTCACAAGCTTTTGGCTATGTGGTGCTGAACCTAGGTGCTTTTTCATTCCTGATAGTTGTGTATCCGTTCTTTGTTACTTTTCGTAGGTCTAAGTTTAAATCTACAAATTATCTCCTTCGATCGGAGTTATGCCGTTTACCTCACCTTGAATGTGGTCTCACCGGAGTCATATAAGATGACATGCTCATTCGCTCATGGTTTTTCCGCTCAAGACACTCTCGCAAATTTCACTCAGAGACTAGTTCACACGCTTAAACGAAAGATTAAAGATGACGATCCTGAGCTCACATTGCCCCCAGTATTGATTTGGGGTTTATGACAACACTTAAACAGATGTGGATTTTAGAATACTTTGTGGATGTTTTGGGATAGACTGTGGTGTGTGGACGGACATGTTCACCTTTTAGAAACCAAAGACAAGTCGTTCTGTTCTGTTATCAGAAAATGATTATTTCGTAATCCTTTTTCTTGAAAAGCATGAATGGTCATTTTTTTTTTTTTGTTTTGTTGAACGAATGCATAGAAATTATGAAAATGGAGCTACACCTTTATTCGTGAATATGAAAGAAAACATAGAAAATTACAATCTAGGGAGACTGAAAACTAACTAAGAAAATAAGCTACTAGGAAAATTTGAAGATGCGAGAAAATACATTCAATGATGAATCACCTATATAAAATGATCCACATACTTAGAAAAATTGGACTCCTTGCTCGAGGAGGTCCTGAATCTTGTGCCTCAATGCTCGACAATTGTCGGCATAATGACCAGGAAACTGATGGTAGTGGCAGAATTGATTAAGATGTCTCCCCAAATGAGTAGTTCCTGGCCGAGGGGCCAAGGGATGTAGCAAGTCTCTCCTCTGAAGCTCTTCAAATGCCTGACTTGGTGTTCGGCCAATGTTAGTGAATTCCCTTTGCGATAAGCCTTGGCATGGTGAGGGTGTTGTCCTGAAGTTTTGATTCAGAGCTCTAGGCTGTAGAACCATTTCCGGGAAACTACTTTGAGCGCAAGCTACTGTCTGAAAAGAGGTCTTTTCTGACCTAATTCTGCCCCGAAACCCTAGTTTAGGTAGTTTCAATTTCTACTTTTAATTTCAGTAAAACAATGTTAAAAAATAAAAAAATCAGAAGTTCACGCACTTAGGTTAAAACGAATCGTAATAAGCCGTAATCAAACTAAGTAGAGGAAAAACGACTTCGAGGGGTAATGAAAGTAATTGAACCCTAAATAAGTCGTATACCAAGCCCCCGAACCCGGACTCTCCTTTCCTAATTTAATCTAGGTCAAAATTAGGTGGCGTTTCATAATAGGTTCCAGTGAGCTAACTTAGGCTTTTAATAATTATAGTTATATGACATAGTTATTAATCTTAGGTTATAAGTGGACCTAGAACCCGACCATATCCTAATCAACATGGGATAGGGTTCAAAAATCAAGGCTCACAGAATGGCGACTCTGCTGAGGAAAAACTCTTAATATTAACTTGTTAATTTTAAGAAAGAGGCTTAACTCAAAATTGTTTACTTATGGCTTTATTACATTGTTTGTTTACTTTCGTGCGCAATTTAAATTCTGCACCTTTGCATCATGTGAGAGCGAGGGTCCACGCAAACCGATTTCACCCCGGGGCCCGCCTTAGGGTCCCCTGTCTGGGACTCACACCTTTTAAGGTGATGTGAATAAGCGGGGGAAAAGAGGAGGATGTCGTCTAACCACATCCCTTTAATACCTGGGCTTTAGCCCCAAGCGTTTTCCTGGCAATGTCCTTACCGACCCATGTTTGGTCATTCAAAGACCCGACCGTAGACGCACACCTTTAGGTGATGTGAAAAAAGTGGGGAAGCCCAAAGAGAATAGCTTGCAAGCCTTTCCTTTGTGGTGACCTGGGCCCTAGCCCCAAGCACCTCTCTGGATTGATCCATACCCGAATTGGATAAGTGTCAAGTAAGGTCATGTTGAACTTGTGTGAGCCTTGTGTGCTTGTATGATCGGCCCACTACCAAGCTTAGAAATCGATAGGCTCTTTCCTACATCAACTCAGCCCAACCCGAATTCGCGGCTTTATTGTTTGTGGCCTAAAGACCTGTTTGGTTTAATATGTGAGTCATTTGGGCTTCGTCCCAAAAGTTTAGACTTAGATGATTTCTCTCTTTCGGCCCAATTTGAATTATCAATTTAGTTTTAGGCCCATGAAAAACAAATCCACCCAATGTAATCCATGAGACATAAAAATCCATCAGGCCTTTCCATTTCAAGGCCCATTCTAGTCTAGGAAGACTTTTTTACTCAGGCTTTGGCCCAAAATCCTTGATCTAGGTATCATCTATTAGGCCCAATCAGAATCTTGGCCCAAATTCCAATCTAGAGCATGGTTAGAAATCACTTCGTCCCATGCGCCTTACTTCTAGCCCAAATAAATTTTGGCCCAAGTGCCAAATTCTCAGAACATTCCGGCCCAAGAGCCACATTCTTCAAACATTTTGGCCTAGGCGCCGGTTCACAACTCATGAATCATTCCGGCCCATGTGCCTCTCTCCCAACTCATTCGGGCCTCAATGCCTACCCATAACCTTCAAAATGTTCCAGTTCATGTGCTTTTCTTGCAACTCAAACGCGTTTTAACCTAAACCTTCTTCGCGGCCCAGAATTTTAGCTCAGTCCTGTTATAACCCGTATAATTCCTACCTTATGTTATATCAGTTGCAATGTTATTCTAAGTTGGATTATTTATTTCTTTGCTATCAGTTGGACTCCGGCGGTATTGTTTTATTTGTAGAGGGCAAGGAAGTCTTTCCATAAAACAATTAAGGTAATTGTTTTATTAAGTGAATAAGTAAAGGAATTATCTTTTTATTCCTTTCCATTTAGCGATCATTATTTCCTCATCAATCTGAATCGTGGGAGCGTCTCTTCATCGTGCTTTCAGAGCGACAGTTTTGGCTCCTTCTTCCTCTCTGCTCTCTCTCAATTTCTTCCTCTGCTGCGATCGTGTGTCCTTCTGTTGCTGCTTCGGATTGTGTCGCTCATTGCTGCGTGGCTGCTGAGAATTTCTGTGTCGCGAATTCAGGTTTGGAGTTACAGATTGTGTATTCCAGCGTAGTTTTTCCTCTCTTCTGTTTTCTGATTTGGAGACTTCGGTTTGATGAATTCAGAGGTTGCTGGGTTGTCTTCGATCTACGAGTCGCGCGGGCGGTAGACTGTTTGGATTGTGGGATTTCTAGACTCCCGAATTCAGGTTTGTGTTGCAGTTTTCGAGGTTTTGAGTTTGGGGTTTCCTTCTTCTTGTTTTCTGATTTTGGATTTGACATTGTGGGAATCAGTTGCTGTGGATCTCTGTCGGATTTTTGGACTGTTGTAGACGTCTTTCTGAGTGTGGGTCATTCCCTTTCTGCCCTTTGGCTCTTTCGAGTCATTCTTTTCTTTCTCTTTTCTCTTTCTTGCCGAGAGACCTGGTATGGTCTATGGGTCTCGACCCTTCTGAGTGTGTGCATTGTGTTTTGTCCCCTTTCTGTTTAAGTGCTCTGACTGTTTCTGATATGGGAACCCCTTGAGTTCCACTCTGTTTCTGTTCTGAAAGCTTCTGATCTGAGAATTGTGGATATGCTTATCTTCTCCTTCTTCTGTTTTCAATTGTTTTGAGCGACCTTGCTGATGACGGTCGCTGCTTACTGGGCATAGTTGTGTGCTCATTCCCCTACTTCTAACATTTTTGCAGATTGATTAGCGAGGATCATCTTGAGTTCTGGAGCTATAGTGTTTAGCTTTTCTGTTCATTCAGTTTGATACTTTGAGATGTTGTAGCCTTCGGGCCTTATACTTTTGACTTCTGTTTCTGACTCAGTTTCGTATTTGGGATTTTGGTATTTGCTTCAGCTGTATTTGAATACATTGGTTTACAATGTTTATGTAAACTTCGTTTTGGGCCTTTATTGCGTTTGAGTGTTTAAAGCCTTGCGTTATTAGGTAGTAATACGCGGCGTGTAGCACCCTTAACTCTTAGGCCGGTTTTAGGGGTGTTACATTTAGTGGTATCAGAGCCAGGTTTGGCTTTCTTTGGTGTCTGTGGGTGTGTTTGCTTGTGTGAGAGTCAGTTGTGACAGTGGTTGACAGTATGAGCTAGTTCTGACAAGTTTTGGATTTGTATATCTCAGAATGGCTCCTCGTAGGACACCAGTGACCCCTCAGGGAGATGCTGCGGATGTAGTGCAGCAGTTTGTGACGCAGTTGATGCAGACGATGGCTGCAGCTGCTGGGGGAGCTGGTGGAGGAGCTGGTGGTGCTGGCCCAGCAGGGGCGAATGCAGTGGGAGGCCGAGTCCGAGCACTCCAGGAGTTCATGAAGCTAAAGCCACCTTCTTTCGACGGCTGTGGCGACCCTCAGGAGGCGAGCCATTGGATTACTGAGGTCGAGGACCTGCTGAGAGTGATGGGGTCGGAGGACGACCAGAAGGTAGACTTCGCCACGTTCCTCTTCAAGGGGGAGGCGAAGGAGTGGTGGCGCATGGTGATGGGTAGACATCCCCAGCCTTGGACCTGGGATCAGTTCTGCTTGGAGTTCAACAAGCAGTTCTATCCGGATGTCTACAAGGACCAGAAGATCAATGATAACCGGCTGCGTCAGGGAAGATATGTCTGTAGAAGTATGTGAGGAAGTTCGTGACCCTGTCGAAGTATGCTCCGGAGCCGATGAGCATAGGAAGGCTCGTAAGTTCGAGAGCGGTTTGAGGCCAGACATCAGGTCGGCGGTGACACCTCTTCGTCACCGGACCTTCAGAGATGTGGCGGATGTCGCCTGCTGGTAGAGGCTGACATCAGGGGCAGGCAGGCGGAAGACCATAAGGGGAGGCGTGCTGAGGAGCCTCAGAAGAAGGAGGCTGCTCCTCCTCAGAAGAAGCAGACCTATGGAGATCGCCGGGGAGCTTCTTCATCTTCGTCAGCTGGGGCGAAGTGTGGGGCTTGTGGTCGCTCCCATCCTGGTAGGGAGTGCTACAAGAAGACTGGTGCCTGCTTTAAGTGCGGGTCGATGGAGCACCGGATCGCTCAGTGCCCTCAGGCATCCAGTAGAGGCTCAGGGAGAGAGGCACCGGCTCAGATTCAGGGGCGAGGTCCGATCAGAAGAAGCCTCAGACTCAGGCCCGGGTTTATGCTATGGCTGGAGAGCGTGATCGTGCTGGTGATCGCGTCATCTCAGGTATTCTCCAGATCCATTCTCGAGATGTATTTTGTCTGTTTGACTCTGGAGCTACGCATTCCTTTGTCTGCTATGATTTGTTGGGTGATCTTGGACTGACTGCTGTGCCTAGTGAGGTAGACCTTGTGTGAGTAGTCCTTAGGTGGGGTTGCCCCTTGTGTGTTGGATTCTGTGTGTAAGGCTTGTCCCATAGTAGTTAGGGACAAGACCTTCTTTGCTGACCTCATCCCGATGCGGATGACCTGTTTTGATGTGATCCTGGGCATGGATTGGCTAGCAGAGCACCATGCCCATATAGATTGTGCAGCGAGGAGAGTAGTGTTTGATCTGCCAGGCGGGACGCTTTTGCTTTCTCTGGGAATG
This sequence comes from Limonium bicolor, assembly GCA_023374045.1. Lineage (NCBI taxonomy): Eukaryota > Viridiplantae > Streptophyta > Magnoliopsida > Caryophyllales > Plumbaginaceae > Limonium > Limonium bicolor. The sequence goes on along the minus strand of CM041776.1, from coordinate 178,070,812 downwards.
CAGTTCCATGTGCGCCGGTGATTGTGTCAGCGATGCAGGCAGCCAGTTTCTTGAGGAAGGGCTGCCAGGGCTTCTTATGTTATCTGCCAGAGGTGCGTGAGGGATCTAGCTTGGAGAGCATCCCGATCGTCAGAGAGTTCCCGGAGGTCTTCCAGGACGACGTGCCCGGACTTCCACCAGTGCGAGAGGTGGAGTTCACCATCGATTTAGCGCCAGAGACTCAGCCCATCTCTAGGGCCCCTTACCGTATGAGTCCGGCGGAGTTGAAGGAGCTGAAGGTCCAGCTTCAGGAGCTGTTAGATAAGGGCTTCATACGCCCTAGTGTTTCGCCTTGGGGAGCGCCAGTGCTGTTTGTGAAGAAGAAGGATGGGACCTTCCGTTTGTGCATCGACTTAGAGAGCTGAACAAGGTGACCATCAAGAATCGCTATCCCCTTCCGCATAGATGATTTGTTTGACCAGTTGGCGGGCGCCACAGTGTTCTCGAAGATAGATCTTCGTTCAGGCTACCATCAGTTGAGGATTAAGGCCGAGGATGTGCCTAAGTCCGCTTTTAGGACTCGTTATGGTCATTACGAGTTCCTAGTCATGCCTTTGGTTGACTAATGCTCCATCAGTATTCATGGACATGATGAACCGGGTTTTCAAACCCTATCTGGATCAGTTTGTAGTGGTCTTCATAGATGATATCTTGGTGTACTCCAAGAGCGCAGAGGAGCATGAGGAGCATCTGAGGATTGTTTTGCAGACGCTGAAGGATCGTGAGCTTTATGCTAAGTTGAAGAAGTGTGACTTCTGGCTTGATCGCGTAGTTTTCTTGGGACATGTGGTCTCGAAGGACGGTATCTAGTGGATCCTGAGAAAATTAGAGCTGTGATGGAGTGGGCGAGGCCTACGAATGTTGCTGAGATTCACAGTTTCCTTTGGTTAGCTGGGTACTACAGGAAGTTGTTGAGGGTTTTCTAAGATCGTATCCCCGCTGACCCGTCTGTTGAGAAGGAGGTCAAGTAGTGGAGCGAGGCTTGCGAGCAGAGCTTCCAGGAGATTAAGAAGAGGCTGACGACCGCACCGATTCTGACTTTGCCTTCTGGGACCGAGGGATTCGAGGTCTTCTGTGATGCGTCCCATAAGGGACTGGGATGTGTTCTGATGCAGCAGGGTAAGGTAGTGGCTTATGGCTCGCAGCAGCTTAAGCCCTATGGAAGAACTACCCTACCCACGATCTGGAGTTGGCAGCTGTAGTGTTCGCGCTTAAGATTTGGAGGCATTATCTGTATGGAGCGTCGTGTAAGGTTTACACGGACCACAAGAGTCTCAAGTATTTGTTCACTCAGAAGGAGCTGAACTTGAGACAGAGGAGGTGGTTGGAGCTACTTCATGACTACGATTTAGAGATCCTCTACCACCCGGGTAGAGCGAATGTTGTTGCAGATGCTTTGAGCCGGAGAGGTGCTTCGGGTGTAGCTTGTGCTCTGACTGGAGTCCAGAGGTCCGCCTTAGAGCTGCAGCGTATGGGTGTTTGGGTAGTCAGACCAGCCAGTGCCAGTGTGATAGCAGCGCTTCAGGTTCAGTCTTCGTTGGTCGACAGGATCCGGGTTGGTCAGGAGGCAGATTCAGCTTTGTGTCGGATCAGAGAGGGGCTGTCTTCATATCAGAGTTCAGATTTCAGTGTCTCCAGCGATGGGTGTCTGCGTTTCAGAGGCCGTGTATGTGTGCCAGACGATGCAGTGCTGCGTAGGGAGATCCTTCAGGAGGCTCATGGAGCGCCATACTCAGTTCACCCAGGAGGGGTGAAGATGTATCGAGATCTCAGAGAGTCATTCTGGTGGTCTGGGATGAAGCGTGACATCTCCGAGTTTGTTTCGAAGTGCCAGACCTGTCAGCAGTAAGGCTGAGCACCAGAGGCCAGCGGGTTTGCTTCAGCCCTCCCCATTCCTGAGTGGAAGTGGGAGAGTGTGGGATGGATTTCGTCATGGGTTTGCCCAGGACTCCTTTGGGTTGTGATGCCGTATGGGTGATAGTTGATCGTCTGACGAAGTCTGCTCATTTTCTGCCGGTGAAGAAGACCTTCAGTTTGGAGCGTTTAGCTCGGTTGTATCTCGATGGGATAGTGAGGCTTCACGTGTGCCTACACTATTGTGTCTGATCGTGACCCACGTTTTGTTTCGAGATTTTGGCGCAGTTTGCATAAGGCCCTGGGTACGAATTTAGCCTTCAGTTCAGCTTACCATCCTCAGTCGGATGGCCAGACAGAGAGGACTAATCAGGTTTTGGAGGACATGCTTCGCGCATGTGTCCTGGACTTTGGAGGTAGCTGGGAGCAGCATGTGACTCTGATTAAGTTCGCCTACAACAACAGCTTTTAGGCGAGCATTGGTATGGCTCCGTTTGAAGCGTTGTACGGTAGGAGGTGCAGGTCCCCCATCTGTTGGGATGACCTGAAGGAGAGGGCCTTGGTTGGACCCGAGCTGGTGCAGGGAGCAGTAGAGAAGATCAGGGTGATCCGGGAGCGTTTGCTCGTTGCTCAGAGCAGACAGAAGTGCTATGCAGACCAGAGGCGTAGGCCGCTTGAGTTTGATGTTGGTGATCATGTCTATCTGCGTGTCTCACCGGTCAGAGGCGTGGTCCGGTTTGGAAAGCGTGGGAAGCTTAGCCCGAGGTTCGTTGGACCGTTTGAGATTCTGGAGAGGATTGGCCCTGTGGCCTACCGTCTAGCCTTGCCTCCATCTTTGTCAGCCGTGCATAACGTCTTCCATGTGTCTATGTTGAGGAAGTATCTGCATGATCCGTCTCATGTGATCGACTACAGCCAGCTTCAGTTGAGAGAGGACTGCAGTTTCGAGGCGGTGCCTACTCGTATTTTAGCCAGGGATGTCCGTCGGCTTCGTAGTAAGACCCTACCTATGGTGAAGGTCCAGTGGTCAGATCAGTTAGAGAGTGAAGCGACTTGGGAACTCGAGGATGAGCTGCGTGCCAAGTATCCCTCCCTGTTCGAGCAGTAAGGTGAGTTAATCTCGAGGACGAGATTCTTTTAAGGGGGAGGTGATGTTATAACCCGTATAATTCCTACCTTATGTTATATCAGTTGCAATGTTATTCTAAGTTGGATTATTTATTTCTTTGCTATCAGTTGGACTCCGGCGGTATTGTTTTATTTGTAGAGGGCAAGGAAGTCTTTCCATAAAACAATTAAGGTAATTGTTTTATTAAGTGAATAAGTAAAGGAATTATCTTTTTATCCTTTCCATTTAGCGATCATTTCCTCATCAATCTGAATCGTGGGAGCGTCTCTTCATCGTGCTTTCAGAGCGACAGTTTTGGCTCCTTCTTCCTCTCTGCTCTCTCCAATTTCTTCCTCTGCTGCGATCGGTGTCCTTCTGTTGCTGCTTCGGATTGTGTCGCTCATTGCTGCGTGGCTGCTGAGAATTTCTGTGTCGCGAATTCAGGTTTGGAGTTACAGATTGTGTATTCCAGCGTAGTTTTTCCTTCTTCTGTTTTCTGATTTGGAGACTTCGGTTTGATGAATTCAGAGGTTGCTGGGTTGTCTTCGATCTGCGAGTCGCGCGGGCGGTAGACTGTTTGGATTGTGGGATTTCTAGACTCCCGAATTCAGGTTTGTGTTGCAGTTTTCGAGGTTTTGAGTTTGGGGTTTCCTTCTTCGTTTTCTGATTTTGGATTTGACATTGTGGGAATCAGTTGCTGTGGATCTCTGTCGGATTTTTGGACTGTTGTAGACGTCTTTCTGAGTGTGGGTCATTCCCTTTCTGTTCTGTGGGGTTGACGAACCCTTTGGCTCTTTCGAGTCATTTCTGCGTTGCCGAGAGACCTGGTATGGTCTATGGGTCTTCGACCCTTTAAGTGTGTGCATTGTGTTTTATCCCCTTTCTGTTTAAGTGCTCTGATTGTTTCTGATATGGGAACCCCTTGAGTTCCTCTCTGTTTCTGTTCTGAAAGCTTCTGAGTCTGGAGATTGTGGTTATTATGCTTATCTTCTCCTTCTTCTGTTTTCAATTGTTTTGAGCGACCTTGCTGATGACGGTCACTGCTTACTGGGCATAGTTGTGTGCTCATTCCCCTACATCTAACATTTTTGCAGATTGATCAGCGAGGATCATCTTGAGTTCTGGAGCTATAGTGTTTAGCTTTTTCTGTTCATTCAGTTTGATACTTTGAGATGTTGTAGCCTTCGGGCCTTATACTTTTGACTTCCGTTTCTGACTCAGTTTCGTATTTGGGATTTTGGTATTTGCTTCCGCTGTATTTGAATACATTGGTTTACAATGTTTATGTAAACTTCGTTTTGGGCCTTTATTGCGTTTGAGTGTTTTAGAGCCTTGCGTTATTAGGTAGTAATACGCGGCGTGTAGCACCCTTAACTCTTAGGCCGGTTTTAGGGGTGTTACAAGTCCTCTTTTGTTTTCTAACAGACGGCACTTTGGAAACAAATAATCCCGAATCCCAAGTATTGCAGAGGGAGGAAACCCAATCAGCATGGAGGCCCAGTTTGCAGCCTTAGAGCAAAAGTTCATGGCCACCTTTGATGCCATGGAACAAAAACATAGGTCCCCCACTAATGACATGGAGCTAAGTATGTCACCATCATCGAAGAGCTGAAAAGCAAAATCAATTCCCTTCAGGTCGGTCATTAAGAAAACATTCCGGAGAAGATTTCTGACTCCAGGAACGAGCGCGATTACATCAAAGTTAACTCCGTTGGGGCCCAGGATGCGCAAAGATTTGTAGGGGAAGCCGCCTCTGACCAGCAACTAACTGCAGAACTCAAGAAGGCTCTGAAAAGGATCGAGCGCATGGAAAAAGCTAGCAAGCCAGCTGGCCTCGATTACCCTTCCATGGCATCGTACCCCGAGGTTGATCTCCCTTTAAAGTTGAAGCTGCCCACACTTGCTCTATACAAGGGTTCCTCAGACCCGCAGGTTCATCTAGCGATGCTCGATAGAGAGATGTCCATCCTCAGGCTGAATGACATGCAGGAGGCCAAGGTGTTTGCCCGTTACCTCAGTGTTGGTACTTAACCCAGAAGATGAACACCAAAACCTATGAGGAGGTTTGCGAAGCTTTCTTGCACCACTTCGAATATGCTAAGAATCTTGAAGCCACCAGGTCCGACCTTACCAGTACTCGGCAGAAAGACAATGAATCAATGTTCGACTTCATCAAACGGTGGAGGATGAAGGCCGCCGCTATGCCCACAAAGATGGATGAGCAAGAACAGATTCGAATGATTGTGGACAATATGCAGAAGAAATACAACAATGAGTTCAGCTGCACGTACTTTCCCAATTTTGACATGCTGATGGGGAAAGTGAGAATCATGGAAGAAAAGATTCACAAAGGTGAGCTAAAGCTAGGGCAACCCAAAGCTCAGGGTGTAGATGTCAAGAAGTTTAAGTTCGGGCCAGCCAAAGCAGCCCGGTTTCACGACAGGTAAATAATGTGTGCCAACTCAGTGTTTCAAAACAGAGCACCAAGGCCTCATCCCGACCTCTCAGTCAAGCGCTTGTGAAGCTACTGGAGTTGAACCTACTACAGCCTCTCACGCCTTGTCCCGGGGTTACCAAATCCGGAGAGCATCTCAATCAGTTTTGTCAGTTCCATCAACTACCAGGGCACAATACTGATGATTATAGGACCCTGGAGCATAAGATTGAAGATCTCATCGAACAAGGGTTCCAGTTTGTCGAGTAGGCTAATGTCTAGTAGTGTTTTGTTGCTTTTATTTCCCTTTTCAATGTTGTAAGGAGGTTATGATATTTCCATTTCAATAAAGTTTTGATGTTCAAATTTTAGTTTCTTTCCTTTTCAGTTTGTAATCACAAAAATAATTTAAAAAATGTGTGTTCGATTCTTGCACCTTCAACCAAATCGTCTTGCTCATCATCAAACATCTTTTAAAACTAATGCTCATGAAACGATCATTTTCTGGCAATTGAACAAAACGACTTGTTTTGTTTTTAAAAGGAAGAACATGCCAAACCAAACTCCACTACTCACCCCAAAACTTCTAAAAACCCATAAGGTGGTTCCAAGTGCACACACGTAAAATTGTTGTCATAAACCCCAAGTCAATACTAGGGGCAATCTGAGTTTAGGTTTGCCATATTTCATTTAAACGCGTGAACAAATCTTTGAGTGAGAATTCGCGAGAGTGTCTTGAGTGGAAAAATCATGAGCGAATGAGCGTGTCATTTTTACACGACTCCGGTGAGACCACATTCGAAGGTGAGGTAAACCACATAACTCTGACCGAAGGAGATAATTTGTAGATTTATGCTTAGACCTGTGAAAAGTAACAAAGAACGGATACACAACTATCAGGAATGACGAAGCACCTAGGTACAGCACCACACAGCCAAAAAGCTTGTGAACCCTGAAATTAAACCCTAGGCACCCCCGCTGAGCCTTTCATATATCCCTTTTCGATATTACAAAGCTCCACAAAATAACCCAGCTAATGATGAATGTCTGACCCGGTGACCAAAGGAAGCAAGGAGCCTGACTCTTAGATAACACTTTCATCAGTCCAAAGAAGCAACGCCGCTATCAGCATGACAAAGCGATCCGCAAATGGTCCCAGAGTGGCACAGGATCCAAAGAGCTCACATCGAAACAGCTCTCAAAGCCCAAAACCGGGAGACACAAGAACCCCGAGGGAAAAGTCAAGAAAGGATAAAAAGGGCAAACCCGAAGTGCCTCGAAGAAATCCAAATAACAAAAAGAAGAGAAATGGTGTAAAGGACAACTTCAAAAGTTCCAAGTCCGAAGCTCGAAAACAAAGTCGACATGAAGCAGCCAAACAACTTCAAGACTAGAAAGGTCGAATCCAAGAGAAGACGCAAGTTGCAGCTTTGGTCACCCCATTAAGCTCCACATACCTCAAATATCCCTCCATGGTCCCTTTGTCTTTAATCACACCCCATGGCCATGTTATAAGCTTAAAAGACTTCCAACTTGGTAGTTGTGTATCTAATCACGTGAAACTAACAGATCGAATGAGCAAATCCATCAAATATCAAATTCAATGGTCTAAAAGTTATGACGATAAGCAAGAAAGAGTGCAAACACCAAACACATCGAGTGTAGGTTAGGAAGCACCACAACAAAACATAAGCCTTGACCCTGTGAGGATGAGACTTGTTCGCATGTTTAATCAAAGAAAATACTTGGGGCATTCCAACAATCGCTATGACAACACCAATCAAGACCCGAAGCTTGAGCACCACAACATTACCACCACACAGGCACACATAAGCCCTTACCTCCACATCATACACCACGGGTTCGCCATAAGTCCTGACCATCACTAAAAAAGTCTTAAAATCCCAAAAAAACACCACACACTTCCACCAGCAGCATGTTTATCTTCTAAGAAACAAATTGCAGACCAGAAATTCTTAGTCAGGAAATGATCATTTCACTTTCCTTTTTCAGTACAGTTTTTCTCAAGCATTGCCATGTTTGACACCTTTTTTAACAATTCCTTGTTTTGGACAAATTTCCAACAAACACTTTAGTTGCATTTTTCAAACTTCCGCATAACACCTCAACATTGCCATGTTTGGCACCTTTTTCAACAATTTCTTGTTTTGAACAAGTATCATACATACATTTTGATTGCATACACCTTATCATTGCCATGTTTGGTACTCCAGTAATCAGTCTTCATCATTTGCATAAGACTGTCACCTTTGCAGTTTGCACCTTCCAGCACCAGAGTAGAAGAACTTACCAAAGTAGAAGAACTCACCAGAGTAGAAGAACTCACCAGAGTATAAGAACTCACCAGAGTAGAAGAACTCACCAGAGTAGAAGAAATAACTAGAGTAGAAGAACTCACCAGAGTAGTAGAACTCACCCAAGTAGAAGAACTCACCCGAGTAGACGAACTCAACCTCAGGCTCGCCGTGAGCCTAATTTCCAACCATTCCACTAAGGCACACGTGAGCCCTACCATCACAAAAGCAACCTTAGGCATCCATAATTCATACTTCACATTCATTCACTTAGGCACCCATAAGTCCTACTTTACATTCATCCACTTAGACACACATAAGTCCTACCACTACAAGAACATCACAGGCATGCATAAGCCTTACCTTGCACCTATCCTACCCTGCATCCATCCTACCTAGAATTCATCTAGGCACATAAGCCCTCCACACACTCATCACATCAATCTCATTACATACTACACCTCTTTTCATTTCCAAGTCCCTGACACCTTACATGCTCGGTCTAGTTTATTCATTCTTAGTTTAGTTCACTTTTCTCTTTTAGGTAGTTGGCACCTCATAATAGCCCAGCACATTTAAACTCCTCTTTTAGGTAGTTGGTGCTTCATAATAGCCCAATAATTTCAAGCTACTCTTTTAGGTAGTTGGCACATCATAATAGCCCATCACATTTAGACTCCTCTTTTAGGTAGTTGGCGCCTCATAATAGCCTAATAATTTCAAGCTTCTCTTATAGGTAGTTGGCACCTCATAATGGCCCAATAATCTCAAACTTCTCTCCTAGGTAGCTAGCGCCTTATAATAGCTCAGCACAATCAACATACTTTTGGCAGAAATTCAAGACAGGGAGTTCACTCGGTACCGGACAAAATTTAGGGGTATCACTCAAGCATCAACTAGTCTTTTCATCTTCATTACAAAGCCTAGTTGACGGGGTAAATTTTTTATACCCAAAATTTCAACCCCCTTGGAGTAGTCTCCAAGGCATACGTGTTACAAGGGGTAAAATGGTCAAAATGCACCAATGTGGGATTTTCCAAGGACATTCTCGGGATTTTCTATTTTCATATGACTTGTTCACTATCTCCAAACGCTTCCAAATACCATAGTCATTATGAAAGACATTTCTTAATTTCGTAGATGGTATTCTGATAAGCCGTAGACTTATCATATTTTATAAGCTGGATTTGTAGTATTATTAGTTAAAATAAGGTTAGAATAGGTAATATTTGTATTATTTTATATAAGAAGTCATTTTATATGTTCAGACTAATGCTCTTAGTGTTTTTCATGCAAGGCGCAAGTTTTTCATCAAAAACCGAACCTTGCCGGATATGGAGCCGGACCTCTCATGCACGACACAAGTACACAGCAGAAATGGGATGCCGCCGGACATGGTGTCGGGTTTGTTGTATCCGGCATAAGCAAAAGACGCACCTGTTTACCAAAAGATGTCGGTTATTTACCGTTATCCAAATACTCGATATCGGGTATGATGCCGGATGGAATCTGTCCGGCATAAGTGACTCTTCGCGCCAAGGCGGTTTCGACCGTTACTGAAAAGCACGTGTTTAATCCTGATGCCGGATGACTTCTACCCGGCATGGGATCCGGCACCTGAAGATTTTCTGTCTATAAAAGGGCGTAAGAGGCTGCGAATTTGCATCATCCATTCCATCATATTAGCACACACATACTCCACAGAATAGACGCATTTCGACTGAGGAATTGCTGCACAACCATTCAAGAGAAGAAGAAGAAGATTTGGAAGAAGATTTAGAGGGTGAAGGCTATGTCAAAACTCTCCCTTCTCCTTGTATTTCCTTCTTCAATTCATGGATGATTGAGTAGTAATCCCTTCTGTTCTTGGTTGGGATGAAACTCTTCTTTGTAAAACAATATGGTTCTTAATATAATTTTCAAGTTTATTAAGAGTAAGGTGCTTATTAAAGGAGAATTGGTTGATCTCTTGTCCTCTTCATGCAAATTTTACTTGAGGAAAAGAAGTCCAAAAGTAGAATAGGTTAGACTCTCTTAATGATCTTCCTACTCTCTTCTTATGAATTAAGGGTTAGTAGTAAGAGTGAGAATTAATCCATCTTCCCCCATTTCCTTGTTCATTTCGTGGCATGATATATGCTCGATTTGTTAATAGGGATGAGTTTCTTGTTTTTCTCATTTCGGAGCAAGAAAGTGGCATTTACATTTGAGCGTCCGGGTGTGATGCCGGATCTCCTGTGTCCGGCACATTCAATGTCTTTGAATGTGCCGTGCATCTGGTATCCGGTAGTATGTCCGGCGCATTCAATTGTTGGTTAATTCGAAGGCTTGTGTTTATGTTTCGAGTCCACATGATGCTTAGATGGTTTTACTCCCTTAATCAAGAATAAATCCATTGTAATACCGCTTAGTTATGTTAGTTTTTATTAGAATTATAAAATCTATCATTTCCCCCCTTGTCTTAGAATAGGTTATTACCGATTAGGACTAATTTTCTATAAGTCCCTTGGGTTCGATACTCTTGGTCGTAATTTGCTCATGCTATATTCCGACCGGGTTTTATTTGCTACCCGTAGTAGAGTTGTAGGATTAGTTTATTATTTTATCCATTTTGTATATAGTTTTCCTACTAAAATCTCTGTTAGCATATTCATTTAGGAAATTTAGCTTTTACTTCATATTATAAGCTAATTAACACATGAAATAGCCTCAAAATAGAAATAAAAAGGTTTCTAAAAATTGAAATAAAATTGTCACATGGTTAGAATGATTACATACAGTCATGAACCTGAAATTTTTTTTCAAACCTCAGCCCAAAATTTAAAAGAGAAATTCCAACATTCTTGCAATTTTCTCTCTCCTTTGGAAGATACCGAAATCAAGTGAAAATGTCATGAAATTTTAACACAAGATAGAGGAAGATTTTTAGAGACTAACACCATTGAAATTTCATAATTTAGATTTTCCAATCGTAAGTTATGAATTATTAGAGGTTCCAGATTGCAAGATTTTTATCTAATCGGTTATTTATACAAATAATCTGATTCAAACTCTCAAAATTCCTAAAACTCGTCTTGTATCGTTGGTTAAAATTTCAGAATTTTTATCGACCTGTAGCACACTCTAAAAAATTAGATTCTCTTAGAGTACAAAATCAGGGTTTTGGATAAAAAATTTGTTCAATCAATTTGGCCATGCTCTTTCTATAAAGAACTTCCCAAAAATGACCTAGGGCAGAGGAGAACACTCAAATAGTCAGGAAGCACAGCCGTCAACCTCTCACCCTGTTTATGAACTTCCAAGCCTCGAATCAACACCAAAACTCTGCTAAAATCACCCCAAAATCACCAAAAACTCATCCTTTCTTCTCCCATCGAACTTCCAAGCACCAAAACACCAAACATACAGAACCACAACATGGTTAAAAACCCAAGGAAGAAGGGGTCAGAAGCTAGGGTCGAATTCAATCCGAAACCAACCCCGTCGAGGCACCGAAAGATTCCCGACGTGAAGTATCTTCCATAATTCGAAGGTAAAACAGGTAGAAATCTTAATTTCCTAACTCCTCATGAATTGTTTAATCTTGGGCTGACATTTGAGTTCGAACTGACTCTTTACGGTTTCTGAATTGTCGTTTGTTTTCGTTTCTATTCATTAACTTGTGCACTAAGTTTCGTCAGTAATTCAACTTCAAATTGAAAACTTTTTCTTACTAACATAATGTACATCTTTCAGGCTACGCGCCCATAAAATTTAAGCTAAAAACACTGCGGGGAACCACCTGAACGCCACCGTCCGTGGCTAGTCCATGCCCTCGGACGGCCTGTCCGGGATCCCGGACAGCATGTTCATGGCCACGGACAGCCTCGGACGGTGGCGGGATTTAATTTTTCAAACTTTTTAGGTTTCAACGGTTCATGTTTGGGCCCACGGATGCCTTGTCCGTGGCCCCGAACGTTTTCAAAATTCATTTTTATGCGAAATTGATTTTTCTGCATTGTTAATTTAATTGGGGTCCGTGGTCTCGGACATTAGGTTCGTGGCTATGGACAAGATTAAAATCTGACCTAATTCTGCCCCTAAAACCCTAGTTTAGGTAGCTTCAATTTCTACTTTTATTTCAGTTATACAATGTTAAAAAATAAAAAAAAATCAAAAGTTCACGCACTTAGGTTAAAACGACTCGTAATAAGCCGTAATCAAACTAAGTAGAGGAAAAACGACTTCGAGGGGTAATGAAAGTAACTGAACCCTAAATAAGTCGTACACCAAGCCCTCGAACCCGAACTCTCCTTTCCTAATTTAATCTAGGTCAAAATTAGGTGGTGACTCATAATAGGTTCCAGTGAGCTAACTAAGGCTTTTAATAATTATAGTTATATGACATAGTTATTAAACTTAGCTAATAAGTGGACCTAGAACCCGACCATATCCTAATCAACCTAATAAACATGGGATAGGGTTCAAAAATCGAGGCTTGCATTGGGCCAGGCCCTGGATAAGAAGTTTACCTTGACTTGAATGAGCCCTTGGGCCGGAATGTGTTTGGGCCTGAAGTAAAGCACATGGGCTGGAATGGTCCCTAAATCACAAATTGGCCTAACTTTCTTTGGGTCAGAGAAGATGGTTGCTGAGCCGAAAAAGGATTTATTTTCAAGACTTGTGAGATATTTCAAGTTCAGGTGGACGTCTTTTTATGGGCCTATAACTAATTGGATAATTCAAATTGGGCCGAAAGAGAAATCACCTAAGTCTAGGCTTTTAGGCCAAAGCCCAAGTGACTCACATATTAAACAAGGCCTTTGGGCCACAAACAATGAAGCCATGAATTCGGGTTGGGCTAAGTTGATGTAGGAGAAGTTCCTATCAATCTCTAGGCTTGGTAGTGGGCCGATCACACAAGCAAGCATGGTTTCACTCAAGTTCAACATGTCCTCACTAGACGCTTTAACCAATTTGGGTATGGATAGATCCGGAGAGGTGCTTGGGGCTTGGGCCCAGGTCACCACAAAGGAATAGGGCTTGCACGCATTCTCTTTGGGCTTCCCCATTCTTTTCACATCACCTAAAGGTGTGCGCCTACGTCGGGTCTTTGAATGACCAAAAAGGCTAGGTAAGGGCACTGCTAGGAAAATGCTTGGGGCCCAGGTATTAAGGTGTTGTGGTTAGACGACATCCTCCTCTTTTCCCTCACTTATTCATATCACCTTAAAAGGTGTGAGTCCCTGACAGGGGACCCTAAGGCGGGTCCCGGGGTGAAATCGGTTTGTGTGGACCCTCGCTCTCATATGATGCAATGGTGCAGAAATTTAAATTGTGCACGAAAGTAAACAAACAACGTAATAAAAGCCGTAAATAAATAATTTTCGAGTTAAGCCCTCTTTCTGAAAATTAAACAAGTTTAAAATTAAGAGTTTGTTGCCAACAGAGTCGCCATTCTGTGAGCCTTGATTTTTGAACCCTATCCTATGTTGATTTGAGTTGATTAGGATCTGGTCGGGTTCTAGGTCCACTTATAACCCAAGCTTAATAACTATGTCATAAAACATTAATTATTAAAACCTAAGTTAGCTCACTATAACCTAATTAGAGTCACCACCTAATTTTAACCTAGATTAAATTAGGAAAGGAGAGTTCGGGTTTGGGGGCTTGGTATTCGACTTATTTAGGGTTCAATTACTTTCATTACTGAAATGGAATATTCATTCTTATCCAATTCGATCTTCCTTACTGTCCTATGTTACCTGGTTACGATTACAAGTTTCGCAGAGAGAGAGAGAGAGAGAGATAGAGAGCCTTTTGCTAGACTCGAGCTTAAGTCTGATTGCCAATTATAGCGTATCTTATTCCATGGGGGGTACATCCCTATTTATAGTGTTATAGCGCCTGATCTCATGCTGCCAGCCTGTCCTTTTACATGTATAAGTACAATTTTACCCTCTTTTAGCAGCTTTGGCCGGTCACAGGCGACCGACCGCATTACATTTTATCTTGCCTAAGCTCTATTTTCATCCGGTTAGAGGTGGCCGGATGCTCTATGTGTCTTTTTCGATTGGTACCATTTCTTCCCTTCTCATCAGTCCCACAAGTTCTATCTTTTTGAATTTTGATGAAGAAAGTAGAGCTTCTGTGTCTTTGGTTTGAGGAAAAAATTCGCGGCTGCGGCTATATCCGAGGTTTTACGCCCTGCCTGCGCTCCGTCCTTTCTTTATCCATCCTAGTCCCACAAGTTCTTTTTCTTCATATTTGGAGAGAAAGAACTTTTTAAAGGTCATGTGCGGGGCTCGTGACTCGTGTATGGCCCGTGCCGCTTTTTCGAATCTTCTCGCCTGTTTTCGATGTAGAATATGTACGATCTCTTTTCGGCTAATGTCAGAATCGTCTTTAGGAAGCATGTAGCCTTCTCTTTATTTGGGCGGGAGAAAACTTCCCTTTTAAGTCCGAATTTTTGGGCTTCCTTCTCTTTCCTACTCCGCTCTCTTGCCCTTGCTGTTTTCTCATTCGTTTCTCTGCTGTTGTACCCTGTTCTTATCGCCGTCGCGTTCGATTCTCCGCTGAATTTCTGCGATGTCCTTCCTCCGCACAAAGAAAACAAGGCTGCTGCCAACTTTTTTTCGCCGGCTTCGAAGCAATCCAAGGTTTCTCGCCCTCAAGTGGTTTTCGCCCTACCCTTCTACAATCTTCGAAACCCTTTATGGCTGGTCGTGAGCCTTTCCCTTCATCCCTCGACTTTTCCTCTCTTACTAACTGTCTTAGAGGCGTCGAAGTCCCACTGGTACTCCAAAGTTATCTACCAACCTCTAATTCCCACCCCAAACTACGATTTCAGTCTTGGGTATGTGGTTTATGCTGATTTTCTTTCTCCTTCTCCTGCGCCTTACCATTCCTCCACATCCTTCGTCTTGGGGTTCTTTGCTTTTCGCCGCTGCTGCTCTCCTCTCGCCATCCCATCTATCAGTCATCCGAAGGTTGTTGCGTATCTTCACGCCTTCGTCTCCCTTTGTGAAGAAAATAAAATTTGGCCGGAGGGCACCGACTTCATCTGGTTTTTCACGGTTAGGGTTGATCCTGACAGCCTAACCATCATTGCCAAGGCCGGGTTTTCACTTTTTGATTATAAGAAGGTGCATGGGTGGAGCTCGCGGTGGTTCGTCATCATTCCTCCATCCGGCCATTATCTAGGCGTGTCGTACTGCAATGAAGTTATCAAAGGTCAGCTTGGCTACCCCTCTACTCCTCCGGCCGAGCTTCCTATCTCGAAGATCTTGAAGGCGCGGAGTCGCGAACCGTTGACGGTCGAAGCGTTTTTTACCAAAGCGTGCTTATCTTCACTACAGACCTACTACAGTAAGTATCAGTTTGACAATATAAGTTTTATCTTCTTTATTGTTTTTCTTACCCTTCCTGTGCGTTGTGCGCAGATTTCTTCCGGAAGGGGGACAAAATTGGTCCTTTCAACAGTTGGAACTTCGTCAGTTTCAAGAGTGGGGATGAAAAGATTAATAACTACGATTCGTTAGATGCGGCCGTTGGTGCGGCTGAGCGAATCTTGGGAGATACAACTTCCTCCAAAAAACGTTCCAGGCAAGAGGCAGAGGATGACCAAGCTGGGCAGTCGAAGAAAAAGAAAATCTTGGAATCTCCTGAGCGCCCGAACGCCAGATTGCTAGGTACATGGCACGTGAGTCCAGAGTCTGGGAGCCGTGTCTTTCTCCCTCTCACCCCTGGTTCGGGTCTGGACCTTGGTTCTCGCCTGGAGCGGGAGTCTGGCCATCCGACCCCAATTTGTGAATAGTTTCCTGACTTGTCGGGCTACTTTTCTTCAGATCCCGCTCAAGGAAACGCTCTGGAAGCCACAGGGCTCAACGCCGATCCTCCGGCCAAACAAGGTTTTGGTCAATCCTCCTTTCTTTTTCTTTTTACTCTTTCCTTTTGAATAGCATTCCCTTGCCCTTGGTTTTGCATGTATTTTGTTGATTTTTCCGGTAATGGGATTTTGCCTGTTTTTGATTGCCGCCGCAGTTCCTGCCCCTGGGAAACTTAAGCTCAAAAAGAAAACCACGTCAAAACCAAAAGCTCCACCGCCAGAGACATCAGGAGAAGAGCAAACCTCCGGAAACCCTGAGGCTTCAGCCTCATTCACCATTGACGTTGCTGCAGCCAAGGATGCGGCGCGGAAAAGGACAACGGAGTACCGGCCGGTGCCCGAAAATCCTGAACTTCGGAGCAAGCAAAGGGAGGACACCATGGCTTCCTCTTCTTCTCCCCCTCCTCCTGCTCAGGAGTCTTTCACCGGTCCCTCCCAAAAGGAAGGATGGTTCTACCATCGTGGCCACCCCCTTCCTTTAATCTCCTGTGAATCTGCCAAATATTCTGCTGTTTGGAAGGAGGCAATAAAGAGGTCCGGTCATCCGGACGGGATCTTTGCTCCTCCGGCAACTACCACTGCAATTAAGGAAAACTTGCGGATGGGAGACGGGGGAGCAGACGCCATTATGCGGCACTCCCTTCCAATAAAAGACGTGTTCGATTTTATGTGGGAGGGCATTTTTTGGGTTGGTATACATTCATTGATCTTTAATGATAATTTTTTGTTTCTCCTTCCTTGTTTGTTCTTTTTTTTTTTGTGATCTATGTTGCTGTTTCAGGTGATGTCTATGGCCCAGAGTGCTGAGGTTCATTCCGGCAACCTTCAGACCAGGCTCCGTTATGAGGAGAGCCGAGCCAACAACGCCCAAGAAGATTTAAAGCGAACCCGCTCCTCACATGATGCCTACATCGACCAGATTCACTATGAGATTGATCTCAAAGTGAAGAAGAGGACTGAAGCGATAAATAAAGAGCTACGGTTGTCTCGGCAGGAATGTGTCCGCCAGCGCGACGAATATGAACTGCAACTGATGGGTCTTTGAGAGGAGAATTTTTCTCTAAAAAGCCGGATTCTTCAGGCTGACGAAACTTTGATGGAGGTACGAAATCGTCTTGCTTTTGGGAAAGATGAGCTGGCCCTGGCTTTTTCTGACCTAGACGTTTTGCTGAATCAGGTGCGCTCTGCTCATCGGAACGAGGTGGCCTCCCTGCAATCTGACAAGTCCTTTCTCTTTAACGAGAAGAATTCTTTTAAGCAGGAGGTCGAGACGCTTGAGCTGGAGAAGCAGGCTCTTGCACGGGAAAATAAGGCCCTTGTAGAGGAAAAGGGAAAGCTCATTCAGGAGCTCAACTGCTCAGCGGAAGAAAAGGCCACACTGGAAGAGCAGTCAAGAACTTCTTTTGAACAGGAGAAGCAGTCTCTACTCCAGGATTGCTCTATCTTAGAAGAAGAGAAGAAGGCTCTTGCTGCAGAAAAAGCTGCTCTGACAAACGAAAAAGCCAGGCTGGAAGAGAGGGTGAAAGACTTGGAGAATGCCATGTCTCGCCTCCAAATTGAGAACACTGAGTTGTCGAACAAAGGTAATGTCTCTGGATTTTGATTTTTGTTACTTTTTTTCCCTGTCTCCATTCTTTACCTTTCTTATGTTCCGGCCAGGTCCAAGCTCTGACAATCTTTTGAAGCATATCCGGAAGCTAAATGACCGAGTGAACAGTGTTAATGAGGAGCTATCTTTAGCCAACACTCAACGCGACAAGTATCGGGCCCAGGTCTTGACTCTTGAGACCCAAGTGGCTAAACTTACGTCGTTCTCACGACAATCTCAGGAGGAAATACAGAAGCAAGGCACCATCAATGCCCATCTTAAGGAGTCCTTTGCCTCTCAGTGTCGCAGGATAGTTAATATCTGCCGCCAAGTTATCTCAGAGCACTTCTTGGAGAAAGGGGGGTGCTGGACGATGATTTGTACAACGGGCTAGAGTTCAAAGCTGTTGCCCAGAAGTCTAACTTTTTCGACGAGCTCGAGAGATTCTGCCGCAGCCCCGGGGAGACATATTTTGGCCCTGGTCAAGCCTCCTTTCTTCCGGCCGAGAGCAACATCCAGCCATCCGTCGGAGGGGCGCAGCGTAATACGGGGAAATCCAAATCTTCTGAAAGTGTAGCTGACAGTGGTGGCAAGTTAGCCGCAGAAAAATAGGAGAGTTTTTTTTATGAGTTTTTTTTTGCATATATCTTTTGTGGACGTCGAGCTTTTGTAATGATCATACTCTTGTAATTGATTTTGCCCCACTCCTGGGAGGAATATATGCTTACTCTCTTACAGCCCCAGTTAACTTTTTGCCGGAGCTACCGATCTCTTACTGTGCTTTTGCTCTCCATTCTCTTTTTAGCCAATTTGCGCACTACTGGGGTATTTCTTTTTTAGTGGTGCTTTTGGGCGCAATGCTTTGTTACATGGTTTTTTTTATGTAAGTTTTGTTAGCCGAGTGCCTATTTTTTTGATACGAAAAGGTTACGGCTTATTGACCGAATTTTATATATATTTTTTTTAGGCATTAAGGCCTGCAGTTTTTTAGTCGGATCTTTTCTTTGAGACAGGACAGCCCGTGGCTTTTTGTCTGTACTTTACTTTCAAGGCATGACAGCCTGCGGCTCGTTGGCCGGTGCTTACTTTCAAGGCATGATAGCCTGCGGCTCGTTGGCCGGTGCTTACTTTCAAGGCATGATAGCCTGCGGCTCGTTGGCCGGTGCTTACTTTCAAGGCATGATAGTCTGCGGCTCGTTGGCCGGTGCTTACTTTCAAGGCATGATAGCCTGCGGCTCGTTGGCCGGTGCTTACTTTCAAGGCATGATAGCCTGCCGCTCGTTGGCCGGTTATTGTCTCTTCTATTTTTTTTCAAAAAAATAATACTCCCTCCATTAATTAATAACTGTCGTTTTAGGTAGTGATTCTTGTTCAAAAATATCTGTCATTCTAGCTTTTAGACACATCTTTTTCCATTTTTAACCCTACTATTCAACACAAAAGTAATTATTATTTAGATGGAAAAGTAAAAAGTGGGGGTACATGCGTCATTTTTCTACTTTCCTTAATAAGTGTGTAAGTTTCTAGAATGACAGATATTGTTGAACGGAGGGAGTACCTCTTTATTGAAGAATCATAGATTTTACACATAGAATTTTTTCAAACACTCCCCATGCCAAGAATGCGGCAATTCGTACCCTTCACTGTTTTATAAACGATATGAGGCTCGTCTAGTCTTTTGGTGTATGATGTATGGTCCTTCCCATTGGGGCTCTAATTTCTTGGGCTGTTTGACTTCACGGAGGACCAATTCTCCTTGAACAAAACTCCGCTCTTTTATCCTTCGGTTGAAATATCGCTCTACTTTGGATTTATCTTTTGCCATCCTTACTGCGGCGGCCACCTTGGTTTCTTCGAGGAAGTCTAAATGGTCCTGTATTCCCTGATTGTTGACTTCTTCATCATATGACTCCCACCTTATTGATGGTACCACAATTTCCGCCGAAATGACCACCTCTAATCCATATGTTAGTCTGTAGGGTGTTTCTCCTGTCAGCCCCCTTTCTGTTGTCTTGTATGACCAAAGGACCTGGGGCAACAATTCTGCCCATTTTCCCTTTCTTTCATCGAGCTTTCTCTTTATCGCCTTTACTATCTGACCATTTACATTCTCGACTTGTCCATTCGCCTGGGGGTGAGCCACTGATGCGAATCTTAAGTCAATTTTCCATTCTTCACAGAATGCTCGAAAGCTCTCGCGAGTGAATTGTGCTTCATTGTCTGTTATTATTGTCTTCGGATGCCAAACCTGCATACCATATACTTCCAAATGAATTCTTGTGATTTTTTAGCTGTGATGGAGATAGTGGGCATTGCTTCGACCCATTTCGTGAAATAGTCGATGGCGACGTACATGAACTTGTACCTCCCAGGTGATGCCTCCGGGAATGGTCCCACAATATCTAATCCCCACACAGCAAAAGGGATTGGGCAGAGGATGGACTTTTGTTCTGCCGGAGGATTGTGTATTCTGTTTCCGTGTTCTTGGCACTTGAGACACTTTTGTATATACTCCCTGCAATGCTCTATCATTTTCGGCCAAAAGTACCAGCCTCCCTCAATATGTTTTTCGTTGACCGTGGTTTCTTTCTCCTTGATGGTTTCCATAGGATCTATCATGGACTTCTTTTATTAGCTCAGCCCCTTCGTCCATGGTAACACATTTCAACGCTGGTCTTGCGAAAGATCGTTTATATAGCTGGTTATCTTCAATGAAAAAGGACGTGGCCCTTCTTTTTATTATTCTGGCCTTTTTTCCTTCTTCCGGCAACTTTTTCTTGGCGTATATACTCTACAATCGGAGTCATCCAGATTTTGTTTCTCCACTCGATTCCACAGTAATATTTGAGCTTCATCTATGCTTGATGCAGTTTTGACTTCTAGCCATATTTCATTGGGCACCCTTTCGGCCATACTCGCCAATTTTTCCAAGGCATCAGCCTTGACACTCTCTTTGTGAGGAAGGTGTTTTAACTCACACCTTAGGAAGTTTGCTTTTAGCTCTTGGACTTTGAGCAAATACCTCCATAACTTTTCCTCTTTGACTTCATAGACGTTGTCATTTGTCCTTGCTACCAACATAGAATCTTGATTACTTCTAATTCTGTTGCCCCTAAGGCTAGCCACTTCCAAACCCTGGATAAGGGCTTCGTATTCAGCTTCGTGTTGGTGATGTCAAAGTCTAGCCGGAAGGCGTAGTTTAAGTTTTGTCCATCTGGCGCTTGTACTACTATTCTGGCTCCTGCCCCAGTTTGCATCGGGCTCCGTCAACTAATATACGTATGGATTCTGGGGTTGTCTCTCTTCTTTTGAAAAGTTTGTTTCTGTTATGAAATCTGCCAAGGCTTGGGCCTTAATCGCTGTTTTTGGGCAGGAAATGGATTTCATAACTGTGTTAGCACTACTTCCAGCTCACCACCGGCCGGAAGCATTTGGTGTTCGCTATTTGCTTGAGTGGCCAGTTGGTTCTGACGAAGATTCGATGTGACTGAAAATGGGCCGCAATTTTCTTGATGCTACCACCAATGCAAACAAATCTTCTCTATGTTTGTATACCCCCTTCTGTTGGGCTTAAAATTTTGCCGGTGTAATATCTGGTAATTTCCCCTTTTTTCTTCCATGATCAAGACACAAGCCGCAACTGCCCAATCTGTCGCAGACAATAAAGGTAGAGGTCTTGGCCAGGGGTAGGTACACCTAACTTAGGTAGATCCCGGAGCATTTCTTTGATCTTTTCGAACGCGTCTATACATTCTTGTCCTCACTGAAATTTGTTGTTCTTCCTTTGGATGTTGAAGAACGGGATTGATTTTTCCTGAAGTTTGGAACAAAACCTGCTTAATGCCGTGAGTCTCCCATTTAGAGCTTGAACATCCTTGATATTTTTGGGTGGAGAAAGGTCGAGGATTGCCTGAATTTTTCCTGGGTCAACTTCGATACCTCGTTGCCCGACAATGAAGCCAAGAAACCTTCCTTTAGTCACACCAAATACACACTTCTCCGGGTTCAGCTTGATTTGGTATTTGTCCAGAGTGTCGAATGTTTCCTCCAAATCCTTCATGTGTTGCTCTCTCGATGGGCTTTTTACGACTATATCGTCAACATAAGCTTCCACAATTCAAGCAAGTTGCTGACAAAACACTTTGTCAATCATTCGCTGAAAGGTGCCCCCTGCGTTTTTCAGGCCAAAAGGCATTACCTTGTAACATAACGTTCCGGCTGAAGTGATAAAACGTTTTTTCTGAATCTTCCTCATTCATCTTTATCTGATTATAGCCGAAGAATGAATCTAGAAAACTTAACACACAGAACTCTGAGCAGTTGAAACTACCAATCTATCTATTGATGGCAGGGGATAGAAATCTTTAGGACATGCCTTATTCAAGTTTGTGAAATCCACACACATCCTCCAGTTTCCATTTGCTTTCTTTACCATGACAATGTTAGCCAGCCATCGTGGATAAGTTACTTCCCTGATGAATCTGGCTTTGAGGAGCTTTTGGACCTCGGCTCGAGCTGCCAAATCCCTTTCTTGCCCTATTACTCTTTTCCTTTGCCTAACCGCCGGATGCTTTGGATCCACTCTGAGTTCATGCCGGATAACGCTTGGGTCTATTCCAGGCATTTCGTCCGTGCTCCAAGCGAATGTTGTCCTTTTTTCCAGGAACCTCATTAAGTGAGTTTGTTCTCCGCTGTCAAATGCAGTTCCTATTTTAAAAAACTTAGAAGGGTCAGATTTTAAATATACCTCTCTAGGGGGGGCTGAGTCGCTTGATGTTCCTTCTCTTCTTGACTTGGCTCCGGGGGAAGCGGTAATTTCCCATTGAATTCCTTTTTTGATCCTACAGTTTTGACCACCTCATCACTAGGAAGACTGTCCATAATGCGGACCTCACATATCCGAGCCATTTTTGACTTCCCCTTATCGTAACCAATTTCCCGTTTGTGGTTAGATACTTCAATTTTAAGTGATGGGTACTACATATAGCCTTGAAAGCATTGATTCCTCGTCTTCTGAGATACATGTTATATCCAGAAAGGCCTGGCACAATAAAAGCCGTGAGTTTCTCTGTTCTCCTTTCATCCCCTTGACCTAGAGTTATTGTAAAATCTATACTACTGCCGGAAGATGGTAGAAACTCCTCCTACAAATCCTCCTAGAACTGCCGAGTATGGCTTGATCTGGTCCTCTGGCACTTCTAGCTTTTTAACTACTTCTGTTGATATGACATTTGCCCCGGCTCCACTGTCAATCAGGATTCCTTCCATCATCCGATCGTTTACTTGCGCACGAATGACAAGCGGATCGTTGTGTGGGTATAGAACTCCATCTTCATCTTCATCGGAAAAGAAAATTGGAGGGAAGCTTTCTTTTTTGGCGATCTTTTTCTCTGGGAGTTCCTGATGCACCGCATGAATGTGCCTTTTTCTTTCATTAGCGGTTAGTGGTCCTACCTCCGAAAAAGTCCTGTGAGTTTTCTTAGAAAAAGTTTTGTTAGCCTTCATTTGGAAAGGGGAGGTTTGCTGTAGATATAACGCAAGATGAAAACACTATTTCTCTTATTCCTTAACGCAATGCTTGACAAAGATTATCCTAATATATTTGGTTTTTCCGAAAATGAACTACGATAAATCTCATCTGTTTTAAGAAGTTTGCTGCCAGAAAGGGGGCTTTACTTTCCTTCTTTACAGACCTGTTATCATACCAATCGATTTGCTGTGATCGAGCCTGGGGTGAACTTCTTCTTCCTGTCGGCCTCGTGGTGCATGCTGACTGTTGCTTTGTTGATTGTCGTACGGCTTCTGTGTTCCGGCCTGTTGCTTTCCCTTCTTTTTATTCTCTTCAATGATTCTGAGTTCTTTGGCCAGGGTAGCACAATTTACAGTCCGATGGCTGCGATTTCCATGATACTCGCAGAACGCTATTGGGATCTCCCCTTGCGGCGGTTTTCTTGGCTGGGGAAGGTACCCTTCTCTTACCGCGGCGGCGTACTTTCCTGGATCGATGTAAACAACGGTCCTTGTCCCCTGATGCTGCGGCCCTTGAGAGGAAGATCCGGCGGTTGATTTGTAATACGGCCTGTACCTCGACCCCCCTCCTCCGATGCTTCCACCTTGTCCTCCTTTCTTCTCTGATGCGGTTGTATTTTTGAAGCTATCTGCCAACTCTTTAACCTTATTCTATGCTATTTCAGAATTCAAAAAGTCATGGATCATTTCCGCCAATTCTCCATGAGTCTTTGGTGCTTTGGTTGTAAATTTCCAGCAAGTCGGGGCTGCGCCAAGCCATTACCAAAAGCTTTAATCAAAATCTTCTCATCGATATCATCAATCTCCGCAACTTTTTTGTGGAAACGTTCACTGTACTCCTTCACAGTTTCTCCCTTTCGCTGTTTGACATCCATCAACTCTATTGTCTCTTTCCTAACCCTGTTGCTTGCGGCGAAATATTGTTGAAACTCTTCAGTTAGCTACTTGAAACTGGTGATGGACTATGGCGGCCTTGTGGAGATCCATCCCAATGCTCTCTTTGAAAGTGTTCCTGGAAATAAGTTGTAGAGAGCGAGGGAACTAATCCCTTGAGTTTTCATGGCGAACATGAATTTTTTGATATGTTGGGCGGGATCCCCTGTCCCATCATACTTCTCAATCGCCGGAGCAACGAAGTGCGGCGGAAGTTTCGCTCTCCTTATCCTCTCCGAGAAGGGATAAAGGCTCATGTCTATCTAATCGTCTTCTTCCGTCTCCTCCTCGATAATAGTTGTAGTTTTCTTCCGATCCTTGCTCTCTTCGCCAGTGCTTCCTTTTGAATCTTTGTTCTTCAACAGTTCTATAGCCTCAGTCACTTCATCCCATTTTCTTTGATATTCCTCATCTCTTTGCATTAGTTCTTGTTGCAGAGTCTCGTTTCCTTCCACGATCCTCTCATCGATCGATCTAACCAATCCTTTCAGCATATCCTCGAGATCTTTCTTAGAGATAGCTTCTGGCATTTCGGAACTCATTTCCTCCTCGACACGATTGTTCTCCTCGGCGGTGCTCTTTGGTGTTTTCTTAGATCTCGGAGCCATTTCCCGTGCTTAGATCTTGCAAAAAATATAATTAGTTACTTTAGTCTTTTCCTTACCCGACATCAAAGATCATTTCCCTGCTTCTACGTGGTTTCGTGGTTGCTCCTAGCTGTTCGTTTCCCACAGACGTCACCAAATGAAATGGAATATTCATTCTTATCCAATTCGATCTTCCTTACTGTCCTACGTTACCTGGTTTCGATTACAAGTTTCGCAAGGGAGAGAGAGAGAGAGAGATAGAGAGCCTTTTGCTAGAATCGAGCTTAAGTCTGATTGTCAATTACAGCGTATCTTATTCCATGGGGGTACATCCCTATTTATAGTGTTATAGCGCCTGATCTCACGCTACCAGCCTGTCCTTTTACATGTATAAGTACAATTTTACCCTCTTTTAGCAGCTTTGGCCGGTCACATGCGACCACCCGCATTACATTTTATCTTGCCTAAGCTCTATTTTCATCCGGCTAGAGGTGGCCGGATGCTCTATGCGTCTTTATTTTCATCCGGCTATAAGCGGCCGGATGCTCTATGTGTCTTTTTCGATTGGTACAATTTCTTCCCTTCTCAATTACCCCTCGAAGTCGTTTTTTCTCTACTTAGTTTAATTACGGCTTATTACGAGTCGTTTTAACCTAAGTGCGCGAACTTCTGATTTTTTTTATTTTTTTAACATTTTTGACTGAAAATTAAAGTAACCTAAACTAGGGTTTCGGATGTAGAATTAGGTTAAATTTTGTTTACGTCCGTGGCCACGGACCTAATGTCCGAACCCACGGACAGAGGCGGACCGAAGGGGGTGCACGTGGGGTCACGTGACCCCACGTGTTTTGTAAAAAAAATTAATTATGATAAGTTTTAATGTAGTTTTTTTATAAATAGTAGATATTTTATGTCTTAGTGACCCTATAAATGTCATAAAAATTAACTATAGAAATTTCTGTTTGTTAATGACCCCATAACATTCAATCTCTGGTCCGCCACTGCCCACGGATCCTAGTTAACCAGCAGAAAACATGCATGTTAATGTAGGGGCGTAGAGTATACATACATGTTTATAATTTATAGAGCTCATACGCATTTTATTTAATCTATAAGTATATTCTTTATTGATCTTATCATAATCAATACTAGTACGTTTTTTTTTTGAATTCAACCTTGATACCTTCATATAATCAAAAAGACATAGTACATAGCAGAAAAAAAATTACACCTGACCCTCCAAATCCAGAAAACATGCTGTTTTAATCCGAAGAGGAATATGATTCCTATCCCAGATTATCACAGCTGAGGGGGAAGTATTAAACATCCTAGCAGCTAATAAAGAAGGGAAAGAGAGGGATTCATAAGGACGTTTACATACATAACTATCCAGCGAATTACATAGAGTTCTGAAAGCTTCAATTTCTACTCTTAGGTTCTCATCTAGGCCGTTCAGACTTCCAAACAAAAGTTGTTCCCTAGATTCATCTAAATTGTCAAAACAGAGGCAGTGGTTTCCTGCTTTGAGTGCAAGTTCCACCGCCATTGAGGCTGCTTTAACAACCGCCAATTGCACATTCGTCGTGCTTTCCATCTTCTTGTTATATGCTGAAATCGGGGTTCCCTCTCTGTTTCTCATGATACCCCCTACTTGTGTAACCTTGTTCTTGCTGGTGAAAACTTCAAAATATAGCCATAAAACCCAGAGGAGGAGGATACCAAACCTGATTCATGGGATCACTCTGAAACTTCGTTTCAGCTGAGATTTTGTAAGCAGTAATAAAAGCTCTATTTTGTTCCACAACTGTCCACCAAGCTAAACTCATGTCATGTCTACATTTGTTCCTAGCATCATAAATCACCCACATCAAGTTCACCACATCAGAAAGCTTAGAGTCATCCCAATATTTTGCTTTATCAATGAACCAGTCTATGATAGCACCATTGTCAACCTCTGGAATGTCTTGAAGATCAATCATTATACCACATAAACTTGACAGCACAACATAGAAAGAAACAATGAGGTGTAGTGTCTTTAATTCCACAGAAAAAACAGTCGAAATGACTTCCAATGCGATTACCAATATTACCTTGGCAGGGGGTAATACCATTGATGAATTTCCAAAAAATCAGGCAAGATCTAGGAGAGCAGATGGACTGAATAAGTCTCTTAGCTAACAGACTGCAATTATTATTATTAGAGCTCTCCCCACTGTCTTGACTGTTTTGTAGAACTTCAAAACCAGATTTGACTGAATACTTCTTGTCTTTAGAATAGTGCCAAACCCAGCTGTCTTCCTGATTTATATTGAGAGGGATAGAGGAGACGAAATCACATTCCTGTGGGTGCAACATTTGTTTTAGCTAGTACGTTGATGTCAAGGGACTGGATTTCACAACGTACGTAAAGAAGGTTGTTCGCTTTTGTTCTTCTTTAGGAAATTAAACACTTGCCAGCTAGACTCTAGATATTTTAAGTGAACACCATCCGATAGAAATTAAATCAGTCTAGCTGCTAGCAGTCCAACAACTTCCACAAAGTGTTTGGCAGTCTTGCCAGTTCGAGTAATTCATCACGTGGCATAAATCCATCTATATTATATGCCACTATCCTAGTCTTTCCTTTTCCACCCGCTTTACAAACAAAATTATTACATCTTATGCTTATATAATATAGCCCCGTGTTTGTTTTTTCCAGCACGTAACAATTTCTTCCATTAGAAATCGTGCATAAATTCAATACAACTTGCTCCATACGACATAGCGGTGGCCAGGTTGTGTGATGTTAAAGTTAAATCCAAGCCTGATCCGTTTATTGAACGGATTGATCTTACCGATCCAACTAATTAACCGTGTCTGAATATTAAAACCAAACCTAATCTATTTAATAAACGGGTTGAGGTGATCCAACTCAATTAATTAATCGTGTCTAAATATGAAACTCAGATCCATACATATTACACGTAAACGAAAGGTTTAGTAACCTTTTAATTATTATAAGAAAATAATTTAACTAATTTATATTAATTTTTGTAATTTATAATATTATTAACTTTACTTTAATAATTTTGATTTTTAATACTGATATATTCTATTAATTTTTTAAAATTTCATAAAAATATATTTAATTTATAATTCATAAATATATATATATATATATATATATATTTAAATAACTAAATTGAGTTAGTGGGTTACACTTACTAAATCCAAATCTAACACAATAATTAAACGGGTCGTATCCAAATTATCCTATTTATTTATTTGTGAATTTAAAATTTTTAATGAGAAAATATCATGTTGGATTCATATTAGTCAAATAGATCACGTTAAACCCTAATTCTAACAGTTGGGACCTACTGGCGACTGTGACTATAAGGAGGGTCCGAATGGGCATGCCATTGCCATGCCATCATGATCACGGTAATGACGATGATGATGGGTGTGTGCGTGAGTGCTAACCGGAAGAGTGGGGCGACCATCCTCACCAGTATCAATCGATCTGTATGTAGGAAAGAGTCAAGAAAGCCTTTATTTGGAGCCTAACTCGTCATCTCTATTCCGTTCTGAACATACCTTATTACTCTTAATCTTAATCTAGGGTCGATAGTTTATTTTAACAACTTTACAAACTTTAACAACTAGAGATCAATTATAATCTCCCCAGACAATCTACATCTATCTTTACTATTTTTTAAAATTCTTAAATATTTGAATTGTCATAAATTACTAAATAAAAGTTTAAAATATTGATTTTATAATTATTTTCATTAAAATATACAATTCTAACTAAAAGTTCCCTTGTAAGCACTCAAATCTGTATAATGATAGGTGTTAGTTGTCCTCGGTTGAACGCTACTCTAACCTGTAGTTTTTATGTGTATTAGGGATTTGTTAAAAAAAGTGATAACTTGATCACATTTTAGATTTGGAATATAAAGTTTAGTGTTGTTAGGTCTTAACTTAAACTTTAAACCAAATACATAAATATGTAATTGATGGTGTTATCTTCTTCGATAGTGTCAGTCTTTTTCAATCAGTGTCAGTCTTCTTTAATGATGTTAGTCTTCTTGCCGGAGTTAGCCTTATTTGATTATGTTAATCTTCCTCAACAATGCTAACATTCTTCAAAGGTTAACCTTAGTTGGAGTTTTCATTATAAAAATTGTATCTTATGTGGTATATTTAAGTGCAACTTATTCAACTTTAAAAACGAACTTTTATTTGAATAATTAAGAATTTTGTGTAATTGTAAGTGTATATTATTGAATTCTAAAATGCACTTATTTCTCCTAAACTAAGGCATAGAATAGAAGTTTATGTTACCAACCACTCATGTACCCTCATATAACACTGAAAATCGTGACCTTAACTGCAACCTCGCCGGACTGCAAGCGTCCTTGATGACACCACACAGCTTTCTTTTTTTTGATGAAAGTGTTACTTAACCATATATTAAACAAAAGGGCATTTAGCCACTGTCAAGATTACATCCACTTCCTTCCATAGTAATTGCGTGAAGGAAGTAATTAGACACATTTGATGTCTCCCACTTTTTCCACATGTTTGAGTTGTTAAATAGACCACAAGCTAAGACTGCAGAATAATTAGGAAACACCTGCTTACAAAACATCAGTCTAAAATTACAAAAAGATTTGATCCCATTTAACACTTCCATTAGTTCCACATCATTCTGATGTTGGCCTTTCATAAGATTCTCAGGCAACTTCAAAGTCTCCATCTGATTGACCACCACCACCATGTTGGAAATGCCTCTATCGCACGCTTCTACAATACCAAAAGTAATTGTTTTGATCTCTGCTTGGACTTGATCTCTACACCCTTGCACTTTCCTGTTATAAGTCATGATCAAATTCCCAGAATGGGAAGTTAGAACACCACTACAAATCATATAAGCACCTCTTTTCCCTGAAGCAATGATTAACTAAACAAGCTTCGTTTTGCATATGTTGATGAGGAGGACAATAGGAGATCTCCTGGAACTCCTTGTTCTTTTCAAGATCTTGATAAACTTTGATGAAAGCAAGATTGGAGTCAATACACTCCGATATTGGCAAATCAGGGTTGTGTCTAACTCTATTTTTAGCATCATAGATAGCCCATATAGTATTGACTATCTCTGCTAACTTTTTTTTTTACCACTTGATGCTGTTATCATAAAACCACTCTTGAATGGCCCCCTCATCCTCATCAGGTAATTGGATATTCAAGTCAACCTTAACCCAATAATCCTTAGTTGCCCAACAAAGGAATATGCTATGGAAATTTGTATCCTTCTTTCCACAGAGAAAACACTTATCAGTTCCTCCCACTCTTCTAGCTATATTAGCCAAACAAGGAGTAATCTTGTTGAGAAATTTCCAGCAAAACAGCTTGGCTCTTGGAGGGACAAGATTAGAATACAGTTTCAGGAAGGGGTTTGCTGGAGTAGTAGAAGAAGAGGCTGGTTGAAGAACTCTGTTGAGCATGTAATATCCTGATTTAACTGTATATTCTCCCGAAGATGACTCAGTCCAAAACCACTCATCCAGGGAGTTGTGATTAAAGAGGTACTTAAAATGCGGCCTTGATCGATAAGGGAGAACTCATTAAGGATCAACTCCTTATTCCATTCGTCAGAGTTGGGCTTCATCAACTGATTAACAGAAACAAGGTTGTGGCTAATCGAGTTGGTTACTACTATTTTAACAGGGAGGGAATTAGAGAGCCAAGGATGGTCCCTAATGCTAGTCATCTTCCCATTTCCTACCCTGATAGCAGCTCCTCTACTAATGGTCTTGACACCACAGAGAATGGATCTCCATATTGGACTATCATGACTTTTACTAGTAGCTGAAAAAAGATCATTTTTGGGAAAGTACAGGGCCTTCAAGTTGGTACTAACAAGTGAATCTGGGTTCCTGATGATTCTCCAGGCTTGTTTAGCAAGCAGGACCTCATTGAAAGCCTCTGAGCTTCGAAAACCTAATCCTCCATCCTCTGAGTGCTTACAGATGTCTTGCCATTTCTTCCACACCATAGGTTTTTTTTTTCGTCAATTCCACCCCACCAGAAATTGGCAAAAATGGAGTTCATTTTTGTGGTGATATTTTTGGGAGTTTGAAAAGAGACATTGTATAGTTCGGAAGAGCTTGCAAAACACTTTTAACTAAAACAGATCTAGCAGCCTGAGACATTGGTTTCTTCCAGCCTGAAACTTTTTTCCTAAGATTGTCCAACAGGAATTTGAAGGTTTCGTTTCTGTTTCTCCCAATTTTGATTGGAAGGCCCAAATATTTAGTGAAAAAAGGAACTTGAGTAACTCTGAGAGAATTAGAAATAGAGACTTTGAGCTCCTGGGAGATTTTTGGACTAAACACTATATCAGATTTCTGATAATTAATGTTATGACCTGATACTCTCATGAACTCATCCAGAGTATTAGCCAGAAGCTGGGCATTTTTTGAGAAGCTTGGCCATAGAGATGATATCATCAGCAAAGGCTAGATGGGATACTGGGGAACAGGTTCTAGCTAGATTGATCCCAGAGAAGACTCTCTTGTCTGTGGCTTCATTCAAATACCGGGACAGGGATTCTTGAGCTAAGATAAACAGAAAAGGGGATATAGGGTCTCCTTGCCTCAACCCTCTTTGCTGAGTGAACCACTGCCCAGGGGTACCATTGATGATGACTGCACCCCTAGGTGAGGTTATACAATTCATAACCGGTATCCTCCAATGATCAGGAAAACCCATTTCCTTAATAATGTTATTAATGAAACCCCACTCAAGTCTGTCATACGCTTTACTAAGATCGATCTTGCAAGAAAAAAGTCCTCTTTTCTTAGCTTTGGATCTGGCTATAAGATGATGAAGCTCTCCCGCTAGAATCACATTGTCTGTGATCAGTCTATTCTTAACAAATCCTGACTGGTTCTGAGAAATAATGCGATGAAGGATGTCTTGGATGCGGTTGGCAAGAACTTTAGTGACAATCTTGTACACAAAGTTACACAAAGCAATCGGTCTGAAGTTTTGAAGGGAATTAGCTCTAGGAATTTTTGGTATGAGGGCAATAAAGAAGTCATTTAGGGTAGAGGGGACAAGGTCACCATTTAAGATTTTTAGCACTTCATCTATCACTTGAGGGCCAAGACTAGGCCAGAACTTTTTGTAGAAAGCTCCATTGAAGCCATCGGGCCCCGGAGCTTTGTTGGAACCCAACTGATTTGTGGCTTTAAAGACTTCAAGAGAAGTATAAGGTTCATTGAGCAGGGCTATATGGTCTTCATGGAGGATATTTGAGACTGGGTTAGTAAATTGGTGCTCATTAGGTGGATCAGAAGAAGTGAAAAGGTTTTGGAAGAAGTCCTTAGATATAGAATCCAGATCCCTCCACTCTGATTTGAGATTACCATTAGAGTCCTCAAGACTCAAAATATCTTTTTCTCCTACGATTACTAGAAGCTTTCCCATGGAAGTAACTGGTGTTTTTGTCACCCTTCCTAACCCAACTGTCTCTAGCTCTTTGTTTCCACCAACATTCTTCTTTCATTTGCAAAAGCTGAATCTCTAACAGGATTCTTTTACTATCCGAAACTGCCCACTCATTCTGAATCCCCTTCCTTAACTCCTCTAACTCCTTCTTCTTATTTTTGATTTTAAAGAAGATCTTATGAATATTCCACCCATTCCACTCCATCAGTTTCTTTCTACATTTATTAATGTTCTCAATCAGATTGAGATCCTCCCCTCTCCAGATGGAAGAAACAATCTCTTTACACTTTTTTTCCTCCAACCAAACATTCTCAAACCTAAACATTCTACCAGGTTTTTTGTGGTTACCTACAAGTTTGACTAGAATCTGGCAGTGATCAGAATGTAATTTAGGAAGATGGAAAATTGAGCTAGAAGGAAAAGAATTCCATAACTCCGAGGAGCACAAGGCTCTATCTAGTCTGCTTTCACTATGAAACGGATCACATTGAAGATTAGTGTATGTGAAACGGTACCCACTAAAACCCATATCAGTCAAACTAGAATAATCAATAGCTTCTCTAAAAGGGAGCATTTCTTTTTCCCCTCTTATTTTACCTCCCATTTTTTCACTTTCAAAACAGATCTGATTAAAATCTCATACAGGGTGCCTTACTTGATCCCTCAAAGTTCTTAACAATTGCCAAGAAAAACTTTCACTCTCCAATCAGACCAACCATAAAACCCAGTAAAATGAAATTTATCCATACCTGAGATAAGAACCTCAGCTGCCATGTGGTGATTAGAAGAATTAATCAGCTTGACCTCCACTTGTTTTTGCCACATCAAAACAACCCCACCGCTTCTCCCGCAACTAGCAACTGGAAATCCATCATAATCTTCCCACTTCCTCATAATTTTTTCCATCTGTTCCTTACTTCTGTGGGTCTCCATCAGAAATACAAGCTCCGGTTTATGGATATTCAATAGGCTCGAAACCCAAGCAACTGCCCGGGGGCGACCCAACCCCCGGCAGTTGAGCGATAAGCAACTCATTTGGGCTGGCAGCCCTGCTCCTCAGCAGGGTCTGCCATCTTACGGAGCCAACAGTAGTAATCAGACTCCTCCATTTTCTTTTCTTCCCTCAGAGAGGAAAATTGATCATCAGTGGTCTGAGGTTAGCTGTTTTCCGCTTCTTATTTTTGAATTTATCTGGGTAGTTTAGACTGAGAGCAGACTCAGGGAAGATCTTCTCTTTACCTTTTCCTGAGATAGAGTTCTTGCAGGGGACCAGAGCATTGAGGGGCTGAAGAGAAGTGGAGAGATTCTTTGGCATTCTGGCCTCAGCTTCTAGCAGAATTTTATCCAACTCAGAGCTAACTCCTTGGCTTCGAGTTTCCACCCTTTTTTGCTTGCTATTAAAATCTGCATTGAAGTTAGACACAGCTGAGTCCCAGTCAATGTTGTTGATGGATTTCTTATGCTCTGATGGCATCTGACTAGGAAATCCCCCATCAGGGAGAGAAGAGATGTTGTTTGAGCTAACAGTTTGAGAAGGAATAGGCACCAAAGGTGAAGGAAAACCCGGGGGGAAATCATCCTCCGAGGGGTTAATGTTGGCTTGAATAGAAGGGATGACCCCAGCTGTGGGAAGGAGTGGGTATATTAGAGCTAGTTGAGTGGGTAATAGGTATAATCGGCATTTGGGAAACTAGTTGAGTGGGTATATTAGAGCTACCCGAAGCAGTGGACAAGTTAGGATTAGCAGAGGTGGGAAGGGTGTCGCTTGGGATGGTAGCCAGGGTAAGATCCACATTCACATCAAAGGTATTTCGGTTTGGTTGAGGAATTGCTTGAGCAGCCATTGCAGTAAGGCTGTCCAATAAGCCTTCCTTTTTCCATTGAGTCAACAAATACGCATCAGTTGTATTCGTCATTGCTCCAGCATATTCCGCTCTGATCCAAGGACCGAATTTTTCTGTACTGTGAGGAATAGGGTTGATAAGAAGACACTCCGAAATTATGTGAGTAAGCCTACCACACCTGTAGCAAAAACTCGGAAGATTCTCATAGGACACCCTGCAAACCCGATTTCCATTGCTGGCCTTGATGATCAGGAGACGGCATAAGGGTTCCTCTATTTTAATTTCCACCTTGATTCTTAGGATATTAGACGCCAGAGGATTAATACGGTCATGGCACTCAACAAACCTACCTATCTTGTTTCCCAGTAAAGTAGCGTAGTGTCTATTGAAGCATCCTAAAGGAAGTTTGTAAATCCCTACCCAAATACTGATTACCTGGGTTGTGCTCAACCAGGTTGATGTCAGGATTAATCGGCATTAGGGCAAACAACCTATTCTGGAAATGCCACGGTCCATTTCCAAGAACAAAACATACATTCCTCTCCGCCTCAAATTGGATGGTAAAGCGGTTGTAGTCTATCTCAAGAACTCTGAAATTGGATCGAGTACGCCACATCTGGCTTAGAATCTTTTGGAGGAGTTTTGGGTGAACTCGATTAGGGCTCCAAATCTTACCAACAACCGCTTTGTTAGTATCGATGTGGAGGGGGATATTTGGCTGCGCTTCTACTTCGATAACCACCATTTCGCTGGGTGGATATGCATCCTAGAGCAATTAGCAATAATGGAATCCATCGGAGGGGCTGAACCTAGAACGGGAGGGATTTTGTGGATCAACTTGCTAGAGGTCGGCGAAATTGGGAGATTTTTAGAGAGTTTGCTTCTATTACTTCCTAACACATCCAAATTTAAATTTTCTAGAGCATTAATTAGACTATCAGGGGGAACAAGCAAGATATGGAGACATTACCGTCTTGCAGGCCGGATCCCGGGTAAGATCTTCTAACCATCCACCAGCATTAATGCTTCTGATAGAGAACTTATCCTCTAAGATCGCATGCCTGGGGCTTCCCCTACCGACGTTAACACTACTTTTCGCCATAGAGGAGGAGGGAGCAGGCGTCCACTGTTGAAGATGGGATGTGGTGAGAGATCAGGGAGGAGATTTTCTCCGCGTCTCGAAACTCTAACGCCATCAATTGCATGCAAAAGTCTAGAGGAAGAGGGGAGCAGGCCAAGTTGACTCTCGTCTCACACAAGAAACTGAGAGAGAGAGTAAATGCTAGGTTTTCAGGTTTCCGAAGAAACCAGGAGAGGGGAGCTCGAAAACATCGCAGCCCGAAAAACTCTCGAAGTGGGTTGGAAGGGGCGCGTACGAGCGCGTTCTCATCTCACTAAAAAAACTCGATACTTGACACACAAGCTTTCCTTTTCTCTGTTGTCGATCTTTCCCACAGTCCCCACTTGGTGGTGGCGAGATCTCTCCCACCACGCAACAGTAAATGCATCCCGAGCCGTTCCCCTGTCCACTCCCCCTTACGTGTCAGGACCCCATTCCACCTGTCGATCTGATGGGCCCCACTCCCGCAGACTGACAAATAGTAATGAGCTAATGATGGACAACTACTGAATCCAACGGTTCTAAAGCAGAGTTCAATCCTCTGTTATCTAGGAGTATCTTTCAAGATCACTGAAACTCTCTATATATCTTCCTGCTGCAACTGCAGCTGCAACTGCAACAAACACTCTCTACTCGACAATCAATTTCTTCAGTTTTGAACGAACGAGTCAAGTTCCATACGACTTACAACTAGTACGTCCTCGTCATTCCTTTTTTTAGTAGATTTAGAATTTATATTCTGCGCACACTGTTAATTCTCTCCATCGCTTTGCATCTGCAGACGTTCACTTCTTCCTCCCGGTCAGCGAATTTCGACCTTCAGAACTGGAGATTGATTACTAAGCTATATTGAGACTAGATTTAGCTGTTGTAACAGTCATTCTCTGTACCTAATATAAAACAAAATAAAAGAAGAGAAAATTCTTTGGAGTCAGAGTCAGGAGAAAGTTTTTGATGATGGATCCGCCGACAATGATGAATCGGACCTTGTATAACTACCACCAGTCGAACCTGGCGGGGTCGTATAGTAACTTGTCGGAGATCTGGTCGTTTCCGATTACCATAGGAGGTGGAGATGATCAAGGGAGGTTAGAGATAAGAAGAGCATCAGCATCATTCGGAAATCATTTCAGCCAGTTTGGCGGTGGAGGTGTGGAGGATGTGGCGGTGTCTGGAGGTGATTTGATGGGAGGAGAAATGGAGGAGCGGAATCAGGGGAGAGGGATGAGAAAGGAAGAGGTTGGGAAGAGCCTGTCTTCGTGTAATAGTGGCGGAGGTGTTGGTGGTTGCGGCAGTGCCATGGTATGGTATTAATTAATGACTTTGGTGATTATCGATCTGTTTAGTTGAATTGTTTTCTTTTTTTCTGGTAGTAAGGAATTCAAACTTCAGGTTCTGTCGTTGATTGATTTGGAATGATGAGATTGCATATTTGCATTGCTACTCCTTTGCATCTTTCTTTTAAACTAGAAATATGAACTATGGAATCTGCTGGATGGTGAATTGAAGTTCTCTAGTGCTGAATTCCGGAAGAAACTTAACGATAATGACCTTTTTTTTCTTTTGAAGTCTTAGTTAAGCCCTTCCAGAGTTTTGATTTGTCTCTGTAGTAGGAAAGGAATCATCAAGCTTTTACTTGTACGACCCCAGTTTTGGAATATTTTAAGATGGATAATCACATTATCTGTCATATTGAGCAGCAACAGCATGATTCCGATAGTAAACGTCAGAGATCATCAAGAAATGAAGGAGAAAATAACGACGACGGCGAAGGAATCTCAGAGAAGGAGGGAGCAGAACAGCAGCAAATCTCCAAGCCAACAACAGCAACACCTGAGCCTCAAAAGGATTATATTCACGTGCGAGCTAGGAGAGGTCAAGCGACTGATAGCCACAGCCTTGCAGAACGGGTAAATGATGATGCTCCCACATCTCAACTCCGTATGATAATTAATTTGATTCGTGAAAAGACGATGATGTTGCATCCTATCAATCAATCAATCATCACTATACTGATCTTTCGATAGTAATATAATTGAGTGTGGTATGGGGCCGATCCATTTCGTTTCAGGCGAGAAGAGAAAAGATCAGCGAAAGGATGAAAATTCTACAGGATATCGTGCCTGGCTGTAATAAGGTTTCTTACTTATCTCATTGTGACATCAAAGCTAATCCCAAGGTTTCAGTTTGCCACTCTGGTTCATGGATGTGATTTGATGTGATGTAACATCATTCATAGTAGTATGTTTTTTTGCTATTCTAAGGTTCTTGTTTTTAGTAACTGAGGTTAGTCACTTCAACAGGTTATAGGAAAAGCTCTGGTGCTCGATGAGATTATTAACTACATCCAGTCTTTACAACGTCAAGTCGAGGTATATATGTTTGTTTGCTTTCTCGCTTCAGTACAAATAATAATAATAAAATAATAATATATGTCCAGGTTGAGATAATTTCATAGATCTAGCTAGCTAGGCAGCTTCATCAATATTTTATTATAATAATGCTTGGTTGGTGCTGGTGCTTCTCAGTTTCTGTCAATGAAGCTTGAAGCTGTGAATACAAGGATGAGCGATGGATATGCCTCGAAAGATGTAAATTGTTTTATTCTTTGACGCTGCTCGTTATCTCCACATATCATATTTTGATTCTAAATAGACAGCAAGCATGGGCGTCTTATCAGGCTTTCATTTTTTCTCATTATGTTATGGTTAATTGCCTGACTCTATTTATTGTTCGGCATTTCAGTTATGTCATCAGCTGTATGACCCATCTGGTGGTGTGCCTTATGACTCAAGAGAATATAATCGAGGAATTTCCCCAGAATGGTTACATATGCAGCAGACAGGTGGAGGCAGCGGCGGTAGCTACTTTGATAGGCAAACATGAATATATATATATATACACACGTCATTTATTTATTTTAATTTAGCGAAAAACAACAAATAAGAGGAATAGCTTAACAGAAGCTCTATTTCTTCAAAGACCAAGGCAGAGATTGAAGAGACAAAAGTAACCTCTGAGAGCTAGCTGATCTATCAGCAAGGTTATAGATATTATTGTGCAAATGTATGGGCACATTACTCATTTCCCCTAATGGCAGTGGGAGAGTAAATGATGGGCCCTAGTTTCTATCGCTAATCATATTGATTCAAGTGACGTACTTCACAAGTGTAAAATGTTGATAATTAAAATGAGATCAGGAAACCCATCAGAGTGACCTCTCCCAGACAAACAGAAAATATTACACATACAGCAACCATAGCCATATCACAATATAACACTAGGCAATAAGATTGAATATATATATTAATTAATTCTAACTGTGATCTAACAAAATTGACTAGGGACTCACAGTTCCCATAGTATATATATAAACTCATCCAACACAACTACTCTTTCCCGCTGCCCACTTTCCTTTTCTTCTTACTCTTACTAGGAACGAACCGATCCCTTGGAGCTAAGAATGCTTCAAGTTGCATGCTCGACCACAGCTTATCAAACTGAAATCCAGACTGAAACCAACACTTGAGCTCCTCATGCAGCTCCATAGGATTCTCTTCCCACACCTTCCTTAACATGGCACAGCAGTCGATTGTTCTCAACCTGTTTTTCAGCTTACTAAGCAGATTTCCTACGCGTTTCTGACCTAAAGCCTCTGGCTTCAAGATGCTGCTAGGCGGGGCAGCCATGTATTGCCTCTCTTTTTTCAAGCATGGCAAGACTTGGCCATCGAGCAAAGAGTATGCAAATACAGCTACTCGTTGTGTGGCATCATTGATTGGTACTTTATGGTAAGGTAGCTCCCACGACTGTGGACCAAAATATGGGGTAACATAGCAGTATACTTGATCGGTGAGATGATCATACCCAGGCTTAGGGTCTGTGAGTGGAGCAGAAAACGTGCATAAACTGGAACCAGCATATCTGACCAGCCACTCTGACTCCACACAGCTTGCACCGTGGATGTATGGTCGTTTAGTATGAAGCAGCTCGTTGTACACAACAAATTCAGGGGCTAACTTGGAAACTGATGACCGACGATGAAGGTATACTTGGTCTTCAATCATAGTCGCTTGATACGGAACAGATGAATTGATCCTTGTGTCTTCTCTCAAAAGCTGTTTTGACCTGTTGACACGTTTGGCAACTCTATCTACCCAGCCGGAACAAATGGCCTGCAATAAGAGATTTTCCTCGATTTGAGTTAGGGGATTTCTTTCACAGGGAACCCTCCAGGCTTTTTCCACATCCTCTATTGCGCCTTGATTCCACAAATACTCATCGTCTTGATGAGCACGAGAATGGTTGAAGACTAACTGAAGTAGCTGCTTTCGCAGCTTCGACATTTCTTCCATTGTTTTCAGGTGCAATGCATTTCCGGAGCAGAATTCAGCTGGGCTGTCAGACATCTCAAAGCATTGCAAGGCGTAAGCAACAGTCAAGGCGTCACTCTTGATGCTGGAAAATTTGGAATAAGAGAGTATAGCAGTTTCTTTCCATTTCTTCCTTATCAGCTTTTGTTGCTTCTCCAAAGTCATTTTGTCATCAGTTGAAGCATCAGACTTACTTTCCTGCACCAAGTTATTATTGTCACCTTCAAAATAAAAATAAAGGGTTTGACAGACTCAAGGCAGCCGCAGCAGCAACTGCGTATCCAAGGAGCAGGTTCGATCTTATGTAATTCTTCTGTTTGTTCACAGTCTGTATAGCTGTGAGGAGCATCCTAGAGTGCCTTGGGCTCATGGGATAATGTGCCATTGTCTTTCCAAGGGGAGTTAATCGTCCTTCATTATCAAGAGCATCAAGAGCCTTTAAGCAACGATCTGCTTCTAACAGGGCAGAGGCATCAGGAGGAGTAGGGAATGGGAAATTTGCAACCTACGGTGGGCAATATTGCAAATCCCAAGTATGTCAGTCAACTGAAGAACAATTATCATAGTAACACACGAATAAACAGATTCACATACAATAAGGTCAGAAACACCAAGCATTCAATCACAAGCTAGTTGCTACAAAGCTGCTGAGACAATTAACGGATGGGCCCCAAAAGAAAGATATCTAGTACACTGTGTTCAAAAGTGTACATAATCAAAATTAGATACTGAAGTAACTGATCTTTCTTTGATTAGATTAAACAAGTGATGGTTCAGTGGTTATCATTACAGAAAAACTAAATCGACAAATATATTACAGAATAACAAGATATTCAGGTCGACATACCTTGCCAATGCCCATTGATTTCATGAGAAGGACAACACCATCAACGGGAACTTTTGAGATTTCAGCACAGGAGAAATCTGAAAATTGGTTACTGAAGACTGCAGAAGAGTAGAGGCGGTAACAGTGGCCAGGTCCTGTTCTTCCAGCTCTTCCAGACCTTTGCGCAGCTGATGCCTTACTTATCCATTGTATCTCATATGATTCTACCCCATTCAACGAGTTGTACTTCTTCACCTTCTCTCTGCCCGTGTCCACAACATACTTGATGCCTGGAATGGTCAGGGATGTCTCAGCCACATTCGTAGCCACAACAACAAGCCTCTCCCCTTCTTTAACTTCTCCAAAAACACGAAGCTGAGCAGCAGCAGGTAGCATGGCATAGAGAGGGAGAACATGCATGGGACCCACAACAGTATCATTTCCTGCCCCTTTCCCCTGAAAACTTGGAGGAACGGAATGATCAGAACCTTCCTCTGAAGCAACATTATTTAGATTATCCTCTTTTACGTCAGACTTGTGCTTTGATTCACTCTGTCCAGCCAATGAAGCAAAAGCATTCCGAAGACCTTCAAGGCTAACTTGATCTCCTAATACTCCAGAAATATCACCATCATCACCAACATGATTCTCTAGATCTCTTGAAGTTCCACTTTCATCTTCAAATTCAAGATCACTATCTGACTCCGAATGGTAGGAAAACTCAGACTCATCATCATCCAATTGCTCATGAGGCTCATCGTATGAACCGAACCTGTCAGATTGTTGCTGGAAAAAATCTTTACCAATATCCAGAGCCTCACTAAATTCCTTCATATCATTTGCATCAACATCCTCTGCATTAGTATTTCCAGCATCCTGATTCAACACATCTCTGCCATAATTCCTCTTTGCAAGTTCTTTTGAAGCTTTCCGGAGTTTACTGCACAGATACTCTACTTCTCTCTGGCCAGTAACGAATACAAGTATGCCTCCAAGGGGTAGTTTCTTGTGAATCTGCAAGACTTTCCTATAGGCTTGGCCAATGTAATCCACAATCTCTGTTCTCTTAGAGAAGTGAACTGTCACGGAATACTGTCTAGTTGGAACTTCGATTACAGGTGGGGGTTGACGGAATATTCTTTGGCCACATGTGAAGTCTTCAACTCGTAAAGTAGCGCTCATAAGAATAAGCTTCAATGGAAATATTCTATTTTCAGGGTCTATAGTTTCTCCAGCGAGGAGCTTCCTTTGTTGCTGCTCATATATTACCTTGAAAAAATGAAAAGCAAACATGTTAAATCAAAAGAATGCCAGGAGAGCAAAATTATGAAAATATACAGTACCAAAGAAAATGAGCAACTCTACCTGTCTCTGTCGAATAACACGGGAAAGCATCCCAATCAGAATATCTGTATTTAAGCTCCTTTCGTGAGCCTCATCCAAAATTAGAACAGAGTAGCGCTTCAGTAAAAAATCATTCTGCATATAGAGAAATGACAATCCATTCAATAAAAGAAGTATAGAAACTACAACTCCGCTAATAACCAAATCTCACATTGTTATGGCAAACCGAAAAATTGTTTGTACAATCAGAGACATGACTAATTTTCCGCAGTATCATTTAAAAATCATTACTCAAGGATATCCAAACAACAGAACTAAGAGAAAAAAAACTCCTCCCACACCTTCAGAAGACCTGCTACTGTCCTCTTACTAGCCCCACTCCTGCTCTACTAGTTGATCCCCCAAATCATTCCTTACAAGAATTAACCAACATCATTTCCCATTATGTTTACAACCAAAACTAAGATCCAACATAGAGAAAATACCTGCACTTCACGGAGCAGAATTCCATCAGTCATGAACTTGATAGTGCAGGTTTCCCCAATTTTCTTGTCATACCGAACTTGAAATCCAACCTCCCTACCTAGACGAACACCAAGTTCATATGCTACCCGTCTTGCAGTGGCAAGCACAGCCACACGGCGAGGTTGAGTAACACCAATGATACCACTGTGAATGCTTGATGCCTTTGAACCGAATCCAGCTTCATAAAGGAACTGATACATTAAACAGATTAAGAGTTAATAATGTCAGAGCGGATAAGCTTCTTGTCATCAGCAACAAGATGACAATAAGAAACCTCAGCGGTAAAGCAACCTGTGGAACTTGAGTGGTCTTGCCACAACCAGTTTCCCCACATATAATAATGCTGATATTTTCATTGATAGCTTCCATTATCTCCTGTTCCATCATAACAATTGGAAGATCTTTCCTCTTGCATTCAACCTCCTCCGGTCTTGTCACATATATTACAGTTGGCACACTTGGAGCTCCTTGGCTAAGAAAAGCTTCAGTGGGCATTGTGACATGACCATTATCCGTATGAGAGAGGGTGACTTGATCCTTTAACATGAATAATTGCATTAGTAAAATAAATAATTAGCCAAAGACAAAAAATAAAAAGAGCAACATTCTTCAATGATGTAAAGCAGTCAACTTATTCAAGAATCAGAATATTAAAAAAATTTCACTGTTTTCTTCAAAAAAAAAAAAAATCTGCATGCAAGTAGGCAGAAGAAAACTGCCATTCTTCACTCTTTTCGGGTATATAGCATCTAACATCCACAAAGGCTGAACATACTGAAATGCTTAACTCAGAGACTAATTCTTCACCTCAGAGAATGAAAACAAAAAGTATTCAGGTATAATCCTGAACTTGAAGCATGATCCTTATCCCACTGAAACCTAACAACCAATAACTTAGAGTAAATTGATTGGGTTTTACCAAAAAAATATACACCTAACATAGATTTGTTGACGAATCATGAGCTCTTACAAAATTGTGTTTCATCCTACGTGGATATTTTTATCACCAAAAGCACAATGGCTTGATATAGCATTCCTGACACTGATTTGAAAATTACCTTGCTATCAAAAGGAAAGTGATTGGGCGAACATCTAGGATGTTCTAGCATCAGCACCTCAGGTTTTTCTAAAACTTCCTCAGTCAAGGATCTCGTAACATGTTCACAACTGCCACCAACTTGGACTCCAAACGAAAGCTCACTACATGATTCTTGGTGTGCGGTAATATCATCTTTGATTGCTTTCGCATGAGGACGCAAAAGAACATCTTTACCATTATTGATCTTTGGAAGGCTTTTCTCATGATCAGATTCGCTTTCACCTGAACTATCCTCAAGGAACTTTCTTTTTGAAAGCAGACTATCACATGGAACTTCCAGACCTGCCTTAGAATAGTTCATCATCCTTCTGCGTTTCTCCTTTGACGTAACAACCTAGAGATTACACATTTATTCATTAATCACGGGCACAAACAATGCAACATGTTATTCAAATTATAATGAAAAAGATAAACACGAAGACTAGCCTGGCCAATACTCTTTGACGACCACATCAATTTATACACATCTTCATCAATCTTGCTTTTCCTGAATGTATAACTTAACAATTTACCAACACCAAATTACGTATCTGACAAAAAGCGTATATATAGTTATTGAAAAAGGAAACCCACTCTAACATCTCCACACTTTTCAATAGTAATTGTTCTTTCGCCTTCTCTTCCTGCAAAGAAAGAAACGAATATGCTTATGAACCATGAGGGTCTACAAATACTAAATATATCAAATTAAGCCTTAGTAAACTATTTGACGCCCACCTCTAATCTCCTTAACTTCCTCTTCTGAGATTTGCTTAGCTTCATACCAGTACCTCTTTCTACTTTCAGAGAATCCTGCCAATCCAGCAAATTCAAAATCAACGAAATAACCAATGGATGATTTGACAACAGTGAAGGTAAATCAAAGGTTAAGAATTTTGTACCCGTAATTTCTTCTTCTTCATGCTTGGCAATATAACTGTACTACTATCGCGTCGTGGCAAAAGACGAAGCCACAAAGCTGTTTATTCAGGAATACAGCCGTCAAGAAGCGGATATGCCGGAGGTCCCCTGTCAAATAGCTAAGCGGCCGTCTAAACGGTCGATTCACAGTCTCAAGCCGTACAGAAACGGTGACTGGGCATCGGTTACTTACTGGTTCTCAATGTGGTGACGATAGAAGCTGGAGGTAGAAGAAGGTAGGTTTTTTCTCAAAAATCTCACTTATCAAAACGGCATTGTTTGGAGATTGGGCTCCGCCTCCAGTGGATGCCATTATCCTGTCTCCGGCTTCTAGTTCGCCTAGTATTCTTCAGACTCCATAGATATCCTCCTCAGCGCTTTCCCCTTTGTTTCT
This sequence comes from Limonium bicolor, assembly GCA_023374045.1. Lineage (NCBI taxonomy): Eukaryota > Viridiplantae > Streptophyta > Magnoliopsida > Caryophyllales > Plumbaginaceae > Limonium > Limonium bicolor. Next base: position 178,026,636 of record CM041776.1, on the reverse strand, counting down.
TCAGCGCTCTCTGCGTTTATCCTATTTGGACGTCTTCGGCGACTGGTTCTCGTCGACTTCCCCAAGCTCCCTGGCCTCTGGTTGGTGGTTGTGCCCCGATTGGTTCTCGATCTCAGTCCTTTGGGCGTCTGTTGCCCGCCGATCAAATCTAGGGTTGTGGTGTTTTTACAGGCTGGTTCAAGCGCGGTGTGTGAGTATTTCAGGCGGTTTGATTAGCTGTTGTTCATTGGAGTTCGGAGCCTCCAGGCGAGGGTTGGGCCGCCGGTTTTGGAGTTCGACTTGGTTATCTCTGGGTGTAGTGCAGGAGCGGGGCGATTTGGTCTGTTTTGGTCTGTTATCTCTGGATTTGCCTTCTTCCAGAATTGCTGGCTTGTGTTTGTTTTTCGAGTCTGATTGTCTAGCCGGATGCGCCTGCTTCAAAAGGGTTGTGTCATCTTGGGTGTGATTGGTTTGGTAGTCGACCGCTGAGTCCTACCTGATTCGAGTGGGTGATTGCCTTTGCTGGTGTTTCTTCTTCTGCCAAGGGTTCAGTATGGTCGTCTGTTATTGGGTTTTGTAACCTTGTTCAAGGGCTGTCGGTCCAGGTGGTTGGGTTTTGGTAATTCTTCTTGGTCTGCTTGTCTGGATTGTGGTGGTTCTGTGCGATTGTGGTCGGAGGGTTGAGTTCGGTTACCACAGGTTTGGTGGTTTGTTCTGATTTACCTAGGTTGGTTCGGTTTCTCGGCTGCCCTCTGTCAGATGAGTTGTTTAACGCTTAACTGTAGGGGTTTAGGCAAATCCAAGGCAGTCTATTGGGTTAAGAGTTTAATTCTTAAACTTAACCCGGATATCATTTTCCTCAGTGAGACGCATAAGTCTGACATTGATATGGAGTTTTTCTTTGGGATGTTCCCTCAGTACAGCGGGTTAGCGGTTTCAAGCAGGGGGAGAAGTGGAGGTCTCTGCCTTATGTGGAAAAGTTCCCTAGGTTGTTCTATGATTTCTCAGTCTAGGCACCATATGTCTGCCAGTATGTCTATGCCTGGTGAACTCCATTTTGTGTTTACCGGGTTTTATGGGTGGTCCAATTGGTCTCTCAAGCATCTGTCCTGGAAACTTCTCCGAATTCTTGGTAAGCAAGTTAGCTTGCCCTGGGTTATAGCCGGGGATTTCAACCAGATACTGCACGCCTCTGAGAAGATCGGGGGTAGAATCAGGCAAGAAGTCCACATGGCCCCGTTCAGAGAGGCCATTCTTGAATGTGATCTCCATGATATCGGCTTCTTTGGAGAAAGTTCTACTTATACCAATTGCCAAGATGGAGATTCTCATTCCCACAGTAGATTGGATAGAGTGTTTTGCTCTTCGGCTGGGCTACAGGCCTTCCCCAATATTTCTGTGGAACATCTCCCCCGGGAAGATTCGGATCATTGTCCTCTTTTTATCAGGTTCTTTGGTTTTCATAAAGAACTGGCAAAAATTTTCAGATTTGAAAACGGCTGGTGCTTGGATCCCAAGTGTGCTGAGATAGTTACAGATGTCTGAGTAATAATTATCCTATCATTACTACGTCCCTGGGTTTATGTGCTCGGAAGCTAAGTGAATGGAAGGGGTGGTCGATCTCCAAGATTAAATGGAAGATCATAAATAAGAAGAAAGAGTTGGGTAAGATCTCTATTAGTGATAGCTCTGTGGGAGCCATCAACAATAGAAAGAGGCTCCTTTTGGAAATTGAGCTACTTTCTTTCCGGGAGGAAATATGGTGGAAGCAACGATCCAAAGATAAGTGATTAAGGAAGGAGATAAAAATACGGGTTACTTCCATGCGAGGGCTTCCTCTAATAAAAGATCCAAAGAGATCTTTGGTCTCCTGAATTCCGGAAACACTATGCAGTACACTTGGCAGAGTATAGAAGGCATTGCTAGAGAGTATTTCCAAAATCTCTTTTCTTTTTCCCACCCCCAGGTGGATAGCGACTTTTTGGGAGCGGTGGAGGGTCGACTTAATGGTAACTTTATTTCTGAGCTAAGCAGACCCTATACTAGAGAGGAAATCATTTCCGCTGTGAAACAACTAGGTGCCAACAAAGCTCCTGGGCCGGATGGATTTAATGGTAAATTCTTTACCACCTTTTGGCATATCATTGGGAACCAAGTTATTGATGCAGTCTTGCCTATTCTTAGAGGCTAACCTCTCCCTGATTCTTTGAATGAGTACTTTATCACTCTCATCCCAAAGATGGCGGGGGCGACGGAGATTGATAAATTTAGACCGATCGCTCTCTGTAACTTTGCGTACAAGATTGCTTCCAAGACCCTGGCTAATAGGGTTCAACATATTCTGCCGCATCTCATCTCCCATAAGCAGTCAGGATTTGTGAAAGGAAGGCTTATTACCGACAATATCATTTTAGCTGGCGAGCTCCAACACTTCTTAGAGAAGAATCAAGCTGTTAAAAATGGCTTCTTTGCTCTCAAGTTGGACTTTAGCAAGGCCTATGACAGATTAGAGTGGAGCTTTCTCCAAGATGTTCTTCTTTCCATGGGTTTCCCTTCTCATTGGACTTCTCCAGTTATGAATTGTGTCCGCTCAGTCAGATGTGCTATCCTCATCAATGGCAAGCCGGGTAACTCTTTTGTCCAGTCCAGGGGCATTCGACAAGGTGACCCTCTCTCTCCTTTCCTCTTCATTTTGGCTCAGGAAGCTTTGTCTAGTCTCCTTAATAAGTCTGATATTAATGGAGATTTCCATGGCATCAAGCTCTCCCCCCTTTGCCCGTCCATTTCCCACCTAGCCTTTGCTGATGACCTCCTCCTCTTTGGTAAAGCCAATCCCACTAATATTTCCCGCCTGAACCATATTCTCACAAAATTCCTTCTAGCCTCTGGCCACAAAATCAATCACCTCAAATCTGAATTGGTGTTCAGCAAAAGATTATCCCCCCCCCCATTAAAGACAACCTCGCTAACCTCCTGAATGTCCAAGAGGTACCTTGTTTCTCCAAATACCTGGGCCTTCCCCTCAAGATAGGTAGGAGAAAACATGATCTCTTTACCTATCTTATCGAATCTGTTCACAAAAGGGTTTCCAGTTGGACTAAACCTATGGCTCAAGCAGCTAGATCCGTCATGGTGTCTAGTGTTCTCCAGTCTATACCCAACTACACCATGTCCCTCTTTGCTCTTCCCAAGGGCATTATTGCGAAACTCAATTCAGCTTTCTCTTCCTTCTGGTGGAGTGGGAAAGTCGATAAAAGAGCCCTCCACTGGACCAAATGGTCTAAGGTTTGTGATCCTCTGGACCAAGGCGGCCTTGGTTTCAGAGAAGTGGATAACTTCAATAAAGCTCTTTTGGTTAAACAGCTGTGGAGATTGCTTTCTTGCCCGGGGTCGTTAGTAGCTCAAGTTATGAAACAACTTTATTACCCTGACAACAATATTTGTGATTGCATCCCTTCAAATAAAGGTAGCCCCATATGGAAATCCATCTCCTCGGTCTTGGTCTTGCTCAGAGAGGGAGCTCGCCCCCTACCTTCGATGGGGGATCAGACTCAGTCTCCCAATTCTCTTGGCTTGGGTAGTTCCAATCAGTGGACCTGGGTCCTTTCCAAAGATAACAAATTCTCCGTCAAATCAGCATATCTCGCTCTGGTAAAAGAATCAGGGGTGGAAAGCTCCTCCAATCCTCCACTCTCCATCGGCAAGATTGGGAAGAAGTTAACTAGCTCTATCTGCTGCCCTAGAGTTAAACTTAATCTCTGGAAGTTCTTGGGGAATATTATCCCTTGTCAGGATAATCTGGCTAGACGGAATGGGGGTGATTCTAAGTGTTTCTTCTGTGGGGACAAGGATGACTTGGCTCATTGTTTCTTTTATTGTTGTGTTGTTAGAGAAATATGGAGGGGCCTGGTGGAAGTGAAGGATATTCCTAATAATGTGGATGGAATGTTGGACTGGTTCTTTCGGATGGTTGAGGTGTGGAGTGTGAAGAAGCTATCTCTTATAGCTAACAAGCTTTGGGTCATATATGCGTCGAGGAACAAAGTTAAGCATAATCCAGAGCTTTCTTGGTGGAAAGAAGTCGAGGTAAACAATTCTTTTACTGAAGCTTACCTCTCGGTGATGAAAGTCTCCTCCCATCTCTTTTCTCCCAGGATTTGGCATCCCCCTCCGTCTGGGTATCATAGTATTTGTACGGGTATGCTTGCTAGTCGGTATGGGGACTGGATCATATCTGGTCTCATACGAGACGATCGCGGTTTGCCTAGTGTTGTTTTCAATCGAAGAATTGCCAGCACCAGTAGTGTGCAGTTTGCTGATATCAAAGCAAAAAGAATTGCCATGGAGCTTGCTATCTCGGTGGGTAGCCATAGCATTTGCTTTGAATCAGTTGAAAAATATTTTGAGGACATCCTCAATGTGGGAGACATCAGAAGACCCAATGCCAGTTGGGATGATATTGTCAGGGTGAGAGGATCCCTTTCTTCTTTCACTAGTATTATTAGAAGTGATACTCCTTTGCATGATAATTATCTGATCAAGATTATATGTAATATGGGGAATAATCTATTTGAAACTAATCAGGTGTGGTTGGGGGAGCATGTTCCCCCTAATATTAGTATGGCCTGTAAGCTAGATTTTGAGCTAGCATGACATGAGGGTTACCCTTGTGCTTACGTGTTTTAATATATGGTCACAATGTTCTTCAAAAAAAACGGCATTGTTTTATTAAGCCTTTATGGGTCGGTTGGTTCACTGTTGAAAATATTGACCCAAAATGAAAAACAACAAAACCGGAGCATTAGGTCACGTTGGATAGCTGCTTTCAAACGTGATTCCTGTGTTTACTTAAAGCTCACTATAATTAGTCTATAAGAGCTTGATAACTGTACTATGGTAAAAAATTCTCCAATTAGTAACTGCCAACTGTGTTATAATTTTTGGAAAAAGAGATTCATAACTTATCACTACTATCGAATGAGTCCTTAACCATTGTCTTTTAGGTTCCGTTCGTTTGTTGTGAGGAAAAGCAGGTATACCTGCGTTTTGTTTAAGTTAGGTATGGTTAACCTATACTGAGTTGCACAACTACATTTGGTTAGATTTTGACTAATAATAAATGGACACATGGCAGTGAGAGAAGTGTTTTAGAGATTAATCTCCCACAATCTTGCCAGCGAACGCGACTGAAATACCCCGTAATTAAAAATAGTGATTAATTAGGCTAATAAGTAATTTAGAGGCTTAATTAAGTATAAATAATTATTAGGGAACAAATCCCGAAGAAAACGGATCCTTAAAATGGATTAAAAGCATTACCAAATCTTAAAGCACGCTTTTCGAGGTAACCGGGAAAACGTGTCTTTAAGCGGGTCAAATAGACTCGTAACAATTTTGGTCAACTAAATAATCATTAATAAATATTAGTGAAGCTTTAGAACCAATAAAAATCAAGAAAACGAGAAATTAGTAAAAACTGTCAAAAACAGGAAGTTGTGGGGTAGAAGTATAAATAACTGAAACTTATGTGTCCACTTTTAAAATAAAAAGTGAAGATTGTGTGTGTGTGTGTGTATGCTAGCCGATGGGCTTTCCCCCCCCCCCCCCCTCTCTCTCACACACTCACTCTCTATTTACAAAAGACAAAAATCATAAAAATAACCCCCACTCACCTTTTACTCTCTCCTCCAATTCATTCTCCTCACTCACGTAATACCACTCACCCTCACTCTCTTTCCTCTTCTTCTTCAACCTCCACCGATTTCCATGGTGAAAGAAGAGAACCCACAAAACCTCTACTTCTCTCCTTTGTAACTCTCTCCCAACTCTTCCAAAAATTATAAAAATACCACCATTGTGATCCTCTCACCAAGAACTACATTTTCATCTTTCCAAAATTCGAAAAACCCACTTTCGATTTTATGGGTATATCCCATTTGGAGTTTCAACACCACCATTAGAAGGCCCTCCTTCTCCTTGTTCTTCTAAGGTAAAAATATTTCGAAAACTCCATCTTTTTCTAGCCCTTGTGGGCAAAACGAAATTCATAAACTAAACCCTTGTTGTTCCTCTTGTTCTAGCCGATTTTGGCTTGTTGGTGGAGTTGGAAATCTTGTTCTTGAACCACTCCAAGCTTCATTTGCACTCTTGAAAGGTAATAAATTTTCTAAACCCTAAAACCTAGATTGGAACTTGATTAATGGTTAAGGTTAGTTAGTATTAAAATGGTGTATTGAAATATGTATGTTGATGGGCTGTAGCATTGGAGGTTTGGTTTGGAAACCGGTAGAGAGAGAGAGAGAAGGAAGGAGAAAGAAGAAGAAAGAAACTAGAAGCAAACAAGGTAAGGAATGCTCACCTTTGTGTAGTCTTGTAATTGTATATGTAACAGATTTTTAGAAATGAAAATTGGTATTGAAAAATGGTAATGCATTAGTAGTATAATGTGTAAGAGAATATAAGTATTTTGAAGCTTTAAAAGACATGTAAAACTGTTACAAAACAGATTGGGGATTAGTGTTTGTGTGCAGGAAATTTTGTAGTGTTTTAGTGTGTTTTAGTATTGGTATTGTATATGGGATGGTGTTTTGATTGTTGAAAACAGGTGAGATAATGTAAATGTGAGTAAAACAATGTGGTGAGTGTATAAAAATTATAGGGGAGACTATGGCAAAATTTGCCTAGGATTAGAACACTTAGAGAATTAAAACTAGGTGACTAATGTAAGTTGTAACAGATTTTGAAATAGATTGATAGAGGGAGATGGGGAGAGATAGTTAATGTAGTTGTAATGTATTAGAGGTGTTGAAATGACATTAGAAGAGGGAGTTGTAGATGGAGAGTGTTAGTGTTAAAATCTGTAGCAAAACACAACTAGGGAAACAACTAGTGAAAGTGTGAGTGAAACTTAGAAAATTAGGTGAGTGAATGAGTATGAAATTGTGTAAGGAGTTAGGAAATGAACTAGGGGGTATTAGGAGGTTTAAATGGTGTTAAAACATGTAGGATTAAGTGTAGGAACAATGGGGAAGTATTGGGTAAAAGAGAGGACTGAAAACAGAAAGTAAAATGCAAATACTGGGCCGGACCGAACTTGCGACCGGACTTGCAAGTTCGGTCGAGCCCAGACTTACAAAGACGGGTGAGCTACTGGAATTGACCGAACTTGCGACCGGACTTGCAAGTTCGGTCGGACCAGAAATTTTCCCCGTCTGTAAGCTACTGGAATTGACCGAACTTGCGACCGGACTTGCAAGTTCGGTCGGACCAGAAATTTTCCCCGTCTGTAACCTACTGGAATCGACCGAACTTGCGACCGGACTTGCAAGTTCGGTCGGCCAGAAAATTTTCCGAGGATACCTACTGGAATCGACCGGACTTGCGACCGGACATGCAAGTTCGGTCGGCCCAGAAAATTTCCCGAGGATAGCTACTGGAATCGACCGAACTTGCGACCGGACTTGCAAGTTCGGTCGGCCAGAAGATTTCGGTAATCTGAGCTACTGGAATGGACCGGACTTGCAAGGTCGGTCGCAAGTCCGGTCCGGTCAAAAAAAAAATATTTAATTTAAATAATATAATATATATATAGTATACCTACATACATATATATGTACATGTATGAAACATGCCAAAGTAAGTAAGAAAGTAAAACTTAGTAATGAAAAAGAGTAAGTAAAGTGTAAGTGTAAGAAGTATAAGGACATAGTAAGTATGAGTTAAGTAATGATAGTTAGATTAATCATTTAATTGTATGTTACAATAGGACTTGATTTGTGACACCGAGGACGTTTGGAACACGTACAACGGTGAACGGTATGGATTCCTCATGCCCCGTATGCTATCTTGGTTACTCTGATTTGTGTGTTGTGTGCTAATTGATCACCAAATAAGATAAATGCACGAATCGGAGTTAATATGCATACTTGTGAATATGTAGTGCTGTATGATGTGATATTTTTCTTAAATCTTAGTTTGTATAATTCATGAAATGTATGGATGATAATGAATGTGTGTATGTATGTTGTATTGTCCGTGACCGTTATTTATTGTGTTTGGACTTCTAACTTATTCCTAACAAGCTAACCATCCTAACTTAAAATGGTAATTAAATTGGAATGAGTAGAAGTCCGATATAGTTTCGGCCACGCGTGAGGATGCGGAGTCACGAGAGGTTGGCTCCAATTCCTGACTCTTAAACTGGTCCGCGGCCCAAATCCCTTAAGTGGGTAGCATCCCGGATTGGTGAGTCAAGTAAATCCCGGATGTGGGACGGTGTAGTCCCCAAGGCCGGAGGTCCCGACGACTTAACTTGAGTATAAGTAAGTAAGTAAGAATGAGTAAGTAAAGTAATTGAAAGTAAGTAATTGTAAGTAAGAAGAAGTAAGTAATGAGTAAAAGAGTAAAGCATTCCGATTAACCCGGATGCATAATTTGGCTAACCTTGTGAAGGTAAGTAAGTTGTGTGCTACTACATTGTTGCCTTGAATTATGTGATGAATTGAATGAGCATGTAATTTGTATGAAAAGCATGTATGTATGAAATAAATGAAAAGCATGTTTAGTGGACGTCAAATAGTCGGCGTGCCCTAGCTAGCACGCGGTATATGCGGAGTCCATATGCAGCGTTTGCTGAGCCCCTTGGGGCACCATTTTTACTACACGCAGGTACCCGCGAGGGATGAAGATGTGAAGATTGAGTTTCATTTCTTTTATCTTCTTTTGGGATGTAAACAATGAATTTATGATGGGTGTACTGAGTAGTACATGGCTGTAGTTTTTGAGTAGCCGGTGTACCATGGGGTACACCTTTTTGGATATTGGGAAAGGAGCATTGGTATAGATGAGTAGCTTTAGAAACTCATTCTTTTGGTAAGCTTGAAGGGTTGTAATTGAATATACTTTAAATACTCGGTGATCCAGGATGTAAGTATTTGGTATATGGTATTTTGGTAAGTAATTTAGTAGCTCGGTACGTTATGTTCATCAGACCGTGACTGTAAGTATTAGTAGCCTAGCTAGCCGTATGGGCGGTTAGCGGCATTGTTTCACCCGCCGTAGTAAGTATGTAATAATTCCGCTGCGAACTCGTAGGATTAATAGGACGATTAGACGGTAAGCATAGGATTAGCGGTTGGGGTGTTACAAAAAGTGGTATCAGAGCGTAGTTACGCTCTGATGTCCATAGTACCGAGCATAGGGGATTACCGAGTTAGGATTTCAACCGTCTTAAGACGGATACTTAGAAACCTAACTAGGAACTACCGTTGTTAACAACGGATACCCTTAACGTTCTTATGAACGATACCTTGCTTAAATTCCAAGACCTTTGAGTCATATCTTGCAAAGCCTAACGTAACTGTTAAATATTCAGATGTCAGGCAGAGGTCCAGGTCGCCCCAGAGGAGGGGGCAATGACGGACCCGGCGCGCAGACGATAGCTGAGATCGTCGCCGCCACGGTAGCGCAGATGCTACCTCAAGTAATACAAGCTGTACAACAATCCCAACAAAACCAACAAACTCAAACGGGGCCAATCCCTCCCCCACCACCCAGAGAAGCAAACTGGGTAAAAGCTGTAGCGGAGCTCCGCCCTCCTGCTTTAGGGGCGAGAGTGATCCGGCTAAGCTCGAGGCCTACATCTCCGAGATGGAGACGGCTTCGAAACACTCGAAGCTCCTGCTGGAGTTCGAGTCAGAGTTGTTGCGTACTACTTAAAGGATGCTGCAATGGATTGGTGGAAGCTGGTCAAGCATGAGCACGTCAGCGACCCCACATTTGATTGGGATTCTTTCGCATCACTCCTCCGTTCGAAATACTACCCGGAGCATGTAAAGACAAAGAAAAGGCTAGAGCTGGACGCCTTAAAGATGACGACAAGATGACTGTCGATGAGTACTACCGCACCTTCACCTCCATTCTCCGTCTTCTCCCCGATCTAGGATACACCGGCCAGGTGTTGGTCGATCGCTTCTATGGCGGTCTGAGCCACCGCCTTCGGTACGGTATGGGCTACACCAGATTTACCTCCCTTCAGGTAAATAACGGTTAACCCTTAGTATCATTTCAATTCCTTAAATTCCTTGAATTCTTTGAATCTTCTTATTCCTCCTTAAATGAGAATCCCGGCTAATACCTGAAATTTCAGGAGTGTTATCACGCGGCTTCTCGCGTTGAGATCACTTGCCAGCTAAGGGATGAAGAGACCGCGCTGAAGCGCAAAGCTAATAACAAAAACACCAGCACTGAGGAGCAGAACCAGGGGAAGAGCTGGAAAAAGAAGAAAGGGAATTTCTTTCAGCAATCCCACAAGAAATCCCAGGGTGAGAGCAGTGCCCATGCTGAGCAGGGCAAACCAGCTGAGCTTCTTCAGCTTGGTTATTCTGCACCGGTGGCAGCTAAGCCACTGAGATCACACCCACCTAAGGGTAAATTCCTCATCCAATTTGTATTCGTATAAGTACCATTTCTAGTATACCCACGCACACATGTGCTAACCCTCTAACCTCAGGTTCTAGCTCCGGAGCCGCCAAAACCTTCTCCGACGGCCGCACCTATGTGTGCAGAAAGTGCAACCAGGACCATCCTGGTAAGGACTGTTGGGAGAGATCAAATGCTACAACTGCCAGAAGCTGGGACACAGCTAAAGTGCCCAGAGAATGGAAAGCCGAGGGTACTTCAGAACTACAAGCAGAGAGAGGGCAAGGAGGTGGCATCTGGCGATGCACCGGCCCAGCAGGCACCTCAGGGACAGGGATCCCGGGGCCCTCAGAGGGGCGCACCTCAGAGGCAGCCTGTTCTCCATGTATTGACCGCGATGGGCCCGGTTCGAAATCCGGCCAAGGTAATCCTAAACCTTTAATCCTTGAAATAGCATGCCTAGTAGTAGAGTAACTGTATGAGTGAATGCATGAGTAAATAAATGAAGTGTATATTAAGCATGAAATGAAGTAGTTGAAACTAGTACTCACCGTAGATGTAATTGTAACCATAGGAAACTTTAGTATCTGTTACCCGATACCGGTAACCTTGAATCAAGAAAAGATCGACATTACCAACCACGACTACACCAACAAACAGTGTCAGGTCATCCGACCAGGTATGATTCTATTAAAGGGATACCTGACACCCGAAGCGCAAATCTCAATCATCGACGATGCAACGAGCTAGGAACGGGTCAAGGTGGATTTTACACACCCGAATTCCCCGGTGGAGCGAAGATGAAGCTGAAGATGATGTGCTTGGGAAAGGACTGGAATCCTTATACCAAGACATACCAGGAGACACGAACACAAGACGGAGCGACGCCACCGACAATACCACCAGAGTTTCAGACCCTCATCACACAAGCAGTAGAACTTGCACAACAATGTGAACCTGAACCGATCCCCGCACTTGAAGCGGATTCTGTATCGTCAACTTCTGAGAAAGAAGGACGACTTGGGTTACACCAAGACAAGGACGAGACAGCGGAATCTCTTGAACAAGGAGTGCCCGTAGTGTCTTGGTCCATTGGTGATGACGCCGTATTCCTGTATAGCGAGCAGAAGCGTGTGGACCTCGCACAGAAACTGGTATTGAGATCAGGAGATGTCCTAATCATGGGTGGAAACTCTAGGATGCTGTATCACGGGATCAACAAGATCAAGTTGAATACGGCACCGCCGGCAATAATCAATGCCACACACATGAAACCAGGACGCCTGAACCTTACCTTTAGAAAGTATTAAATTCCTAGTATCATGTAATCTATTAGTAACGTGTATTAGAGACACGGCATGTATGATGGTTGGTTTATCAATAAAGAGCAGTGTTGATTTAATTCCACTTGTGTCCACCATCAATACTTATCCAATTGTGAATCCAATAGGTTGTGGACTCGGTACCGAAGGTAACCTGAGCATCCTCACCGAAGCACAAGCCGGCAGAAGCGGCACCATTCTAACGGGAACCTTCCCAGTAAATGGCATTGATGCCAATGTGTATTCGACTCCGGCGCCTCTCACACTTTCGTATCACCATCCTTTGTGAAGAGGTTGAAGCTAGATGCGGATGAGCTACCGAACTTCATGGTTACTCTCCCATCGAAGGAGCGAGTAAAGTGCACCAAATATTATCAATCAGCCACAATCCAAATCAAAGGCGAATCGTTTCCCTTTCCTTCATCGAATTCAATGGATTGGGATTCGACGTAATCATTGGGATGAATTGGTTGGAGCGGCACAAGGGTAGAATCCTCTGCGCCGAGCATCGTTTGCTGCTCAAGAGTCCTTCTGGGGTTACCGTATCTTACCGCCAGAGACCGAGAGAGCCTTCGACCACCTTATATCTGCCATGGCCATGTACCGGGAGCTCAGAAAGGGCCAAGAGGTGTATCTTTGTTATGTACAAGACCTGGAGCGAGATCCAGAGTTCAGTGATGAAGTACCCATTGTATCCGAGTATCCCAATGTATTCCCTAAGGAGCTACCCGGCATGCCACCACCGAGAGCAGTGGAATTCGAAATTGATCTATTGCCAGGTACCGGTCCCATTGCTAGGGCACCGTACCGCATGGCACCAGCAGAGATGACCGAATTGAAAGAACAGTTGAGAGACCTTCTAGACAAAGGGTTTATACGCCCGAGCGTATCACCCTGGGGAGCACCGGTCCTCTTCGTGAAGAAGAAGGACGGTAGCCTCCGACTATGCATTGACTACCGCGAGCTGAATGCGGTCACAGTCAAAAAAATACCCACTACCACGTATCGACCTATTCGACCAGTTGAAAGGAGCCTCAGTCTTCTCCAAGATCGACCTCCGTTCAGGGTATCATCAGATTGCAATCAAAGAGCAAGACATTGAGAAAACGGCATTCCGTACCAGATATGGCCACTACGAATTCACAGTGATGCCATTCGGTTTGTCAAACGCACCGGCAAAATTCATGGACCTCATGAATCGATTATTCAGTGAGCAGTTGGACACTTCGGTTGTGGTCTTCATCGACGACATCCTTGTATATTCCAAATCACCAGAGGAACATGAAATCCACTTGAGGAAAGTGCTTGAGACACTGCGCGAGAACCAGCTGTATGCGAAGTTCTCCAAATGCGAGTTTTGGCTTGATCAGGTATCATTCCTTGGACATGTCATCTCGAGCGCAGGTATCTCGGTTGACCCTTCAAGTAGAAGCTGTACGATCATGGCCTAGACCCAAGACTGTTACCGACATTAGGAGCTTTCTTGGTCTAGCCGGTTACTACCGGAGATTTGTAAGGGACTTCTCGAAAGTCGCCAAGCCCATGACTACATTGATGAAGAAAGATGCACCGTTTGTATGGACAGACGAGTGCGAGTTATCATTTCAGAAACTGAAAGACTCATTGACCTCAGCGCCCGTCCTTACTCTTCCAGAGGGCACAGAGGGATTTGAGGTATGTGATGCATCAGGCAAAGGAATGGGATGCGTACTCATGCAGCATGGCAAGGTTGTTGCTTATGCCTCCCGCCAGCTGAAGAAACATGAGGAGAATTACCCGACTCACGACTTAGAGTTAGGAGCCATTGTCTTCGCCTTGAAGATATGGCGACACTATCTCTATGGGGTAAGCATCACCATCTACTCCGACCATAAGAGCTTACAGTATGTATTCACTCAGAAAGAACTCAACTTGAGACAGAGAAGGTGGATGGAGTTTCTCTCAGACTACGACATCAACCTGCAGTATAAGGAAGGGAAGGCAAACATTGTAGCCGACGCCCTGAGCCGTCGAGCACACTCGCTCCATTCGCCTTCTTCGCTTGGTTGACGAGGTGCGAGACGCTCAGTTGAGCGACCCTTACCTAACCGAAATCAGACACAAGATCGAGAATGGTACATTTGAGAAGAAAAAGTATGATTTTAAGCTACATGAAGATGGTTTGATTCGGTTGAATGGCAGGCTATGCGTCCCCCGAAGCAATGCTGAGCTAAGGGATCGCATCCTGCGAGAGTCACATAGTTCTACATTATCAGTCCATCCGGGAGCCTCCAAGATGTACAAAGACATGAAGAGGTACTTCTGGTGGTCTTGGAATGAAGTCAGATGTGACGGAATTGTATTGAGATGCTTGACATGCCAGAAGGTAAAATTTGAACACCGTAGACGGGCGGAATGGTACAATCGATGCCAATTCCGGAGTGGAAATTTCATGATATCTCCATGGATTTTGTTGTAGGACTCCCACCTGCTAGGGGAGGACTCAACATGATCTGGGTTGTAGTAGATCGCCTTACCAAGGTTGCCAGATTCATACCGATGAAGGACACCTGGAAGGTAGTAAAGCTAGCTGAGCTTTTTGATAAGGAGATTATCAGACACCACGGAGTCCCTAAGACCATAGTATCTGACCGCGACACCAGATTTCTTTCGAGATACTGGAGAGCACAAGGGAAGCGTTGGGTACAGAATGAAGTTGAGTACCGCCTTCCATCCTCAACCGACGGTCAGACAGAAAGGACCATCCAGACACTGGAGGACATGCTTCGGGCATGTGCCTTGGACTTTCAGGGGAGTTGGTTAGATAAGCTTCATCTTATCGAGTTCTCGTATAATAATAGTTATCACGCCTCGATTAAGATGTCGCCTTTCCAAGCTCTATACGGTAGACCTTGCCGTACACCCTTGTGTTGGGATGAGTCAAGTGAAGCGGTCATAATAGGACCGGAGTATCTTGAGCAAGTACAAGCCGAAGTGCAACAAATCCGAGCTAACATGAAGGCAGCCCAAGATAGACAGAAATCCTATGCGGATGTGAGACGACGCGACCTTGAGTTCGCCGTGGGCGACCAAGTGTTCTTGCGAGTTTCACCTATGAAGGGTGTCTTCAGATTTGGTCAGAAGGGCAAGCTAAGCCCAAAGTTTGTAGGGCCGTACACTATCACCGAAAGAGTTGGTTCAGTAGCCTACAGGTTAGCACTACCTGAGGACTTGGGCGTGTCCATGATGTATTTCATGTGTCACAACTCAAGAAGTATTGCTGATCCTTCTCATGTGTTGGAGCCCGAGACTATCCATTGAGCCAAACATGAGATATGTCGAAACCCCAGTGAGAATCCTTGATAGGAAGACCAGAGACACTCGCCATAAGTCTATACGAATGGTGAAGGTCCTATGGTCTAACCATGATGTCGAAGAAGCGACATGGGAGTTGGAAGATGCCATGAAGGCTAAATACCCGCAGTTATTCATAGACTAGAGAGTCTAGTATTTAGTATACGGGTACGGGTCGTACCCCTTTTAAGGGGGGTAGAACCCTTTGCTTTAGCATTGCTTCGGGGTAAGCATTGCATTTTGTATGGCACATGTAGTGCAAGTGAATTTAGTATGGATGTGTATGTATGTGTAATGTGTAATGATGATGTGTATGTGCAATGTATGGTGTATTGGTGTAATGTGTATTGTGGATGGTAATGTGTATTGTGATTGTGGTATGGTATGAATGGAAATGATGTATTGTGTATGTGAATTGTGTATGATGTTGAAATGTGTATGCTGCAGTGGAAAGAAGTAAACACCTCATAGGTGTAGGAGATACATTATGGCAATTGGTTTGCATAATGAGTAGATTGCAATAAACATTAACCTTGAGCAACTTTGAGGGCAAAGTTTCTTAAGGGGGGTAGATTGAAATACCCCGTAATTAAAAATAGTGATTAATTAGGCTAATAAGTAATTTAGAGGCTTAATTAAGTATAAATAATATAGGGAACAAATCCCGAAGAAAACGGATCCTTAAAATGGATTAAAACATTACCGAATCTTAAAGCACGTTTTCGAGGTAACCGGGAAAACGTGTCTTTAAGCGGGTCAAATAGACTCGTAACAATTTTGGTCAACTAAATAATCATTAATAAATATTAGTGAAGCTTTAGAACCAAAAAATCAAGAAAACGAGAAATTAGTAAAAACTGTCAAAAACGGGAAGTTGTGGGGTAGAAGTATAAATAACTGAAACTTATGTGTCCACTTTTAAAATAAAAAGTGAAGATTGGTGTGTGGTGTATGCTAGCCGATGGGTTCCCCCCCCTCTCTCACACACTCACTCTCTATTTACAAAAGACAAAAATCATAAAAGTAACCCCACTCACTTTTTACTCTCTCTCCTCCAATTCATTCTCCTCACTCACGTAATACACTCACCCTCACTCTCTTTTCCTCTTCTCTCAACCTCCACCGATTTCCATGGTGAAAGAAGAGAACCCACAAAACCTCTACTTCTCTCCTTTGTAACTCTCTCCCAACTCTTCCAAAAATTATAAAAATACCACCATTGTGATCCTCTCACCAAGAACTACATTTTCATCTTTCCAAAATTCGAAAACACCCACTTTCGATTTTATGGGTATATCCCATTTGGAGTTTCAACACCACCATTAGAAGGCCCTCCTTCTCCTTGTTCTTCTAAGGTAAAAATATTTCGAAAACTCCATCTTTTTCTAGCCCTTGTGGGCAAAACGAAATTCATAAACTAAACCCTTGTTGTTCCTCTTGTTCTAGCCGATTTTGGCTTGTTGGTGGAGTTGGAAATCTTGTTCTTGAACCACTCCAAGCTTCATTTGCACTCTTGAAAGGTAATAAATTTTCTAAACCCTAAAACCTAGATTGGAACTTGATTAATGGTTAAGGTTAGTTAGTATTAAAATGGTGTATTGAAATATGTATGTTGATGGGCTGTAGCATTGGAGGTTTGGTTTGGAAACCGGTAGAGAGAGAGAGAGAGAGAGAGAAGGAAGAGAAGAAGAGAAGAAAGAAACTAGAAGCAAGACAAGGTAAGGAATGCTCACCTTTGTGTAGTCTTGTAATTGTATATGTAACAGATTTTTAGAAATGAAAATTGGTATTGAAAAATGGTAATGCATTAGTAGTATAATGTGTAAGAGAATATAAGTATTTTGAAGCTTTAAAAGACATGTAAAACTGTTACAAAACAGATTGGGGATTAGTGTTTGTGTGCAGGAAATTTTGTAGTGCTTTTAGTGTTGTTTTAGTATTGGTATTGTATATGGGAGCTGGTGTATTTTGATTGTTGAAAACAGGTGAGATAATGTAAATGTGAGTAAAACAATGTGGTGAGTGTATAAAAATTATAGGGGAGACTATGGCAAAATTTGCCTAGGATTAGAACACTTAGAGAATTAAAACTAGGTGACTAATGTAAGTTGTAACAGATTTTGAAATAGATTGATAGAGGGAGATGGGGAGAGATAGTTAATGTAGTTGTAATGTATTAGAGGTGTTGGAAATGACATTAGAAGAGGGAGTTGTAGATGGAGAGTGTTAGTGTTAAAATCTGTAGCAAAACACAACTAGGAAACAACTAGTGAAAGTGTGAGTGAAACTTAGAAAATTAGGTGAGTGAATGAGTATGAAATTGTGTAAGGAGTTAGGAAATGAACTAGGGGGTATTAGGAGGTTTAAATGGTGTTAAAACATGTAGGATTAAGTGTAGGAACAATGGGGAAGTATTGGGTAAAAGAGAGGACTGAAAACAGAAAGTAAAATGCAAATACTGGGCCGGACCGAACTTGCGACCGGACTTGCAAGTTCGGTCGAGCCCAGACTTACAAAGATGGGTGAGCTACTGGAATTGACCGAACTTGCGACCGGACTTGCAAGTTCGGTCGGACCAGAAATTTTCCCCGTCTGTAAGCTACTGGAATTGACCGAACTTGCGACCGGACTTGCAAGTTTGGTCGGACCAGAAATTTTCCCCGTCTGTAACCTACTGGAATCGACCGAACTTGCGACCGGACTTGCAAGTTTGGTCGGCTAGAAAATTTTCCGAGGATACCTACTGGAATCGACCGGACTTGCGACCGGACATGCAAGTTCGGTCGGCCCAGAAAAAAATTTCCCGAGGATAGCTACTGGAATCGACCGAACTTGCGACCGGACTTGCAAGTTCGGTCGGCCAGAAGGATTTCGGTAATCTGAGCTACTGGAATGGACCGGACTTGCAAGGTCGGTCGCAAGTCCGGTCCGGTCAAAAAAAAAATATTTAATTTAAATAATATATATATATATGTATGTACCTACATACATATATATGTACATGTATGAAAACATGCCAAAGCTAAGTAAGAAAGTAAAACTTAGGTAATGAAAAATGAGTAAAGTGTAAGTGTAAGAAGTATAAGGACATAGTAAGTATGAGTTAAGTAATGATAGTTAGATTAATCATTTAATTGTATGTATACAATAGGACTTGATTTGTGACACCGGAGGACGTTTGGAAACACGTGCAACGGTGAACGGTATGGATTCCTCATGCCCCGTATGCTATCTTGGTTACTCTGATTTGTGTGTTGTGTGCTAATTGATCACCAAATAAGATAAATGCACGAATCGGAGTTAATATGCATACTTGTGAATATGTAGTGCTGTATGTTGTGAATATTTTTCTTAAATCTTAGTTTGTATAATTCATGAAATGTATGGATGATAATGAATGTGTGTATGTATGTTGTATTGTTCCGTGAACGTTATTTATTGTGTTTGGACTTCTAACTTATTCCTAACAAGCTAACCATCCTAACTTAAAATGGTAATTAAATTGGAATGAGTAGAAGTCCGATATAGTTTCGGCCACGCGTGAGGATGCGGAGTCACGAGAGGTTGGCTCCAATTCCTGACTCTTAAACTGGTCCGCGGCCCAAATCCCTTAAGTGGGTAGCATCCCGGATTAGTGAGTCAAGTAAATCCCGGATGTGGGACGGTGTAGTCCCCAAGGCCGGAGGTCCCGACGACTTAACTTGAGTATAAGTAAGTAAGTAAGAATGAGTAAGTAAAGTAATTGAAAGTAAGTATTTGTAAGTAAGAAGAAGTAAGTAATGAGTAAAAGAGTAAAGCATTCCGATTAACCCGGATGCATAATTTGGCTAACCTTGTGAAGGTAAGTAAGTTGTGTGCTACTACATTGTTGCCTTGAATTATGTGATGAATTGAATGAGCATGTAATTTGTATGAAAAGCATGTATGTATGAAATAAATGAAAAGCATGTTTAGTGGACGTCAAATAGTCGGCGTGCCCTAGCTAGCACGCGGTATATGCGGAGTCCATATGCAGCGTTTGCTGAGCCCCTTGGGGCACCATTTTTACTACACGCAGGTACCCGCGAGGGATGAAGATGTGAAGATTGAGTTTCATTTCTTTTATCTTCTTTTGGGATGTAAACAATGAATTTATGATGGGTGTACTGAGTAGTACATGGCTGTAGTTTTTGAGTAGCCGGTGTACCATGGGGTACACCTTTTTGGATATTGGGAAAGGAGCATTGGTATAGATGAGTAGCTTTAGAAACTCATTCTTTTGGTAAGCTTGAAAGGTTGTAATTGAATATACTTTAAATACTCGGTGATCCAGGATGTAAGTATTTGGTATATGGTATTTTGGTAAGTAATTTAGTAGCTCGGTACGTTATGTTCATCAGACCGTGACTGTAAGTTAGTAGCCTAGCTAGCCGTATGGGCGGTTAGCGGCATTTTCACCCGCCGTAGTAAGTATGTAATAATTCCGCTGCGAACTCGTAGGATTAATAGGACGATTAGACGGTAAGCATAGGATTAGCGGTTGGGGTGTTACAACGACCTTAGTTTAGACCACATTAATTTTAGTTTGAATTATTCTTAATATGTAATTAGATACTTTATTATTAATTTTTAATTATGTAATTTTTTGGCTTGAAAATTTTCATCAAAAGTAAAATGAAATATTCTTTAAATTTTGTTTTTTATTAAGAAATTGCAATTTTTCTCATTTTTACTGAAATACCCCGAACTTAATTATAGTGATTAAAATTATCCTAATATGGTATTTAAGGGCATAATAGTGCCTAAAGAATATTGGTGAAGGAAATAAAACCAAAATAAAAGAGAAAACGCTTAAAAAGCGAAAAATGTAAAAATGAGCGTTACATAACCATAGGAGGTATGTGACCTTGGCTAGGATCCTAGGTTGGTTCCTAAGGCTTAATTATGCCTAACAGACATGAGAGAACAATTCCCGAAGAAAACGGATCCATAAAATGGATTAAAAACACAAACGAACCTTAAAGCACGTTTTTCGAGGAAACCAGGAAAATGTGACTTTAAGCGGGTTAAATAGACCCGTAATAATTTTAGTCATTCAAATGTCTATAATTAGACATTAGTGAAGGTCTAGTACCATTAAAATGAATTAAACGAGAAAATTCCGAAAAACGGGTTCCGGAGAGGGAATAGTGTAAAGACTAGGACTTTTGGGGTGCAAAGTGCAAATAGACCAAAACACTATCCCCTAGTTTGCAATTAAAAAACCTAGAATTGAATTGTGTGTGTGTGGGTGCCGGTTCCCTCCCCCTCTCTCACACTCCCCAACTCACTAGAAGACGAATAAGAAAGTAAAAAGCAAATAGTACAAAAGCTAGTTTTTAGTCTCTCTCCTCCCATTCTCTAATTCCCTCACGTTTTCCCCTCCATTTCAGAACTCTCCTTCTTTCTCCATTCCAACAATGGCGATTTATGCAGCCACTCTCACCCCTCTCTTCTTCTTCATTTCTCATGGCCTAAACAAGGTGCAAATGCTATAAAAATTACATATTAATACTCCTCTCATCTTGGAGATTAATTCTCTCTTTTCAAAATCTGAAAACCATCACTTTCATCTCCATGGGTGAAGCTCATTGAAGGCTTGAAGAGCACCATTTAGAGCTAGAACAACTACTTGTTGGTTTAAGGTAAGAAAGGGTTCAAAACCTCTCATTTTCTAGCTCATTCTTGTAACCGAAAATCCCAAGTTTTTGAGCTTCCTTGTTCCTTGTATTCCAGCCGGGTTTTAGTTCCAAATGGGTGCTGGAATCTTGCTCTCTTGCTAGCCAAAAACTCCACTTAGTGATTGGAAGGTAATATCTCATTTTTAAGCTTTAAACCCTTCTTGTATTCTAGGGCTTATTTTAGAAGTTTAGGAGTTACATTTATGCTCATTAGTATTCCTTGGTATGGGCTGTAGCATTAGAGTTTTGAACTCCCCCATAACCGGTTATGAAAGGAAGAGCAAGGAAGGAAAGAAGAAGAAGGAAAAGAAAAAAAGAAAGCTAGCAATTCAAGGTAAATGAGCTAAACCTTGAGCTAGTTTTGTATGTAGAAGAAAACAGAATTTTAATGCCTAAAGTATTGTATAACTATAACAAAGGTAAACAAATGATGGAGAGGTATTCTAGTATGAATTATGTTGATGTTTAAGGCCCTTAGGGCCAAGTATTTAGATTATTGTATAATGGGACTATTGTTGAACTTGTGCAGGAAAATATTGATTAAGGGATTGAACTATGCTATTGTAAACGTAAACGAGAAATGGGGTTGAGCTTGTGTATTGTATATGATGAGTAAAGGGCTTTAAAAGCCAAGTTGTTTAAGGTGTGGAAGTTATATAATATGCAGATTTTAATGTGTTACTAGTGCTTGAAGTTATGTGGATATTGAAACTGATTTGGTGAGCTGAATTATACATGTGAGCAATGTTAAATTTATAGGGGAATCTCTGTCGAAATTGCCATAGGAATTTGAGGACTTAGGTGCATTGGTTAAAGAGAAAGAACCTAGGGATAACTAGGTGTTGTAGAGGTGAATTTAAGTGGCTAATTGCCTTGGTTTTGGATTAGAAGAGGATGATGTACTTGGGTGAATTTGAGAATGAGCAATGATGTAAGTGTGTGTGCTAGGATAGCATTAAGTGTAAACCATCGAGAGAGCAAAGAGGAGAGCAAAATCTGTAGCAAGACATGGTTGGGGCAGTCGGAGAAGTTTCTGACTCCAACCGACCTAGAGGGTTTGGGTCGGTCGTGGGTCGGTTGAGTGTAAGAATTCCTGTTGGAGAAGTTTCTGGCTCCGAATGACCCAGAGGGTTCGGTCGGGTCACACTGTGGGTCGGTCGGGTCCAAAAAAAAAATGTGAGTAAACCACTAGGAGAGTAAAGAAGGTAAGAAGTAGTACATAAGAACCTATGAAAACAAGCTTAAGAAATAATGGGAAGTAAATGAGTCGTATGGTTAAGTACGAATGGTAAAGAGTTAGTAATG
Organism: Limonium bicolor; assembly: GCA_023374045.1. Lineage (NCBI taxonomy): Eukaryota > Viridiplantae > Streptophyta > Magnoliopsida > Caryophyllales > Plumbaginaceae > Limonium > Limonium bicolor. Next base: position 178,004,579 of record CM041776.1, on the reverse strand, counting down.
GTAGATCGGAAACACTGATGAAGGAACGGTTGGGCTAATTATAGATAATTGACTGCCCGATTCTATGTATGTATAGGATTGGGAATGATTGGACTCCGATGGAGAGTTGGTGATCGAAAAACTACGGTGAACGGTATGATTTTCTCATGCCCTGTATGCTACCTTGGCTACTCTGATTTGTGTGTTTGTGTGCTATGTGATCACCTAAATAAGACAAAACACACGAATCGGATTTATTGCTCCCTCTTGTACTTGTAATGTATTGTTTCTTGTCGAATTGTATTTGAACTTGTAGTTTGTATAATTCATGAAATGTGTGAATGATGATGAGGTGCTTGATTGTGGTTGTGCATTTGTGCTAACCCTTGACATAGTGATAGTGAAGGATTCTCACTAACCACTAGTAGAAAAAGACCCTACCGCAGCGGTTGTTTGGTACCTATGGCAGCGGTTGAAAACCGCTGCGATGGGTGCCGCTGCGCTAGGTGAAACACCTAACACAGCGGTTGTAGAACCGCTGCGGTAGGTACTCTAACGCAGCGGTTCTTACTAAGAACCGCTGCAGTAGACCTTTTTTTTATTTTAAAAAAACAACCTATCGCAGCGGTTCTTACTAAGAACCGCTGCAATAGGTTATTTTTTTTTGTTTTTTCCATTTCATCCTACAATTCTACCACACACACCCAAAATCAATCAAACCTGTTAAGATATAGCAATTAACAATGCCACCACAGTGGGGCATTAGATCAACCATTTCACCATTTAAATAGCCACCAAACCTATCTACGGGCAATAATCCACTTACATTTACAAATTTGAGCAAATTAATCAAACATCAACAAAATCTTTACAGAAACGACAATTGTTTCATGAGAATTTCAAAATCATCCTACTCAATCCTACCAAACCCTAGAAGCAACCTACATTAACGCTCATGAATTCTGCCCATTCTTCGAGCACCTTGGTTATATGTCCTTCGTTGTAACCGTCTACCAACTCTTCAAAAGCCTTGGAATTAACACAAAAGAAATATGATTAGTTGCTAATAATACTTTGAGTTTAAGAATCATGTTAAAATTATCTACAAAACCAAATATTTCGAGAATGCTACTTACCAGGTCTAGAGACTTCTCTGGCAAGAGTCTCGGTCCCGCTATCAAGTCACTCATATACCGAATGACATAGTAGCCACATTCCGAACCTCCCGGTTGCTGTGGACACTGCACATGTATATACGTACATATTCAAAATCGATTTAACACATAAATTATAATACTGTTCCTATTTTAAAACTAATGAACATAAAAAGACCCTACCGCAGCGGTTGTTTGGTACCTATGGCAGCGGTTGAAAACCGCTGCGATGGGTGCCGCCGCTGCGGTAGGTGAAACACCTAACGCAGCGGTTGTAGAACCGCTGCGGTAGGTAGTCTAACGCAGCGGTTCTTTAAGAACCGCTGCGTAGACCTTTTTTTTTAAAAAAAAAGCACCTATCGCAGCGGTTTAATAAGAACCGCTGCGATAGACCTTTTTTTTAAAAAAAAAACACCTATCGCAGCGGTTCTTATAAGAACCGCTGCAATAGGTTATTTTTTTTTTTTTTTTTCCATTCCACCCTACAATTCTACCACACACACCCAAAATCAATCAAACCTGTTAAGATATAGCAATTAACAATGCCACCACAGTGGGGCATTAGATCAACCATTTCACCATTTAAATAGCCACCAAACTATCTACGGGCAATAATCCACTTACATTTACAAATTTGAGCAAATTAATCAAATACAACAAAATCTTTACAGAAACACAATTTTTCATGAGAATTTCAAAATATCCTACTAATCCTACCAAACCCTAAAGCAACCTACATTAACGTCATGAATTCTGCCCATTCTTCGAGCACCTCGTTATATGTCCTTCACCATAACCATCTACCAAGTCTTCAAAAGCCTTGAAATTAACACAAAAAGAAATATGATTAGTTGCTAATAATACTTTGAGTTTAAGAATCAATGTTAAAAATTATCTACAAAACCAAAATATTTCGAGAATGCTACTTACCTTGTCTAGAGACTTCTCTGGCAAGAGTCTCGGTCCCGCTATCAAGTCACTCATAAACCGAATGACATAGTAGCCACATTCCGAACCTCCCGGCTGCTGTGGACACTGCACATTCATATACGTACATATTCAAAATCGATTTAACACATAAATTATAATACTGTTCCTATTCAAAACTAATGAACATATTACAAAATTTGAATAAGGACTACAAAAATACCTTGACTACATTCCACGGAATGCTCTTAAATCTCTCCCCGGACATTCGTTAGTACAGATACAAAGGCACTAGAATTCATACACAGATAAAGTAAAAGTTATCAATCAGATGATTAAGAAATACTAAAAATTGATAATTAATCAAGTTAAGTAAATTCATCACCTCATCAACATGTTATATATAAGTGGCCTCTTGGGACGCAGAGATGCTGAGTCAAGCTGCAGGACTCTTGGGCTTTTTAGACAGAGAACGAGCAAAGACCAGTGTCGGCTGTTCATAGATTACAATACAGGCAGAACTTAATTCAATCAATTACATAATACAAATATCATAATTTTTAAACTAACTTAACATTAGATAAAATTCTTACACTTGATGAAGAGGCAGCATTATGTAAGATTTATCTGCAACTAGACACGCATGTATCACATTCGACAAGTACTGGACCAACGATTGGGGGTCAGATCCCATATTAGCTTCGGAACAGTAGTCAGGGCATAAGAACCCGAAACTACTATTCTCATGTACTTGGACCGCCTTGTCATCAATAAACCTGCACAATATAAAGAAACCAATATTATGAATTTAATTTTCAAATATACAGAGTAAAATGTGTACAACGTATGTAATTACTCACATGCAAGCCGATTTGAGAATCGACGCACTCAACCAATCCTTCGTGAACAACTCCACAAAATCAGTAAGATAGATTTCAAAACTCTGAGCGCCTGTATAGTGAAAAAGATCCGGTCTTGGTTCCATTGTAACCGAATCTCTTGCTGGCGGCGTCATCAACAGTGTGGAGTGCAATAGTCTCAGCTTGGGGGGTAAGGCGTTCAGAACCGCCGGTTGTAGCAAATTCGATCTCATCGCAACTCTAGTCGCGGATGCCATCGAAGGATTAGCTGGAGCAACAACAACTCTCTTTCCTTTTGCCTTACCAGAATTTGATTGAATGTGTTCCTAATATATTAATTTAATAAGTATATGTTTCTACTCTAGGATATGTTAAAGAATAAGTTTTTTCATGGGGTTACCTGCTGCTCCCCAAGCTTAATCAATCTACGGGCCACTGTACTGTCATGGATTCAGCTTGACGAAGGGTGGATATGTCTGCAGTGGGCACCGGTATCTGACAATCCGCGTAAGCAGGCGCGTAACCTTCAACAAGCACCCGGCCATGGTACTCTCGGAGCGCTGCATTCCTCACGGTGTCTCCAGCACAAGACTTGAAAAGTTTTCCCCACCCTACTTCGACTTCGTCAACGCCAATCTTGGAACAATGTGCAGTCAATCGGTTGCTAAATTTTCAAAATTAAAGATTTTAGATGCACATAAACAAGTGTATAATTTGTTTTTTTTTTGTATTCGTAGTTAACATGTTGTTCTAACCTTGAGAGATGAATATGGAAATGGGTTGACGGAGTGAACACTACTGGGAGGCACTGTTGCGGGCTCTGATGCTTGTGCCTGATCTGGCGGTCTAGAAACCTCCTGACTCATCCTCTCAGATCGGATCATCAATAGCTTGAGCGATCGACTCCCGAAACTCACTTCGTAGTCGCTGCTCGAGCTCCGCATTCTGGCGTAAGTGCTCCTCATATGAAATGCTCCCTCCTGCACCGTGTCTGGACCCAGGATTACCGAAGGCTTGGCGTATACCGACATGACCACCAAAGCCTACTGCACGACCCGGATGATCCTTCTTCCCGAGAGCGCGGGAAAGTGGATCATCCTGCCTAACGGGCTGCCAACTGCCCTGGGTGATCTGGGAGCTTAACTCTTCCTGTTATGGAGTTTAATAAGTCAATAAGGATACTTCGGTTTATTTAACTGCTATTGTTACTCTATAAATATAATAAACATTTTTTAAACTAAAAATCACTTACCATTTGGTTGATGACCTCTCTCGTGGCGTCATCATACTCAGCAGGTGCCGCCGGATTTGAAGGTTTCTTCCGTCGACTTAAGTCCCAAACCTTCATCCTTCGTTCGCTGACATTCGAGCCAGCTGGCAGCAACCCCTCTTTCTCCCACTGCGGCACACGCTGAGCAATACTTGTACTCCCCATGTGATGGGGGTAACGATTTTTTTTTGCATTTTGTTGTTGTTTCTCACGTATAGCCTACATATATGTATGAAAAGACAAATTATGCAAATAATATATGAAAAAGACGAATTAACCAAATGAACTCTAAGGACACTTTAAACATTTATCATACAAAAGAACAACTAATAGTGTGAAACTCACCTTGAACTCAGGGGTCAAACGCTTCGCAACAAACTCATTCCACTGCTCTCAGTAATACCATCATATTTTTGCCACGGTGGTCTCCGATCATCCACATCTTCACCTTCTGCCTCCTCTATCTCTGCGGGCTCCTCACAGTAAATGTACTGCCTCGTGAGCAGAGATCTGAAGTCTTTGAATTGTGTGGCAATCCCCTTCATCACATCATCCTTCAGAGAAGGATCTATACAGAATCGGTCCTATATGCACAAAAAAAATGGATTAGTGTAAAAAAGTAACTATATAAATCTTAAAACAAACTATTAAGTGTAACAAATACCTTGAGACGTTCAAATATCTGCTCCTTCAACGCCTGAGGCACTTGCTTCCAATTGTGGTTTATATTGAAATATGTACTCACCAAATGCCTGGCTAGAGCAGTGAAATCATTTTTCCAGGTACCCGTGGGCTGATTAAATTCATTGAACTCCAAAGGCTTTGTCGGGGGGCCTCTATTTGCTTTCAGCCCACGGGTTGCCCCTCGTTTTTTGGGTTTCTTGAGAGGCGGAGGAGCAACTTGTAACTCTTGTCCTTCCTGTGAAGGCCCTGCTGTCTCGGTCTGCTGTGGGGTGGTCTCTACGTCTGCTTTCTTTGATTTCTTTTTACCACCTCGTGTGGTGCGTTTTGCCGGTCTACTCTGCTGTGGCTGAGTTTCCCCAGTCAGGAGCAGTCGTCCTATAGGATCATCAATAGGATCATCATCCACTGAGGAACAAAAACACACACATTAGATCAATATTCATGGAACGATGTATAATTGCAAAAATAAACATAAATAATTAATTCTGATAACATTGTAACAACAATAATACGAATTATATAATGTAATTTCAACCAATGGTATTACCTAGACATAGTAACATATATCATGATCTGTTTTCTACCCAAACCCCCTCATTATGGTCTGATCGAGCGTAGATGGTCTGAACATCATCATTTTGTAAATCATCAGTTGAATCATGCAACCCTGTATGCAACGATACAGTTTCATCTATCATCTCATTATCATCATCGTCGTTGTTTTCATCCTCAAACAAAACCGGTCTTCTCCCTGGAAGAACAACATGCCATCTACTAGCTTTTGGGTCTTCAACATAAAACACCTGGTCACAGTCTTTACCCAACACAAACTGATCTTCCTTATTAGTTGTAACACGTGAAAGATCAACCAAAATAAGTCCTTTATCATTTTGGAGTCCATGTCGGTTGTCCACCCAATTGCAGCGGAACAATAGAAACGAATCAATGTGATAGTTTAGTTCCCATATGTCCTCTATCACACCATAATACCAACTACTACTGCTCATTGGTTGAACCTGGTTACCTAGACCATATTCAGTCACCGAGCTTCAATTTTTACCCCACTGTTCTGATGTATTGATTTAGCATCTTGGCGTGCAGTGTAGTATGTGCATCCATTAATGTCATACCCTTCAAACGATACAATATCTGTTCCAGGACCAACAGCTAGACATCTGATTTCTTCACTGACATCTTCGGGGTTCAATGAAGCTTGCTCAAACACATAGTCCTTAAACCATTGGACGAATACTCGATTTTGTTCTGTTTAAGCCAGATACGGTTTTTGGTAGGGTTTTGTCGACTCAACTTAGCAATGTGAATATCGAAGTAGGGTTCAACAACCTCAAGGTGTTGTAGTACAAACAAATGTGCCTGATTACTAAGATCACGAGAGATACGAACAACCTTTTTGCCAATAACTCCTTTACCCTTAAATCTACCATGGTGACGTGGTTTGGGAATACCAATTGACTCTGCATCCTTCAAATAACTTGTCACGAATTCTGTGACTTCCTCAGTCACTGTTGCTTCGATGATACTGCCTTCCGGTCTATATCTGTTTTTCATTCTACCCTTCAGAATCCCCATATATCGTTCGAAAGGATACATGTAACGTAAGTAGACCGGACCACAATTTGATCTCTCGGACAATATGCACTACTAAATGCACCATTATGTCGAAGAAAGATGGTGGGAAATACATCTCAAGCTGGCATATTGTCACAACAATTTCATGTTGCAGATCATCGAGGGTGTCTGAGTCAATTGCCTTGCAGCAGACAGCGTTGAAGAAGAAACATAATCGAGTTAGAGCATTTCTGACATTTTCTGGTAATATCCCTCGTATTGCAACTGGAAGAAGATGCAACATTAACACATGATAATCATGAGATTTCATGCCTAACAGTTTCAAATCCTTCATGAAACTAGGTTCTTCCAGTTTGAAGAGTACCCAGATGGTACCTTCAATGTGTGCAAACACTTGCAAAAACTTAATTTTTCACTCTTAGAGAGGGTATAACACGCAGGAGGTAGATATGTTCGCTTCTCATCCTCTATTGGGTGTAGTTCTTTTCGTATGCGCAACTCTTGCATATCTCTCCTCACCTTCAATCCGTCTTTCGTTCTTGGGGTATGTTGAGCAAAGTACCACACACTGCCTCACCGACGTTCTTCACAATGTGCATGATATCCAAACAATGTCGAACAGGCATATGCCGCCAATACGGTAGATCCCAAAAAATGGAACGTTTTTTCCAAATGTTCTTCGGCGGCTTGGATGTGTTTCCAAAGACATTTTGAATGTCTTTTACCTTTGCATACACTTCCTCTGCATTCAAAGGCAGACGAGCCACACGAGTCTCGTGCTCATTGTTGAATAGCTTTCGCTTTCTCGAACGGTAAGGATGGTCTACTGGAAGAAACCGTCGATGACACATGTAACATTTTTGCCGCAGTGCTTCAGACGATCTGAACATGTGTCATCCTCACATACCGGACACGCTTTGAATCCTTTCACAGAGTATCCTGACAAGTTCCCATAGGCAGGAAAGTCGTTAACAGTACAGAACAACATCGCCTTCAGTGTGAAATTTTCTTTCGCATGAGCATCATATACCACTGTCCCTTCATTCCACAACAAGTTCAGATCGTCGATCAGTGGTGCAAGATATACGTCAATGTTATGACCAGGTTGCTTTGGACCAGAAATTAGGAGTGATAACATAATGTATTTTCGTTTCATGCACAGCCATGACGGTAAATTGTAGATCACTAGTAGCACCGGCCAAGTGCTGTGCTGACTGCTCAACGTGCCATACGGGTTCATCCCATCGGTACACAATCCAAGTCTCAGATTCCTATCCTCATCCCCAAAATGATGTTTGAATTTTCTGTTGATATTTCTCCACTGAGGTCCGTCTGCAGGATGTCTTAATTTTTCATCAATTTTTCTACCATCCGCGTGCCAACGTAAGTTCTTCGCATCTTTCGGGTTGGCAAACAACCGTTTGAATCTAGGAATTATCGGCAAGTACCACAATAATTTCACTGGACGATTTTTTTTCTGAAAGGAGGAATCCTCATCCTTGTCCTTGTACCGGGACAACAAACATTTAGGACACTTGTCTAGATGTTCGTATTCACCCCTATAAAGCACACAGTTATTTGGGCAAGCATGAATCTTTTTATATTCAACTCCCATTGGACACATCCATTTCTTTGCCTCGTAGGTGGATGTAGGAAGACCATTCTCATCAGGAAGCATATCATGTATCAGCTCTAGAAATGAAGTGAAACACTTGTCACCAACTCCATATTTCCCCTTTAAGTTGAACAAATTAAGTACAGCAGTCAATTTTGTGTATTTAACGCACGAAGGGTACAAAGGTGTCTTTGATGCATCAACAATCTTTGATACTCTTCCGGCTTATCGTCAAAAGTATCGGCAACATTTTCTAACATTTCATCCATTTGCTCATCATGGTGAGTGGCCTCACTGTCATCGAATCCTGAATCACTTAACGGTACCGACAGATTGATGGTATTGAAGGTGTGGGCGGTACTTGCGTAACATGGATCATGAGCACTTGATGATGTTGAAGCACTAGCTGCAACAGTTTCTCCATGAAAATTCCACGTTTATAATGTGGCATGAATCCACGGGACTTAAGATGAAATCTAATTTCCTCAATGTCTTCATATTTCCTTACGACCCCACAGTCAACACAAGGACATGAAATATTGTCCGCCTTTGTTCTGTCCTTGTGTTGCTGCCGCTTTGAGAAACTCTTTCAGCTTCTCATCAAAGTAGTGATCCCCTCGATCCGTACATCCAGTCACGCTCCATTCTATATGTGAAAACAAAACAAGTTTCAGATTGATTTGTCTTTCAGTTTCGTCTGCATTTGTGTATGGAGCGTGTTTCTACTGGATGTACGGTTGTAACCAAACTCAGCACTACTCTATGGTTCCAACCAAACTAACGTAGCCTAAGTACTCTAACGTTCCAACGTAACTAATCTAGCCTTATTCTAACAATTCTAACACATTTAATTTAACTTCAACAAATCATTGCGTTATTAAAACAAAAAATAAAGTTTAATTACTTACTTGTTTAAGGTTCTACAGAGGGGGAAGCTAGGAGACTGCGTTGGTGATGGGCTGGGAAAGTACTGGTACAAATCCAATAGCAGATTCAGAAGACCTGACAAAGAAAAGTAAAGATTGTTATACACAAATAACCAATAAAATTAATTAATAAGACTAATACGATTCTAGAAAAAATTCGGCATGACCTTTGCGTAATCGTGTTAATCCCATGCTTATCATTAAGCATTCATCAACATCTTATTTACCACGACAAATAAATTCAACAATTGGCAGCAACCATCCTTATTCCCAATCACTCAACCACGACAAATAAATTCAACAATTGGCAGCAACCATCCTTATTACAATCACTCAATATTAACCACAACCACTTTTTCACAATAATTAATTAAACAAACAAAGAGAAAAGATAGATGAAGATGTACCTTTTCACTCTTAGTCCACAGCAGAATAATAAATAAGGAAGAAAGAAGTAGAGACCACCCCAATTACTGCAGACAGCGGGGGAAGCAAGGAAATAATATTAGGGGGGGGGCAAAAAATCCATTATATAAGCATTATCATATTAAGAAAATAAAAAGAGAAAAAATATAGATGAAGATGTTACCTTCAGCTCATGCTGCACAACAGAAGCAATGAGGAAGAAAGAGACATAGAGACCACCCCAATTACTACAGACAGCGGTGAAGCAAGGTAATAATATTAGGGGGGGGGGGGGGCAAGAAATCCATTACTATATGCATTATCATATTAAGCACGTATATACTGCAATGTAATGGGAGAACATAGATGTTATAAAGTTATAGATCTTACCACTTTATTAATGTGAAACTTGAAGTTAATTTTTTAATAGTTTGAGAATTAAGAACAAAATGATTTGTAGTTATTCATTTTCTTTTCGTACAATTTCAATCAATATGAATTTAAATTATAAATTTTTTATATATGAATTGTTTTAATACCATACAAGCTGCTCGCAGTTTATAGGCGTTTAATTAACATCTGTCTGAGCTCTATTTATTTATTTGTACAGTTAGTGTGCTGCTTGTTATGCAGTATATCTCCTCTATTTTATTTGAGTTAACATTTTTTGGTTACTTTTTTCTTACGTCCCACGCTCTTCTTGACTTATAAAGGTTGTAATTTTTTTCAAGGCTCTTTGCGAAAAAAGTAATACAGTATAAAAAGTAATAATAGAATATGGCGAGAAGAAAGGGATTTGCAATTCTGCATGTGACTCTCGTTAGTTTTTAATATATTTTGAAATAAGTATGATGGATCATGGATGTATCTTGTATGATTTTATTTTACATAGTTGAAAGACTTTGAATTATTGTATAGGAATTATAGGGCGAACGTCATATATAACATGTTTACTTGTTTAGATGTTTAGTGTTGAGATATTTTAAGAGAAAAACTTATTAATCTTAATTCAACTAGTAGTGCAATTTTCTGTAAATAAAAAGTAGTTTATATGTTCACTCAATTTATTAGATCCTTTGTTATAGATTATTACCTAGGATACAAAAATATTTTGTTATAAAGTTTTTTATATTTTATGGGAAATAATTTGATGAATTAATATTTATATGTTAGATGAGTTATTGTATCATTGAACCGTATTATCCGTACCGTTACTCCCGTACTTCGTACTATTGATAACCCGTATTAAAACCCCGTACCGTTTTTTACAACCTTGGTTTATATGCCTTATTTGTATATTGATTTGCTATTTTTAGTTTTTAATATCTTTCATAGTTTCATAGTCATGTTTATAATTCTAGTTCTATATTTATATAACTAAATTTATCATCCGTATCATTAACCCCGTTTTATCCGTACTCGTACTTCCGTATCGAATACTTCAGATGACCCGTACTAAACTCCCGTACCGTTTTTTACAACTTGGGTTGTATGCAGAGGGCACAAACAGCAAAATATCAACTCGGCATTTTATCGAACACCTTATATGCACAACTATTTAAACTTGTTCAATAATCTATCTATATTCAAATTATGCACACAACTAAAGTAACATTCAATAACTATATTACAACTAGTTATTCAATCAACAAGCCAATAATTAACATATTTCGAAGATCGAATTCGGAAATCGAATTACCTAGGGTTCCGCAGCTGGCGGTGGTGGATCGACGCCTGCGCGACCACCTGGCGGAACGACGGGCGACTGGAGAGGCGGTGAAGAGAACGGCGGTGGCGCGACGAGGAGAGAGGCGGTGGCGGTGGTGGATCGCAGGCGTCAGCTGAAATCGCCGTCGACCGTCGCTCTGCTTCGTTCTCTCGAGTTTACAGAAAGAGAATGAAGAGGAGAATGATGGACTGCCCGATTTGGGGTAAAAAAAAGGACCCTATCGCAGCGGTTCCTACTAAGAACCGCTGAGATAGGTCAGTAAAAAAGACCTATCTCAGCGGTTCTTAGGAGGAACCGCTGCGATAGATGTTTTTTTTAAAATGACCCTACCGCAGCGGTTGTAAGTAACAACCGCTGAGATAGGATTGCGGGATTTTTAAAAACGGCCTATCTCAGCGGTTGTTTTTACAACCGCTGCGGTAGGGGCGCTGCGATAGACCATTTTTGTACTAGTGATATTACAAAATTTGAATAAGGACTACAAAAAATACCTTGACTACATTCCACGGAATCTTTTTAAATCTCTCTCCTCAGACATGCGTCATTACAGATACAAAGACACTAGAATTCATACGCACAGATAAAGTAAAAGTATCAACCGGATGATTAAGAAATAACTAAAAATTGATAATTAATCAAGTTAAGTAAATTCATCACCTCATCAACAGTTATATATAACTGGCTCTTGGGACGCAGAGATGCTGAGTCAAGCTGCAGGACTCTTGGGCTTTTTATACATAGAACGAGCAAAGACCAGTGTCGGCTGTTCATAGATTACAATACAGGCAAGAAACTTAATTCAATCAATTACATAATACAATATCATAATTTTTAAACTAACTTAACATTAGATAAAATTCTTACCCTGGATGAAGAGGAAGCATATGTAAGATTTATCTGCAATTGCACACGCATGTATCACATTCGACAAGTACTGGACCAACACTTGGGGTCAGATCCCATATTAGCTTCGGAACAGTAGCAGGGCATAGGAACCCGAAACTACTATTCTCTGTACTTGGACCGCCTTGTTATCAATAAACCTGCACAATATAAAGAAACCAATATTATGAATTTAATTTTCAAATATATAGAGTAAAATGTGTACAACGTATGCTAATTACCACATGCAAGCCGATTTGAGAATCGACGCAACTAAACCAACCTTCGTGAACAACTCCACAACATCAGTAAGATAGATTTCAAAACTCTGAGCGCCTGCATATTGAAAAAGATCCGGTCTTGTCCATTGTAACGAATCTTCCATGGCGGCGTCATTCAATAGTGTGGAGTGCAAAGGTTTCAGCATGGGGGTAAGGCATTCAGAACCGCCGGTTGTAGCAAATTCGATCTCATCACAACTCTAGTCGCGGATGCCAATCGAAGGATAGCTGGTGCAACAACAAACTCTTTCCTTTTGCCTTATCAGAAGTTGATTGAATGTTGTCCTAATATATTAATTTAATAAGTATATGTTCTACTCTAGGATATGTTAAAGAATAAGTTTTTTCATGGGGTTACCTGCTGCTCCCCAAGTCTAATCAATCTACAGGGCCACTCTACTGCATTGGATTCAGCTTGACGAAGGGTGGATATGTCTGCACTGGGCACGGTATATGACAAATCCGCGTAAGCAGGCGCGTAACCTTCAACAAGAACCCAGGCATGGTACTCTCGGAGCGCTGTATTCCTCACGGTGTCTCCAGCACAAGACTTGAAAAGTTTCCCCACCCTACTTCGACTTCGTCAACGCCAATCACTTGGAACAATGTGCAGTCAATTGGTTGCTAAATTTTCAAAATTAAAGATTTTAGATGCACATAACAAGTGTATAATTTGTTTTTTTTTGTATTTTATTAACATGTGTTCTAACCTTGAGAGATGAATATGGAAATGGGTTAACGGAGTGAACACTACTGGGAGGCACTGTTGCGGGCTCTGATGCTTGTGCCTGATCTGGCGGTCTAGAAACCTCCTGACTCATCCTCTCAGAACGCATCATCTCCATAACTTGAGCGATTGACTGCTGAAAATTCATTTAGTAGTCGCTGCTCGAGCTCGCATTCTGGCGTAAGTGCTCCTCATATGTAATGCTCCCCAGCACAAATGTCTCGACCAGGATTACCGAAGGCTTGGGCGTATACCGACATGATCACAAAGCCGACTGCACGACCCGGATGATCCTTCTTCCCGAGAGCGCGGGAAAGTGGATCATCCTGCCTAACGGGCTGCCAAGTTCCCGGGGTGATCTGGGAGCTTAACTCTTCCTGTTATGTGAGTTTAATAAGTCAATAAGGATACTTTGGTTATTAAACTGCTATTGTTACTCTTAAATATAATAAAACATTTATAAACTAAAAATCACTTACCATTTGGTTAATGACTTCTCTCGTGGCGTCATCATACTCAGCAGGTGCCACCGGATTTGAAGGTTTCTTCCGTCGACTTAAGTCCCAAACCTTCATCCTTCGTTCGCTGACATTCGAGCCAGCTGGCAGCAACCCCTCTTTCTCCCAATGCGGCACACGCTGAGCAATACTTGTACTCCCCATGTGATGGGGGTAACGATTTTTTTTTGCATTTTGTTGTTGTTTCTCACGTATAGCCAACATATGTATGAAAAGACAAATATGCAAATAATATATGAAAAAGACGAATTAACCAAATGAACTCTAAGGACACTTTAAACATTTATCATACAAAAAGAACACTACTAGTGTGAAACTCCTGAACTCAGGGGTCAAACGCTTCGCCACAAACTCATTCCACTGCTCTTCAGTAATACCATATTTTTGCCACGGTGGTCTCCGATCATCCACATCTGGCACTTCTGCCTCCTCTATCTCTGAGGGCTCCTCACAGTAAATGTACTGCCTCGTGAGCAGAGATCTGAAGTCTTTGAACTGTGTGGCAATCCCTTCATCAATCATCCTTCAGAGAAGGATCTATACATAATCGGTCTATATGCACAAAAAAAATGGATTAGTGTAAAAAAATAACTATATAAATCTTAAAACAAACTATTAAGTGTAACAAATACCTTGAGACGTTCAAATATCTGCTCCTTAAACGCCTGAGGCACTTGCTTCCAATTGTGGTTTATATGAAATATGTACTCACCAAATGCCTGGCTAGAGCAGTGAAATCATTTTTCCAAGTACCCGTGGGCTGATTAAACTCATTGAACTCCAAAGGCTTTGTCGGGGGCCTCTATTTGCTTTCAGCCCACGGGTTGCCCCTCGTTTTTGGGTTCTTGAGAATCCCATATATCGTTCGAAAGGATACATGTAACGTAAGTAAACCGGACACAATATTTGATCTCGGACAATATGCACTACTAAATGCACATATTATGTCGAAGAAAGATGGTGGGAAATACATCTCAAGCTGGCATATTGTCACAACAATTTCATGTTGCAGATCATCGAGGGTGTCTGAGTCAATTGCCTTGCAGCAGACACGCTGAAGAAGAAACATAATCGAGTTAGAGCGTTTCTGACATTTTCTGGTAATATCCCTCGTATTGCAACTGGAAGAAGATGCAACATTAACACAGATAATCATGAGATTTCATGCCTAACAGTTTCAAATCCTTCATTGAAACTAGGTTCTTCCAGTTTGAAGAGTACCCAGATGGTACCTTCATGTGTGCAAACACTTGCAAAAAACTTAATTTTTCATCTTAGAGAGGGTATAACACGCAGGAGGTAGATATGTTCGCTTCTCATCCTCTATTGGGTGTAGTTCTTTCGTATGCGCAACTCTTGCATATCTCTCCTCACCTTCAATCCGTCTTTCGTCTTGCCGGGTATGTTGAGCAAGTACCACACTGCCTCACCGACGTTCTTCACAATGTGCATGATATCCAAACAATGTCGAACAGGCAGATGCCGCCAATACGGTAGATCCCAAAAAATGGAACATTTTTTCCAAATGTTCTTCGGCGGCTTGGATGTGTTTCCAAAGACATTTTCAATGTCTTTTACCTTTGCATACACTTCCTCTGAATTCAAAGGCAGACGAGCCACACGAGTTCTCGGGCTCATTGTTGAACAGCTTCCGCTTTCTCGAACGGTAAGGATGGTCTACTGGAAGAAACCGTCGATGACACATGTAAACATTTTTGCCGCAGTGCTTCAGACGATCTGAACATGTGTCATCCTCACATACCGGACACGCTTTGAATCTTTTCACCGAGTATCCTGACAAGTTCCCATAGGCAGGAAAGTCGTTAACAGTACAGAACAACATCGCCTTCAGTGTGAAATTTTCTTTCACATGAGCATTATATACCACTGTCCTTTCATTCCACAACAAGTTCAGATCGTCGATCAGTGGTGCAAGATATACGTCAATGTTATGACCAGGTTGCTTTGGACCAGAAATTAGGAGTGATAACATAATGTATTTTCGTTTCATGCACAACCATGACGGTAAATTGTAGATCACTAGTAGCACCGGCCAAGTGCTGTGCTGACTGCTCAACGTGCCATACGGGTTCATCCCATCGGTACACAATCCAAGTCTCAGATTCCTATCCTCATCCGTAAAATGATGTTTGAATTTTCTGTTGATATTTCTCCACTGAGGTCCGTCTGCAGGATGTCTTAATTTTTCATCGATTTTTCTACCATCCGCGTGCCATCGTAAGTTCTTCGCATCTTTTGGGTTGGCAAACAACCGTTTGAATCTAGGAATTATCGGCAAGTACCACAATAATTTCACTGGACGATTTTTTTTCTGAAAGGAGGAATCTCATCCTTGTCCTTGTACCGGGACAACAAACATTTAGGACACTTGTCTAGATGTTCGTATTCACCCTATAAAGCACACAGTTATTTGGGCAAGCATGAATCTTTTTATATTCAACTCCCATTGGACACATCCATTTCTTTGCCTCGTAGGTGGATGTAGGAAGACCATTCTCATCAGGAAGCATATCATGTATCAGCTCTAGAAATGACGTGAAACACTTGTCACCAACTCCATATTTCCCCTTTAAGTTGAACAAATTAAGTACAGCAGTCAATTTTGTGTATTTAACGCACGAAGGGTACAAAGGTGTCTTTGATGCATCCAACAATCTTTGATACTCTTCCGGCTTATCGACAAAAGTATCCGCAACATTTTCTAACATTTCATCCATTTGTTCATCATGGTGAGTGGTCTCGCTGTCATCGAATCCTGAATCACTTAACGGTACCGACTCATTGATGGTATTGAAGGTGTGGGCGGTACTTGCGTAACGTGGATCATGAGCACTTGATGATGTTGAAGCACTAGCTGCAACTGTTTCTCCATGAAAATTCCATCTTCTGTAATGTGGCATGAATCCACGGGACTTAAGATGAAATCTAATTTCCTCAATGTCTTCATATTTCCTTACGACCCCACAGTCACGCTCCATTCTATATGTGAAAACAAAACAATGTTAAGATTGATCTGTCTTTCAGTTTCGTCTGCATTTGTATATGGAGCATGTTTCTACTGGATGCACGGTTTCAACCAAACTCAGCACTACTCTATGGTTACAACCTAACTAACGTAGCCTAAGTACTCTAACTTTCCAACGTAACTAATCTAGCCTATTCTAACAATTCTAACACATTTAATTTAACTTCAACAAATCATTGCATTATTAAAACAAAAAAATAAAGTTTAATTACTTACTTGTACGACACTAGTAGAAAAAGGCCTATTTCGGCGGTTCCAATGGGCCTATTTCGGCGGTTGTGAACCGCCGAAATGAGCACCGCCGAACTAGATGTACCTATCTCGGCGGTTCTTAGAGAACAACCGCCGAGATAGGCCCCTGGGATTGACCGTGTGTGAGATTGACCATGAGTCTATCTCGGCGGTTCTTAGAGAACAACCGCCGAGATAGACCCATGGTCAATCTCACACACGGTCAATCCCAGGGGCCTATCTCGGCGGTTGTTCTCTAAGAACCGCCGAGATAGGTATATTTTTTTTTGTTTTTTTCCATCCCAGCTTATATATATATATACACCACATTTGATTCAATCAGACCTGTAATAATGCTTCATCCATACAGGGAGCTCCAGCACACATTTAAAAAGTTATAAAAGCTCCCAATTAATACCAACGACGCACCACAATTTGAGAGTTAACAAAACCAATGCAATTACACTTACTTTCACACTTTCAATACAAATAAAAAACACCATTACAATTCAAATCTACCATTACACCATCCACAAGTGTACAGAGTTATATTTACATACTCGAAAAAGTTAGCAAAACATCTTCATGATCATCAATTCATTAAACTTGTGCAGACGAACTCCGACCATTCCTCAAGCATCTCAACAATTTGAGCATCATCATACTGACCATCTTTGAACACTTGTTCGTAAGCCTGAAAAAAAATGAACATTAATCTAAAACGTACAAGTCTAACAACATGTAAAGAGCATAACTGAAACTTTCAAAGAATGTTACCATGTCTAACGAGTGCTCTGGTAAAAGGTTCGCCGCTCCTACTATGTCACTCATGAATCTCATGACATAGTATCCACATTCTGACCCCCCAGGCTGCACCGGACACTATACAAACACACATATTGACAGTTATAAACAAGTTTAAACATTATCACACAAATTTATCAATTAATAGAGTACCTTGACAGTGTTCCAAGGGATGCTATTCTTCATTGTTATACCCTGGATCTTAATGCAGCTTTCATGGAACTATATACATCAGCAATATATATAGTTTTAAGCATCAGTAGCAAATTATGAAACAGTTAATGTTATGTAAAATAATTGTTGTTTACGATAACAAAATAATTACCCCAGTATTGCGGTGGAGATCTTCGGTCTCTTGGCACCCGCACCAAGTGAGTCAAATTGCAAGATTCGTGGGTGCTTCCCCATCACCAGCACAAGCAATGACCAATGTCGACTGTCCACAAATTACACAATGTGTTGAAATCATTAAGCAACTAACACAAACTATATGTTTTAGATAATACAATAGAAATAGTCAAATATCATACCCTGAATGATATGGCAGCATAATAAATGACTTTTTCGAACATTCATAGAGGGCATTCGTCATATATTGCATAAGGCCTTGCGGATCACTTGTCATCTGGACTTCATTGCACATAGCAGGACACAGGAATCCAAATCTTTGATCTTGATAGAGATTGATCGCCTTATCATGCACCCACCTATGAGGCAATATCATTAGTAATTAACTTTATATTCAAACATCTAATTCATCACCAATTAATGAATTCAAAATATAAAAGGTAGAAGTCACTCACATGGCGGCCGACTTGATAATCGACACATTCAACCAATCCCTCCTGAAGCACTCCTCGAAGTCGGACATATACATCCCAAATCGATGTATATCTTCTCCTTGAACTATATAGTGAAATATCCGCTCGGGATCTTCCACAATGAGGGAATCACTATCCGGTGGTAGCACCAACAACGAGGAATGCAGAATCTGCATATTGGTCGACAAGCCGGCCAATATTCTCTTCTCCACCAAAGCAGGTCTAAGCACAAAATTTGTGGAAGCCTTTGATTGCACAGGTGTGGCAATTCTTTTTCCTTTGCCCTTATCAGTCTTCGGTGGGGTCATATCCTATGATATTAGTCTAATTAAGTATATGGATGCAAGGTGGTACACCAATAGTTTTATAGCAACGGTTAAGAGTAATACCTGCCCAGGGAGTCTGACCAATCGTGCAGGCCACTGCACTGTCGCAGTCTGTGCAGAACGCACGGTAGGTCTTTGTGGGACTGGCACCGGTAAACCGACGTCAGCATGCTCTGCAACAAATTCGTCTACAAGCACTCGTGCATGGTAATGTCGGAGTGGTTCACCGTGCACAATATCACTTGGACGAGAGGGGAAAAGTTTTCCCCATGCAACCATGACCTCTTCTACTCCAATTTGTAAAAACAGATGGCACTCAGTGGGTGCCTGAGTGTTATGTGGAACTTGTTTAGATAAAAATTGAGAATTCTTCTATGATGATATTAGTGATCAAGTTAAAAATCATAATCGTCATGTACTCAATTGAAATGTAGTCTAACCTGTAGAGATGCATAGGGAAACGGATCAGCCGAGTGGTTGCTGCTGAATGGGTGACTGATCAACTGGTGGTCGAGAAACCTCTTGGCTTTCATGCTGCTGTGGCTGAATCCTTGATATAGCCTGAGCGATCCTCTCGTCGACGTTCTGAGTAATCCTCTGCTCCATCTCAGCCATCGCTCTCAGGTGCTCCTCGTAGCTAATCGACTGTCCCCGGCTGATTCTGGACCCGGGTGCGCCAAATGCCTGGCGGATACCAACGTGCCCACCAAACCCAATGGCACGACCTGGATGATCCTTCTTACCAAGAGCGCGTGTAAGAGGATCATCATTCCTCTGTGAGGTCCAGGTGCCCTGGGTGAGCTGAGAGCTTAATTCACCCTAATATAACACACAAATACAGTTATTAGTTTAACATAAGTTCATATACAAAGGAAATGAACAGTTTGACTGAAAATGAAATGATATCACTTACCATTTGAGCAATAACTGCTCTCGTGGCTTCATCATATTGAGGATTTTCGGGAGTAGAGTTCTTCGGAATGTGGCTTAACTCCCACACTTTCATTCTTCTGCCACTGGCATCCAATGAGCCATCCGTGGGCAGATATCCCTTTTGCTCCCATTCTGGTACCCTTTGAGCAATACTTTTTCCACCTAAGTGGTGAGGGTACAGATTCTTCTTAGCATTTGCTTGTTGTTTCGCACGGAGAGCCTGCATAAATTAATGGGATCATGTTAAGTGAAATTGAACACAAAAAAACATAAGAAATTAAGATTAATTTATGTATGTATGACAATAAAGTGCACCTGGAACTCCGGTGTGTGACGCCTCTCAACAAATTGTAGCCATTGCTCTTCTGTTATGCCCTCGTAAACCTCCCATGGTGGTCTCACACCGTCTCCACCATGATCTGGCTCATCTGGATCTTCTGGAGTAGGCATCTTGTAGATGACTTGTCAGCCAACTTATTCTTGTGGTCCCGGAACTGTTTCGACATCGCTGATAGCACATCGTTTTTAAGTGCGGGATCCACGGAGAAACGAGACTACGTACATGATCATTCAGTTAGTAAAGTAAACATAAATGTTCTATTATTTCACAAAAGATCATAGTAATAATGTAGAGATTTACCTGAAGACGCTGAAACATAGTATCCTTCAATGATTGAGGCACTTGCTTCCAGGTGTGGTTTATGTCGCAATATGACTTCACCAAATGGCTACCGTAAGCGGTGAAGTCATTCTTCCAATTTCCATGGGGCTGGTTGAATTGATTGAAGTCGACCGGTTTTGTAGGAGGGCCCTTGTTAGCCTTCAGCCCACGTGTTGCACCTCTTTTCTTCTGCTTCTTCGCCTCTGGTGGCACAACCGACTCCTCTTCGGTCTGCTGTGAAGGGCCAGCCTCAGTCTCGTGTACTGCTACCTGGTCCTTCTTCTTTCCTCCTCTCGTGACCCGCTTACTTGGTCTATTCGGCTGTGGCTCAGGTTCTCCAGTCGAGATAAGCCGTCCAATGGGGTCATCTATAGGGTGATCATCCACTGCAAAAAAAAATCATAAAGCATTTTCATCAGTTAAACTCATAACATAAATACTATGATGCATAACAATAACAGTTAAGATGATATTACAGTCTACATTCTACTAACAACATTACCTGACACGTACAAAAACATAAATCATTTCATATTTTCTACCCAAACACCCTCATCATGGTCTGATCGTGCGTAGAGCAAATCGTTTTCAGTATCATCAATCGAATCCGGTAATCCAGTAGGAAACAAGGATGTTTCCTCTACAGTCCCATTTTCATCGTTATCCTCATTTTCATTTTCCATTACAACCGGCCTTCTTCCTGGAAGAACAACAGACCATCTGCAGTCTTTCGGATCCTCAACATACCACACTTGCTCGCAATCCTTTCCCAGAACAAATTGATCATCATTATAACCGTGTAACCGTGAAAGATCAACCATGGTAAGCCCTCCATCATTTTGGTACCCGCGTCGGTTGTCCACCCACTTGCACCGGAACAACAGAAAGGAATCAATGTCATAGTCTAGTTCCCAGATGTCCTCGATGACACCATAATACCAATTACTAACTGGTTGAGATCGGTTACCGCTGTGGTACTCAGTGGCAGCAGCTTCAATTTTTACCCCACTATTCTGGTTTATCGATTTGGCATCTTGGCGTGCAGTGTAGTATGTATACCCACTAATATCATACCCCTCAAAAGATGTAATATTAGTTTCAGGTCCGATTGCCAAACATCTGATCTCTTCGCTTACAGCTTCTGGATCTGATGATGCTAATGTCAACACATGATCTTTGAACCATTGGATAAAAACTCGGTTTTGTTCTTTTGTCAGCCAAATGTGGTTTTTCAAAGGATTTTGATGCCTTAACTCAACCATATGGGTTTCCAAATAAGGTTCAACAACCTCAAGATGTTGTAAGACAAACAAATGTGCTTGATGAATAAGTAGACGCGAAACTTGCACGATCTTTCTACCAATAACACCTTTACCCTTAAACCTGCCATAGTGTCGTGGTTTTGGGATACCAATAGACTCTGCCTCACTCAAATAATCGGTCACAAACTCCGTGACTTCCTCAGTCACTGTTGCTTCAACAATGCTCCCCTCTGGTCGATACCTATTCTTCATTCTACTTTTCAGAATACCCATGTACCGTTCAAAAGGGTACATGTACCGTAAGTATACCGGACCGCAGAACTGTATCTCTCGAACGATGTGCACAATTAGATGTACCATTATATCAAAGAAAGATGGTGGGAAATACATCTCAAGTTGACATAAAGTGATAACAATTTCACGTTGTAGATCATCTAGAGAGGTTACGTCAATTGCCTTGGAGCACACAGCGTTGAAAAAGAAACATAACCGAGTTAAAGCATTTCTGACATCAGATGGCAATATCCCTCGAATTGCGACCGGAAGAAGATGTAACATCAGTACATGATAATCGTGAGATTTCATGCCTAAAAGTTTTAAATCCTTCATCGATACAATGTTCTTCCAGTTTGAAGAGTATCCAGACGGTACTTTTACCGAGTACAGACATTTGCAGAAACTAATCTTTTCAGCCTTTGAGAGCGTGTAGCATGCAGGAGGTAGGTAGATTCGTTTCCCATTCTCTTGTGGGTGTAACTCCTTTCGTATACCCATGGTTTGCATGTCCTTTCTGATTTTCAATCCGTCTTTTGTTTTGCCGGGTATATTGAGTAAAGTCCCACTCACTGCCTCACCAACGTTCTTCACAATGTGCATGATGTCTAAGCAGTGCCTCACAGAAAGATGACGCCAATAAGGTAGTTCCCAAAAGATAGAACACTTTTTCCAAATGTTTTTCGTCGGTTTTGATGTGTTTCCAAATACATTTACAATGTCCTTAACCTTTTCGTACACTTCCTCAGAGGTCAGAGGTAGACGGGCCACACGAGTTTCGGCTTGACCATTGAACAACTTTCTCTTCGTTACTCGATAAGGGTGATCTTCGGGGAGAAGACGTCGATGACACATATAAACATTCTTCCCACAATGTTTTAAACGGTCCGAACAAGTGTCTTCCTCGCATATGGGACATGCAAATGTTCCTTTAACCGTGTAACCGGACAAGTTCCCATACGCAGGGAAGTCATTGACGGTACAGAACAACAAAGCCTTGAGCGTGAAATTCTCTCTTGCATAAGCATCATATACCACGGTCCCCTCATTCCACAATAGCTTCAGATCGTCGATCAGAGGGGCAAGGTACACATCAATGCTATTACCTGGCTGCTTGGGACCAGATATCAGGAGCGATAACATGATGTACTTTCGTTTCATACACAACCATGAGGGCAAATTGTAGATCACTAGCAGAACAGGCCATGTACTGTGTTGACTACTCAATGTGCCGTACGGGTTCATTCCATCAGTACATAACCCAAGCCTCAGATTCCTATCTTCATGTCCGAAATGTTCTTTGAACCGTCTATTGATGTTTCTCCACTGAGGCCCATCTGCTGGATGTCTTAGTTTCTCATCACTCTTTCTACCCTCCGCATGCCATCGTAAGTTCTTTGCATCTTTCGGATTCGCAAACAACCGTTTGAATCTGGGTATAATCGGCAAATACCAAACAAGTTTTGCTGGAGGGCTTTTTTTCTGAACGGAGGAGAGTACTCACCATCTTTATGCTTATACCGGGACAACGAACATTTTGGGCAATTGTCCAGATGTTCGTATTCACCCCTGTACAACACACAGTTGTTTGGACACGCGTGAATTTTTTTGTACTCTACTCCCATTGGACACACCCATTTCTTTGCCTCATACGTGGTCGTAGGGAGACCGTTCTCATCCGGTAGCATATCATGAATCAGCTCGAGGAATGCCGTGAAACCTTTGTCACTCAATCCATATCTTCCCTTCAGGTTGAACAAATTCAATATAGCTGTCAATTTCGTGTACTTAGTGCAAGTAGGATACAACGCCGTTTTGGATGCGTCCAACAACCTTTGATACTCATCCGGCCGGTCGACAAAGTTATCCTCAACGTTACCAAGCATCTCGTCAATTTGTTCATCATGATAAGTCGACTCACTGTCAACATTGACTCCGGAAGCGCTTGGGAGTTCTGACTCGTTAGTAGTATCGAATGTCTGCTCGGTTCTTGAGTTACACCGATCGTGACTGTAGGAAGATGAAGCATTATCTTCAACACGTTCTCCATGAAAAATCCATTTTGTATAATGTGGCATGAAACCACGGGTCTTCACATGGAGTTGTACGAGGTTGATGCTTGAATAATGTCTAACCACACCACAATCAACACAAGGACATGGAATTTTCTCCGCCTTTGTCCTGTCCTTGTGTTGCACTGCAGCTTTGCAAAACTCTTTCAGCATTTTGTCAAAATGTTCGCCTCTATCACCATACATCCAGTCACGCTCCATACTACATGTGCAACATATCACAGGTGTGAGTTAGATCCTTTGTAGAATATGGCCTATATTAAGTTGCACATGTTTATTTCCTAATGGAGCATGACTGGGATGATTGACAATTAGTCTAGCCTAACTCTAAGGTTGCAAACACAAAATAAACTACCATTTTAAATTTAAGAAATTGTTGCACTTCTACAAAAAATTTGGCATGACCTTTGCATAATTGTACACATCCCGTGCTTATTATTCAGCACTCACCAAAGTCATCACAACCACAAACATTCCAACAATGGCAGCAACCAACAATTAAAATAAATCAATTCTTTACTAGCTAACTGAAAACCAATTGCAAATTCAGATCATCAAATCAACGCTTTCAATTCTCCACTGTATAAGTTCAAACCGGTTTACAGATTAACAAAGAATCGAGAGTTAGAATACGTACTTGTTTTTTAAGGATTTATGGACAGGGGAGACTGGTGCCTGAGAGGTAGGCTTCTGTGCGAGAGATGCAGCAATACCACTTCTGATATGTCTCTGCAACGGAGCAACAAAAATAAATTAAAAAAGAAATGTATCACAAATAGGAATGAAGCTAATTATGTACTAGCACTTTATATTAGATACATAATTGCATTTAAACAAAAATAGGTTTAGTTACTTACTTGTGCACAGAGGAGGAAGAGGAAAAGTAAGTGGAAGAAGGCGGGAACGGAAACAGAGAGGTGATCACGGACCTGATAAAAAAAATTAGATATATGTTAGACATATTACACATACATAAACAATATTAATACGAAGAGATTTAAAAAAAAACGGCATGACTTTTGCATAATTTTACCTATCCCATGCTTATTATTAAGCATTCACCAACCATTCATCAACAAATTTGCATCCATAAATCAAACTAATACCAACTTTATCCATCATAAACCAATTTAATAATTTGTGGAAATCAAATACAAAGTAAAATAAAGACACACTATGCCTTTATTAAGCATCACCAATTATTCAACAACACAAATTGCAATCATAAACCAAACTAATATATACAAATTCATTCATCAACGAAATTCCAATAATTTGTGGAAATACAATACAAAGACAAAGAGAAAAATGATACGTTAGCAATTATATACCGGTTCGAAACATGAATTGCTCTCCGCTCCGCTTCAATTACCATCAAATGGTAAAGAAGCTCCTTAAGTATTTATCTGTAGAGACACAAAAGAGAAAAATGATAAGTTAGATTATATTACAGTGAGTGAAGAATGAAGAGTTAAATTAAAAAAAAAAATACGGTTCATAAATGAATTGTTTTCAGCCCTCTTCTCAATCGGGCGTGCGAGACTTGTGTAGCAACACACAATCTCTACAGAGGCACACGCATAAAGATTGAACAACATTCAGATCAATTAGAATAATTTTATATTAAACTTAACGACTATACAATACTCATATATATATATATATAAATACATTCTCACACCTCTACTTCAAACCGCTACTAAAACGGCTAATACCTCACCTACTACAATATTTTTCTACTATGACTGCTTGTTCACGCTCTTATTCAATTATACACTACGAAACGTTCTATCTTTTTCTACACTTACATTACATCTTCATGTGCTGCACATCCTTTAAATGTTTTTCGTATTACTATAAAGATTTGGAAAGATGATTACTTTGACATTTTGTGAGGTTGTATCGGCTGTCGCAGCTGACGTTATTATTATGAATTGTTTTAGTGAACATATCTATATATCAAACTTAAATATTAATAGGGACTTCGAGCCGTGGGAGCGAAACATAAATTCACGTGTTAAGAGAATCTCTAGGGTTACCCACTTCTTGTATATTAATTAGTTATCGGGTGTGTGACTTGTTATTTGGGGTTTAAATTTCATTACCTCTCGCCCAAAAAAAATAAGAAAAAAATAGGCCTATTTATAAATTCAAATTCACCAACTACATTTTGCACTGGGTCTGGATTTTCTCTGCCGTAGCCAAATAATTAACTTGGATTGGCTATTCAAGCAGTAAGAAAGCATTGTACATTGAGCAGGGTCACGTTTAGTCCTATAATTAATCGTCTTTAAACTAAATTAGATTTGCTTTTAATTTTAATAAAAAGCAGGAGTAGCAATCTGAAGAAAGGAAGTTTGGAAAACCAAATCGAATACTTTTACTTTTCTTCTTCTATCTTACAAAAATAGACGAAAAATCTATTTTATGTCATTGGTCTATTTAACGTTCTTACAATTTTGATAGTAGAATATAGTCTAGTACAATCGAGTGATAGTTTATAAAGATTCTGTGTATAGTTTGATAATTTTTTATTTGGTCTGGATAAACATCTATGTACTTAATCTACTATCAAAAACCTTTTATGTTTTAATAAAGTAGTACTAGGTGTAATAATGTCTACCAATCCAACATGAAATCTTTATTAGATCTCGTAAAATGTTTATTAAACTTTATAATAATACCTAGTAACACTCTATGATCTAAATCTCAAAAGTTGGTCAACACATGTTGATGATGGATTTTGTTTTATAGGGCATATTATATGAAGAAATTTGGTTCACTTTTTGCCTTTCATATATAAACGAAAAAACCAAAGGATGAAATATACTATGACACAACCAGACATCATACTACACGCGACACATCTATAATCATTACTCGTTGCTAATTTAATATCATGTTTTCATTGCACTGTACATATACATTTCATAACACTTTCTCTAATTCTCCACACACGCAATACTTTTAAATATATAAGAAACAAACTACTCTAAATGCTCATCTTAATTAACACATATCTTTTACTCGCAATCACTATAATTATATTTATTGCACATTAATAACACTCATTCATACGTTTATAAGCTTAATAAATCTAGCCCAAATAAGCTAACCTAACTATACTTAAAAGAAGGGCCAAAAACAGCACAAAAATTCACTCGGACATTTCATCGAACACCTTGTGTGCATACATAAATTTAATAGTTTAACAACCAAATCTTGCAAAGATTTCACACACAATAAATATCATCATCCACAATCACAATGTGACAACAATCTATCAATTTTAACAACAAATTAACAATTAACTAAACAAAGTCGAACCCAAAAATTTAGGGTTGCTCTCACCTCTGTTCGACCTCTGTTAGTGGCGGATGAGGCTGGCGACACCAACCGAAGACCACACCGACGGCGCGACACCGGCGACAGCAAGGGGAGGAGGAGGGCGGCGGTCGACGGCTGTGGTGGCGGTGGTGGCTTCGGAATCGCCGGAACAGAGAGCGAGAAGAGGGGTTAGGTTAATTAGCTGTAATTGAAACGTAATTGTTTCGAATCGGGCTGGGGGGGTTAATTAAAAGGGCCTATTTCGGCGGTTGCTAGATATGAACCGCCGAAATAGGCCCTTTTTAATTATTAAATAAATTAAATAGACCTATTTCGGCGGTTCCTAACAAAGAACCACCGAAATAGATGATTAAATTTAAAAAAAAAAAGAAAATAGAAACACCTATTTCGGCGGTTCCTTACACGAAACCGCCGAAATAGGTCTATTTAATTTTTTTATTATTAAAAAGGGCCTATTTCGGCGGTTCATATCTAGGAACCGCCGAAATAGACCCCTTCTTTACATACTGTTAACATCTCGGGCCTCTATTTCGGCGGTTTTATCTACAACCGCCGAAATAGGGGCGCCGAAATAGACGTTTTTTGTACTAGTTAAGGTTGTACAGAGGGGGAAGCTAGGACACTGCTTTGGTGATGGGCTGGGAAAGTACTGGTACAAATCAATAGCAGATTCAGAAGACCTGACAAAGAAAAGTAAAGATTGTTATACACAAATAACAAATAAAATTAATTAATAAGACTAATACGATTCTAGAAAAAATTCGGCATGACCTTTACGTAATCGTGTTAATCCCATTCTTATCATTAAGCATTCACCAACATCTTATTTACCACAACAAATAAATTCAACAATTGGCAGCAACCATCCTTATTCACAATCACTCAATATTAACCACAACCACTTTTTCGCAATAATTAATTAAACACACAAAGAGAAAAGATAGATGAAGATGTTACCTTTTCACTCTTAGTCCACAACAGAATAAATAAGGAAGAAGAAGTAGAGACCACCCTAATTACTGCAGACAGCGGGGAAGCAAGGAAATAATATTAGGGGGGGGGGCAAGAAATCCATTATTATAAGCATTATCATTAAGAAAATAAAAAAGAGAAAAAGATAGATGAAGATGTTACCTTTCAGCTCATGCTGCACAACAGAAGCAATGAGGAAGAAAGAGACACAGAGACCACCCCAATTACTGCAGACAGCGGTGAAGCAAGGTAATAATATTAGGGGGGGCAAGAAATCCATTACTATAAGCATTATTATTAAGCACGTATATGAGGAAAAAATGTATCATCGTTTTTGTCTCCATGATGGTCGTATAAAATACATTATTAATTTAATGAGATTAGAGAGTGTGACTGAATTGGTGACTGTAAAAAATAGTCACCGCAAATTCCATAAAAGTAATTAAGATAACTAGAGCTATAAACGAACTAAAAAGATAAATTAATAAAAACGAATAAAAAAAATTATATTTTTTTAAAATTAATAAGATGATTTATTATGAACTTATAAATTAAACTAATAAAAAATATCTTTTTAAAAAATTACTTTTTATAAAATTATTTAAGATAATTTATTATTAGTTACTAAAAAAGAATATTTTTAATGAGTGTAAATTAGAAAAATAATTATATTAATAATTACAAATTCTAAAAAACTAACTTCATATTTACGAGCATAAACTATTCAACTAAAATCTGAGTGTAAAAACGAACACGCTAAACATGTTATTTATTCAACTTAATATGGTACAATCATTAATTAAGATTGAAGTAGATCAATGCTCCAGAATTATAAAATTATTCCTAATAAAAAAAGAACACAAGTTACATAACCTGTAAAAACATATCACATCTCTTATGGAATCTGAGTTTAAGGATAAAAAACGTATGGTGGGCAACATCCACTTACATATAGCACGTACAGTTGACAAGTACTATAATACTATAAAATATCAGTAACTTACTTATCGAACATTAGTAGTTTTTCCAAAAATAATCTCTAGTAATAATTACTGAAGAAACAAGGATGCATTATCACTAGCATCATTGTAATAGTGACGCAAATATTCCCGTACCATTTTTACAACTTTGGGTTGTATGCAGAGGGCACAACAGCAAAAATATCAACTCAGGCTTTATCGAACACCTTATATGCACAACTATTTATACTTGTTCAATAATCTATATATATTCAAATTATGTACACACAACTAAACTAACATCAATAACTATATTACAACTATTCAATCAACAAGACAATAATTAACAGTTTCAAAGTTCGAATTCGGAAATCGAACCTAGGGTTCTGGCAGCAATCTCGATCAACGCCTGCGACCTCCTGGGAAGGATGGCGACGGAGACGGCGGCGAGTACCGGTGGCGACGAGGAAGAAGACGGTGGCGGTGGTGGAGGAATCGCAGCGTCAGCTGCTCAGAATCGCCGTCGAGTTCGCCGTCCTCTGCTTCGTTCTCGATTGACAGAAGAAATGAAGAGGGAGTGACGGAAAGCTCGATTTGGGGAAAAAAAGACCCTATGGCAGCGGTTCCTACTAAGAACCGCTGAGATAGGTTAGTAAAAACACCTATCTCAGCGGTTTTTAGTAGGAACCGCTGCGATAGAGGTTTTTTTTTTAAATTGACCCTACCGCAGCGGTTGTAAGTAACAACCGCTGAGATAGGTTTGCGGGATTTTTAAAAACGGCCTATCTCAGCGGTTGTTTTTACAACCGCTGCGGTAGGGGTGCTGTGATAGACCATTTTTGTACTAGTGAACTATGTAACCCCTATAACTTGAGTATTGAGTAAATTGGAGTATGTAAGAAGCCCGATACAGTTTCGACCACGTGTGAGGATGAGGAGACACAAGAAGTTGGATCCGATTCCTGGCCTTAATCTTTTCCACGGTCCAAACCCCTTAAATGGGTAGCAATCTAGATTAGTGAGCCGACCTAAAGTCCGGTGGTTGGATATCGTAGTCCCTTCCCGGAGGTCATACCGACTTGACTTGAGTATTAAAGTGAGAAAGTATTGGTATTGTAAGATCATGGCTAGTGTAAGTCATTGATCACGAGTAAAAGAGTAAAGTACATCCTATTAACCCGGATGAGTAAGTAACTAACTCGTATTGTATTTGGACTTGAGAATTGTATCTCAGTACCTTTGTAAGTATGTATGGTTGACTTGTGATTGTCTCCCTTTGTATGTATTGGATTGTATGTATGTATGTATTGTGTATGAATGTACCATTGTTCATTGTAGTATGTATGTATGTGTAAATAAAATGAACTCCATGTATTCGACCAAGTAGTCGGTGTACCCCCGTTAGCACGCGAGGTATGCGAATTTCATATGCAGCTGTTGCTGAGCCCCTTGGGGCACTGTTTTTTACTTTCCAGGTACCCAAGAAGCTCAATGGTCGAGAGTGAGACCAGATTGCTATGCTTAGTAGTTGGGGCTAGCTTGGTTATTGTAATGAGTGGTATACGGGCTTGTAGTCCCTTGAACTGCCAGTGTACCAAGTGGTACACTTTTATGTATTTGAGAAGCATGTAAATTGTGAGACATGGGTAGACGTTAGACTCTAATGAGTATGTATAGACTTGTGAGCAATGTTGTATTTTGGATTTGAATCTTATTAAACTTCGGTATATGTATGGTAAGAATTGAGCAGTGTAGCGAATGGAAATTGTATGTTTGGTTGGGAATTGAAATGTGAATTGTATGTACTCGGTATTCTGGTCCATCATTGAAATACCCCGACCTTAAATATGGCGATTAAATTATACTAGTGGGTATTTAAGAGCCTAATAATGATTAAGTAATATTGGTAAGGAAAAATGAATCCAAAAGAAATAAAAAACGCTTAAAAGCGAAAAACGCTAAACAAGCGTTAAATAACCATATGAGGTATGAAACCTCGGTTAGCGTATTATAAGGATTCTAAAGGCTTAATTAGGCCTAAAATATATGGGAACAACCCCCGAAGAAAATGGATCCTTAAAATGGATTAAAAACACTAATGAACATTAAAGCGCGTTTTTCGAGGTAACCGGGAAAACGTGACTTTAAGCGGTCAGATAGACTCGTAAAACTTTTGGTCAACTAAATAATCATTAATAAATATTAGTGAGACTTTAGAACCAACAAAATCAATAAACGAGAGATTGGTAAAAAACTATCAAAACGGGTAATTGTGGGGTATAAACTGTAATAAGCACAAACTAGTGTGTCCATTTGGTAAATAAAAATTTAAAAACCGATTGAGTATGTGTTGTGCCTCGTGAGCATCCTTCCCCCTTTTTCAAACAAATTAAATACACTCACCTCACACACTAAAGGACAAGACTAATAAAGAAAGGGAAATAAAAGTACAAAGTGACTAACACTCCCTCTCTCTCCAATTCCTTTACACCCCACGTACTCTCTCCCCTCTTTCGGACTCCTTCTCCCCCACGGAGCTCAACCATGGCGATTTCACAAAACCAAAGAGACACCCATCTTCCTCTCAATCTTTGACCACTCAATACTTGCTCAAAAATTATAAAAATGGTACCGTTGGAATCCTCTCATCAAGGAGAACAACCTTCTCTTTCCAAAATTCGAAAACCTCACCTTTCATCACCATGGGTATTAGCCATTCGAAGGTTTGAAACCACCATTGGAAGCCCCTCTTTCATCTTGTTGGTTTAAGGTAAAAGAAATCCGAAAACCTTCCATTTTTAACTCCCATTTACATTATAAGAAATGCTAGTTTTGAACTCCTTGTTCTTGCTTGTCCAGCCGAATGTGGCTTCTTCTTGGAGCTGAGAAATTACTCTCTTGCTAGACAAGAGCTCCATCATCCATTGGAAGGTAATGTCTCATCTTCAAACATTAAACAAGTATGTAAACCCTAGGCTAGTTAAGAGTGAAATGCTAAATAGTATTGTGTATGTATGGGCTGTAGAACTACTGATTTTATAGAGCAAGAACAAGAGGAAAATAAATGAAAAGGAGAAAGAAGAAGAGGAAGGAAAAAGGAAGCAAAACGTGAGGTAAGCCTCTGTACAGATTTTGTTTAAGGTATAAGTAAGAGTAAGCATATTGTCTTAACAAATGTAAACCAATGTGACAGTGGGAAATGAAGGAGTATAATGGTATTGATAGTATTAGTAAGTAAGAATCTGTCAAAGAAACAAATAAGGAGCTGCTGTAAGCGTGAGTTGCATCTGAATGCATATACATATATAAACCGATGCAGGTTGAATGAGTGTTCATGTGTGAGCAAATGAATGTGTGAAAACCTTAAGTTTTAGGGGACACCATGTCAAAATTTAGAGAGGAAACTATCTTGCTTAGGAGCTGGTAACAATTGTGAAAGAAAGAAAAGAAAGAAACAGAAGCAGCAGCTCGAGCTCTGCAACAGATGAAAATAAACTGACAGAGGAAGTGGTAAGTTATCAGTAGAATGAGAGAAAGGATGTTGGTAATGGATTAGCAATGGGTTTAAACATGTTTAGGTGACTAATTGGTGCTAAAACATATGGGATTAAGTGTAGGAACAATGGAGAATTAATTGGGCAAAGTTTGGAATGTAACACCTTGAAAATGTAAAATCCGTCAATGCATAGCAGGATCCGGGACTTGGTCCCCGTACAAACTCCCGGACCATGCTAATAAAAGGGCCGAGACTTTACTGGAGCTTGGGTCCGGGACTTGGTCCCTTGTACAACTCCCGGACCATATATGGAAAACCGTCCGAGACTTCAGCAAGGTCCTGGTCCGGGACTTGCTCCCTGTATAAGGACCCGGACCAGGGTGTTTAAAATGGCCGAGAGTTTGGTAATGAGGTGGTCCGGGACTTAAGACCCGGACAAGGTCCCGGACCAACCTAAAATGGTGAAAATAAGTACTTTAAATGTATAATAAGATATGGAAGTGAATGGTAATGATAGTATAAGATGACTAGGACTTAATTAAGGATGTTTAAAGGTCATCAGGAGTATAAACAAGCTAGAATGAGAATGAGAAGTAAGTAAAGAATGGAAATGAAATGGTACAAGTAAGAATTAGTAAGTAGGTAAAGTGGATGAACTAAGGCAATTTGAAGGGCCTAGGTAGTGTTTAAACATGTGAGATTACATGTAAGAAGATTGGGGAAACAATGGGTGAAGTTGGGAAAGAAAATAAATCTGTAGCAAGGTTCTGACTCCGTCCGACCCAGACGGTGAGTCGGACGTGGGTCGGACGGGGCTTGAGAAACGAAAACCAACTTTCTGGAATGGTCCGACCCAGAGCCGTGAGTCGGACATGGGTCGGACATGCAAATTTTTACAATGTCGAAGTTTCTGACTTCGTCCGACCCAGACGGTGAGTCGGACGTGGGTCGGACGGAGCTTGGACGACAGGACCAAACCTTCTGGAATGGTCCGACCCAGAGAGTATGGGTCGGACGGAACAGCGCTGGGTCGGACAGGGCAATTTTCTGGGAACGAACCTTACTGGAATGGTCCGACCCAGGGCTTGGGTCGGACGGTGGGTCGGACGGCCCTATACTTACAAAAAAAAAACAGTAAGCTTATAACTAGTATATGCATATATATATATATATATATATATATATATATATATATATATATATATATATATATATATATATATATTATATGTATACCCACCTATCCATATGTATACACATGTGTATGTAAATTATGGACAAGTAATGGAAAGTAAGTAAAATGAAATATAAGTGTAAGGAATGTAAAGGTTTAGTGAATGAGGATTAGTAAACACAAAAGTAGTTGAGTTAAGATTAATAACGGTAGATTAATTATTCGGTTGTATGTATATCATAGGATTTGAATTGTGAATACCGGAGGAACGTTGGGATACAAGTACAACGTGAAAGGTATGATTTCTTCATGCTCTGTATCCTAACCTGGTTACCCCGATTTGTGTGCTTATGTGATCACCAATAAGATAAATGCACGAATCGGACTTATAATGCACTTAACTGTGTTTGAACTATTTTGTTCTTGTTGTATCTTCTTGAACAATTAGTTTGTATAATTCATGAAATGAATGAATGGAATTGAGAAGTATGTGTAAGTATCGTGTACTTGAGTATGTGTATGTATGGAAATGAAGTATTGACTTCTACTAATTCCTAACATTCTAACTCCTAACTTGAGTAATGAGTAAATGGAATGAGTAGAAGTCCGATATAGTTTCGGCCACGCGTGAGGATAAGGAAACACAAGAGGTTGGATCCGAATCCTGGCTGTAATCTTTTCCATGGACCAATTCCCTTGAATGGGTAGCATCCTGGATTAGTGGGCCACCCTAAAGCCCGGTGGTGGGATGTAGTAATCCCTGCCCGGAGGTCATACCGACTTAACTGGAAGTAAAGTATGTAAGAAGTAAGTATTGTATGTGTATTGGTCTTGACTATTGTAAGTCATCGACCGGAAGTAAAAGAGTATTGAACACCCGATAAACCCGGGTGTGTAACGAAGCTAACTGGACCTTGTATGTATTGGAGAATTGTATCTCCGTATTGCGTATTGGATATGTAATGAGTAGGTATTGTGTATGTGTATTCTGGAAAATGGTAAGTAAGCATTGGTTGACTTGTATTGTCTTCCAAGCATGTATTGTACTGTGCGTATGTATGTATACCTTGTGTAGTATTGTAGTATCGTGAATGAAAGCATGTATGTATGTATGTATGAATGTATGTATTGCAAATGAATTGCATGTATTCGACCAAATGGTCGGCGTACCCTCGCTAGTACGCGGGGTATGCGGTTATCATATTCAGCGTAAGCTGACCCCCTCGGGGGAACATTTTTAGTGTGCAGGTACCCGGAGCGAATACGGTCAAGGTAAGAGACCGGCGACGCGCCTTGTAATTAGAAGTATTTAGTTTGCGAGTAATGGGTAGCAGATTGACTTCTAGTGAGTGTGTATGAATTCGGGGAGAAGTACTGTATTGATTTTGGAACCTAGTAAACTCGGTATGCGTAGTGCATTATCTTGTACGGAATTGTGGAGTATTGAATTGAATGGAGTAATGTATCGAATGGAGTATTGTAGTAATCAGTATGTAATGAGAGTATGTATTGTATCAAGTAGTACTCGGTTATTCCGGTCCGTCAGACCGATGCTGTATGTAGCAGTAGTAGCCTTGTTAGTCACGTGGGTGACTAACGGCATTGTAACACCTAAAAGTGGTATCGGAGCGAAGTATCACTCTGATGACTGGAAATACCGAGTTTAGGAATACCGAGTTAGGAATTAGAAGCTTAGGGCTAAGGGTTGAGAGTTAGCATTAGAGATATGCTAGTTAGGAACTACCGGTGAGTACCGGATGCCTACAATACCAGTCCCGCCCGCCGTAAACCCCACTGTATAACTTGGGAAAGGACGCCAGAGAGAAGAAAAGTCTTCTCATACTCGGGGGAACCCGATCTGGCAGTTGTGAAGCAATCACACAGTAAACCAGAACCGACGTATGGTAGATTCCAAGTAATGGAAGACCCGGAAGTGGATCCCGGTTGAACAACAATAGCCGCACTCAATAGCGGTAGTATAAACACTCCAACCACAAGGAGGCTATAACTTGCAACAGCATGGGGCGACATGCTTAGCAGTCGCAGAATCTAGCTAAACAACCAGTAACAGGAAAAGAAGCACTAACCGTGCAACGAAATGGAAACAGGAACAGTAATGAAACCCGAGACACAAGTCTACGGGACAACAGTAATAGCCAAGCAACACCACCAATGGTGAGCAAGCTGGCTAAGGACATAGTCTGGGGTGACTGAAATACCCCAAATCTAAATAATATTATTAAATCATTATTTATTGGAATATAATCCAAATATAAATCATTTCACGTACGCATGCAAACCCATGCATGAAACGTTACGTAAAAACAGTCGTTTCTCCATAAACGCTAAAACGCCTTAGAAGCATATGGTCAAACATGACCTTGTATGACCCTCTAATATTCAAACCAAATGGTCATACAATTATTATATGAATATACAAATATATTCCCTAAGCTAAATTCAGTCAAAAACGCAAAACGCTCGGGAGTGCTCACGCCCGCTCCTTAAAGCACGAAAAGTCCGGAGGAGTGCCGAGGTGGCACGAACTCCTATAAAATTAATTCCTTGAGTTCCTAACATCATTATTAACCATTATAAAGAGAACCCACGAAGTGGTTTCTCAAAATTCAGCAAAAACCACAGGAGGATTTCTTAGCGCTCCTTTTTGCCCGGGTGTGTCCGATGGCCCGTAAATTATGTCATGGGTTGATGTAACCCCATATAACCCAATGTAACATCTTAGTATATGTTTATTTACTATAATAAGTGTTTACAAACACTTGGAACTCATAAAAAAATTGTTTCCCAAAATTTCCTTAGAGCACAAAAACACACCTTCGGGTGTCACGAAAACGCGTTTTACGCAATTGCCTTGTAGTTTTTGACATGCCACGAATTGGTAATCTTAAATGGTTAAAATGACCTTCTAAATCAGTTGGTGTGACTAGTCAACAAGGCTCTCTATAGGGGCCGATTTTAGAGCAAAAACTAGTATAAAATTGCTTTAAAGTTTATAAAAGGTTAATACATGGTGACTCACCTTCCCATTGTATTACTTAATGTCAAAGTATGTAGGTCTCATATGACCAGCAAGCTGTCGAAATTAGGCCATGGAATAAGGCCATGTGAGCTAGAACAAAAACAAATGAGAAAAAGCAAAAAGTAGATCTAGAATTCACTTTTCTAGATTCCTTCTTTTCCATGTGACCTAACATGCTTGTCCTTGGCTCTTCAATGTCAATTAAGACACCCCATTTGACCCTTGAATTCGTGACTCTACAAGGGAGGAAGAAGACAAGCCTAACTTAGAAAAATCAAAAGAATAACTTACCTAAATTACCTTGTCTTCTAGCTCACAATTATTTCCTTTCCAACTCTTGCCTTGTCACACACCACATGCCGATTATGCAAGAAAGGGCATTTATTGAGCCAATAACCATGTAATAAACTAAGGAAAAGTAAAGTCATTTGACATTAAAAATTGAAACAAAATCAAATTCCCCAAATGCATTTTCTTACCTTATACAATTCGTGAGTCTCATTCTTCTCCTTGCCCTCTTCATCCACGAATTGGTAAGGCTCCTCTCTCTCTTCTAGCTTCATCTTCTTCCTTTGAAGCTCTTAAGTCCATTAATGGAGTTTTAACTTCTATCTTCATCTTTAAGGTAATTTCCTAGCATTTCTTGGCAAGTCTTGAAGCAAAACTCTTCCTAGCATAACAAGGTGTGTTCGGCATCAATTAGTTCTCCAAGGAGGTTGTCCAAACCAACATTAAACCAAGGAGCATCTCAAGGTTATCTTAAGGTAGTTTTAAGCTTGAAAATCCTTAAAGCACATTTTTATGTGTAACCAAGTTCTACTTCTTCTAAGGCTCTTTTCTTCTTCATTTTGATGAAGGAAAACTTGTTCTTCATCTACCTTAGGAGTGCCGAATTATAAGGAGAAAAGTCTAAGGTAAATCTTGTAAAACTACTTACAAATCTACTTAAGATCTTTATTGAAGATCTAACTCCTAAACACCTTCACCACTTGCATAAACCGAAGTGGAGCATCAATTTACCTTGGAGAAAGCTTGGAGATTCAAGAAGAGTTCAAGCACTTAACCACCTTTGTTAAGAAGTAAGTTTACTAAGTAAATCTTTATGTTATAAGCTTTGTTAAGCTTCTAAAAATTTACAAAAATTATGTATACCTCCTAGGTTAATTAATACCGAAACTATATGGTATTATGCCAAAAATTATCTATAACTTATATGGGAAATATTTACCTTAAGACACATTTTTGTGTCACAAAATTTATTTATGTTACATGTAAAATTAAGCCGAATTATCTAGGGCAAAAATACTTTATTTTGAGCTAAGAATTTATATAAGACATTACAATAGTTTTACATGAGTTATATACTCCTATGAATTTATGTATAATTATTATGACATATAAATCCACTTTTATATACTATATGGTCACTAAATATTTATGGCCGAATGCTCTAATTGATAAATAGGTTTTAATGACCTACTTAGGTATATAAACTTATATTATAAAGTTTGGAGAGTTAAAAATATTTTATTAGTGCTTAAATGGCTAATTAATTAAGTTATGTGGCTTAAATGTAATTTTTACAAAGTTTAGTGGATTTATTGTGAAAGCCGAGAGCTAAAGGGGTATTTGGTGTTATGAATAATATAAGGTTAGGAATTAAGTTTTGAATTTTAGATAATTTAAACAAGTGTTAAAATAGCATTTTATGAAGTTTTGGGCTATTATGTAATTTATAAAAGTTGTTATGAAAGTTTAGAACTTATTAGTGGGCGAATTCATAATTAAGAGATTTATTAGGCTCACTTTCGAAATTTTGAGGAATTAAATATTTAGACTTTAGTTTATAAGTTATTAAGAACTATTATAAAGTTTTGGGGTGAAAATGTAATTAAGGAAGAATAAATGACAAAGCCGAATTACTTTGGGGTTAGTTTGGTAATTTAAGAATTTATATATATATTCGGCATTTATGGAGAATTAAAATTAAAACTATAGTTTATAAGGCATTATGTAAAGTTTATAAATTTTGGTTAAATTGTAATTATAGGAAATAAATTTATTGCCGAGAATTAAGGGGCTAAGTTGTATTTTTGAAAGTTATAATATTTAAAGCTATATACCAAAATATTAGTGTGACTAGGTAATTTAGCTAAATAAGAAATTAAAACTCTATAATATAAAGAGATTAGAATTTAAATGTAAAGTTTATGAATTATATGTTGATTTGTAAATAACCGAAATATAAGGGTAATAATTTAGATTTAATAAATATAGGTCCTATATGGATATTTGGAGGAATTAGAAGAAAGAATTTGATTAAAGGAATTATGGTAAAACTATGACTTATATAGTTATAAGGAAGTTAAAGGAACAATATTATTATTGTTAAAGGAGAATAATGAAAACTATAAGAATCTTATGTCATGTAAGACATATAAATAGTTAAGAATTATAAGTTGTTATGTCACTTAGACAATAAAAATAACAACAAATATAGTACATGAATATATGAATACATATATGTACATTAAAGGATTTATAAATAAATCAAAAAGGAATAACAAATAAGATATACATTAAATCATGAGGTAATTAAAAGAAATAAACCTCACATGAAATAACAAATACGAGATTGTTAAAAGATCCAAAGAATTATTATATAAGGGTAACATAAATTAACCCTCTCAGTTAATCCTATTCTAGGACTTTGTTTGACCAGACGTTGACCGGGAATTACAAGTACAGTCTACGGTGAACGGTATGGGATTCTTGCAACCTGTTTTCTACCGGATTACACCGGCTTGTGTGCTATCTGTTGTTTGAAATAACGACCAAGATAATTAATGTAAAATGTTGTTTACTCTTGTGCGCTGTTGTATTATTTTATGTGCGTGAATGATGCTGACTACTACGTGTATGTCCCACGCATACAAACACTACTATACCAGTGGATTAAATACCTGCGCTTCAGTATACCGAGGACTTGTACTCAGTCTCTCACTAACTTCACTTTATAACAAACGTCATTATCCTAAACGTGATAATTGACAATACACATTGTTCTTGTTTAACGTCTTTATATGACATTAACAATTCTATACTACGAGAACGAGGAGCCCAGTTGGATCTGGCCATGCATGCTACAGGAGCTGTACCTGTCTCAGGTCGTCTCCTATCTACGTCGCGACGGAACTTTCAGTTGGGAGGAAGACTCTATTCCTTCCGGGTTTCTAATGCCCTTCAGTTTGAGGAAGACTTCATTCCTCTAGTGGGATTCTATTTCCCACGCCTCTCAGTTCAGGGTTTAACTACGTTATCTCCTGGGGTTTTTATACCCAACCTTTCAATCTTAACGAGGTCACTATACCTCCACTATTTAAGATATTCAGTTATACCTGTCAGTCCCATTGTGTGGACCGACTATCATTAAAGAATTTCAGTTCAGCTAACACGACCTTCTGTGTCTTGTTCTATGTGACATTATTGTCCTTGTATGGATACTTGTTATTATCCTACTATGCTTGTTTACAGCTTTATAAAAATGAACTGCATGTTTCGACAAAGTAGTTGGTGTGGCCCGGTAGACGATGGGCTGCACGTTTTCCATACCAGCATTGTTTGCTGAGCCCCTTTGGGGGCACCCCCATTTTTCAGGTACCTGAAGTTGAGAAGATTACCACACCGAGTGTAGGTGGGGTAGATTCAAGCTATGGGAGTCTTCTTTAGACATTTTTTTACTTAAGTATTTTACATTAGTTTGATTCCTAGTATCTCGGATTGTATTCGTATTCAGACCGTGACTTTTGGAGATTGTATTTGGATTAGCCTTGTTGGTCACAAGGGTGGCCAACGGCATTGTAATACCGCCCGGTTGTTGTATTTATTTCCGCTGCAGTTGTATTTTATTTGGGAGTGATCGCCGTTCAGTTTATTGGATTTCGGGTTGGGGTGTTACAAAAAGTGGTATCAGAGCGTAGTTACGCTCTGGATACAAGGATACACCGAGATTAGGATATCTAAGACTTAGGTTAAGGGTTGAGAGATAGTATTGAAAGAGTTTAAGTTAGTTTTACTTAGACTACTATCCAAGACCAAGATTTTGACCACAGTGCCTAATATACCTCAACATCCTGCAGATGTCAGGAAGAGGAGGACGACGTGGACAGGCTGATGAGGAGCCAAACATCAGGCTGGCAGACATTGCCACCTTAATCGCTCAGGCATTTGCACAGGCGGGGGTTGCACAGCAGCAGCAGCTACCTCCACCACCACCACCCAGGGAGAGAGACTGGGTGAAGAGTTTGGCTGATTGAGGCCGACTGCATTCAAGGGGCA
This sequence comes from Limonium bicolor, assembly GCA_023374045.1. Taxonomy (NCBI): domain Eukaryota; kingdom Viridiplantae; phylum Streptophyta; class Magnoliopsida; order Caryophyllales; family Plumbaginaceae; genus Limonium; species Limonium bicolor. The sequence continues at coordinate 177,963,276 of CM041776.1, read as the reverse complement.
GACTGACCTGCTCACTTAGAGACCTACATCATGGAGATGGAGACAGCGTTCGAGACGCTTGCAGTCCCAGCTAGGAAAAAGTAAGACTTGCTGCCTTTTATCTGAAGGATGCAGCTAGAGATTGGTGGAACATGGTGAAAGCCGACCACCTGGATGACCCAGCTTTTACTTGGGGACATTATACTGCACTACTTAGGGGCAAATACTACCCGGCCCACACCAGGATGGTGAAGACCAGGGAGTTTGACGCCCTGGAGCAGACGGGAAAGATGACCGTGATGAGTACTATGCGAAGTTCACTTCGCTACTCCGACTATTACCCGGTATAGGATACTCGGACCAGGTGTTGGTCGACCGGTTCTACGGGGGACTGAGCCCTCGACTTCAGTTTGGGATGGGACCAATCATCCCTACCAGTTTGCAGGTAAAGGAGAAACAAGAACATAAGTTAAAATTTTATTACCTACTATACCCCGTCATGGGAGAATTGGAGATTAATACCTTGAGATTTCAGGAATGCTATCATGCCGCCTCCGTGGTGGAGATCACTTGTAAGAGAAGGGATGCTTTGAGCTCCCAAAAGAGGAAGGACGGACCTGGTGGCGAAGATGCCAAGCAGGGGAACTCCAACAAGAGGAACAAACCCTATCAGAAAGGCCAGGGTCCTATCAAGGGAAGGGGAACCAAACTACTGGGAACCCCCAGTCAGGAACCCACGGAGCAGCAACTTCACAGAAAACCTACCCATCTAAGGGTAGGCACTCTAATCAGACAGTAGATTTGAAACTTTTGTGATTACTTCAGTACCGTTGGATGTATAATTAACTTGATTGTATTAGGTTCTGGACATGGCTCAAACACGGGCCAGAAGTATGTCCGCCGTTTCAACTGTAAACAGTGCGGAAAGGATCACCCCGGCGTAGACTGCCAAGGGGAGAAAGTCATGTGCCGCTACTGTCAGATACTCGGGCATCGTGCCTTCGAGTGTATCCGAAACCCGGAGAGCAGGAACTACCGCCCGGGAGCAAAGCCAAACACCGGCCAAAGAATGGAGCTAGCGATACTCGCCCTCCACCAACAAACCAGGCTCAGGGATAAGGGCAAAGGCCCAGCATCGGGACCCGCCCTGCATGTCATGGACCGCTCAGATGAGGCTGGTCCTTCTACCAACCCAGGTATTTCTAAACCATGTGAACCTGTTATTGAGCAATGGATGATGTGAATGAGTGCTTGCATGCCTTGATTGCCTAATTGAGTAGGAAAAATTAGTAAGACTCACTAGTAAAATTTAAACCACGTAGGAAGCTATAAGATATGCTTTCCTATCCCCTCACCGCCCTCCCTGGAGAAAACATTATCAAAGTACAAGAACCAGGGAACGAACAATGTAAGGTTATCCAACCAGGTTTGATATTACTCAAAGGATACCTAACACCGGAGACACAAATTGCAATCATGAAATGTCAAAATTGGGAGCAGGACCAGGAGGGTTCTACACTCCAGAATTTCCAGGAGGATCAAAATGAAGCTGAAAATGATGTGCTTAGGAAAGGATTGGAATCCTTACTCAAAGACCTACCAGATACAAGAAATGGAGATGGAGCACAAGTACCAAAAATCCCAGAAGAATTTTTACCAATTGTGGAACAAGCAGTTAATACAGCTCAACAACTAGAAGAAGATCCAGTTCCCAACTAAGGGCTGATCTATGTATCATCAACTTCTATGAAGAAGGAGGCCGTTTAGGACTACACCAGGACAATGATGAAACAAAAGGGTCCCTTGAACAGGGGATACCAGTATTGTCTTGTCAATTGGAGATGACGCAGAGTTCCTTTATGGCGAGCAGAAGCGTGTGGACCTTGCAAAGAAAATCATATTGAGTTCAGGAGATGTTTTAGTAATGGGTGGAAAGTCAAGGTTGCTATACCATGGAATTAAAGGATTAAACTAAACACAGCACCTTCGACAGTGATAAACACCACTCACATGAAACCAGGAAGATTAAGTTTGACTTTTAGAAAGTACTAGTATTGTAATTGTTTGGACATCTGAAAGGAGATCATCTCATCAATGAAGCATTATTGTTATGAAAGTGAATGTCTTTAGACCCCATCATATATCAAAGTACTTACTCAGATTCTGTTATTAGGTTGTGCTAAGGAGACGGAAGGTGCCTTAAGTATACTTACTGAGGAGGAGGCCAGCAAGGGCGGCGCGATCCTCACTGGTACCTTTCCGGTTAATGGAGTGGATGCATTAGTACTGTTCGACTCCGGAGCCTCACATACTTTCGTTTCGCCTTCGCTTGCGGGGAAGTTGGGGCTAGACGCTGTAGAGTTACCTGATTTTAAGGTGGCACTCCCGTCTAAGGAGAAGATCAGTTGCACTCGTCTTTATAGAGGAGCCACTATCCGCATTAAGGAGGAGGATTTCCTATTGACCTTATTGAGTTCAGAGGTCTAGGATTCGATGTTATAGCCGGGATGGACTGGCTGGGGCGGCACAGAGGCCGCATTCTTTGTGCAGAGCGCAGACTGTTACTTAAGAGCCCATCAGGAGTGACAGTATCTTACCGTCAGAGCCCTAGAGCACCATCTATAAAAGTTATATCTGCTATGTCCATGTACAAGCACGTCAGGAAGCAGAAGGAAGTATACTTATGCTATGTTCAGGATGTAGAGCATGACCCTGATTTGATCCAGCTATGCCAGTGGTGTCGGAATTTCCAGATATTTTTCCAAAGGAACTTCCAGGCTTACCGCCATCCAGAGAGGTAGAGTTCTCCATCGAATTACTACCAGGTACCGGTCCCATAGCTAAGGCACCGTACCGTATGGCACCAGCAGAGATGGCTGAGCTGAAGGAGCAGCTGAAAGATTTATTGGACAAGGGATACATACGACCTAGCGTATCTCCTTGGGGAGCACCAGTGCTTTTGTGAAAAGAAGGATGGAAGCCTTCGTATGTATTGATTACAGGGCTTAATGCAGTATCAGTGAAGAATAAATATCCACTACCACGGATTGATGATTTTTGATCAGTTGAGAGGAGCAAAAGTGTTTTCGAAGATCGATTTGAGATCAGGCTACCATCAGATACCCATCAGGGAGCAAGACATAGAAAAGACAGCATTCAGAACACGGTATGGCCACTATGAGTTTACAGTTATGCCTTTTGGCTTGTCAAATGCACCTGCAGTCTTCATGGATTTGATGAACAGATTATTCAGAGAGCAGTTGGATAAGACCGTGGTTGTATTCATCGATGACATCCTCATTTTCAAAGTCTAAGGAAGAGCACGAGAGTCACCTCCGACATGTACTTGAGATCTTAAGGGAGAACCAGCTTTATGCTAAGTTCTCCAAATGTGAGTTTTGGTTGACAGAGTTTCCTTTCTAGGACATGTCATCTCAGATGCTGGGATCGCAGTGGATCCAGCAAAGATAGAAGCAGTTCGCACTTGGCCTAGGCCAAAGACCGTTACGGACATCAGGAGTTTCCTTGGTTTAGCAGGATACTACAGAAGGTTTGTCAGAGACTTCTCCAAAATAGCCAAACCTATGACCAGCTTAATGAAGAAGGACGCACCTTTCACATGGACTACTGAATGTGAGACCTCATTCGAGCTTTTGAAGAATGCTTTGACATCAGCACCAGTTTTGACTATACCTGAAGGCACAGAGGGTTATGAAGTTTACTGTGATGCATCAGGCAGGGGATTAGGGTGTGTACTCATGCAGAATGGGAAGGTAGTCGCCTACGCTTCCCGACAGTTGAAGAAACATGAGGAAAACTATCCCACACATGACTTGGAGCTTGGAGCTATTGTTTTTGCATTGAAGATCTGGCGCCACTACCTGTATGGTGTCCAGATGACCGTATATTCGGATCACAAGAGTTTGAAGTATGTATTCACCCAGAAGGAGTTAAACATGAGACAAAGAAGATGGGTTGAATTTCTTAAGGACTATGACATTGATTTGCAGTACAAAGAAGGGAAAGCTAATGTTGTAGCAGACGCACTGAGTCGACGAGCACATTCTCTAAATGCCATTGTGGCTAGCTCGAGTCTTATGGACGACATACGTAGAGCACAGCAGTGATCAGCGAATGATGGAGATCAGTCAGAAGTTGTCTGACGGTACATTTGAGGGTGGAAAGTATGAGTTCCAGTACATGATGATGGACTCAATCAGATTGAAGGGCAGATTGTGTATTCCCAGAGACAGCACAGATATAAAGGAGCATATTCTTCGAGAGTCCCACACTTCTTCCACATCTGTCCATCCAGGAGCTTCTAAGATGTACAAAGATCTAAAGAGGTATTTCTGGTGGAGTGGTATGAAGGGCGACGTGACAGAATATGTGATTCGATGTCTCACTTGTCAGAAAGTGAAATTCGAACATAGACGACCAGGAGGTATGGTACAGTCTATGCCAGTTCCAGAGTGGAAGTTTTATGATATCTCCATGGACTTCGTGGTGGGACTACCACCTACGAGAGGAGGCCTTAATATGATTTGGGTTGTTGTTGATCGACTGACTAAGGTTGCTAGGTTTATTCCGATGAAAGACACTTGGAAAGTGCCAAAGTTGCAGAACTATTTGAGCAGGAGATTATCAGACATCATGGAGTACCTAAGACTATTGTTTCAGATCGAGACACTAGATTTCTCTCACGATACTGGCGAGCTACTCGCGAGGCACTTGGCACTGAGTTGAAGCTTAGCACAGCATTTCATCCTCAGACAGATGGTCAGTCAGAGAGGACTATTCAGACCTTAGAGGACATGCTACGAGCATGTGCCTTGGATTTCCAGGGCAGCTGGATAGATAGATACATCTCATCGAGTTTGCATACAATAACAGCTATCACGCCTCTATACAGATGTCACCTTTCCAAGCCTTATATGGCAGACCATGTCGCACACCATTGTGCTGGGACGAGTCTAGTGAGACCGTCATCATTGGGCCTGAGTACTTAGAGCAAGTCCAGGCAGAAGTACAACAAATCAGAAGTAACATGAAAGCAGCACAAGACAGACAGAAATCATATGCTGATGAGAGGCGACGAGACCTTGAGTTCGCAGTTGGCGACCAGGTATTTCTACGAGTATCACCCATGAAGGGTGTATTCAGATTTGGGCAAAAGGGCAAGCTAAGCCCGAAATTTGTAGGACCCTACGCTATCATAGAGCGGGTGGGCCTTGTGGCATATCGACTTGATTTGCCAGCCGAGTTGGGCAAAGTACACAATGTTTTTCATGTGTCTCAGCTTAAGAAGTACATGCCTCATCCTTCTCATGTTCTACAACCAGAGACACTCTCATTGGAACCAACAATGCGGTATGTGGAAACACCGCAAAGAATCTTAGACAGAAAGACACGAGACACTCGAAACAAATCTGTGAGCCTAGTAAGGTTCTTTGGTCGAACCACGATGTGGAAGAGGCCACATGGGAACTAGAAGCTGATATGCGAGCGAAGTTTCCCTCATTATTTACCGATTAGACACTTTAGTCTAGGGTACGTGGGCGTACCCCTCTTTTTTTGGGGGGTAGAGCCTTTTTCGTTTGTGAATTTAGTATGCATTTTGTTGCACTTTCGTGCATTTCAGTGACACTTTGTCTTATGTGTTCTTGTGTAACACTGTTCAGTATATTTCAGTGACACTTTGTCTTGTATGTGTTCTTGAGTAACACTGTATTCGAATGTACTTTGTACTTCTACTGCTTGTGTGTACTTGTTACACTACAATAAAGTTTATGTGCACTACGCTGCACTATTAGATATGAAAAGTGACTGTGTTATTACATACACTATATTGTTCCAAAGTATTCCTGTTGTGTTTGATGTACACTGTGAACTTAGGAATATAGAGACTTGGGACTTGATCCCTAAAAACTAGATTGAGTTGTGGATACTTAGTGGAACTTGATTCCCCACAACCTTATAATTTAGATATGAGACTTCGGGGCGAAGTCCTTTTTTAAGGGGGGTAGATTGAAATACCCCAAATCTAAATAATATTATTAAATCATTATTTATTGGAATATAATCCAAATATAATCATTTCACGTACGCATGCAAACCCATGCATGAGAACGTTACGTAAAAATCGTTTCTCCATAAACGCTAAAACGCCTTAGAAGCATATGGTCAAACATGACCTTGTATGACCCTCTAATATTCAAACCAAATGGTCATACAATTATTATATGAATATACAAATATATTCCCTAAGCTAAATTCAGTCAAAAACGCAAAACGCTCGGGAGTGCTCACGCCCGCTCCTTAAAGCACGAAAAGTCCGGAGGAGTGCCGAGGTGGCACGAACTCCTATAAAATTAATTCCTTGAGTTCCTAACATCATTATTAACCATTATAAAGAGAACCCACGAAGTGGTTTCTCAAAATTCAGCAAAAACCACAGGAGGATTTCTTAGCGCTCCTTTTTGCCCGGGTGTGTCCGATGGCCCGTAAATTATGTCATGGGTTGATGTAACCCCATATAACCCAATGTAACATCTTAGTATATGTTTATTTACTATAATAAGTGTTTACAAACACTTGGAACTCATAAAAAATTTGTTTCCCAAAATTTCCTTAGAGCACAAAAACACACCTTCGGGTGTCACGAAAACGCGTTTTACGCAATTGCCTTGTAGTTTTTGACATGCCACGAATTGGTAATCTTAAATATGGTTAAAATGACCTTCTAAATCAGTTGGTGTGACTAGTCAACAAGGCTCTCTATAGGGGCCGAATTTTAGAGCAAAAACTAGTATAAAATTTGCCTTTAAAGTTTATAAAAGGTTTAATACATGGTGACTCACCTTCCCATGTGTTGTATTACTTAATGTCAAAGTATGTAGGTCTCATATGACCAGCAAGCTGTCGAAATTAGGCCATGGAATAAGGCCATGTGAGCTAGAACAAAAACAAATGAGAAAAAGCAAAAAGTAGATCTAGAATTCACTTTTCTAGATTCCTTCTTTTCCATGTGACCTAACATGCTTGTCCTTGGCTCTTCAATGTCAATTAAGACACCCCATTTGACCCTTGAATTCGTGACTCTACAAGGGAGGAAGAAGACAAGCCTAACTTAGAAAAATCAAAAGAATAACTTACCTAAATTACCTTGTCTTCTAGCTCACAATTATTTCCTTTCCAACTCTTGCCTTGTCACACACCACATGTCCGATTTTATGCAGAGAACATGGGCATTCATTGAGCCAATAACCATGTAATAAACTAAGGAAAAGAATAGTCATTGACATTAAATTAAACAATCAAAATCCTTCCAAATGCATTTCTTACCTTATACAATTCTAGTCTCATTCTTCTCCTTGCCCTCTTCATCCACGTTTGGTAAGGCCCTCTCCTCTCTCTTCTAGCTTCATCTTCTTCCTTTGAAGCTCTTAAGTCCATTAATGGAGTTTTAACTTCTATCTTCATCTTTAAGGTAATTTCCTAGCATTTCTTGGCAAGTCTTGAAGCAAAACTCTTCCTAGCTTAACAAGGTGTGTTCGGCATCAATTAGTTCTCCAAGGAGATTGTCCAAACCAACATTAAACCAAGGAGCATCTCAAGGTTATCTTAAGGTAGTTTTAAGCTTGAAAATCCTTAAAGCACATTTTTATGTGTAACCAAGTTCTACTTCTTCTAAGTCTCTTTTCTTCTTCATTTTGATGAAGGAAAACTTGTTCTTCATCTACCTTAGGAGTGCCGAATTTATAAGGAGAAAAGTCTAAGGTAAAGTCTTGTAAAACTACTTACAAATCTACTTAAGATCTTTTGAAGATCTAACTCCTAAACACCTTCACCTCTTGCATAAACCGAAGAGGAGCATCAAGTTTACCTAGGAGAAGCTTGGAGATTCAAGAAGAGTTCAAGCACTTAACCACCTTTGTTAAGAAGTAAGTTTACTAAGTAAATCTTTATGTTATAAGCTTTGTTAAGCTTCTAAAAATTATACAAAAATTATGTATCCTCCTAGGTTATTAATACCGAAACTATATGGTATTATATGCCAAAAATATCTATAACTTATATGAAATATTTACCTTAAGACACATTTTTGTGTCACAAAATTTATTTATGTTACATTAATTAAGCCGAATTATCAGGGCAAAAATGCTTATTTTGAGCTAAGAATATATAAGACATTACAATAATTTTACATGAGTTATATGACTCCTATGAATTTATGTATAATTATTATGACATATAAATCCACTTTTATATACTATATGGTCACCAAATATATGGCCGAATGCTCTAATTGATAAATAGGTTTAATGACCTACTTAGGTATATAAACTTATATCATAAAGTTTGGAGAGTTAAAAATATTTTAGTGCTTAAATGGCTAATTAATTAAGTTATGTGGTTAAATGTAATTTTTACAAAGTTTAGTGGATTTATTGTGAAAGCCGAGAGCTAAAGGGGTATTTGGTGTAATTATGAAATAATATAAGGTTAGGAATTAAGTTCATGAATTTTAGATAATTTAAACAAGTGTTAAAATAACATTTTATAAAGTTTTGGGCTATTATGTAATTTATAAAAGTTGTTATGAAAGTTTAGAACTTATTAGTGGGGAATTCATAATTAAGAGATTTATTAGGCTCACTTTGAAATTTTGAGGAATTAATATTTAGACTTTAGTTTATAAGTTATTAAGAACTATTATAAAGTTTTGGGGTGAAAATGTAATTAAGGAGAATAAGACAAAGCCGAATTACTTTGGGGTTAGTTTGGTAATTTAAGAATTTATATATATAATTCGGCATTTATGGAGAATTAAAATTAAAACTATAGTTTATAAGGCATTATGTAAAGTTTATAAGATTTTGGTTAAATTGTAATTATAGGAAATAAATTTATTGCCGAGAATTTAAGGGGCTAAGTTGTATTTTTGAAAGTTATACTTAAAGCTATATACCAAAATATTAGTGTGACTAGTAATTTAGCTAAATAAGAAGTTAAAACTCTATAATATAAAGAGATTAGAATTTAAATGTAAAGTTTATGAATTAATATGGTTATTTGTAAATAACCGAAATATAAGGGTAATAATTTAGATTTAAATAAATATAGGTCCTATATGGATATTTGGAGGAATTAGAAGAAAGAATTTTATTAAAGGATTATGAATTAAACTATGGCTTATATAGTTATAAGGAATTAAAGGAACAATATTATTATTTGTAAAGGAGAATAATGAATATAAGAATTATGTCATGTATGACATTAAAATAGTTAAGAAATTATAAGTTGTTGTCACTTAGACAATAAAATAAACAACAAATATAGTACATGAATATATGAATACATATATGTACATTAAAGGATTTATAAATAAATCAAAAAGGAATAACAAATAAGATATACATTAAATCATGAGGTAATTAAAAAAATAAACCTCACATGAAATAACAAATACGAGATTGTTAAAAGATCCAAAGAATTATTATATAAGGGTAACAAAATTAACCCTCTCAGTTAATCCTATTCTAGGACTTTGTTTGACCAGACGTTGACCGGGAATTACAAGTACAGTCTACGGTGAACGGTATGGGATTCTTGCAACCTGTTTTCTACCGGATTACACCGGCTTGTGTGCTATCTGTTGTTTGAAATAACGACCAAGATAATTAATGTAAAATGTTGTTTACTCTTGTGCGCTGTTGTATTATTTTATGTGCGTGAATGATGCTGACTACTACGTGTATGTCCCACGCATACAAACACTACTATACCAGTGGATTAAATACCTGCGCTTCAGTATACCGAGGACTTGTACTCAGTCTCTCACTAACTTCACTTTATAACAAACGTCATTATCCTAAACGTGATAATTGACAATACACATTGTGTTCTTGTTTAACGTCTTTATATGACATTAACAATTCTATACTACGAGAACGAGGAGCCCAGTTGGATCTGGCCATGCATGCTACAGGAGCTGTACCTGTCTCAGGTCGTCTCCTATCTACGTCGCGACGGAACTTTCAGTTGGGAGGAAGACTCTATTCCTTCCGGGTTTCTAATGCCCTTCAGTTTGAGGAAGACTTCATTCCTCTAGTGGGATTCTATTTCCCACGCCTCTCAGTTCAGGGTTTAACTACGTTATCTCCTGGGGTTTTTATACCCAACCTTTCAATCTTAACGAGGTCACTATACCTCCACTATTTAAGATATTCAGTTATACCTGTCAGTCCCATTGTGTGGACCGACTATCATTAAAGAATTTCAGTTCAGCTAACACGACCTTCTGTGTCTTGTTCTATGTGACATTATTGTCCTTGTATGGATACTTGTTATTATCCTACTGTTTGTTTACAGCTTTATAAAATGAACTGCATTATTCGACAAAGTAGTTGGTGTGGCCCGGTAGACGATGGGCTGCCGTTTTCCATACCAGCATTGTTTGCTGAGCCCCTTTGGGGGCACCCCCATTTTTCAGGTACCTGAAGTTGAGAAGATTACCACACCGAGTGTAGGTGGGTAGATTCAAGCTATGGGAGTCTTCTTATAGACATTTGTTTTTACTTAAGTATTTTACATTTGAGTTTGATTCCTAGTATCTCGGATTGTATTCGTATTCAGACCGTGACTTTTGGAGTTTGTATTTGGACTTAGCCTTGTTGGTCACAAGGGTGGCCAACGACATTGTAATACCGCCCGGTTGTTGTATTTATTTCCGCTGCAGTTGTATTTTATTTGGGAGTGATCGCCGTTCAGTTTATTGGATTTCGGGTTGGGGTGTTACAGTGACTGACTCCAAAACTACAACGCCAAAAAGGTTACAAACCTGGCCAACATAGCTCAGACAGCTACAGGAATATTCACAAGATATAACCTGACATAACTACAACTGTAGTGCCTAAACCAAATCAGGCTCAGTAGCCACAGCCAAAGTGTGGAATAAGCAACAAGGAATAACACAACCAAGTCAAAGGGGAAGCTCCAAGGAATGGAGAAGTACCCTGATCCATGACAGCTATGTCAGACTCACTGGGGAGTTACTCAGAAGAGTGATTAACCCAAGTAAATGATCAACAAGATCAAAGGAAGAGTAAGCAAGATTACCAATTATGAATGGGATCGGTATAGAATTACCCAAAAACCACCAGTACCGCGCACTTGCCACGGCAAGTGCAGTAAGGGCAGAAATATGTAAAGGAACTCTGACGCACCACATGTACATAGTAATGTACCGTGGCTACAAGAAGCAACTACAGGATCACACCCTAACAACTAGGAGTATGGAACCTTGGAAAGGCCCAACGGCCTGACCATTACTTTAACCTCATACCAGTCAGCATGAAGCTAGACTTGGTCAAGATTTCGAACATGGCTATGCCATGAGGAACTTCTTTTGACACCGTACCATGATTTTAAAACCAATTTTTCTTTCAAAACCACAGACCCTTTTTCTTAAAACCTTGGATTTTAAAACCAAACCAATAGAATTACGGTGAGTATCATAGAATGATACAAGAGGAGTTGGCAACAAAATACTTCACCTAGGCGTGTGACGAACGCTACAAGTGTACCCAATTACGGGATGTGGGACGACCGCACTCCGAAGGAGCTTGTGGGCCTGACAAGTAGTCGGGTAAGTGGTAACGTATCAACACGGTACCCCACGTATGTATACATGTAGCGTACGACACACGGGAAGTAGCCAACTCCGTTCTACGGACCATAAGTAAGTTCAAACCAGAACAACTGGACACCTCAGACAATTAAGCATAAAGGAACTCAGAGAATCCATCTGAAGATAAGGAGTAAGGACTAGGAAGTGCAGAGAGCACAGACTAGTCGGTATGGACAATGGATATGTCTCAAAGACATCAAGCAAATATATGACCGCTGGAAAGTATACCCCGCCTAACACAGTAAGGCCACTGCCTAAACATGAACACTATAATGCTCGACAAATGGGATAGAACTCCCAAGAGCAATCACGCGATACCATGAAGTAAAATCCATCATTGAAGGGAATATTAAACCTAGTCTCAAGCGCTAGGAGCAAGTATAAACGGTCTACCCAACGACGGGAGACGTTATAAATCTAAAGGGAATAGCTTAATACTACACCATAAGACGGTATATAGGACAACACATGTCATAAACATCAGCCGGATGTAACGGCGTGACCCAATGGCACCTAGGAGCAATCCTTGAAGGGTGTCTGAAATAACAGCAGTTGAACAAGTGTCTTGATAAGAGCACGGAAGCTAGAACAAATATTCGGTTAGAACACCGAAGGGATTTCACTTAACAGGAAATACCCTAAATTAGCATCAGCTTGCCAAAAGGGTCTCCTATGAACGGAAGCGTGATGTCACTACTTACCATGGAGCCTAGTAATACCTCCAACCTACGGAGTATACATGGAGTAGAAACATGTGTAAGCAGCTTGCGAAGAGCACAGCTGGCAGTAATAAGGCTTAATGGCCACAAACCAAATACGTTGTGTAAACTGAAATGGTTGCAAAACCACACCAGTGGATAATAAGACTTACAAGAAATATTATCCCATATGACAAGAAATCAACAACTGGACCACCAATTTAAACCCAACCTCTTGAGTGGATTGGAGCAATGGTCAACTCAGTGTCACTGTCACTAGAGCATCAGTCTAGTATGCAGTTGACAAGCTTAACTACTTTCATGCCTTCTGTAGCAATGATAACACAGGGGCATAGAAATCGGGATAAATGCCAACATTTGCCTAGTCCACACTTGGACACTACGGGAAACCCGAGGAAAGGTACCCCTCGTTAACCGGAGACCACCAATGTAGTGAAGATGTGAACCTTGGGAAAGGCTTCCATCTACTATAACTATTGCCAATGGAGGATGGAACAAGGAAATGAGATTTCCAAACCACTACGCCTACGAGAGGCTTTGGACTGTAAAAGCACAACGCTTAAAGAGCATAGAGACTCGAAGGAGCAAGTATACTCCATATGCACCCAAGCATGTGGTGAACCATTGTATAAACACCAACATGGTAAACCTTGTCATTAGGCCCATGAGTGGAAACAAGCCCCTCAACGAGAACTTTCACCTACCAGTGATAGAATACCCTCCAATTGGAGAACGGGACCAGAAAACCCTTGAAGTTTTGGGGATGTCCCGGTAAGGTACATGCAAAAGCAACCCGCATAGCTAGAGCCTATGATCAATGCTCAGCACTATGGAGACAGTAATTGTCAAAACAATCAATGAGTGTGCATATTGCACACCATGAATGACCGGCGCTCAAGAGAACTTGTAACCCGATAAACCACTTCACCTTTGGTCAACCAAGTTATTGGCAAACGATATCATGAATGAGGAAGTAATGTGAGGTGAGCTAACCTACACATGAAACCTAAATTGAAATAAAACATCCCCACAATGGGAAGATAATAGTATCGCGGTATACTACGACAACCGTCATCATATGACTAGGAACCTCCTAGTGTTTGTACACCATAAGGAAATGATGCCAACGACAATGGCAAGGAGTAAAGGTAAGCTACCACAATAACGGAGACCGTAAAAACGATGTTGTATAGTGAGTAAGAATACGGTGCACAACAAGCGACCACTATGAGGAAGTAGTTGGACAATGACACGAAGTATAAGTATGAGATGACAAGCAGAAATATTCATCCCTATCACATAAGTGATTTACTGCCAAGCGTTTACGCCTCTGCACTCTGTAGGACTGAGTGTTTTGGTATTGCACTCGCGCAGTAATGATCTAATGCGATAGCTAGGAATATGGAAATGTAAACCGTAGTAAACCTTTCTTTCACCAACAACATGGCATAAGCCAGTCAAGCAAGCTTAGTAACAAACCGTGCGGCCTAAGGCCAAGGAAGCACGAAAAGTGTAAGCACACTAACAATCACAAGATGTGAATTCCATTGGAATAAAAGGTGAAAGAAGACTGAAGAAAGTCACTCGGACCGACGCATTGAGAATGCAAGGTCATACAAGCAAAGAACACTTGTACTGAACCAGAAGAACTGGTATTATTCAGAAGTTAGTGACAACAGAGGAAGCACTACAACTAGGTAGTGACTTAACCTCGCCCGACAACAAGTCGGAAAACTTAGTGAATAATCGTGGGAGTACGAATAATATGTATAATAGATTACCAGAGAGCTGGTTACAATCTAAAACTCATTGAGTTCAAACAGCGGTAAAAGAATACCACACTGTTAGTAAACCTTATTTCCACAATAGAGGGATAGAAAGGTGATGCATAGCACATTAAGGATAACATGAAGGGTGAGTAGCCCAAGTTATCAGGGTCGCGCAGCAGAAGCTAGTGGGCCCTAACTAAGAAATGTAATACATCTAGTAAGTACGAAAGAATGGCTATTAATGCCTTGAAGCCTAATAGGCTAGAGCTGAATTAATTAGGAGTTAAATAAACTCGTGTACGAATCCTCGGTGCAAAGACTAAACCATTGGCACGGTTAAGACCCTTTGACCAGAGCATATTGTATAGTATATTGTAATGAAGCTAAACGCTTCAGATTGCCCAAATCGAGTAAACCAATGTTTAATAGTATATGGTAGATTACGTGGGCGTAATCCCTTTTAAGGGGGGTAGAGCGAAAATCGCTTAATGCAAGTTTTATAAATAAAACACATAAAACTATAATGTGCATAGCACAAATGAGAATGGATTTAATAATGGGTACTCACGTTAAATAAACATACGTATTCATTCATATTGTAACTGTGGTAATTAGGCACGAGAGATGCGAATACCATAGGATGAATATACCCATCTGGTAACCCCAGTGTAAAAGTATTAGTAAAGTGGAGTAGAGTAACTCTTGGGGAAATGATAATCCCTGTAGTGGGTGTCTATTTGAAGTTAGACATGGCACTACAATGCAAGAGTCGGTATAAAACCGATGTAGAACCTAGAGGAAATTGAACTCCCTAGGTGATCGTTTTAATACAATTGAGAATGAGTAGTGGACGGAGCTCCACAAGTATTGTAACCTTGAAGAAAAAAAAGAATAGTAGGACTGATTGTGAGTAGCAGAGGAACGTAGCCCATGAGTGGTATATTCGTAAGTATGTTATTGGTAGTAATTGAGGATAGCTAAACTTCATAAGTACTGTATTCCCTAGTTAGAATAATTGAAATGATAGAGAGTAATGGATGGAAGTAATGAAGGTTGATGAAATGAGCATTTAAGTATTGAACCACGGAGTAAAGCATTTGGGAAGTAGAGCGAGGACAATTGATGGATTGATTCCATCCTTTGGAGATGTACGAATTCGTACCACGACTAGAAAAGTAAAAAGATAGAAAATGAAAACAACTAACTATTTGCTTGTTTGAAACTGATGTGGGAAGTCGAACTTGATCCTGATCAGATCAAGGGGAACCGAACACAAATTGGGGTGGAAAGATAGTTCAACACTGATGCTGATCACATCAGGGTCGAATGATTCTTGAAGCTCCCCTTAAGTGGTCACAAGAATCACATAGGATAGGAGTAATGAATATAAATTGGAATTTGGAGTTGTATGTTTTAGAAAAATTTCTAATTGGTAGTAGTGAAGTATTTCTCTTAGACTGAATTTGTGAAGAATTGTGAGAAGCTTGTCCTCCCGGAGAAGATAGTAGTGTGTAATGTGGTATTATTCCAAAGGCAGCGGGACATAGAGGAGTCCTGCATCGAGATGACTGGAGCGCCGCGGGATTGTATGTGTATTGCATTGCTTTGGGGATAGCTTTGCACTGTATGTATGTATGAACTTTGTAATGTGGAACCAGATAGTTAGTAGTAGCGCGGATTGGAGTAACTATAGTACATTTGGATGGTATGGTATGTATAGACCTTGAGTAATGATATGGGAATTAGTAAGAGAATATTGTATAACCGTATATTGACATGTAAGAATGAGTAAGCATCGTAAACTTATAACCTCGAACAACTTTGAGGACAAAGTTCTTAAGGGGGGTAGATTGAAATACCCGACCTAAATATGGCGATTAAATTATCCTAGTGGGTATTTAAGAGCCTAATAATGATTAAGTAATATTGGTAAGGAAAAATGAATCCAAAAGAAATAAAGAAACGCTTAAAAAGCGAAAACGCTAACAAGCGTTAAATAACCATAGGAGGTATGAAACCTCGGTTAGCGTATTATAAGGATTCTAAAGGCTTAATTAGGCCTAAATAATATATGGGAACAACCCCGAAGAAATGGATCCTTAAAATGGATTAAAAAACACTAATGAACATTAAAGCGCGTTTTTCGTGGTAACCGGGAAAACGTGACTTTAAGCGGGTCAGATAGACTCGTAAAACTTTTGGTCAACTAAATAATCATTAATAAATATTAGTGAGACTTTAGAACCAACAAAATCAATAAAACGAGAGATTGGTAAAAAACTATCAAAAACGGGTAATTGTGGGGTGTAAACTGTAATAAGCACAAACTAGTGTGTCCATTTGGTAAATAAAAATTTAAAAACCGATTGAGTATGTGTGTGTGCCTCGTGAGCATCCTTCCCCCTTTTTCAAACAAATTAAATACACTCACCCTCACACACTAAAGGACAAGACTAATAAAGAAAGGGAAATAAAAGTACAAAAGTGACTAACACTCCCTCTCTCTCCAATTCCTTTACACACCCACGTACTCTCTCCCCTCTTTCGGACTCCTTCTCCCCCACGGAGCTCAACCATGGCGATTTCACAAAACCAAAGAGACACCCATCTTCCTCTCAATCTTTGACCACTCAATACTTGCTCAAAAATTATAAAAATGGTACCGTTGGAATCCTCTCATCAAGGAGAACAACCTCCTCTTTCCAAAATTCGAAAACCTCACCTTTCATCTCCATGGGTATTAGCCATTCGAAGGTTTGAAACCACCATTGGAAGCCCCTCTTTCATCTTGTTGGTTTAAGGTAAAAAGAAATCCGAAAACCTTCCATTTTTAACTCCCATTTACATTATAAGAAATGCTAGTTTTGAACTCCTTGTTCTTGCTTGTCCAGCCGAATGTGGCTTCTTCTTGGAGCTGAGAAATTACTCTCTTGCTAGACAAGAGCTCCATCTATCCATTGGAAGGTAATGTCTCATCTTCAAACATTAAACAAGTATGTAAACCCTAGGCTAGTTAAGAGTGAAATGCTAAACTAGTATTGTGTATGTATGGGCTGTAGAACTACTGATTTTATAGAGCAAGAACAAGAAGAAAATAAAAGAAAAGGAAGAAAGAAGAAGAGGAAGGAAAAAGGAAGCAAAACGTGAGGTAAGCCTCTGTACAGATTTTGTTTAAGGTATAAGTAAGAGTAAGCATATTGTCTTAACAAATGTAAACCAATGTGACAGTGGGAAATGAAGGAGTATAATGGTATTGATAGTATTAGTAAGTAAGAATCTGTCAAAGAAACAAATAAGGAGCTGCTGTAAGCGTGAGTTGCATCTGAATGCATATACATATATAAACCGATGCAGGTTGAATGAGTGTTCATGTGTGAGCAAATGAATGTGTGAAAACCTTAAGTTTTAGGGGACACCATGTCAAAATTTAGAGAGGAAACTATCTTGCTTAGGAGCTGGTAACAATTGTGAAAGAAAGAAAAGAAAGAAACAGAAGCAGCAGCTCGAGCTCTGCAACAGATGAAAATAAACTGACAGAGGAAGTGGTAAGTTATCAGTAGAATGAGAGAAAGGATGTTGGTAATGGATTAGCAATGGGTTTAAACATGTTTAGGTGACTAATTGGTGCTAAAACATATGAGATTAAGTGTAGGAACAATGGAGAATTAATTGGGCAAAGTTTGGAATGTAACAGACCTTGAAAATGTAAAATCCGTCAAATGCATAGCAGGATCCGGGACTTGGTCCCCGTACAAACTCCAGGACCATGCTAATAAAAAGGGCCAAGACTTTACTGGAGCTTGGGTCCGGGACTTGGTCCCTTGTACAACTCCCGGACCATATATGGAAAACCGTCCAAGACTTCAGCAAGGTCCTGGTCCGGGACTTGCTCCCTGTATAAGGACCCGGACCAGGGTGTTTAAAATGGCCGAGAGTTTGGTAATGAGGTGGTCCGGGACTTAAGACCTGGACAAGGTCCCGGACCAACCTAAAATGGTGAAAATAAGTACTTTAAATGTATAATAAGATATGGAAGTGAATGGTAATGATAGTATAAGATGACTAGGACTTAATTAAGGATGTTTAAAGGTCATCAGGAGTATAAACAAGCTAGAATGAGAATGAGAAGTAAGTAAAGAATGGAAATGAAATGGTACAAGTAAGAATTAGTAAGTAGGTAAAGTGGATGAACTAAGGCAATTTGAAGGGCCTAGGTAGTGTTTAAACATGTGAGATTACATGTAAGAAGATTGAGGAAACAATGGGTGAAGTTGGGAAAGAAAAATAAAATCTGTAGCAAGGTTCTGACTCCGTCCGACCCAGACGGTGAGTCGGACGTGGGTCGGACGGGGCTTGAGAAACGAAAACCAACTTTCTGGAATGGTCCGACCCAGAGCCGTGAGTCGGACATGGGTCGGACATGTAAATTTTTACAATGTCAAAGTTTCTGACTTCGTCCGACCCAGACGGTGAGTCGGACGTGGGTCGGACGGAGCTTGGACGACAGGACCAAAACCTTCTGGAATGGTCCGACCCAGAGAGTATGGGTCGGACGGAATAGCGCTGGGTCGGACAGGGCAATTTTCTGGGAACGAACCTTACTGGAATGGTCCGACCCAGGGCTTGGGTCGGACGGTGGGTCGGACGGCCCTATACTTACAAAAAAAAAACAGTAAGCTTATAACTAGTATATATGCATATATATATATATATGTATACCCACCTATCCATATGTATACACATGTGTATGTAAATTATGGACAAGTAATGGAAAGTAAGTAAAATGAAATATAAGTGTAAGGAATGTAAAGGTTTAGTGAATGAGGATTAGTAAACACAAAAGTAGTTGAGTTAAGATTAATAACGGTAGATTAATTATTCGGTTGTATGTATATCATAGGATTTGAATTGTGAATACCGGAGGAACGTTGGGATACAAGTACAACGGTGAAAGGTATGATTTCTTCATGCTCTGTATCCTAACCTGGTTACCCCGATTTGTGTGCTTATGTGATCACCAATAAGATAAATGCACGAATCGAACTTATAATGCACTTAACTGTGTTTGAACTATTTTGTTCTTGTTGTATCTTCTTGAACAATTAGTTTGTATAATTCATGAAATGAATGAATGGAATTGAGAAGTATGTGTAAGTATCGTGTACTTGAGTATTGTATGTATGTATGGAAATGAAGTATTGACTTCTACTAATTCCTAACATTCTAACTCCTAACTTGAGTAATGAGTAAATGGAATGAGTAGAAGTCCGATATAGTTTCGGCCACGCGTGAGGATAAGGAAACACAAGAGGTTGGATCCGAATCCTGGCTGTAATCTTTTCCATGGACCAATTCCCTTGAATGGGTAGCATCCTGGATTAGTGGGCCACCCTAAAGCCCGGTGGTGGGATGTAGTAATCCCTGCCCGGAGGTCATACCGACTTAACTGGAAGTAAAGTATGTAAGAAGTAAGTATGTATGTGTATTGGTCTTGACTATTGTAAGTCATCGACCAGAAGTAAAAGAGTATTGAACACCCGATAAACCCGGGTGTAACGAAGCTAACTGGACCTTGTATGTATTGGAGAATTGTATCTCCGTATTGCGTATTGGATATGTAATTAGGTATTGTGTATGTGTATTCTGGAAAATGGTAAGTAAGCATTGGTTGACTTGTATTGTCTTCCAAGCATGTATTGTACTGTGCGTATGTATGTATACCTTGTGTAGTATTGTAGTATCGTGAATGAAAGCATGTATGTATGTATGTATGAATGTATGTATTGCAATGAATTGCATGTATTCACCAAATGGTCGGCGTACCCTCGTTAGTACGCGGGGTATGCGGTTATCATATTCAGCGTAAGCTGACCCCCTCGGGGGAACATTTTTAGTGTGCAGGTACCCGGAGCGAATACGGTCAAGGTAAGAGACCGGCGACGCGCCTTGTAATTAGAAGTATTTAGTTTGCGAGTAATGGGTAGCAGATTGACTTCTAGTGAGTGTGTATGAATTCGGGGAGAAGTACTGTATTGATTTTGGAACCTAGTAAACTCGGTATGCGTAGTGCATTATCTTGTACGGAATTGTGGAGTATTGTATTGAATGGAGTAATGTATCGAATGGAGTATTGTAGTAATCAGTATGTAATGAGAGTATGTATTGTATCAAGTAGTACTCGGTTATTCCGGTCCGTCAGACCGATGCTGTATGTAGCAGTAGTAGCCTTGTTAGTCACGTGGGTGACTAACGGCATTGTATCACCCGATGTATGTAAGTATGTATCCGCTGCGTGACTCGGGAAGCACGAGGAGATTGGACGGTAATGACTGAATTAGTAGTAGGGGTGTTACAATCATACAGATGCTATAGTGGAAGTATGTCTGTTAGTCACGTGGGTGGCTAACGGCATTGTATCACCCGTTGTTGTGTAAGGAAGTATCCGCTGTGTATGTATGATATTACGAGGTAATTAGACGGTAATGACGGATTAGCGGTAGGGGTGTTACAAAAAGTGGTATCAGAGCGAAGTATCGCTCTGATGACTAGAAATACCGAGTTAGGAATTAGAAGCTTAGGGCTAAGGGCTGAGTGACAGCACGAGAGATACGCTAGTTAGGAACTACCGGTAAGTACCGGATACCTACAATATCAGACCCGCCCTCCACATTCCCCAATGTATAACTTGGGAAGAACGTCAGAGAGAAGGAAAGACCTCTCAAACTAGGGGAAAACCCGATCTGTGTGAGCCTCGATTTTAAACCCTATCCTATGTTGATTAAAGTTGATTAGGATCTAACCGGGTTTTAGGTCCACTTATAGCCTAAGATTAATAACTATGTCATATAACAATAATTATTAAAACCTAAGCTAGCTCACTGGAACCTATTATGAGTCGCCACCTAATTTTAACCTAGATAAAATTAGGAAAGGAGAGTTCGGGTTCGGGGGCTCGATATTCGACTTAATTAGGGTTCAATTACTTTCATTACCCCTCCTAGGTCGTTTTTCCTCTACTTGGTTTAATTACGGCTTTCTACAAAGTTGCTTTTTAACCTAGGTGCGCGCTTCTGTTTTTTGTGTTTTTTAGCATTTTTTGACAGAAAATTAAAGTGGAAATTAAAATACCTAAACTAGGGTTTCGGAGGCAGAATTTGGTCAAATTTTGTTTCCGTCCGTAGCCACGGACCTAATGTCCGAAGCCACGGACCCCAGTTAACCTACATAACAATAAAAGTCGAATTAAACAGAAAACAGAAAATTGTAAAGTCCGTGGGCCCGGACATTATTAGAAAACCTAAATTTTAAAAAATTTAAAAAATCCCGCCGCCGTCCGTGGGCGTCTGGGCTTTCGGACAGGGAGTCCGGGACCCCGGACACGACGTCCGTGGGTGCGGACAGCCCTCGGACGGCGGCGTTGAGGCTGTTCCCGAAGGTGTTTTTGGCTCAAATTTTATGGGTGTGTAGCCTGAAAGATGTACAATGCGTTAGTGATCGAAAGTTCTCAATTTGAATTCGAAATATGCACGAAACTTGGTAAACAAGTTATTGGACATAAGCTTGAATAAATAGCAATACAGAGGCGTACGAAGGTTAGTTTGAGCCCAAATTTTGAGGCAAGACAGATAATACCGTGGAGAATTAGGGAAGTGGAGTTTCTACCTGTTTTACCTTCGGATTCACAACGTTTCTTCACACCAGGATTCGTCGAGTGCTCCGTTGATGGCATATTCGAGAGGATTTCGACCCAAGCTTCTGGTTGTTGGTTGTTCTTGCTGTTCTTCACGTTTTGGAGGTGTTTTGTGGGGTTTTGAAGATTATTGGTGCTTTGGGAATTGGAAAACGTGTTTAGATGGTGATTTCGGGGGATTTTCGGTATGATTTGGGTGGCCGGGTGTTGGAAAACGTGAGAGAGAGAGAGGAGGCTATGTTTTCTGACTCTCTAGGGTTCTTGAGCATATGAAGTTCTGATTTTATCCAAAAACCTATCCCCTTATATAGACTTTCTTAAAGATAAAGAAAATCTAGTAAAAGTTAGATTTTTTGATATTTTTAATAAGGTGACTTCCCAAAGGAATTTTGCTATGAAATTTTAACCACGTGTCAAGGATGGAAATTATGAATTTTCTGAGAGGGAACCGAATTTTTTAAATGTTGGAATATTTTTAAATTGAATTTCTTGTCAGATTCAGTCAGAAATTGCTAGAAAATTATTGGAAACTCGAAAAATCAAAATTCCAACGCCATTATGCTTAGAATGTCATCCTCTATCATGGGTTAAAATATCAAATCATTTCAAGCTGATTTGGGCATCCTTTGGAGGAGGAGAAAGCTTATAGGAGGTCTCAGGAGCCTTTAAAGATTACCAAAATGCCCCTGAAAATGACGAAGCTGTTCCCCATGCCATGGAACGCGCCGATCGAGCCGGAATCCCTCACTACTTGATTAAAATGCCTCTCACAACACTAGCACCCCGTAGACCCTAACCCAGGGGGTCAAAATTTTGGGTATAACAGATTGCCCCCCGTCAACTAGACTTTGTAGTGGATGTGAAAAGTCTAGTTGATGCTTGAGTGATACCCCAAAATTTCAAATGTTTCCAAGACCCTGCATGTTATCGAAAACTGATAAATTGTGTCGAGCTATTCTAAGGCGCTGACTACCTATAAGTAAAATGAAGTAATGTCAAGCAATTCTAAGGCGTTGACTACCTATAATGATGATATGATGTCAAACTATTCTAAGGTGTTGACTGCCAGTGACGAATGAGATGATGTCAAGCTATTCTAAGGCGTTGACTACCTATAAGTAAAGTGACATGAAGTAATGTCAAGCGATTCTAAGGCGTTGACAACCTAAAATGTGGAAATGAGATAATGTCAAGCGATTCTAAGGCGTTGACTACCTATAATGATGATAACTGGGTGGTATGCAAATGCAAGAATGCTGAAATGTTGATGATGCTAATGATGCTGACGATGTTAATGATGTTGATGATGTTGATGATGTTGATGATGCTGATGATAATGCTGATGATGCTCGGATGCTTCTGGGGACCGAAACCCGTTCCAATGCTCCTGGCTGGTATACTATGGGGACTTATTGCCTCTGCCCACCAACTGGGGTGCTGGGATAACTTCTAGATTACCAAGGGGACTTATTGCCACTGCCCACTAGTTGTTTCTCCCGAGAAGTTGACATTAAGATGGGGACTTATTGCCTCTGCCCCGCCAACTTAGATCACGCTCTATCTCGTACTTGTCTCGCACTGAAGATGATACTAGGTCTCGTACTGGTCTCGCACTGGATGATGATGCTCGGACTCGCACTGATGAAGGTGATAGGTCTCGCACTGATGAAGATGATAGGTCTCGCACTGATGAAGATGATGGTCTCGCACTGATGAAGATGATGGTCTTGCACTGATGAAGATGCTTGTTTCCGCACTGAAGTCTCGTACTAAATGGATGAAGAAAAAGCTGGATTCCGCACTGATTCTGGGTCGCGCACTGAATGAAGATGTCTTGTACTAAAGTCTTGAAAATGATGGGTCTCGCACTGTTTTGGGTCTCGAACTAAAAATGAGTTAGAAAGATAATGGCCTCGTGCAAATGATGAAAACTGATTACTGGAGTGCCAAACATGGCAATGATGATAAGATGTATGCAATCAAAATATATGAAAGATACTCATTCAAAACAGGAAACTGTTGGAAAAGGTGCCGAACTTGGCAATGCTTGAGAAAAACCCTGCTGAAAAAGGGAAAGTGAAATGATCATTTCCTAACTAAAAATTTCAAATCTGCAATTTGCTTCTTGAAAAATGAACATGTCATTGGTGGAAGTGTGTGGTGTTTGTTGTGGTGCTGAAGGCTTTTGCCGGTGTTCAGGATTTGTGACAGACCTGGGATTGGGTTGTGATTTTGGATGGAGGTCAGGGTTATGACGGGCCTGATGTTTTTGTGGAGGTAAGGCCAATGACGGGTTTGAGAGTGTGTGTGTGGTGGTAAGGGCTTGTGTGTGCCTGTGGTGGGATGGTGGTGCTCGAGCTTTGGGTTTTAATTGGTGCTGACATGGCAATTGTTGGAACCAACAATTGCCCCCAGTATTTTTCCTTAAGACAATCTGAGCTAGAGTTCATGGCAATCGATCGGGACGATCGATTGCCCCCAGTATTTTCTTTGATTAAACATGCGAACAAGTCTCACCCTCACAGGGTCAAGGCTTATGCTTTGATGTGGTGCTCCCTAACCTACACTCGATGTGGTCGGTGTTGTACTCATTTCTCGCTCATGGTCATAACTTCTAAACCATTGAATTCGATATTTGATGGATTTACGCATTTGATCTGTTACTTTCACGTGATTGGACACACAACTATCAAGTCGGAAGTCTTTAAAGCTTACAACGTGGCCATAGGGTGTGATGAAAGACGACGGGATCATGGAGGGATATTTGAGGTATGTGGAGCTTAAATGGGTGACCAAAGCTACAACTTGCGTCTTCTCTCAGGTTCATCTTCATTGTCTTGAAGTTGCCTGGCTGCTTCATGTTGACGTTGTTTTCGAGCTTCTGGACCTGGACTTTTGGAGTTGTCCTTTACACCATTTCTCTTTTTTTTTTGTCATTTGGACTTCTTCGAGGCACTTCGGGTTCGCCTTTTTGTTTTATCCTTTCTTGACTTTGCCTTCGGGGTTCTTGTGTTTCCCAGTTTTGGGCTTCGAGAGCTGTTTTGATGTGAGCTCTTTTGATCCTGTGTCACTCTGGGACCATTTACGGATCACTTCGTCATGCTGATAGCGGCATTGCTTCTTCGGACTGATGATAATGTTATCCGAGAGTCGGGCTTCTTGCTTCCTTTGGTCACCGGGTCGGACATTCATCATTGGCTGGGTTATTTTGTGGTGTTCGTATTATCGAAAAGAGATATATGAAAGGCTCAGCGGGGGTGCCTAGGGTTTAATGTTAGGGTTCATAAGCTTTTGGTTGTGTGGTACTGTGCCTAGGTGCTTCGTCATCCCTAATAGTTGTGTATCCGTTCTTTGTTACTTTTCGCAGACCTAAGAGTAAATTTACAAATTATCTCCTTCGGTCAGAGTTATACCATTTATCTCACCTTTGAATGTGGTCTTACCAGAGTCGTGTAAAAATGACACGCTCGTTCACTCATGGTTTTCCCACGCAAGACACTCTCGTGAGATTTTCACTTGGAAACTCATTCGCACATTTAAACAAAAGATAAAAGACGATGTACTTAAACTTAGATTGCCCCCAGTATTGATTTGGGGTTTGTGACAACAATTCGATAGATGTGGACTTTGAACCTCTTTGTGGGTTGTTTGGATATTATGGGGTGAGTTGTGGTGTTTGGTTAGGCATGTTCAAATTTTTAGAAACAGGAGACAAGCCGTTCCATTGCATAGTCAGAAAATGATTGCTTCGTGATCCTTTTCCTTAAAAAACTATTTTGTTTTCCTTCTTTTTTCGATGAATGAAAAATGGTTTGTACAAGTGTTGTGAAAATGGAACTATGATTTTATTTATGAATCATGAAAGAAACGTAAAGATTACAATCAGAGGTGACTGAAAACTAACTAATAAGCTACTAGGAAAATTTGAAGATGCAAGAAAACGATCTACACACTTAGAAAAATTGGACTCCTTGCTCGAGAAGGTCTTGAATATTGTGCTTCAATGCTCGGCAATTGTCAGCATAATGGCCAGGCAACTGATGGTAGTGGCAGAATTGATTAAGATGCCTCCCCAAATGAGTGGTTCCTGGCCGAGGGGCCAGGGGCTGTAGCAGGTTTCTCTTCTGAAGCTCTTCAAACGCATGACTTGGTGCTCGGCCAATGTTGGTGAATTCCCTTTGCGATGAGTCTCGGCGTGGTAAGGGTACTGTCCTAAGGTTTTGATGCGGAGATCTAGGTCGTTGAACCATATTCACTTCTGGGAAACTGCTTTGAGCGCAAGCTACTATGTGAAGATAAGCCTTTTCTGGTCCTGGCTTAGATAATTTGGAGCCACTGCCGGAGTTTCTTGAGCACTCGAGCTCCAAACCCTCTTTATGAATCCTTTCCTCTAGAATACCGACTTGTCCCATCAACATGTCCAAACTCGGAAAGTACATAAATTTTAGCTCATGGTTGTGTTGTTTTCGCATGTTCTCAATTATCATGCGGATTTGCTCCTGCTCGTCCATTCTGGTAGGCATGGCTGCGGCCTTTCTCCTCCAACGCTTGATGAAGTCAGACATGGACTCACCGTCTTTCTGTTGAGTTCCTGCCAGATCGATTCTGGTGACCTCGAGGTTCTTAGCATACTCGAAATGATTTAGGAAAGCCTCGCAAACCTCCTCGTAGGTTTTGGTATTCATCTTCTAAGTGAGATACCAACGCTGAGGAGTCTCGTCTAGATAGCGTGCGAAAACTTTAGCTTTTTGCATATCGTTGAGCCCCAAGATGGACATTTCTCGGTCGAACATAGCCAAGTGAATCTGTGGATCCGAGGAACCCTTGTACAAAGCGAGTGTAGGCAGCTTCAGCTTTAAGGGAAGATCAACTTCGGGATATGACGCCGTGGAGAAATAATCGAAGCCAGCTGGTTTGTTGGTTTTCTTTATGCGCTCAATCCTTTTCAAAACCCTTTTGACCTCTACAACCAGCTGGTTGTCAGGAACATCCTTCCCCATACGTGTTTGAGGATCTTGGGCCCTAACAGAGTCAATCTCGATGTAATTACGATTAAGATTTTCATCCACAAGCTTTTCCAGAGTGTGCTGATTTGTCTCCTGGAGATTAGCCTTACTCCTCAGTTCCTCGACAATGGACTCCAAGACCTTGTACCCTTGCAGCACAGCGGCCAACTGGGCCTCGGTGTTGATCGGATTTCCTCCTTCTGCCATATCTGGATTCGGGCTTGCCTACAAGCTGACATAACTCAGCTCGGCCAGACATCCTCTAGTTGCTTCGTGCCCGTGGTGACACTGGCACTTGCAACCTAAGGGCAGCACCAAGCACAGTGTGCTCGTGCTATTGGAGTCACTACCAAGCCACCCTGGCAGTGTGCATGCATGTTCCCAGGATGGCTTGGTATCGACTCCAAGAGGTATTGGCCACATTGTGATCAATGCCGCCCTTAGGTTGCGAGTGCTAGTGTGACCACTGGCACGAGGCAACTAAGTGTCATCCTGATTGTATGACTCCTGCCACGAAAGGTGCAAGGGGCATTGCACATCAGAGCCGTCTTACGGTTCGGCAAGTGTTGAGTCCTGGAACAGGGTGGAGACAGGGTGCGACGTGGTCCGCGTTAGCACACCTTACTGACTCATACAAGTTGGAGTCTTTGGCTGTTGGGCTGTTGGAGGCCCGACGGTGCCGAGGACGAGTGCGGCCGCTAAGGGACGCACATGTACTTGGGCTGCAGGGAGAGGGACGGAGTTGACTCAGTCTGAGCTGCGGCCTAGCATTTGACCGAGGCATTTGGGCCACGGGAATGTGAGTCAGTAAAGGAACTTGTCGTTGGGAGGTTTAAGTCCACTCTTGACTCTTGCTTGTGGCTAAGTGGATGGCTGGTCTATCCACACTAAGTAGTAGGCTGGTTGGGTCTTCGACCCAACGCCGGTGATGCCTAATTGGTCTCTTGACCTAATCCGTAAGAGCCCTTTGGGGTCTCGCTTCTGCGCAAAAATTTTTGGATTAAGGTTGGGCATTACAATTGTGGTATCAGAGCCCACTCTATAGTTTTCTTGATACTTCATGAGAGTGGCTCGTTGATGTCTTTCGCTTGCCGCCTGTCCAAGGCGGGCTGTTGTCGTTGATTCCATTCGGATGGTTAGTTTGGGATGAAGGCTTTGATGGATCCTGTTTGTTTGCCGCTATGACTTAACTTCGTGGGTTGAGTTGACTCAAGTTAGGCTCGATCAAGTACCCTTGTCGTAATGGTCTCATTAGGGAAGGGTTGGGACGAGGCTAAGCTATGAGTTAACCCGACTTGCGGTGGACTTAGTTAGAAAAGATCCTTCGAAGGAAGGTTTACTAATCCTTAGTCAAAGACTGCAAATGGGTTCTTGAATGCCTTTAGCAAAGAGACCCTATTTTTGTAGGTTGACTCATTTGTCTAAGTCGGAAAAGATCCTTCTTCTGAAGGTTGGCTCATCCTGTTCAATCCTTGATGGGGTCGGGATAACTTGCTCGTACGTTGAAGTGTCATGCAAACTCTATGAGAGTGCTTGCCGGGTGACAAGGTCAGGTGTGCGGCGTTAGATGTCAAGTTGGTTCGAACAAGCGTGGGTTTGGGACCTGTCGCTGTTCGGAGGAGAAGTTGTCCATATGACCCTGCGAGTTGGGATGGTAGTCTCTTGCAACATGCTGATCGTGTGTACTTTCACACCTAGGTACAACCCTTATGGGCTTACCTTGAGTTCTCCTTTCTTGCCTTCACTTGAAGCTGCAATGAAAGAAGTTTGATCTCATGTTGCTGTAAATGAGCTTGCTGGAGCCGACCAGAATTAGGTGCTGGCTGCAAACCCAGTCTCGTGGAATGGCTTGTGGCCGTTCAGACCGAAGGCCTAAGCTGAGCCTTGTCCTCTTAGAGGTCAATGATTCAGATCTTGAGCTTGGTCTAGCGGTGTCAGATCGGATGACTATTTGTCGGCTGCTGGGTGAGGCCCAAGCTGCCGTAGGAGCATCGCTCCGTTGTTGGGACGTTAGCACGATCCGATGTTCAAACATCTTCGTCTCTTGATCAGTGACGAGGGTTTTGAAGACTAGTGGGTCTTAAAGGACATTGTTGGAACGTTGCTAGAGTCGCTTGATGAACCTTTAGACATGCTGGTCAATCTTAGCCGTTCGGTTCATTTATGGATATGAATCGTGTTGAGGTTCAAGATGGTCAACATAGGTTTGGCTTAACGGTTGCAACCAAGGATTGACCGAGCAAAGTGTTTGACATAGGCTCTTGCTCCTGCCATTGCTGGCAAAAGTCAAAACATAGGTGTTTTCGACGTTGCCGGTGAGTCCTCGGACTCCAGGTGTAGTCCTGTGTTTGGTAGGTTCAACCATCTTTGGGTGGTTGATGGATGACTTTGTGTTGACCTATTGGCAGTGCACGTCAAACAACTTGGTTATTGCGGTCCAGACCCGCCACTGAGATGTGGTAATTCGTGTTGAGCTAAAGGTTCACACGGAGATGTGCACAATGTTATGACAGTCCGATGGGTTAGCCTAAGATGTAAGATACACTGAATTCTGGTATAAGCTTCAAGAGACCGAGTCTGAGGGTGAACGTGCCTTTAGAAGAGAGGATCGGTCCCCTTGATTGATCATAGCAATTTGAGGTTGTTGGGTTCCTTGAGGGTTGGCTTGTCCAACTAGGTAATCCTGTGGGCGGGTCAAAGGCTGGTGAGCCAAGGACTTGTTCGTTACAGGCTTAGGCTGAAAGCAAGTGGGCCAAGATACCCAGAAAATGAGGTGCTTGGGCTGAAGTATCTTTCAGGCTATGAACTGGAATTTGGACTGAAATGTAAACAGATGGCCTTGATTGGGCCTGAGAGGTGACACCTAGATCTAGGGTTTTGGGCCAGGGCCCGAATAAGAATGCCTAGATTAGAATGAGCCCTTGGGCCGGAATGTGTTTGGGCCTAGAGCAAAGCACATGGGCTGGAGTGGTCCCTAAATCACAAATGGGCCTAACTTTCTGCGGGCCAGAGAAGATGGTTGCTAAGCCGAAAAAGATTTTATTTCCAGGGCTTGTGAGTTATTTCAAGTTCAGGTGGATTTCTTTTTATGGGCCTAGAACTAATTGGATAATTCAAATTGGGCCAGAAGAGAAATCACCTAAGTCTAAGCTTTTGGGCTGAAGCCCGAATGACTCACATATTAAACCAAACAGGACCTCTGGGCCGCAAACAAGTAGAGCCGCCAATTCGGGTTGGGCTAGGTTAATGTAGGAGAAGTTCCTATCAACCTCTAGGCTAGGTAATGGACCGATCATACAAGCAAACAGGGCTCACACAAATTCAACATGTCCTCACTAGATGTTTAAATTCAACCGGGTATGGATCGATCCGGAGAGGTGCTTGGGGCTTGGGCCCAGGTCACCACAAAGGAATAGGGCTTGCACGCTATTCTCTTTGGGCTTCCCCACTTTTTTCACATCACCTGAAGGTGTGCGTCTACGGCCGGGTCTTTGACTGACCAAACAATGGGCTTGGTAAGGACACTGCCAGGAAAACGCTTGGGGCTAAGGCCCAGGTATTAAGGGGATGTGGTTAGACGACATCCTCCTCTTTTCCCCGCTTATTCACATCACCTAAAAGGTGTGAGTCCCTGACAGGGGACCCTAGATGGGTCCCGGGGTGAAACTGGTTTGTGTGGGCCCTCGCTCTCATATGATGCAGGGGTGCAAAAATTTAAAGTGCGCACGAAAGTAAACAAACAAAGTAATAAAGCCATAAATAAACAATTTTTCGAGTTAAGCCCTCTTTCTTAAAATTAAACAGGTTAAAGTTAAGAATTCGTCCCCAGCAGAGTCGCCAGTCTGTGAGCCTCGATTTTAAACCCTATCCTATGTTGATTAAAGTTGATTAGGATCTAACCGGGTTTTAGGTCCACTTATAGCCTAAGATTAATAACTATGTCATATAACAATAATTATTAAAACCTAAGCTAGCTCACTGGAACCTATTATGAGTCGCCACCTAATTTTAACCTAGATCAAATTAGGAAAGGAGAGTTCGGGTTCGGGGGCTCGATATTCGACTTAACTAGGGTTCAATTACTTTCATTACCCCTCCTAGGTCGTTTTTCCTCTACTTGGTTTAATTACGGCTTTCTACAAAGTTGCTTTTTAACCTAGGTGCGCGCTTCTGTTTTTTGTGTTTTTTAGCATTTTTTGACAGAAAATTAAAGTGGAAATTAAAATACCTAAGCTAGGGTTTCGGAGGCAGAATTAGGTCAAATTTTGTTTCCGTCCGTAGCCACGGACCTAATGTCCGAAGCCACGGACCCCAGTTATCCTACATAACAATAAAAGTCGAATTCAACAGAAAACAGAAAATTGTAAAGTTCGGGGCCACGGACAGGCTGTCCGTGGGCCCGGACATTATTAGAAAACCTAAATTTAAAAAAATTTAAAAAATCCCGCCGCCGTCCGTGGGCGTCCGGGATTTCGGACAGGGAGTCTGGGACCCCGGACACGACGTCTGTGGGTGCGGACAGCCCTCGGACGGCGGCGTTGAGGCTATTCCCGAAGGTGTTTTTGGCTCAAATTTTATGGGTGTGTAGCCTGAAAGATGTACAATGCGTTAGTGATCGAAAGTTCTCAATTTGAATTCGAATTATGCACGAAACTTGGTAAACAAGTTATTGGACAGAAGCTTGAATAAACAGCAATACAGAGGCGTACGAAGGTTAGTTTGAGCCCAAATTTTGAGGCAAGACAGATAAGACCGTGGAGAATTAGGGAAGTGGAGTTTCTACCTGTTTTACCTTCGGATTCACAACGTTTCTTCACACCGGGATTCGTCGAGTGCTCCGTTGATGGCTGATCCGAGAGGATTTCGACCCAAGCTTCTGGTTGTTGGTTGTTCTTGCTGTTCTTCACGTTTTGGAGGTGTTTTGTGGGGTTTTGATGATTATTGGTGCTTTGGGAATTGGAAAACGTGTTTAGATGGTGATTTCGGGGGATTTTCGGTATGATTTGGGTGGCCGGGTGTTGGAAAACGTGAGAGAGAGAGAGGAGGCTATGTTTTCTGACTCTCTAGGGTTCTTGAGCATATGAAGTTCTGATTTTATCCAAAAACCTATCCCCTTATATAGACTTTCTTAAAGATAAAGAAAATCTAGTAAAAGTAAGATTTTTTGATATTTTTAATAAGGTGACTTCCCAAAGGAATTTTGCTATGAAATTTTAACCACGTGTCAAGGATGGAAATTATGAATTTTCTGAGGTGGAACCGAATTTTTTAAATGTTGGAATATTTTTAAATTGAATTTCTTGTCAGATTCAGTCAGAAATTGCTAGAAAATTATTGGAAACTCGAAAAATCAAAATTCCAACGCCATTATGCTTAGAATGTCATCCTCTATCATGGGTTAAAATATCAAAGCATTTCAAGCTGATTTGGGCATCCTTTGGAGGAGAGAGAAAGCTTATAGGAGGTCTCAGGAGCCTTTAAAGATTACCAAAACGCCCCTGAAAATGACGAAGCTGTTCCCCATGCCATGGAACGCGCCGATCGAGCCGGAATCCCTCACTACTTGATTAAAATGCCTCTCACAACACTAGCACCCCGTAGACCCTAACCCAGGGGGTCAAAATTTTGGGTATAACAATCTGGCAGTAGAGAAATATTCCTATAAGAGGAAAGGACGTGACATACAATAGATTCTAAGGATTAGAAATCCCGGGGACAGTTCCCGGTTGAACAACAATACCCGCACTTGATAGCGGTGGAATGAGAATCCTAACCATAAGGAGACTAGAATTTACTACAGCGTAAGGCGACATGCTTAGTAGTCGTGAGGACCTGGCTAGTCAAGCAGCAGCAGGAAGAGAAGCATGAAGCGTGCAACAAAGCGGATAAAGGAGCAGCAATAAACCTGAGACATGAGTCTATGGGACAGTAGTAGCTAGATAATACTACCAATGGTATACTACCTGACTAAGGGCGTAGTCGGGAGTGGTTAACTCCAAAATTTCAATGCCAAGAGGTTACAATACCTGGCCGACATAGCTTAGACAGCTATGAGAGCATTCACGGGATATAATCAGACAGGACTACAGAAGTAGTCCCAACCAAGTTAGGACTTGGTAACCATAATAAATGTGTGGGAACGAGCGACATGGAAAATATAGAACAGATAAATAGGGATCTCCCAGGGATTGGAGAAGCACCCTGATCAATGACAGCCATGTCAAGATCACTGAGAAGTTACTCAGAAGACTGACTAACCTAAGTAAAAGTTTAGTGGATCAAGGGAAGAGTCGACAGAGCTACCAAATACGCAAGGAAACAGTACCGTGATCGGTATAGGTTAACCTAAAAACCACCAGTACCACGCACTTGCCACGGCAAGTGCAGTAACAACAGGATTTTTAGAAAACTTTTAACAAACCACAAGTACTTAGTAAAGTACGGTGATCGCAATGAAGCAACTACAGGATCACACATCCTGAGGACTTGAAGGATTAAACCTTGGAAGGGCCTAACGGCCTGGCCATTACGTAAAAGGGTACACCAGTCAGCGAGAAGTTGGACACGATCAGAATCAGCCGGCATTGAAATGCCATGAAAATTCTTCTTTCAAAACCAAATTTTCCTTTAAAACCCAAAATATTTCTTTTAAACCCCAAATTTTAAAACCAAACCAGTAGATTCATAATAAGATATCATAAGACGATATAAGAGGAGTTGGCAACAGAATACTCCACCTAGGCGTGTAACTAACACTACGAGTGTACACAAATGAGATGTGGGACGACCGCACTCCGATAGGAGCTTGCGGGCCCGACAGACCTATATAAGGTAGTTGGGTAAGTAGCAATGTACCAACATGGTACTCCGCATATGTATACAAGTGAGGTACGGTACACGAGGAGTAGTTGACTCTGTTCTACAGACCGTAAGTAAGTTCAAACCAAAACAGCTGGACACCTCAGACGATCAAGGAGAAGGAACTCAGCTAAGTAATGAGTATAAAGGAACTCGGAGAAGCCATCTGAAGATAAGGAATGAGGATTAAGAAGTGAAAATAGCACAGAATAATAAATATAGACATAGGATATGTCTCAAGGACTTCAAGAAAATGCATGATAGCTGGAGCAAGTACCCAACCTAACATGGTACGACAAATGCCTAACGTTAACACAACGTTATTCAATAAACAGGACGAAGTTCCCAAGAGCAATCACAAGATTGCTAGAAAGTAGAATTCATCATTGGAAATGGTGTTAGACCCAATCCAGAACACTAGGAGAAAGAATCTATGATCTACCCAAGAATGGGAGACCTTGCAACCCTAAACGGGAAGGTTCGGTATAAGGTATGACAAGCAGTGTAGTTGGATGAACACACTCATGATTAATAGCCAGATGTAATGGCGTAACCTGATAACACCCTAGAGCAAACCTGGAAGGGTGTCTGAATCAACAATAGTGGAATGAAGTGACGTGCTAAGAACACGGGAACTAAATGAACACTCGGTTAGAATACCGAAGGGGTTTCACCTGACAGGAAATACCCTGAATCACTAGAGGCACTGGTTAATACCATATCACCTAAGGGGCCTCCCATGAGCTGAAGCGTAATGGAACGACCCTGCCATGGAGCCCAGTAATACCTCCAACCATATGATGGTATACGAGGAGATAGAAACATGAATAAACATCCTGCAAGGAGCATAGCTCGCAGCAATAAGGCGTAAAAGCCATGAACCAACTACATCACGTAGATTTAAATGAATGCAAACCCATGTTAAATGATAAGAAGATCTGCCGAGAATGGCAAGTGGAGAAATGTTATTTCCTACAATGAGCAGAGCGACAATCGAATCGCTCAATTGGAACTCAATATAATGAGTGGCTTAGAGTAATAGCTACCTCAGTGTCACTGTCACTAGAGTATCAACCTAGTATACAGTTAACGAGACTTTTATTTGCCCTTCATGCCTTCTGTAGCAATGGTAACACAGAGGCATAGGAATCGTGATGATGACAACACTGGTCTAGTCCACACTTGGACACTACAAGAAATCTGAGGGAAGATACCTCTCATTAACGGAAGACCACCAATTCGGTGATTATGTGAACCCTTAGAAAAGGCTTCCGCCTACCATAACAACAAGACTTGCCAATGTAATTATTGCCGAGAGACAATTGAACAAGAAATGAGATTTCCAAACTACTACGACTAGAAAGAGGCCTTGAGAGCAACTGTGAAAACCGAAAAATAGTCGGTTTAGAAGCAAACGCGGAATGTGTATAATGTGGACTGTAGAAGGATATCGCTTAAAAAGCATAGAGACTTGAAGGAGTAATATACTCTATAGGTAACCTGGCAAATGTTGAGCCATGGCTAATGGTGGAAACACATGAGTGAAAACTAACATGGTAAACCCTCAGAAGGCTTGTAAGTGGAAGTAATCCCCTCAACATGGGCTCTCACTTGTCAGTAATGGTATATTCTTCTACTTGAGAAGGGGACCCGTAACACTTGGAGTTTCCTTGGGATGTCCCAACGATGTGCATAGAGAAACAAGAATGCACAACCCAACCTTATATCCAATGCCAGGATTTAGAAGGAAGTGAATGTAAAAAACAAGCAATGTAAGTGCGTATCTTGTCACATCAAATGACCAACGCTCAAAAGTGCTTATGACCTGATAAATTACTTTGTCCTTGGTCAACCAAGATACTTGGCAAATTATATCCTAAATGATGAAGGAATGTGAGGTAAGCTAACCTGCACATGAAACCTAAATTGAAGTAAAACATCTCCACATTGGGAAGATAATGACATTACGGTATGCTACAGCGACTGTCATACACACGAACATAGAAACTCCCGATGTGTTCACACCACAAGGGGATTGAGCATAAAACGTAACGTAGAAGTGTACGGTTGAGTAGTGGTGCCAACATCAATGGCAATGGGTAAAGGCAGGCTACCACAGTAGCAAGGGTCCTGAAAACAGTGTTTGTACGATGAGTAAGAATATGGTGCGCAACAAACGACCACTATGAGAATGTAGTTAGACAATGACATGGGAAACAAACCATGAGTTGGACTCAACGGAGTCGAGATGTAGGAATTGGCGGATACACTAGGCGTTAGAGCCATAGTCTGAGCCATATAACAAAGATCTCACAAGGAACGCATTGTTCATTCCTAATGCAATTGCATAAGGAGCGGAAGGCGTATACCTAGTGGATCAACGCGATTAGAGGAATAATAGTGTGGGATAAGAATACCCAATTGCGAAGCAACGAACCATATTAAGTACAGAAGACTTACAAACGCAACAACGAACATGGCGCACACCAATTTTAGAGTAAATCTAACAATAAACCGTGCGGCCTTTCGGCCAAAGAGGCACGAGGAATGTTGGAGACGCCAACAATCACAATATATAAATTCCGCTGGAATAAAGTGGAAAGAAGTCTATGAACATTATAAGAACCGATGCATATGAGATGCAAGATCGTACAATGGAAAATACGGTATAACACTACATAAGTGAATGACCAGGAATCAATGATCGGAGGAAGCACTACATATGCGTAGTAGCTCGACATCAACTGACAATAAGTTGGAAGAACTGAGTGAGTAATCACAGAGGTATACAGTAGTATACAAAATGGATTTCCAGAAAACTGGATAGAAAATCTATAACACAATGAGTTAGCGTGCGGTAAGAGATACCACGCGCCGGTTGAGAAACCGTATATCCCAAGATAAAAGGGAAAAGAAATAGATATGTAACATATAGAGAATAACAAAAAGAGCGAATTAAGCTCTAAGGTTATCAGGGTCGCACAGCAGAAGCTAGTGGGCCCTAGCTAAGAGGTTTAATACACCTAGTAAGTGTGAGAGAATGGCAAATTATCAATGCCTTGAAGCTTAATAGGCTAGAACCGAATCGATTATGAGTTAAATACACTCCAATGGAAATTCTTGGTGCAGGGACTAAACCGTGAGTATGGTTAAGACCCTTTGACCAGAAACCATTGTATAATAGACCGCATGGAAGCTAAGACGCTTCAGAACGCCCGAATTTAGTGAACCAAAGTTCAATGATAACATATGGTAGATTACGTGGGCGTAATCCCTTTTAAGGGGGTAGAGCGAAAAACCGCTTAGTGTAAGTTTCACGTATTAAACACGTAAACTACAATGTGCATAACACAAATGAGAATTGTTTGATGATTGGTACGTATGTTACATAATGTAACACCCCTACCGCTAATACCGTCATCACCGTCCAAGCTCCTCATACTTCCATACTCACGCAGCGGATACATACTTACACAACGGTGGGTGATACAACGCCGTTAGCCACCCACGTGACTAACAAGGCTTACTACTACATACACATCGGTCTAATGGACCGGAATATCCGAGTACTACACAATTACAATACACATTCCAAATACAAACCGAGTACTACAATTCTCCATTCAATACAATACTCCATAATTTCAATACAATATAATACACCGAGTTTACTAAGATCCTTATCCAAACACAATACCTCTTTCAATTTCATACATACTCATTAAGAATCTACCATCTACCCATTCCTCACATCTACATACTTGCAATTACATAAGGGTGTACCCCTTGGTACACTTCTACATCCTAGGCTACAAGCCATATACAATTCTATACTATCTACAATTCTTTTCTAGCTACCTAAGTGTAGCTGCCGGTCTCTTACTATGACAATATCTACTTCGGTACCTGTACAATAAAAACATTGCCCCTAGGGGCTCAGCTTACGCTGCATATGACTTCCGTATACCCCGCGTACTAGCGAGGGTACGCCAACCACTTGGTCGAATACATGCAATACATTTTACAAATACATACATACATACATACATGCTTCCATTCATAATACTACAATACTACACAAGGGATACATACAGACACATCAATACATACAAGGAAGACAATACAAGTCAACCAATACATACTTACCTTTACCGGAATACGCATGCACAATACATACACAATACGTGTTAGCTCCATTTGTCCACCCGGGTTAATCGGGTGGAGATTACTCTTTTACTCAGGGTCAATGACTTACCCCAGCCAAGACCATTACTCATACAATACTTTACTTACTTACTTACTCAAGTCAAGTCGTCGGGACCTCCGGCAGGGACTACCGTCCCACCACCGGGCTTTACTGTGGCTCACTAATCTAGGATGCTACCCATTTAAGGGGTTTGGGCCGTGGAAAAGATTAAAAGCCAAGAATTGGATCCAACCTCTTGTGTCTGCTCATCCTCACGCGTGGCCGAAACTATATCGGACTTCTACTCATTCCAATTTACTCAATACTTACGTTAGGAGTTAGATAGTTAGGAATTAGTACAAGTCATACATCCAAGCCACACAATGATACATTACTCATATCCACATCCATACAAGGTACAATACATTACACAAGTACACTACAAGGTACGTACACACTTCATCTTCATCCATTCATTTCATGAATTATACAAACTAATGTTCAAGACAAATATATCAAGAACAATATAAAACAAGCACAAGCAAGTGCAATAAAGTCCGATTCACGCATTTATCTTCTTTAGGTGATCAAATAAGCACACAAATCGGGGTAACCAGGTTAGGATACAGAGCATGAAGAAATCATACCTTTCATCCCGTTGACTTTGGACTCACCGACTCCCTTCGGTGTTCAACTATTTGAATCCTATGACATACTCAGTTGGGTGGTTAATTATCCATAATTAACCTTACTTATTATTTTTCTAAAGTTTCCTAGTTTATACTTACTAACTCTTTGTTACCCAAATACCTTTGCTTGTGTCACTTACTTAAAATTACTTCCTAAGCCTGTTCATGGCCTTAATGACCATTAAACATCATTAATTAAGTCTTAATTACCTTATACTATTATTACCCTTCATTACCCTACCTTAGATTAGCTTTAAAACACTTTCTGTGAAGATTTTAGTGTGTCCGGGTTACTGTCCGGGTTTACATACCCGGACCACTACTTTGCAAATCTCTCGGGTATGAATTTCAACTGGTCCGGGTTTGTGTACTCCTTTGTAAACCCAGACCAGATGTTTGAAGAAGCTACGAGTGTGAAAATGGGGTGGTTCGGGTTTAGGTCCTGGTTTACAAACCCGGACCACTCTTTACGCATTACATTCTGTACTGATTTTAGCGTGGTCCGGGTTTCTGTACTGGTTTACAAACCCGGACCAGTTGTAGTTTTTTACATATATGCTAGTTTTTTATTATGTTTCAACTCCAAACTTCTACCAACTTCTTCCCCAATATTACTACATATAATCTAGTGTGTTTTGACCCTAATTAGGCAATCAAAACTAACCTAATCCATCTCTATACAAATCTGTTACATAACACATGCCACTATCAGTTTTTCCTCCACTGTTACAGTTTTTCTTCTCAACAAATGCTACAGATTTTTCCTATCTTCATCCCACCAATCCAATGGCTCTTTCATTGCCTCACTTCCATTATACTCAACCCAAGTCTTACCCAGTACAATACTCATTTTACTAAGTCCTACACACTAATTCTTCCTAGTTTCTCCAACACTGTTCAACACCTCTTGCCACAGATTTTACATCTTTGTATTCTCACACTACAACTACTACTCCATGATTACTAAACATCCTTACTCAATCCAATACATACCTTGGTTTTTCCCATTCACCAAGTCATCCATAAATGCACATTTCCTACCAAAATTTTGCTACAGTTCACCTACAATTCTAACTTCTCCACATACATACTTTCTCACCAAATTCATTCCTATTCTAGCCACACCCATACAAGGGTCCTACCAGCAATAAAAACAATCTCAATACATCAATACTTCCTCAAACTACAATACTAATACTCATATACAATTATTTGGCTCCAAAGCCTACAATCCACATACTAGTTCATAAATACTTAAACTTCCATAATTACAATACTAGTACAACATTTTGGGTTCTTTAAATTAGTTTACCCATTCCCATTACTCTAATGCATTAAAATTTATCATTAAGAAGGAGATCTTACGTTAAGCTCTTGATTTCGTTCTTTCTTTTCCAATTCTCCTCCTTCTCTCTTTCTTGCACAAAATCGGTTATATGGGGAATGGAGTTGCCAAACTCCATTCCCATCACCTAATTAACACAAAAACAAGTGTAATTAAAATACTAACCCTTAGGTTTATACTAATTCATTGAAGTGTTTAAAACACAAATTCTAGGGTTTACCTTTGGAGTGTTTTAGGAGGGGTTTTAGCCCTTGGTTCAAGAAGGTGATTCCACCACCATTGCAAGGTTGAAATGATGCTCACAAGAGAGAGAAAAATAGAGCTTTACAAAGGGGTACAAATCGGTTACAAAGAAAGATGGAGGAATCTTGAGTTTTTCATGTAGATTTTTACCTTAATGGAGAGAGGAGACTCCAAGCTACCCATTGATGCTATTTTCTCTTTGAATGGGGAAAACCCATGGAGATTAACTTCCTCATTTTTGGATTTTTAAAAGTGGGAAGTGTAGAGAATGATGAGGGGGAGCAAGAATATGTAATTATTTTTGTGATTGGAGCTTAAATAAAGCTTGGGCAAGCTTGAAAAGGTGAGCTGCCATGGAAGGGAAGAAAATCTCCAGCAAATGCAGAGGGGAGGAGGAAGGTGACGGTGGGGAAGAAAGAAAGAAGAGAGAAGAGAGGAAATGGGAGGAGAGGGGGGGGGGGGGGTTTGCCTTTTTGTACTTTTTCCCTCCTTTCTTTCTTTATTTACTTTGTGAGTGTGTGTTAGGGGGATGCTCTATTAATAAAACCGGCCCCACATATATATGTAAGCTGGAATTTTACAGTAAACGCCCGTTAGTTTACCCGGTTTTGGTACTATTCACTAACCGGGCCCATTTTCTGGAATTTTCTCGTTCCTTTAATTTTATTGGTTATTAAGCTTCCATTAATGCTTAATTATGGTTATTTAAGGAAATATAATTTTTACGTGTTCGTTTGACCA
Source organism: Limonium bicolor (assembly GCA_023374045.1). Taxonomy (NCBI): domain Eukaryota; kingdom Viridiplantae; phylum Streptophyta; class Magnoliopsida; order Caryophyllales; family Plumbaginaceae; genus Limonium; species Limonium bicolor. The sequence continues at coordinate 177,922,359 of CM041776.1, read as the reverse complement.
CTTAAAGTCATTTTCGGGTTTTCTCAAAAAACGTGCGCTAAAGCTCTATTAGCGTTTTAATACATTATTTGGATCCGTTTTCTTCGGGAGTTGTTCCCATATATTATTTAGGCATTATTAAGCCTTAAGAATCCATATAATACTCTAACCAAGGTCCCGTACCTCCTATGGTTATTTAACGTTTATTTAGCGTTTTTCACTTTTTAAGCGTTTCTTCATTTCTTTTGGATTTATTTTTCCTTACCAATATTACTTAGGAACTATTAGGCCCTTAAATACTTATTAGAATTATTTTAATAGCTATATTTAAGTTCGGGGTATTTCAATCTACCCCCCTTAAGAAACTTTGCCCTCAAAGTTGCTCAAGGTTATAGGATTACGGTACTTGCTCATTCCTACATGTCTAATGCCAAAAGTCATACATTCCTCCTCCTTAAAATTCCTAACTCCATTACCCAAGGTATCTACATACCATACCATGCAAGTATACTACATTCATTCCGATCCGCATTACAACCAACCATCTGGTATTACTCTACAAGGTTTATGCATACATACAGTGCAAGGCTATCCCCAAAGCAATGCAATACACATTGCGATCCCGCAGGTACTCCGGTCATCTAGACACAGGACTCCTTTATGTCTTGATGCCCTTGGAATAATACAATGTGATATACTACTATCGTTCTCCGGTATAAGCATCCAACAATTCTCGTTCTCCAGTCTACGGGAAATCCTTACGCAACTACTAATTAGAAATTTCTACAGCACACAACTCCAAGTTCCAATTTATATTCATTACATCTATCCTATGTGTGCTTCTTGTGACCACTTGAGGAGAGCTTCAAGAATCATTTAACCCTGATGTGATCAGCATCAGTGTTGAACTATCTTTCCACCCCAATTTGTGTTCGGTTTCCCTTGATCTGATTAGGATCAAGTTCGACTTCCCACATCAGTTTCAAACAACCAAATAATTAGATTATTTCCATTTTCTATCTTTTACTCTTCCTAGTCATGATTACAAATTCACACATCTCCAAAGGATGGAATTCAGTCCATCAATCATCCTCAATCTACTTCCCCAAATACTTTACTTCGAGATTCAATGCCTACAACCTCATTTCATCAACTTTCGTTACTTTCATCCATTACTCTCCATCATCTCAAACAATCTAACTGAGGAATACAATACTCACGAAATCCAGTCGTTCTCAATTTACTTCCAATAATTTACCTAGGAATACACTACTCATGGACTTCATTCATCTACTACTCATAATCATTTTGCACTACTTCTTTAAAAGATACAATACTTGTGGAGCTCTATCCTCTACTCATTCTCAATTGTCTTAAAACAATCACCTAGGGAACTCAATTTCCTCTAGGTTCTACATCGGTTTTATACCGACTCATGTTATGGTATTTGCATCTCTCGTGCCTAATTACCACAATTACAATATGAATGAATACGTATGCTTATTTAACATAAGTACCAATCATCAAATTAATTCTCATTTGTGCTATGCACATTATAGTTTACGTGTTTTATTCGTGAAACTTACATTAAGAGGTTTTCGCTCTACCCCCCTTAAAAGGGATTACGCCCACGTAATCTACCATATGTTATTATTGAACATTGGTTTACTAAGTTCGGGCATTCTGAAGCATTGTAGCTTCCCTATGATCTATTACTCAATGCATTTTGGTCAAAGGGTCCTAACCATACTAATGGTTTAGTCCTTGTACCAAGAATTCCTATATGAGTTTTTTAACTCATAATTAATTCGGTTCTAGCCTATTAGGCTTCAAGGCATTAATAGCCGTTCTTTCATACTTACTAGTTGTATTTCATTTCTTAGATAGGGCCCACTAGCTTCTGCTGCGCGACCCTGGTAACCTTAGTGCTTAATTCGCTCTTTGGTTATTCTAAATGTGCTACTCATCGCCTTTTTATCCCTCTATTGTGGAAATAAGGTTTACTAATAAGTGAGGTATTCTTTTACCGTGCTTGAACTCGATGAGTTTGGATTTATGACCAGCTCTCTAACAATCTATTATACATACTATTCGTACTCCCACGACTATTCGCTGGGTTCCTCCGACTTATTGTCGGGTGAGGTTGACTCACTACTTAGTTTTAGTGCTTCCTCTGTTGTCACTAGCTTCTGAATTATACCAGTTTTTCTAGTTCAGCACAAGTGTTCTTTACTTGTATGACCTTACATTTTCTATGCGTCGGTTCTAGTGACTTACTTAAGTTTCCTTCTACTTTTACTACAATCATCCTCTTTCTCATATTCCTCGCTATCCCACTAGATCATTACTGCGCAAGTGCAATACCAAAACACTCAGTCATACAGAGTGCAAGGTGTAAACGCTTGGCAGTAAGTCACTTATGTGATAGGAACGAATATTTTTGCCTGTCTTCTTATACTTATACTCCGTGTCATTGTCTAACTACTTCCTCATAGCGATCGCTTGTTGCGCACCATACTCTTACTCATTATACAACATTGTTTTTACGGTCTCTATTACTGTGGTAGCTTATCTTTACTCATTGCCATAGTCGTTGGCACCATTTCCCTATGGTGTGGATACACTGAGGGTTTCCAATGTTCTTGTGTATGGCGGTTGTCGTAGCATACCGCAATGTTATTATGATTATCTTCCAAATGTGAAGATGTTTTATTTCAATTCAGGCTTCATGTGTAGGTTAGCTTACCTCACATTACTTCCTCATTCATGATATAATTTGCCAAATATCTTGGTTGACAATGGATGAAGTGATTTGCCGGGTTACAAGCTCTCTTGAGCGTTGGTCATTCATGGTGTCCCATGTGCATTCACATTGTTTGTTTTTGACAATTACTATCTCCCAGTGCTGAGCATTGGTTATAGGCTCTAGCTGTGTAGTTTACTTTTGTATGTATATCACCGGGAAATTCCAAGAAACTTCAAGGGTCTTCTGGTCCCGTTCTTTAATTGAAGAGTACTCTGTTACTGATAAATGAAAGTTCTTGCTGAGAGGTTAGTTACCACTCATAAGTCTCATGACAAGGTTGCTATGTTAATCTCTGTTTCTGTACTTCTGCCATTCATACAATGGTTCACCATGTGCTTGGTTGCACGTGGAGTATACTTACTCCTTCGAGCTTCGATGCTCTTAAGCGATGTGCTTCTACAGTCCACAGCCTCTTGTAGGCGTAGTGGTTTGGAAATCTCTGTTCCTTGTTCGATCACCTCTGGGCAATATCTACATGCACAAGCTTTGTTGTTATGGTAGATGGAAGCATTTCCTAAGGGTTCACATTATCACCCCATTGGTGGTCTTTGGTTAACAAGGGGTACCTTTCCTCGGGTTTCTCGTAGTGTCCAAGTGTGGACTAGGCCAATGTTGGCATTATCAAGATTCCTATGCCTTTGTGCTACCATTTCTATAGAAGGAATGAAGGGAAATTAAAAGCTTGTCAACTATATACTAGACTGATGCTCTAGTGACAGTGACATGAGATAGCCCTTACTCCAAGTCACTCCGGATGTTGAGTTTAAATGGGGTTGTTCAGTTGTCGATCTATTTGTCGTATGAAACAATATATCTTGCAAGTCTTGTTATTATATATTGTGGGTTTTGCAACCGTTTAAGTTTACATAACGTATTTGGTTCATGGCTTCTGAGCCAGATTGCTGCAAGCTATGCTCTTTGCAAGCTGCTTATACATGTTTCCACCCCTTATATACCCCATAGGTTGGAGGTATTACTGGGCTCCATGGCAAGTCGTGGCATCACACTTCCACTCATAGGAGGCCCTTTAGGCAATCTGGTGCTAACCAGTGCCTTTTGTAATTTAGGGTATTTCCCGTTATGCCAAATCCCTTCGGTGTCCTAACCGAGTGTTCGTTCTAGCTCCGGTGCTCTTATCACGATGTTTTGTTGGACTGTTTGTTTACTCAGACACCCTTCACGGATTGCTCCTGGGTGTTGTTGGTTACGCCGTTACATCCGGCTAATGTTTATGATATGTTGTGTCTACTATACCGCCTTGTGGTATTGTAGTTGAGCTATCCCCTTTAGGGTTATAACGTCTCCCATTCCGGGGTAGACCATTTATACCTTCTCCTATTTGTAGACACCAAAAATTCTCACCCCATAAAGCAAATTTCGAAATAATAAGAGGGGTCGTCGCCTTTCTTTTTTCAAAAAATATTAGCGTGCATGCTAAGACGAAACCATCATTTTATAATCTTTCTCAAAGCATTTAAAAAAAAACACAATTCTTCGAAAATGAATTTCCATCGACAGTCTAGTTTCAAGGTCGTCCCCTTTTGTTTATTCACTTATTTTACTATCTTATTTTGTTTTGTTTATATTCTATTTATTTATTCTATTCTATTTTATTTTATTTTATCTTATTTTTTTTATTTTTATCATCTATACACCTTTTCTTATATTTTATTTTATTCTACTATTAACATTGGTATTTTTATTATCATTTCAGTTCACTTCTATTTAGACACTTTCATTTTCATCTTACGAACCCAATCCACACTTAGTTGAACTCCAGCCGAAGCCAGACCCTTAAACCCATTCCAGCCCCTAGTATTAGACCTACCAAGCCCAAACAAAAACACAAAGCCCACTCATAAACCCTAGAACCCACCCTTTCTCATGACAACAAGAAAACCCTACGGTAAAAGGGGGGATCCATCGGACATTCCCGTAGGATTCTCTTCACATGTAGCCGCCTCAGTTTTTCTTCTTCCGGGTAAGTCTTGACCCTGATTCCCATCGATCTCTCACAGGGCAAGACCCTGAAAGCTTTTCTCCTTCATCAAAAACATTACCAGTCTCTCTTCATTTCTTCCGGCGCCACTCTATCTGCTCCAAAAAGCTCAAAAACAACAAGAAAAACCTGAACCAGAGAAGGTCATCGACACCATTCCCAACAAGTAGCCGACACCGGCACCTTCAACCCAACATTCATCTTCTTCACGGTGTATTTTCATCTTCGTCTGCCTCCATCCCTCTTGATCTCAAAAAACTTAGAAATCCTGGCCACCAACTTCACCCTCGGTCCTCCCCCATAAAACTCGGCCTTCATCTTGCATTTGAAACTCCGGCAAACACACTCCATTCACCCACGTCTCACCCACGTCTCACAGATCCGAGCGTCTCACAGACTTCGACATCTCAAGGTTTCAAATGTCTCACAGACCCGAGCGTCTCACAGACTAGCATCCCAAACCCGGAACTTCTCAAAACTTCGAACCCTTCTAAATCTCAAACACCTCAAATATCTTCAAACTCCACAAACATCTAACTTCCAAAACCCATAAAGTGAACTACGTAAGGTCTGATCTCAACATGGAGTTGAGTACGTAGGCAACCCACATAGGGTGCGACCCCACATCAATCAAAATACCCTTTTGCCACTCAGCCATCTCACCTTCAAATAACCCCATGCACCTCCAACCCTCGATTACCTCAAAAACTTAACCATCATAAAGGCCATGAACTACGTAAGGTCTGATCTCAACAGGGAGTTGAGTACGTAGGCAGCCCATCTAGGGTGCGACCCCATTCCAAATAAAAACCCTTTTCCCCTCTAAGGTATTCTTCATACCTGTCAAAACACTCAAACCTTCTTCGGCTCCTGCAAACTTCAAACCATTGGACTCCCAATCTTAATCATTTCCTCAACATTAGAATCTTTCCAATCCTCCATTCTATACTCATTCGGATTCATCAATTCTTCTTCTTGGCGCTAGCTTGGCAGAAAAGCTTGCCTCATTCACTCATCCTTCCCTCACTCCCACTCAAATCCTATCCCTTGGCTTTAATTGAATCTCTCTAATAAAGGTTTTGAAAGAAGGCAATCCCGACAATTGGAGACCGAGGTTTCCTCGGGCACCAATCCGAAGTCGTGGTCGTTGCCACTTCTAAGGGGTGTAACCCAGTGCGAACCTACAATAGAATCTCTGTAATGACCAGATAAGCCCTATCCATAAGCAACAATCAGAGTCAATTAACGGTTATTAAGAACCCTTCTCCTCCCTTCCTAGTTCCTTAGGTCAAACTAGGTGGCGACTCTAGCCAATTTCCGCCCTTAGGGCATAAGTCCGCGTGGAGCCCATTGAGAGCGGGTGATGTGCACACTTGCACTCCCCATTATGCTTTCTAGGAAAGACGGACGACTTAGTAGGTATTTGAGGGATGCCAAAAATAACGGGTTTTCACCCTCCACAGAATGGCAAATATTTAGGATCTAGACTTCTTAGTTAGACCGTATTTAAATAGACCCCCCTCATACCGAAAAATCACCCTCCACAGAATGTCGACTCTGCTGGGGAAAACTTGAGTAAGTTTTTCTCAAACTCAAGGAAGACTGAACTCCATTCAAAATTGTCGAGATTTCCCTAGCTTCTTTCAAAACCTTCAAGAGATTCATTCTAAAGCCATTAGGACTACTCCACTCCACACTTAAAGTGTGTTTAAGAGGATAGTTAGGATGAGAGTCCAGAGTTCGAGATTGGCCTTGAGTGCCATATGTGTGCTTTACCATTTGCATCCTTCACTTTTGTGTGTTTATTGTTGTGTGTTTACTGCTCTTCATGCATGACATAATATTTATTGCTTATTTATTGCTTTTGTAAATGGGGCCTTCCTAGAAGGAGTCAACCCATTGTTGCATCGGGTAGCATAGGACATGCATTCCTCTGTGTCACCCGATTTGTCCACGAGTCACGGGATCCCAACCGGTCCACGGTTGATTCCCCATGAGTTGGGTCCTTCCTAGAAGGAGTTAACCCACGAGGTAATACGGTCCAAGACCAACGCCTTGAAGCTCATGATCCAAAATATCCTCCATTACCCGAGTCTAAGCTAGCATATAGTGAGCTACGAGCCTTCAGTGTCCAGCTGCCTTATCCAGTGTCTAGGATGGGTTTTATGGGTAGTTACCCCCTTGTATGCCGCCTGTCTGACCACCCTTTTGCCTTACCCTGAAGATTGCATGGGCTCAGTTCTCCATGATTCCTTTGCACCACGGGTGTCTTTAGAGCCCAATGTCGCGCTACAAATTCATAGAGGATCCCGTATTTACGGATACCCATACATGACACAGCGTAGTCAGCGAATAATTTGGACTTTAGACACACCTTATCGTGCAGACGAGGGGAGACCGGACCCCATGCAGTGCTTCCCCAAGTTTCCCAAAAGTGAGTATGTTGTGATAATCCCCGGCCGTGGCTCGTGTGACTGTATCACTTCGGGTATCCTGACCTTTTGAACTTAAGCACTCCGGACTTTCTTGATGACGTGCCCCACAGGCATAACAGAGATAAATCCCGAGAGATGAACAGTGAAGGAACGACGGTTCCCCCGGTGGTATGGAAGCATTGATTGACCTGGAAGGTGATTATCCCAATCATTCACGCTCAGCTCCACATAAAATCAGCCACGATCTTTATTTTTTTCGCGCATACATCTGTGTGACCACGTTTCAAAAATGAGCAAAAATTTGAAAATAAATCAGTTTGAACGCTCTAATGAAATCTCTTCAAAGTTGATTATCTCGAATGACTTCCGAAAAATAATGATTTTAAAATCGTTATTTCCATAACACTTTCAAAGCCGATTTCAATCAAAGTCCTCTAGAAAACAAACTTTATCAAACAGTTTGCAAAGAACAAATTTCAAAAATCTACTGTTTACAAATGATTTTCAAACACTACTTCCCATGAATTTCATTTCGAAAACCTAGTTTCTACAAATGAATTTCAAACAACATTCTTCACCAACTTGATTTTCAAAATAGTTTTCGAAAACAGTTTTCAAAATTGAATTTCACAAACGTATTTCAAAATAAATGATCTAGTCCCCATGTTGGGACCCGCTATTTTTGAAGTTCAACCCACCTTCAAGAGTAGCGGTCATTACTGTGGAGTGTACTAGTCATTTCGTGTTTTCACAAAAGTGATGGATTTTCACAATGATTTTGTGCTCGATCATTCACCTTTCATTTCTAAAAAATGTCCCTCATTTTCCTTGTTGGAGCAAGTGGAGCACATGAAGATCAACAACAGTTCAAGCCAAAAATCAGAGCCGCACCAACCCGAGTCAAGCAACATGAAGATTAGCAACACCGATTCGAGTTCAAACCGGTAAAAATCAGATGAATACCAACTCGTTTTGTTTGATAACGGTACTGTTTCGCTACAAGAGCCTGAAAATGAGCGAGCAGCCAGTCAAGCGCCCGAAGACGAGCGAACAGCCCGTCAAGAGCCCGAAGAATGAGCGAGCAGCCGGTCAAGAACCCAAAGGCGAGCGAGCAGCCAACCAAGAGGCCGAGCGTTAGCAGTCATTCAGAAGCCCGAAGACGGACCGGAAGAGTTCAGAAGAAGTTTAGCTTAAAACTCCCATTTTAATGACTTTTTTAGAATTGATGATGTATAGATTTTCCGCTATGATTTCTTTTCTCTCCTGTCCAATTCTAAATAAAGTACATGTATAGGTGTATACATTCCCTTCGAATTTATTTAGATCAATGTGTATAGGGTTCCCCACTCCCTATTTTATTTGCGAATGACCGAGCGTCAGAATTCATAACGAGAAAATCCACCACTTTGAAAACACGCGTTTTCAAAAATTGTTTTCTAAAACTTGGTTTCTTTTGGCATGCACGTATAATAAAAGAACGAATAAGGGACGACCCCTCACATCTATGCATCATTCATCAACTTTGCTTTATAGGGTGAAAATTCACGTTCTACAGGAGGCATCCCCTAAGTAAACAACGCCAACAAATGCAACCGAGCGTAAAACAAAAAAAAAACATGTATTGCATTCATGACAAAAAGGTCACATGCACTTACAATCAGTCCAAAATCATCAGCTATACATGAATCTCGTCCACACTCACGAGCATCACACACTCACATGTTTTATCGTCACTTACCACACACCCACTTTCATCCCAATATCTCGACCGCCAGAGCCCTATCTCAGAGGGATAGAAAAGAAAACCGAGTTCAAACCTCTTCCATTCAGGATCACCATGCACGCCAGTGACTAAAAGAGAAAGAGCATGTCATACCGTAGGACCACCATGCGGGAGTTGTCACTCCCTAAAAATCCAAAATCCAAAAACCAATCACCAACCCCGCCTCACTTGAGAGTCTCTACCCTGATAGTGACCCCAGCAGCTGGACCAGCTTCAGAGTTTATAATGGTGGGATGAGCTTCATAGACCATCAACTGGAACTGACTCAAGCGAGTCTAGGTGTAGCATTACCACGCATGCATTGCATCCAAAAGGAAAAAAACACAACAAAAAAAAAACATTCAGTCAAAATCCAATGTCAACCATCTTCATTCATCACCTTTGGCATTTCACGCATCTTATACGTAGTAATTCCATATTACCACGGTAGATTGCATTGTAGATAGCCGTGTTTGCATACTCTCGTATCGAAACGACATCTTTGGGAAAAATCGTGAGAGCTTGATTGAACATAGTGCGTGAACCACTTAACTCTTTACCCATCAATGAACACAAGGGTCCAATCAAAATCAGCACCACAAACCAAGTGAGTAGTGTGCAAGGAGCGGTATTTTATCTTGAATTTCGATTGAGTGTTTTGGACGATCCACTAAGCAACGAGGGAAGGTAGAGAGAGCCAATCGAGGTAAAACCGTGAGCGACTTGTGCTTTCCTTCAGCACATGGAGAGGCATAATTTAGAGTGAGATCAATGTCGATAGCAAAACACGAACTATGATTCATGCAAGATCCGAGAATAGTAAGAAAACAATCATTGACTAATGAGGATGACAAGGCACTTAGGAACAAAATCCCCAAAACCGAAAAGCTTCGAATGCCCTGTACATAATCCCTTAGTGAGCCCCGCTGAGCCTTTCATGAAAAAAAACTCTTTCTCCAAAAGAACTCCACAACATGCCAACTCACATACATTACTTGCCCTTGCAATAGAGGATCTTAAAAGAGCCGGAGCCATGGTCTCTCCCCACCATCTTTCACAAAAACAATAAATGAAATGTTTGAAGAACAGTGAGTCAATGCAACTCCAGCCAAACACCAAAAAAAAGACCAAAAATGTTCAAGAAGATCGATGAGTCAATGCAACTCCAAACTGAAAGCAAATGCAAAGCAAAAATGCTTGAGAAAGTTGATGAGCCAAATGCAATTTTAAAAACACAAAAATGAGAAGAAAGTTCAAATCGTACATCAGAAGAGGCAAGAAGGAGAAATCCAAATCAAAAGGACCAATGATGTCCCGAAGAAACCAATAAGGTTATCAAAACCTGTCTAACATTCCACCCATGGCGAAGGCGAAACATACCCTCTATTGCCCAAAGCTCCACAACTCCCCAAACAAATCCTCCGGTCCCATGTGACATACATCGCACCCCTCAGCCCCGTTATAACCCAATAAAAGACCTCTGACTCGTTAGTTGATGAGCGTTAACTGAAAGTACCAGATCTGAAACATGAATCATAAGCTTCGTACTTGTTATCAACATGTCCCATCATCCCAAAGGGACCATGAGCGGAAGAGTGTGACCTTACCCCACAAGGTCTTTAGAGCGCGAGTGACTCTTTGATTAAACCTTCCCATTGCAAGTAAGGAATTTGTGAGGATCGGAAAGTCCCGGACCTCGAAAGGAAATTCTCAGGAAAATACTGCTCTAAGCATCGAGAGTATCATCACACCGCTTTGCACACACAGCCAAACTCACGAGAGATTGACCCGTATCCCTCCATGAGAGGAAAATGATTCACGCCTTCCATTTCAACAATCATTCAAGATCGAATCGAAGATGTCTTATATTCGTAAACCTCATATTAATAGAGATAGGGCCATACCTTCTCTACAAAAACTGCATATGCATTTTGCATTGTATCTAGCATTTAATATTTGCATGCATCATAAGCACTCCATCATCAACATCTGATTGGTAAGAACTCTGCCTAGTCTCACTGAGAGTCGACTTCAGTTGCTACAGTTGAAGTAAAAACTTCCTATCAAAGGAGATCAAGCTGAAGCCATTCCAGGCTATCTTTGAGCTACGTCGAATCATTATGAAGCCATCCGGGGCCATCCTTGAACTACATCGAAGCATTCAGAGCCATCCTAGGCTACCTTTGAGCTACATCGAACCAAAATAAGGCCATCCTAAGCCGAACAAAGACAATCTCGGAGCCATCCACTATCATACTTGAGTCTCATCGACACCCCTCCCAAAGCCAAATTGGAGCCATACGGGAGCCGTCCTCAGACATTGTGACCATATTTAGAGCTACACAGGAGCCATCTCAACAGTTCAAGAAATATAGGAGCCACCTAACATCCCTGTTAGAGCCATTTCATCATCAGGGTCTTGCTTACATAGTTTCGAACTACGTCAGGTCTGATCTCAATATGAAATTGAGTACGTAGGCAGCCCGCCCAGGGTGCGACCACCTCAAAAGAAGATTCCCCTTTTGTTCACCACTATCATCAAATGGAGCAATCTCGTAGCCTCCCCGAAGCCATCCCGAACTATCCCGGAGCCCTCTCGAGGATACTGAAGCTGAAACCGACCGTATTAAAGCCATTCATCCACAAAAAAAAAACTGTCAGCCACAGTAAATCACATCGACCCACCATTCGATTCAAAATCCATACCAAAACCATTCATCCACAACAAAAATTGTCAACCACATCAAAGGACACAAATCACATCGACCCACCATTCGAATCAAAATCTAAAACAAATCAAAACCCACCAACCATCCCGAAAATCTCTACCTGAATCAAAACCCACCAACCATCCCAGAGCCGTCGCTCATAAGGGAATCACGAATCAAACCGGAGCCATCTGACCGCGCCGGAGCCATCCGATCATACCGGAGCCCTCGGATCATATCAAAGCCACCCAATCATATCGAAACCATCGAGTTCTCAAAGTCACTCATTCAAAAAAAAAACCATCCATTCAAAGACCGACCACAATGGAGCCATCCGGTCATACCGGAGCCCTCGGATCATCTCGAATCCCTACCCATCAACCATCCCAGAGTCGTTGCTCACAAGGGAGCCGCATATCAAACCGGAGCCATCTCAGAGCCATTCCGGAGCCACCCGACCACAATGGAGCCATCCGGTCATACCGGAGCCCGCATATCATATCAAAGCCAAACCCATCAACCATCCCAGAGTCGTTGCTCACAAGGGAGTTGCGTATCAAACCAGAGCCATCTCGAACTCTGGAGCCAAAAGTCATACCAAATCCCGAAACCATAGTGCACATCGGGCGAGACTGTCAAAACAAAACCGAAACACAAGTCCCACACTGACAAAGTCAAGGGCCACATCAACAAAAAACACTCGACTATCACATCCCTCATGAAAACAACCAAAAAGCATCCAATCCTGGATCAATCCGCAATCAAAGCCATCCTCAAATCAATCTACCACCACAAACAAACTTCAGATTAACCACTTGCCGCAGTGAGTTTCGTACAACTCCTTCAATGCATTCTAGGCCCGTCATCAGTCCTAGAGCTAGACACCAAGATCTAGTTGAGGCCCGTCATTAGCCCTCATGCATAACTTATATACCGGTTGTATTCTAGGCCCGTCTTTAGTCCTAGAGCTAGACATCGAGATCTAGTTGAGGCCCGTCGTTAGTCCTCATACAATTCGAAGATGCATTCTAGGCCCGTCATCAGTCCTAGAGCTAGACACCGAGATCTAGTTGAGGCCCGTCGTTAGCCCTCATGCATAACTTATATACCGGTTGTATTCTAGGCCCGTCTTTAGTCCTAGAGCTAGACATCGAGATCTAGTTGAGGCCCGTCGTTAGTCCTCATACAATTCGAAGATGCATTCTAGGCCCGTCATCAGTCCTAGAGCTAGACACCGAGATCTAGTTGAGGCCCGTCGTTAGCCCTCATGCATAACTTATATACCGGTTGTATTCTAGGCCCGTCTTTAGTCCTAGAGCTAGACATCGAGATCTAGTTGAGGCCCGTCGTTAGTCCTCATACAATTCGAAGATGCATTCTAGGCCCGTCATCAGTCCTAGAGCTAGACACCGAGATCTAGTTGAGGCCCGTCATTAGCCCTCATGCATAACTTATATACCGGTTGTATTCTAGGCCCGTCTTTAGTCCTAGAGCTAGACATCGAGATCTAGTTGAGGCCCGTCGTTAGTCCTCATACAATTCGAAGATGCATTCTAGGCCCGTCATCAGTCCTAGAGCTAGACACCCAGATCTAGTTGAGGCCCGTCTTTAGTCCTCATGCATAGGTAGATTGGTCGTATTCTAGTCTTTAGACCTAGAGCTAGACACCGAGATCTAGTTGAGGCCCGTCGTTAGTCCTCATACCACCGACTATCACATTCTAGGCCCGTCATAAGTCCTAGCGCTAGACGCCGAAGTCTAGTCGGGGCCCGTCATAAGTCCCCACTCGTATGGTACTCATATCTCACACTTGGGAACGCCCCAAGCTGCAGTGAGAATTTTTGGCGTCCCGTCAACCTTGATCCAATTCTGCAATGGTTTGCAGAATTGAATCAAGGGGAGCCATCTGTAGACACCAAAAATTCTCACCCCATAAAGCAAATTTCGAAATAATAAGAGGGGTCGTCGCCTTTCTTTTTTCAAAAAATATTAGCGTGCATGCTAAGACGAAACCATCATTTTATAATCTTTCTCAAAGCATTTTAAAAAAAAAACACAATTCTTCGAAAATGAATTTCCATCGACAGTCTAGTTTCAAGGTCGTCCCCTTTTGTTTATTCACTTATTTTACTATCTTATTTTGTTTTGTTTTATATTTATTTATTTATTCTATTTTATTTTATTTTATTTTATTTATTTTTATTTTATCATCTACACCTTTTCTTATATTTTATTTTATTCTACTATTAACATTGGTATTTTTATTATCATTTCAGTTCACTTCTATTTAGACACTTTCATTTCATCTTACGAACCCAATCCACACTTAGTTGAACTCCAGCCGAAGCCAGACCCTTAAACCCATTCCAGCCCCTAGTATTAGACCTACCAAGCCCAAACAAAAACACAAAGCCCACTCATAAACCCTAGAACCCACCCTTTCTCATGACAACAAGAAAACCCTACGGTAAAAGGGGGGATCCATCGGACATTCCCGTAGGATTCTCTTCACATGTAGCCGCCTCAGTTTTTCTTCTTCCGGGTAAGTCTTGACCCTGATTCCCATCGATCTCTCTCAGGGCAAGACCCTGAAAGCTTTTGTCCTTCATCAAAAACATTACCCGTCTCTCTTCATTTCTTCCGGCGCCACTCTCTCTGCTCCAAAAAGCTCAAAAACAATAAGAAAAACCTGAACCAGAGAAGGTCATCGACACCATTCCCAACAAGTAGCCGACACCGGCACCTTCAACCCAACATTCATCTTCTTCACGGTGTATTTTCATCTTCGTCTGCCTCCATCCCTCTTGATCTCAAAAAACTTAGAAATCCTGGCCACCAACTTCACCCTCGGTCCTCCCCCATAAAACTCGGCCTTCATCTTGCATTTGAAACTCCGGCAAACACACTCCATTCACCCACGTCTCACCTTCCACAAAAGGCCTCGAAATCTCCAAGTCCAAAGAAGAACAGCCCTGCATTTCGGCCATTTTTGTTCAATCACCCAACAACTTCGAATCGGCCGAGCATGAAATCTCACCCTATCTTCCACACGCCGTCTTCAAGGCCCAGCCGGTTTCCCCTCCCTCTCATTTTCTCTCTTCGGAAAAACCCTATCTCCCTCTTTGTAAAACCCGGCCTCCACCGCTACATTCTTCGACATTCTTCACGACAGTCAGTTTTTTGACCCAAAAAACTGTCGACCAACAAACTTGCTGTGCGCCTCCATTTTCATCATCCAAACTGTCTAACAATCTTCTTCACGGTTATTGGAAACTCAAACTGGCAACAAGAACATACTAGCTCTGTGCTCTCTGTTATTCTCACCGGCTCTCCGTTCTTCTCACCGACGCAAACAAAAAAAAAAATCTGGATCCACCCTTGCTTCACTCTCGGTCTCTCCCCATCGGTTCTCCCTTCAATCTTCATCTAGAAAAAATTCGATTGGGTGTGAACCCTCCTTCATCCTCTCTTGTTCGTCCTACGCCAGTGGTCAGCGGGAAAACTCTTCGAATGCTCCAGATATTCCGCCCTCGTTCGACCTAGAACGTTGAGGTGTAGTTCTTTACTCCTCGTGATTGACTTGCTCTCTGTTCGAGTTGGTCCTGTCTATTTTATCTTGGAGGTCTGCTTGAACGATTGCAAGGTAGTATTATTGCCCCTTTGCGCATCATACGTCTGGGTTCGGGAAAATTTTGCTTAATCTACTGATGTGATTCTGAGTCGACAATTACAATTTACTCTAATTTTTGTTTGATGACTTGTCGGCTGTTGTGATGAACAAACTTTTGTCTGGGCTGACCGGCTTTATCGGAAGCTGCGAAGCGAATTGATCCTTCGGTTTTACTCTTGAGTATGGTTAATTAGGTTGAATTCGGATGCATTTTGTTGGCACTTCTGATTTGGTATCCACTTCATGTGGATCGATCTGGTTTGGTCCTTTAGTTTAGACAGTAGCAGCTTGTTTCCTTTTTAGTTAACAATCTCGAGTGTATCATGGGTGGATTGTCTTCTGATTTATCTCATCAATGTGGACTTTTTGTTTGGCTGATGAGGTACATGTTTGGTGATGGACCGGTATGGGTTTGGAATCGGGTTCGCAAGTTTAACTGATGCTTAGATTTAGCATCGCCCCTCCGTGGGTCTCAATATTTTGTCGGTTCATATATATTTCTTTGAGACCCGCTTCTCCCCATCTGTTGTTTTGGTCTCATTATTTGACGAGGTACTGCGAGATTTTTGGCTGAGCTTACAGATTATGTGATTGGCTCTTTTCTTTGGGCATAGGATACTTGGGTGTGACATTCCCCCATTTTGGGCTTCAACTTCTGTCGGTTTGCACATCCCTTGACTTTGGCACTTTATACTGTTGACTTATACGCGTTGGTTTTGTGCTATAAATCACGTTGTTTATGATCATATTTCTGACGGCTCTCAGCCCTTTCCGACCTTAGGGAATTGAGGCCCTTATCTACTGTTTTATCTTGAGCAAAGTGAACATGGAACAATTCTGTTGAGAAATTACTCATTGTAATGATTGTCGGCTTTCATTCATCTGATATGGGCTAGACCCTCGTACTTGTTAATACCACTTATTTTGGCTGCTGATATTCGGTCTGGTACGTGCGTGTTGTCCCTTGTGATCTGGACCGAATTTTATCTTACCACTTGTACTATTATTCAACTTGGTTATCTTATCACCTTCCGTCTCATGTTTTGATCGAGGTACAATCAAAAATCAATGAGACTTGGGCTGCACTTGTTTCGCCTGGAGTTTGACGTTGGACTAAGCAAACCGGAGTCACTGATTTGCTTTGGGCTTGACACTTCTCCAAAGGGTTTGGAAATTCAACAATTCAACCTTTCTCAAGTGTAATTCAATTCTTTTGGTTAATTTCCCCTTGCGCGTTGATATCAGTTTGGAAATTGATTTGAGACTAGCATATACCTTGTCCCTTGTGCTTAGATATGAACATGAATTGGGTTATAGTTATCCTATGCTATAATTGTTTAGATAAATCATTCATTGGCTGGATGGTCCTTATTAATTCTTCATCTTAGAGGGAAATGATATAAATCCTTTTAGGTATGATCTCACATGACTCACAACCTCTATCTTTGATACTACACTTCGGTTTGAGTCATAATCTAGGATGATGAATTAATTTGAGTAGCAGCCCCAATGCTTGGTTTATTTTACAATTCATAGTATTTGTTGGCAGCTTGAAACTCTTTTCCATGTTCTCGGTTGGGGTGTGGGAGATGATTAGATTGCCCCCTTTCCTCCCATTGAGAGGGGCCGTATGATCCCATTGCACACACCCCAATCCTCTCACATTTCATTACTAACTATTCTCGTGTATCTTTGTCTTTGTTCTATGACGTGTACATAATGCTCGAGGAATGGAAACCAGCTTAGCTAAGGAATCGGACTTTGGTTAGGACTACCGGGGTCTTCACTTCAAACACGTGTAACGGTTGGTGCACTTCTTGCTGATCCTATCAGCTCAAGTGAGGCGGCGTCGATGCGACCCCCCATAGTAGCTTTAGATTTAAACTTTTCATTTGTACTTGTATCAATTTGTAATCTGTTTGTTGTTTTTACTTTCGGTTGTAGTGTTGTGACTTATTCATTTTTGTGCATATTCTGAATTCTTTTCTTACATATATTTGCTTTATTCGGATAGCTTTTAAAATCCATGTCAGCATGTATATTTGTTTCTATAGCCTTGGAAATTTATCTTTACATATCATTTGTTCATCATTCATCACCTATGATTTTGTAAGTGTATGGACTGATCCTGTTTGGGCCCATGTAACTCTTGGTCCAAATCTAATTTTGTTCAGGTTCGGTCCATAACCAGCCAAACGGGCTGGAACAGGTGGCCTTATAAAGCCAATCAGGTTGCCCTCTTTGTGGCCTTTAAGGTCCATTTTAGAAAAGCTCTAGGTTTGGGGTATCCTCAATGCATACGGGTCCTAGACACGGTCCATGGGAGGAATACCCGTTTCCCTTAAAATTTTCCAAACCATCCTCTAAAGTCATAATAAAATTCACAATCAATCATCCAATTCCAAATCAATTTAAAGATCCAATGAGGTAAACTCCACTTCAAAATCAATCCCTCTCATACTCTCTCATCAAACACATTTCAAAACCAATCTCTCTCATCAAACACATTTCAAAACCAATCTCTCTCATCAAACACATTTCAAAACCAATCTCTCTCATCAAACACATTTCAAAACCAATCTCTCTCTCATCAAACACATTTCAAAACCAATCTCTCTCATCAAACACATTTCAAAATCAATCTCTCTCATCAAACACACTTCAAAATCAATCATTCTCATACTCTCTCATCAAACACCTGTCAAAGTCAAATCCTCTCATACTCCGAGACCAGATATTCTTCATGAATTCTTCAAAATCAAAGCTTTTCACATGTCGTTATACTCTTCATACACTCATTAGACACACTTCAACCTCACAAAGCATTTGAAATTCTTCCAAAAGTTCCAAGATCAAACTTCAAACTCCTTCCAAACTCCAATTGTCTCATAGATTCAAATCATCTTCCAATTTCAATTCCAAAGCCCAATTCGAGGCCCATTCCAAAGCCTAATTCGAGGCCCATTCCAAAGCCCAATTTGAGGCCCATTCCAAAGCCCAATTCGAGGCCAATTCCAAAGCCCAATTCGAGGCCCATACCAAAGCCCAATTCGAGGCCCATTCCAAAGCCCAATTCGAGGCCAATTCCAAAGCCCAATTCGAGGCCCATTCCAAAGCTCAATTTGAGGCCCATTTCAAAGCCTTATTTGAGGCCCATTCCAAAGTCCAACTAAGGCCCAACTCGGCCCAATTCAACCCAAAAGCCCAACCAAGGCCCAATCAGGCACAAACCTTGACCAAGGCCCAATCCGGTCCAACTTTGACCATTCCAAACTTTGATCTTGACCCAACTTTCACCCGGTCCAACTTTGACTTTGACCTAAACTTTGACCCGGTCCAACTTTGACCTTGACCCGGTCTAACTTTGACCTTACCCAAACTTTGACCAACCAAACCTTGACCAACCCAAATTTTGACCCGTCTTGTTTTCCGACCCCAACCCAAATTCAATTCAAACCAAATTCCATTCAAACCCAATTCATTCAATCAAATTCAATTCAAATCCCAAGTCAATTAAACTTCAACTTCAATTCCATTCCATTCCACTCCCAATCCAATTCTATTCAAAATCAGTCCAATTTCAAGTTCAATACCAATTCAAATCTCAAATCTCAATTTCAATTCAATTCCGATTCAAATCAAATTCATTCAACTACAATTCAACTTCGATTTCAATTCCATTCCAATTTCTCCTACACTCTAAATGTCTCACAGACACGAGCGTCTCACAGACTTTGTCATTCCAATGATTTGAATGCCTCACAGACCTGAGCATCTCACAGACCCGAGCGTCTCACAGATCCGAGCGTCTCACAGACTTTGACATCTCAAGGTTTCAAATGTCTCACAGACCCGAGCGTCTCACAGACTAGCATCCCAAACCCGGAACTTCTCAAAACTTCGAACCCTTCTAAATCTCAAACACCTCAAATATCTTCAAACTCCACAAACATCTAACTTCCAAAACCCATAAAGTGAACTACGTAAGGTCTGATCTCAACATGGAGTTGAGTACGTAGGCAACCCACATAGGGTGCGACCCCACATCAATCAAAATACCCTTTTGCACTCAGCCATCTCACCTTCAAATAACCCCATGCACCTCCAACCCTCGATTACCTCAAAAACTTAACCATCATAAAGGCCATGAACTACGTAAGGTCTGATCTCAACAGGGAGTTGAGTACGTAGGCAGCCCATCTAGGGTGCGACCCCATTCCAAATAAAAAACCCTTTTCCCCCTCTAAGGTATTCTTCATACCTGTCAAAACACTCAAACCTTCTTCGGCTCCTGCAAACTTCAAACCATTGGACTCCCAATCTTAATCATTTCCTCAACATTAGAATCTTTCCAATCCTCCATTCTATACTCATTCGGATTCATCAATTCTTCTTCTTGGCGCTAGCTTGGCAGAAAAGCTTGCCTCATTCACTCATCCTTCCCTCACTCCCACTCAAATCCTATCCCTTGGCTTTAATTGAATCTCTCTAATAAAGGTTTTGAAAGAAGGCAATCCCGACAATTGGAGACCGAGGTTTCCTCGGGCACCAATCCGAAGTCGTGGTCGTTGCCACTTCTAAGGGGTGTAACCCAGTGCGAACCTACAATAGAATCTCTGTAATGACCAGATAAGCCCTATCCATAAGCAACAATCAGAGTCAATTAACGGTTCTTAAGAACCCTTCTCCTCCCTTCCTAGTTCCTTAGGTCAAACTAGGTGGCGACTCTAGTCAATTTCCGCCCTTAGGGCATAAGTCCGCGTGGAGCCCATTGAGAGCGGGTGATGTGCACACTTGCACTCCCCATTATGCTTTCTGGGAAAGACGGACGACTTAGTAGGTATTTGAGGGATGCCAAAAATAACGGGTTTTCACCCTCCATAGAATGGCAAATATTTAGGATCTAGACTTCTTAGTTAGACCGTATTTAAATAGACCCCCCTCATACCGAAAAATCACCCTCCACACTATTGTTTTAGACTAGGTTTAATATGCTCTTCGATGGTGGATTATGCTCCCTGGTATTCTTGGTAACAGTTCTTGGGAACTCTGTCCCGTTTGTTGAACATTGTGGTGTTCACATTAGGCATTTTCCTTACTGTGTTTAGGCTGGGTATCCCTTCCAGCTGTCATATATTTGCTTGAAGTCTTTGAGGCATACCCAATGTCTATACTTACTAGTCTGTGCTCTTTGCACTTCCTAGTCCTCATTCCTTATCTTCAGATTGATTCTCTCAGTTCTTTTATGCTTATTACTTAGCTGAGTTCCTTCTCCTTGATCGTCTGAAGTGTCCAGCTGTTCCAGTTTGAACTTACTCACGGTCCGTAGAACGGAGTTGACTACTTCCCGTGTTTCGTACACTACATGTATACATACATGGGGTACCTTGTTGATACGTTACCACTTACCTAACTATATGTCAGGCCCGCAAGCTCCTTCGGAGTGCGGTCGTCCCATATCCCGTAATTGGGTACACTCGTAGTGTTCGTCACACGCCTAGTGAAGTATTCTATTGTCAACTCTCTTGTATCATTCTATGATACTCACCTAATCTGTTGGTTGGTTTGAAAATCCAAGGTTTAAAAGAAAGGTTGTGGTTTTGAAGAAAATTTGGGTTTGAAACAATGGTTCGGTGTTAAAAGAAGTCCTTCGTGGCATAGCCATGTTAGATGGTCCTGACCAAGTACAGCTTCTCGCTGACAGGTATGTTCTAAATATAGTGGTCGGGCCGTTAGGCCTTCCCAAGGTTTCATTCTTTCAGTTTTTAGGATGTGTGATCATGTAGTCGCTTCATTGCGGTCACGGTACATTGCTAAGTACTTGTGGTCTGTTAGGGTTACTCTACATGTTCCTGTTCTTACTGCACTTGCCATGGCAAGTGCGTGGTATTGGTGGTTTTTGGGTTAACCTATACCGGTCACGGTATGGTTTCCACTTGTATTTGGTAGTCTTGTCGACTCTTTCTTTGATTTATTGATTTATGCTTGGGATACTCGATCTTTTTGGTAGCTTCTCAGTGATCTGGACATGGCTGTCGTAGATCTGGGTACCTCTTCAATCCTTGGAGATTCCCATTTGTTTGTTTTGTGTTTTTCTTTGTTGCTCGTTCCCACATGTTTACCGTGGTTATTAAGCCTTAGCTTGTCTAGGCACTACTCCTGTAGTCCTGTCGAGTTATATCCGGTGAATGTTCTCGTAGCTGTGTAAGCTATGTCGGCCAGGTATTGTAACCTTTATGGCCTTGTAGTTTTGGAGTTAACCATTCCCAACTATGTCCTTAGTCAGCTAGCATACCGTTGGTTGTATTACTTAGATAGTACTACCCCGCAAACTCGTGTCTTGGGTCTGATTACTGTTCCTTTTTCCGCTCTGTTGCACGCTTAGAGCTTCTTTCCCTTCTGCTGGTTAGCTAGCCAGGTTCTCGCGACTGCTAAGCACGTCGCCCCATGTTGTTGTAAGTCACAGCCTCCTTACGGTTGGAGTACTCATTCAACCGCTATTAAGTGCGGGTATTGTTGTTCAACCGGGAACCATCTCTGGGACTTCCATTTCTTGGAATCTACTACATGTTCGGTTCTTGTTTACCGTACGGTGATTTCACAACTACCAGATCGGGTTTTCCCGAGTATACGAGGACTTTTCTTCTCTCTGGCGTTCTTTCCCAAGTTATACAGTGGGTTTGTGGAGGGCGGGTCTGATGTTGTAGGTATCCGGTACACACTGAGAGTTCCTAACTAGCATATCTCTAGTGCTAACACTCAGCCCTTAGCCCTAAGCTTCTAATTCCTAACTCGATATTTCCTAAACTCGGTATTTCCAGTCATCTGAGCAATACTTCGCTCTGATACCACTTTTTTAACACCCCTACCTACTACCGCTACCGTCATTACCGTCCAAGCTCCTCATTTCCATACTCACGCAGCGGATACATACTTACACAACGGTGGGTGATACAACGCCGTTAGCCACCCACATGACAAACAAGGCTTAGTACTATATACAGCATCGGTCTGATGGACCGGAATATCCAAGTACTACACAATTACAATACACATTCCAAATACAAACCGAGTACTACAATTCTCCATTCAATACAATACTCTCCATAATTTCAATACAATATAATACACTGAGTTTACTAAGATCCTTATCCAAATACAATACCTCTTTCAATTTCATACATACTCATTAAGAATCTACCATCTACCCATTCCTCACATCTACATACTTGCAATTACATAAGGGTGTACCCCTTGGTACACTTATACATCCTAGGCTACAAGCCTTATAAAATTCTATACTATCTACAATTCTTTTCTAGCTACCTAAGTGTAGCTGCCGGTCTCTTACTATGACCATATCTGATTCGGTACCTGTACAATAAAAACATTGCCCCTAGGGGCTCAGCTTACGCTGCATATGACTTCCGCATACCCCGCGTACTAGCGAGGGTACGCCAACCACTTGGTCGAATACATGTAATTCATTTTACAAATACATACATACATACATACATACATACATGCTTCCATTCATAATACTACAATACTACACAAGGGATACATACAGACACATCAATACATACAAGGAAGACAATACAAGTCAACCAATACATACTTACCTTTACCGGAATACGCATACACAATACATACACAATACTTGTTAGCTCCATTTGTCCACCTGAGATAATCGGGTGGAGATTACTCTTTTACTCAGGGTCAATGACTTACACCAGCGAAGACCATTACTCATACAATACTTTACTTACTTACTTACTCAAGTCAAGTCGTCGGGACCTCCGGGCGGGGACTACACCGTCCCACCACTGGGCTTTACTGTGGCTCACTAATCCAGGATGCTACCCATTTAAGGGGTTTGGGACGTGGAAAAGATTAAAAGCTAGGAATCAGATCCAACCTCTTGTGTCTCCTCATCCTCACGCGTGGCCGAAACTATATCGGACTTCTACTCATTCCAATTTACTCAATACTTACGTTAGGAGTTAGGTAGTTAAGAATTAGTAGAAGTCATACATCCAAGCCACACAATGATACATTACTCATATCCACATCCATACAAGGTACAATACATTACACAAGTACACTACAAGGTACATACACACTTCATCTTCATCCATTCATTTCATGAATTATACAAACTAATATTGAAGACAAATATATCAAGAACAATACAAAACAAGCACAAGCAAGTGCAATAAACTCCGATTCATGCATTTATCTTATTTAGGTGATCAAATAAGCACACAAATCGGGGTAACCAGGTTAGGATACAGAGCATGAAATACCTTTCCCGTTGACTTTGGACTCACCGACTCCCTTCGGTGTTCAACTATTTGAATCCTATGACATACATACAGTTGGGTGGTTAATTATCCATAATTAACCTTACTTATTATTTTTCTAAAGTTTCTCAGTTTATACTTACTAACTCTTTGTTACCCAAATACCTTTACTTATGTCACTTACTTAAAATTACTTCCTAAGCCTGTTCATGGCCTTAATGACCATTAAACATCATTAATTAAGTCTTAATTACCTTATCCTATCATTACCCTTCATTACCCTACCTTAGATTAGCTTTAAAATACTTTCTGTGAAGATTTTAGTGTGGTCCGGGTTACTGTCCGGGTTTACATACCCGGACCACTACTTTGTAAATCTCTTGGGTATGAATTTCAACTGGTCCGGGTTTGTGTACTCCTTTGTAAACCTGAACCATATGTTTGAAGAAGCTACGGGTGTGAAAATGGGGTGGTCCGGGTTTAGGTCCTGGTTTACAAACCCGGACCACTCCTTACGCATTACATTCTGTACTGATTTTAGCCTGGTCCAGGATTTTGTACTGGTTTACAAACCCAGACCAGTTGTAGTTTTTTACATATATGCAAGTTTTTGATTATGTTTCAACTCCAAACTTCTACCAACTTCTTCCCCAATATTCCTACATATAATATAGGGTGTTTTGACCCTAATTAGAATTAGACAATCAAAACTAACCTAATCCATCTCTATACAAACCTGTTACATAACACATTCCACTGTCAGTTTTCCTCCACTGTTACAGTTTTTCTCCTTCAACAAATGCTACAGATTTTTCCTATCTTCCTCCCACCAATCCAATGGCTCTTTCATTGCCTCACTTCCATTATACTCAACCCAAGTCTTTCCTAGTACAATACTCATTCTACTAAGTCCTACACACTAATTCTTCCTAGTTTCTCCAACATATTTCAACACCTCTTGCCACAGATTTTACACCTTTGTATTCTCACACTACAACTACTACTCCATGATTACTAAACATCCTTACTCAATCCAATACATACCTTGGTTTTCCCATTCACCAAGTCATCTATAAATGCACATTTCCTACAAAACTTTTGCCATAGTTCACCTACAATTCTTACTTCTCCACATACATACTTTCTCACCAAATTCATTCCTATTCTAGCCACACCCATACAAGGGTCCTACCAGCAATCAAAACAATCTCAATACATCAATACTTCCTCAAACAACAATACTAATACTCATATACAATTATTTGGCTCCAAAGGCTACAATCCACATACTAGTTCACAAATACTCAAACTTCCATAATTACAATACTAGTACAACATTTTGGGTTCTATAAATTAGTTTACCCATTCCCCATTACTCTAATGCATTAAAATTTAGCATTAAGAAGGAGCTCTTACCTTAAGCTCTTGATTTCGTTCTTTCTTTTCCAATTCTCCTCCTTCTCTCTTTCTTGCACAAAATCGGTTATATGGGGAATGGAGTTGCCAAACTCCATTCCCATCACCCAATTAACACAAAAACAAGTGTAATTAATATACTAACCCTTACTAATTCATTGAAGTGTTTAAAACACAAATTCTAGGGTTTACCTTTGGAGTGTTTTAGGAGGGGTTTTAGCCCTTGGTTTAAGAAGGTGATTCCACCACCATTACAAGGTTGAAATGATGCTCACAAGAGAGAGAAAAATAGAGCATTACAAAGGGGTAAAAATCGGTTACAAAGAAAGATGGAGGAATCATGAGTTTTTCATGTAGATTTTTACCTTAATGGAGAGAGGAGACTCCAAGCTACCCATTGATGCTATTTTCTCTTTGAATGGGGAAAACCCATGGAGATGAACTTCCTCATTTTTGGATTTTGAAAAGAGGGAAGTGTAGAAAATGATGAGGGGAGCAAGAATATGTAATTATTTTTGTGATTGGAGCTTAAATAAAGCTTGGGCAAGCTTGAGAAGGTGAGCTGCCATGGAAGGGAAGAAAATCGCCAGCAAGTGCAGAGGGGAGGAGGAAGGTGACGGCGGGGAAGAAAGAAAGAAGAGAGAGAAGAGGGAAATGGGAGGAGAGAGGGGGGTTTTGTTTGTGCCTTTTTGTACTTTTCCCCTCCTTTCTATCTTTCTTTCTTTATTTACTATGTGTGTGTGTGAGGGGGCTGCTCTATTAATAAAACCGGCCCCACATATATGTAAGCTGGATCGTTTTTCGTCTTTTACAGTAAACACCCGTTAATTTGCCCGGTTTTGGTACTATTCACTAACCGGGCCCGTTTTCTGAAATTTTCTCGTTCCTTTAATTTTATTGGTTATTAAGCTTCCATTAATGCTTAATTATTGTTATTTAATGAAATATAATTTTTACGGGTTCGTTTGACCACTTAAAGTCACGTTTTCGGGTTTTCTCGAAAAATGTGCGCTAAAGCTCTATTAGCGTTTTAATACATTATTTGGATCCGTTTTCTTCGGGAGTTGTTCCCATATATTTTTTAGGAATTATTAAGCCTTAAGAATCCATATAATACTCTAACCAAGGTCCCGTACCTCCTATGGTTATTTAACGCTTATTTAAGCGTTTCTTCATTTCTTTTGGATTTTTTTTCCTTACCAATATTACTTACGCAATATTATGCCCTTAAATACGTATTAGAATTATTTTAATCACTATATTTAAGTTCGGGGTATTTCACATAAACATATGCACCCATTCCTAGGCTAGTTATGGTCATTGCGCACAAGAGATGTGAATACCATTGATATAAATTTGATTATCTTGGTAACTCCGATGTGAGAGTATTAGTAAAAGGAGTAGAGTAACTCCTGGGGGAATGACAATCCCAGTAGTATATGTCTAATTGATGATGGACATGGCATTGCAATGCATGAGTCAGTACGAAACCGATGTAGAACCTAGAGGAAATTGAGTTCCCTAGGTGATTGTTGAAGAAATAGAGAATGATTTGGTGGACGGAGCTCCACAAGTATTGTATTCCCTGAGTAAGTATTGGAAGTAAATTGAGGGTAATTGACGAATTGAGTCCATGATTAGGGTATTCCTAGGTAAATTACTTGGAAATAAATTGAGGATATTTGCTGGAATGAATTCCATCCTTTGGAGACGTATGCTATATGATTATGAATAGGAAAAGTAAAAGATAGAAAATGGGAATAATTAAATTATTTGATTGTTTGAAATTGATGTGGGAAGCTGAACTTGATCCTGATCAGATCAAGGGAAACTGAACACAAATTGGAGTGGAAAGATAGTTCAACACTGATGCTGATCACATCGGGGTTGAATGATTCTTGGAGCTCCCTTCAAGTGGTCACAAGTAATCGCGCATAGGATAGATGTAATGAACATAAATTGGATTTAGGAGTTGATTGTGTTCCAAAAAGAATTTCCTTCAAACTTGTGAATGAAGATTAGTTCATAACCTGTACCACCTAATCGAGGGCTGCAGTCCTTTGTCTGATGATCGGGAGAATGGTGGTAGTGTATTGTGTTGTATTATTCCAAGGGCAGCGAGACGTAGAGAAGTCCTGTGGCTAGATGACCTGAGTGCCTGCGGGATCATACGATAGATTATTCTTGCATTGCTTTGGGGATAGCTTTGCATTATGTATAATCTTGTATTGTAAAACCAGATGGTTGGTTGTAAGGCGGAGCAGAGTAATTGTATTGTACTTGCGTAGTATTGGGTGTATATACCTTGAGTAACGGATCTGAGAGTCTGTAAGGATGTAAGAATGTATGAATCGGACAATTGGGATGTCAAATGAGTAAGAACAGAGATTCACCAACCTTGAACAACTTTGAGGGCAAAGTTCATTAAGAGGGGTAGATTGAAATACCCCAAACTTAATATAGTGATTAAAATTATCCTAATATGGTATTTAAGGGCCTAATAGTGCCTAAAGAATATTGGTGAAGGAAATAAAACCAAAAGAAAAGAGAAAACGCTTAAAAAGCGAAAAATGTAAAAATGAGCGTTACATAACCATAGGATAGGAGGTATGTGACCTTGACTAGGATCCTAGGTTGGTTCCTAAGGCTTAATTATGCCTAAACAGACATGAAGGAACAATTCCCAAAGAAAATGGATCCATAAAACGGATTAAAAACACAAACGAACCTTAACACATGTTTTTCGAGGAAACCCGAAAAACTTGACTTTAAGCGGGTTAAATTGACCCGTAATAATTTTAGTCAATCAAATGTCTATAATTAGAGATTAGTGACGGTCTAGAACCATTAAAATGAATTAAACGAGAAAATTCCGAAAAACGGGTTCCGGAGAGGGAATAATGTAAAGACTAGGACTTTTGGGTGCAAGGTGCAAATAGACCAAAATACAACTCCCTAGTTTGTAATTAAAAACTGGAATTGAATTGTGTGTGTGTGGGTGCCGGTTCCCTCCCCCTTTCTCACACTCCCCAACTCACTAGAAGACAAATAAGAAAGTAAAAAGCAAATAGTACAAAAGCTAGTTCTTAGTCTCTCTCCTCCCATTCTCTAATTCCCACACGTTTTCCCCTCCATTTCAGAACTCTCCTTCTTTCTCCATTCCAACAATGGAGATTTATGCAGCCACTCTCACCCTCTCTCTTCTTCTTCATTTCTCATGGCCTAAACAAGGTGCAAATGCTATAAAAATTACATATTAATACTCCTCTCATCTTGGAGATTAATTCTCTCTTTTCAAAATCTGAAAACCATCACTTTCATCTCCATGGGTGAAGCTCATTGAAAGCTTGAAGAGCACCATTTAGAGCTAGAACAACTGCTTGTTGGTTTAAGGTAAGAAAGGGTTCAAAAACCTCTCATTTTCTAGCTTCTTCTTGTAACCAAAAATCCCAAGTTTTTAAGCCTCCTTGTTCCTTGTAGCCGGGTTTTAGTTCCAAATGGGTGCGGGAATATTGCTCTCTTGCTAGCCAAGAACTCCACTTAGTGATTGGAAGGTAATATCTCATTTTTAAGCTTTGAACCCTTCTTGTATTCTAGGGCTGATTTTAGAAGTTTAGGAGTTACATTTATGCTCATTAGTATTCTTTGGTATGGGCTGTAGCATTAGAGTTTTGAACTCCCCCATAACCGGTTATGAAAGGAAGAGCAAGGAAGGAAAGAAGAAGAAGGAAAGGAAAGAAAGCTAGCAATTCAAGGTAAATGAGCTAAACGTTGAGCTAGTTTTGTATGTAGAAGAAAACAAAATATTAATGCCAAAAGTATTGTATAACTATAACAAAGGTAAACAAATGATGGAGAGGTATTCTAGTATGAATTGCGTTGTTGTTTTAAGGGCCTTAGGCCAAGTATTTAGATTATTGTACATGTGGACTATTGTTGAACTTGTGCAGGAAAATATTGATTAAGGGACTGAACTATGCTATTGTAAACGTAAACGAGAAAATGGGTTGAGCTTGTGTATTGTATATGATGAGTAAATGGCTTCAAAGTCCAAGTTGTTTGAAATACCCCAAACTTAGATATGGTGTTTAAGTGATAAACTAAGGTATAATAAGGCTAAAGAATACCTTAGAAACATTAAGAAACCATTTTAATCAAAGAAAACATAAGGAACACCAAAAGAGCAGTTTAAGCAAAACGTGCTCTAAGCTTGGAGGACTTGGGTGAGCACCCAAAATCATTCTAAGACCTTAGTAATATCCTAATGGTCATTTTAAACCAATTACCAAAGAAAACCAAGCTTGAAAACAAGTTAAAACACAAAATGTGCTTTAAGGAGTCTTAAAGCACATTTTTGAAAAATTGTCTAGAAAGGGGGTTTAAGTGGCTAATGCCCATGATTACTCCTTAATTAACATGTGAACTATAGTATCACATTAGGAATCTAACTCATGGGAAATCAAAAATTTCCAATATGTGCACTAATTTGTGAATATAAACCAATAGTGCCTAGTTTAGCCTTTAACAATCAAGTCTAATTAATTGGTCAAACAGACCATGACAGCCTAATTAATGAAGGGGCCGGTTTCTAAGGGGTGTGAGTCACCAGAGTAGCCAATTAATGTTAGAGGAAAAGAGAAAAATAACTTGTCACTATTTACTTTAAGGAATCAAAATATCTTATATGCCATCTCTCTCCTCCCTTTCTTCATTCTTCATCTTCTCCATCGATTTCGCTCTCTCCTTCCATCTAACGTAAGAAGCCACCTCCATGATAGCTCCATTCATTTCCCACATCTTGCTATTTAAGCTCCAAAATCAAAACCAAGCACTATATCTCTTAGTTAGCTCAAGCTCTTTCTTCCTATCTTTCAAAACTTCAAGACCTCATTTTGGAGCCAAGGCAAACCACCATTAGAGGAGGAACTCAAGCTTGGAGACTCTTATTAGCTTCCCATTCTCTTAAGGTAAAGAAATATGTAAGAAAATCTAGGTTTCCATCACTTTCTCTCCATGTCCGAAAATTAATCACTCATGGGGTTCCATTTTTATTCCTTCTACTAGCGTGTTTTCTACTCTCCAAAGGATAATGGAGGTCCTTCTTGCTTCATATCCAAGATTGTCTTGAGAAACCAAGGTAAAAAATAACTTTTAATACCTTGAAAAACATTTAACCTAGGGTTTGTTCCTTAGGGTAATGTAGTATCTAGCACTCATTGGAGTATTGAATATTGGTTAGAACATTGGCAAGGAGGAACTTGTTGGTGACCGAGATTGTTCAAGGAAAAAGTCTAAGAGGAAAGTTTGTGAGCTTGTAAAAGAACAAGGTAAATTACTTACCTTAAGGTGTTTAATTGTTTAAGGGAATGGGATTTAGATATGTGATGAGTTTAGTGTAGATTTTACTGAGGAAAAGGGGCTATTATATAACCTAGGAGAAACAATGACTATGTTTGAGAACTGGTGACTAAGGAGACCAATGAAGAAAGAGATAGTCAACAATGTTGAGCTGAATTACAGAAGCATTTTATTTCAATGGGAGCCCTTGTTGTGTGTATTTGCAGTTAAAGGCAAATATATGTGGAAATTCAGTGGTTAAGATTATTGCATTTAAGGGCCTAAGTGCCAACATTAAGTTTATAACAATATGATGATGTGGTTGTATTTTTGGTGTCAATTGTGTGTTAAGGTGATGTAATGAGAATTTGAGGATCTTGGTTGTTTGATGGTGCAAAACCAAGTGTTTGGGTGACAATATCTAGAGAACCCTGTCAAAATTTAGAAGAACCTAAGTGTTTAAGATGTTCTAAGGAGATTTCATGACTAAGAAAGTCTAGAAGTTTTAGATGTTGTCTGTGAAGAAGGGTGAGTTTAAGGTGTATATGAGTTAGGAAGACCTAGACATGATAATGGAGGACTTAGGAATCAAATGAATGTAGTAGGTATTTAGACTTAGCAAACATTGGTAAACTAGTAGAAAGAAATAATGTGTTGGATTGAATGAGCATAACTTATGTAGAACTTTAAGTAGTTGCATAAGGAGTTTTAGATGGTGAAAGATGCTTGGAGTGATGTATAGTGGGGAGGAGCATTTGGCCATAGTGGTTATATTAGGTATGAACCACCACATAGACACCTAGTGAAAAACATTACAAGTGTAGGCAAGTTTACAAGGAAAAATGCATAATGACTAGGTGGATTTGTGGGTGTTGAATGGGTTTTGTTGTTTAGTGGAAGGCCTAAGGTGTATTTGAGGTGCCCAAAGAGGTTAGAAGTACTAGGAGTAAGAGGAGAAATTTGAGTCCAAATGGGAATTAGAAACAAGGTTCGAGCCGACCGACCTTAGGGACCGGACCTGCAAGGTTCGGTCGTCGAGCTCAGTTTACACTACCGGAAAGAGTTTCTAGAACCGACCGAAATTGGGGACCGGACTTACAAGTTCGGTCGGGCTTGTTTTGTGTACGAATTAAGTCTCTGGAATGGACCGACCTTGGGACTGGACTTACAAGTCGTCATGCCTAGAATTTTGTACTGGAATTGGTCTCTGGAATCGACCGAACTGGGACAGGACTTGGCAAGTTCGGCGGCTTAAATTTCCCACGGGGAAAACTCTCTGGAATGGACCGACCTTGGGGACCGGACTTGCAAGTCGTTGGGGGTAGATTTTCAAACGGTAATATGTTCTGGAATGGACCCGACCTTGGGTAAGGTCGTCGGTAAAGTTCGGTCGAGCCTAAAAACACAAAAAAAAGAAAAATTCTAAGGATGATAATTGGTATTAGGGTATGCCATTGGTAGGGTAATAAAGATTAGGAACCTAAGAACCTAAGGAATTAAGTTAAACTAAGTATAAACCTTAATGTTTAAAGTTAAGTGGCAAGACTTAAAAGTGTATTGAATGGCATCTTTTAGGGACTAAGTGAGTTACAGGTAAGGTGCAAATAACGAATGGCCTAAGAATGAATCAATGTTTTAGGTTTGTGAATTGGGCCCCCGGAGAAGGTTAAACAAACGACAGTCGACGTTGAACGGTACAATCTTCTGTGACCGCTTGCTAACGAGGTGTCCCTCAGTTGTGTGCTATCTGTTTAATGATATGACTAGACGGATAAGCATGCAACCGGTTATATTTGTTCTCGTTGTGATGTGTTTTCTTACAACTAACCCACGAGACTTGAGATTGCTACTAACTAGTTTTATTATTTAACTGAGTTAAGGATAAGAGTTAAGTATTGGGTAACTGTTGGTTAATACCCGTTAAGGTTTAACTAACACGGGTGTGTAAGATTTTTACTAACTGGAACTTGAGTGAGGAACCCGGGACTGACTCCGGTCAGGCATCTAAGGAAAGGGGGACGGTATCTGAATCAATCCGCCCTCCGCTTAAGGACTTGTTCTTCGGACTTGTTGCCATAGGGTCGGTTGCCGGCTCAGCTCACACTGGACTCCCGTCCAAGGTAGGTGGCATTAAGATGGTGCGGTAGATCACCTAAATCCTAGGTTTGAGATTAAGCTACAACCATTTCCATTCTAGGAACGGTTCATATACTCAGATTAAGATAAGGTTAAGACTGAGATAAGATAAGGAACTGAGGTTAAGGAAATCAGGACTAAGGAGGGGTTACTAACCCGCTTGATAAGGGGACCCTTGTGTCGTTCATTGTGTTGAGAACTATGTATGTTCATCTGTGGATTGTTTTATAGCACTTAATATCATGATTGTGTTTCTAATCAATTTCCGTGCTATCGACAATTAGTCGTCGTAGCCCGTTAGCTTGGGGGACATGAGAGGGAGTACCAGCATCCGTGCTGACCCCCTTTGGGGCTGTTTTTACACTTGTAGGTAAGAGACCCATGAAGTCACTCCACGAGAGTAGTAGCGGTAACTTAGGATGGGGTTGTTTATTTGAGTACGGGTTTGCGCTTGTGCTCCCGTCTGTTATATTGAAACTGATGTAAGTTTGTGGCTATGACTTAGATACTTAAACTCGGTTGGTTGGTGGTATTTGGATGGTGATTGTTTTGGTCGTTGTTTACCTTGGATTAGTGTTGTAAATTGATAAGGGGTATATTCTAACGATCAACCGTGGCAAGGTCCTGGTGTTTGTTATTTCCGCTGCGACGAATTCGTTTAAGTGTTAAGTTTTGCGATAACCACGATTGGCTTTGGACGGGGTGTTACAAAAAGTGGTATCAGAGCGTAGTTACGCTCTGATCAAGAATAACCGGACATAAGAAACCACCGAGTTAGGATATAAGTTAGAAATAATGATGGGTTAAGGTGTGAGCTGTTTAGTGTGAGTAGAGCAATGACCACAATAATGTGGATGTCTTTACCGTCTACAGACGTTATAAATTCGTTAACCGAAACAGTGTTGGATACAAATCTAATGTGAGTTATGATTGTTCAGATCAGGAAGGAGAGGTCGAGGCTGTCCCAGAGGCGACAAGACTGAGATAACCGGAAGGGCAGACGATCGCAGAGATCGCTGCCGCCTTAGGGCACATGGCTATCAGCCTGGTGGGTGCACCACCTCCACAGCCACAACCCCGGAACCGAATTGGGTGAAGATCCTTGTAGACCTTCGACCCGCACATTTTAGGGGGAGACCGATCCCGCCAGCTCGAGGCGTACATCTCCGAGCTGGAGACCGCCTTGAGACCCTTGACGTCCTGCTGGGATCAAAGTGCGTCTAGCTGCGTTCTACCTGAAGGGGGTAGCAAGGACTGGTGGAAGCTGGTGAGGGTCGAGCATGTGCCAATCCAGAGTTCGGCTAGGAGCAGTACACCGCCTTACTTCGAGCAAGTACTATCCCGCCCATGTCCAGACGAAGAAGCGCTTGCAGTTGGATGCGCTTAAGCAGACCGACAAGATGACGGTGGACTAGTATTACTCAGAGTTCACCGCCTTGCTCCGTCTTCTGCCAGGTCTTGGATATTCAGACCAGATACGGGGACCGCTTCTATGGCGGGCTTAGCCATCGACTCCACTACGGCATGGGGCCGACGAGTTACACTACCTGCAGGTAATAAGAATGTTTGAGATATGAGTAAGTAATGAGAAGAGATTTAGATTATGAAAAATAAGTGACTAATACTTGGAACAGAGTGCTATCATGCGCTGCTAAGTTGAGATAACCGTCTAGCTGAGGGACGAGGACAATGCCAAAGAGAAAGAATGCTGGGAAGAGTACAGAACACAAGGGCAGGTGGTACAGAAGTAGAAGTACCAGCCTCAGGCCCAGAAAAAATCAGAACCAAAAAGGGAAGAAGGAAAAGGAGAAGGCTCCGGAAGAGCCACTGAAGTTGACATATGCGTATGCAGCACACCCTGCGCTCAAGGGCGCCAAAGGGTAAGGAATTGATATTGAGTGAGTTATGAACAACTAGTAACCGTTTGAGATATGAGTACTAACATTGCAAATGATCAGGATCTGAGACTGAAAAGGGAGCCGGTGGTGGCTACCAGCGATGCTACATTTGTAGGTGGTGTCACAAGGACCACCCCGGGCTCGATTGCAAAGGGAATAAGGTGGAATGCAACTATTGTGGGGTATACGGTCACCGAGCATACGAGTGCTTCCGGAACCCCGCTAGCAGAGCCTTAGACCCGAGAACTAGGGGCAAGGGCAAGACTGATCAGGGAGCTGGATCTGATAGTCAGAAGAGAGTGCAGCAAGCTGCAGACAAGAACCCACAGGTAGCCCAGAAGTCGGGACCCACACTACACTTGGTGGACCGGGACGATGAGCCTGAACCCTCATCGAGGCTAGGTACCGCTATAACCACTTAGTAATAAAATTGCCTGCTTACCGCATTATCATGCATGTTTGGTGAATAATTGAGTTAAGTGAGAATGAGATAAGATTAGAACATAAGTAAGATATACCTAACCACCTTAGGAAACTTCAACATCTGCTATCCAATGCCTTCTACACCTAACCCGGAGTACACCGACATCGAAACCATAGACCTTCCAACCAAACAAAGTCAGGTTATCCGCCCAGGTATGATTTATTAAGGGGATACCTGACACCGAAGCGCAAATAGCCATCATCAGGAAATGCAATCAACTAGGAATGGGACCGGGAGGTTTTTATACACCGGAGTACCCAGGGGGAGCGAGCAAGAATGAAGTTAAAGATGAGCTAGGCAAGGATTGGAATCCGTATGCCAAGACCTACCAAACCACGATGATACAGGATGGAGTCTCACCACGGGGATACCCGACGAGTTCCATCCGTTATTACACAAGTCGTGGAGATCGCTCAGCAGTTGGAAGCTGAACCGATTCCAGACATACAATCAGACATATACGTTTGTGAACTTCTACGAGAAAGATGGGCGACTTGGATTACATCAAAGACAAGGACGAGACAACGAGTCTCTTTAAGAGGGATACCCGGAGTGTCTGTTCCGTAGGAGATGATTGATAATGAAATATTGACTTTTCAGGGTTAATTACCTTGTAATTAAATCCCTCTGTTTTATTTACCTTTAAATTGTTCTATTTCTCCTTGTAGTTTAGTTTCTTTTAATCAATCAAAACCGAAAAAGTGATATTTCCTGTTTTCTTTAGTTTAACTTAATTTCCCAGTTAATCAAATATTTGTCAATTAATTACGAGGTCCCTGAGATCGACAACCCCATTTAATCACTATACCCGCAAAACGATAGGTACACTGCCTATGTGGTAGAAGTAGTCACATATTTCTCCATCAAGTTTTTGGCGCCGTTGCCGGGGACCTCCGGCACGGTTAATTGACAATTATTATTTAATTGGGATAAGTTAAATTTTCATTCTTTTATTTTTTATTTTTTTCTGTTTGATATTTCTCTTTATTTTTGCCACGTATATAGTTAATCTAGTTTTTCCATATTCATACCAACTCGTCTCTTATGCGTCGGACTCGATCTGCAGGAGAACCTATAGCTGAATTTCAGCCAGAGATCGAAAGAGTTCTCCACAGCAGGCGACAACTACAGTTTGCCATGACGACCAGACAAACTCTGGGGGAGTACCAGCAACCATCAGTAGAAGGACGATCCTCTGCTATCGTCCTCCCTCAAGTGACGCAAACTGAGCTCGACGCCTGGCAATTCAAGACGAGCTTCATCACCACTTGTACCACCAGGGACAATTCAGCGGGCTTGACTCAGATGATGCCCCACACCACATCTCTGCATTCCTGGACTTCTGCAATACATTCAACAAGACGGGGAACCTGAACGAGCGCATTCGTCTACAGCTGTTCCCCTATTCTCTGAAAGACGGAGCGTCCAGGTGGCTAAGGAGTCTGCAACCGGGTAGCATCCACACTTGGGCTGACTTGGCAAACAAGTTCCTGGCGAAGTACTATCCACCGTCAAAGACAAGGGAAAGATCGCTGAAATCACAAACTTTGTCAAGAACCAGGTGAGTCCCTGTATGACTTGGGATAGATTCAAGGAGCTGCAGATTCTGCCCACACCATGGTATGAGTAGCGAAGAACTAGTACTGTCATTCTTTAAGGGATTAATGATTCAAACAAGATGGTACTAAGTTCCTCATCTGGAGGAAACTTTATGGCAAGAACTGGGGATGAAGCGATGGAGCTTTTGGACACCATGACCGCTAGTACCAGACAGTGGTGCAAGAACAAGGGGAGAGGTGAGCCAAAAGCAGGTATGTATAATATTCCCCCACAGGATCATTTATCCGCTCAACTAACAGCTCTTACTAAAGTTGTGGAAAAGTTAGCTGTAAACCAGACGCAACAGCAAACCGCGAAGGCAGCTACTTCTTCGCCTTTCCTGAATCCTTGCTGTGAGAATTGTGGAGGAGCCCACGAAACGTTCAACTGTGAAGGTCCTAGCTTGCAGGTAACCCCGAAGAGCTAAAATCGATCAACAACAGACCAGGTAACCCTATCCTAACAATTTCAATCAGAATAATTGGAGGAACAATCAACAACCTCCATGGAGGGGTAATGATCAGTCTATAGGTAATTTTGGGTTCAACCAAAATAGACCACCTTACTTTAGACAGCAGGAGCAATCCCAAAATTCTCAAGGAGGCAGTGGTAAAATTGAGAATATGCTGGCAGAAATCCTTAAACAAGGCCAAACTACAAACTCCAGGATTGCCGAAATAGAAGCTAAACTTTCTGAACAAGCCGCTAAAAACGCTGATCAAGCTTCTATCAACCTGAGCCTAGAGAGGCAAATGAGTCAAATTTCACAACAGCTGGCACAGCGACCGACGGGGTCACTTCCCAGTCAGCCTGACCCTAACCCAAGGGAGCATGCAAAAGCAGTAACTCTGAGAAGCGGCAAGGAACTAGTTTCTGATGTTCCAGAAGTTGAAGAAGATTTTAATAAGCCAGCTGAATCTCAACCTGAAGTGGAGGAAACAACAAATCCCAAGGAGAAGGAGTCTCCTGAATCTCTCACTATTAAACCTTCTCAACTCTCTTATAATCCTCCTATTCCATTCCCTAACAGACTAAAGAAAAAGAACATGGACGAGCAATATGGGAAATTTCTTAATATCTTTAAGAAATTAACTATTAACATCCCTTTTTCTGATGCTTTGTCTCAAATGCCTATGTATGCTAAATTTATGAAGGATATTTTGTCTAACAGGCGTTCTTTGCTAGAGTCTGACACAGTCAAATTGACAGAAAGAGTATCTGCAGTTCTCCTGAAGAAGCTGCCACCCAAGTTAGGAGATCCGGTCTTCCCATCATTCCATGCGCTATCGAGAAGGTGATTGCGGTAACGGTTTATGTGATTTAGGAGCAAGTATTAATTTGATGCCTTTATCTATTTTCAAGAAATTAGGTGTAGGTCAATGTGCTCCCACATCTGTTCAGTTACAACTAGCAGACCGTTCCATAATTTATCCTAAAGGAAAAGTTGAGGACCTGGTAGTTTCTATTGATAAATTTATTTTCCCTGCTGATTTTATCATCATTGATATGGAGGAAGATACAGATGTACCACTAATTTTGGGCAGACCGTTTATGAGAACTGCCCGCACTCTCATTGATGTGGAAGGAGGAAGATTATTCTAAGATTTCATGATGAGCAGGTTGTTTTCGACATGACACGCAACATGAAGCGTCCTGCCACTGTTCAATCCTGCTTTGCAATAGATTTATTGACTCTTTAGTGCAGGAAACTATTTTAAGCAGAAGAAGAGGAGAATCCTGGAAAGATGTCTTATGGCATCTTGTGAAGCTGATGATGAGGATCCAGATATGGCCCTCATGGCTGAGGAGTTAAACAAAAGGCGGCCACACTTCCACAAGTACCAGCAGCAATTTGAGAAAGTCGAGCGAAGTGCTGACCGGCCAAGACCATCTATTGAAAAACCTCCTACAGTGGAGATGAAACCTCTTCCCTCTCATTTGAAATATTCTTTTCTTAATGAACCATCGGAATTACCTGTTATAATCTCTTCTGACTTGACAGGAACTCAAGAGAAGCAACTACTGGAGGTTGCGCAATCACACATCAGCTATTGGTTGGTCGATAGCAGATATTAAAGGAATCAGCCCTCAGTTGTGTTCTCACCGAATCTATATGGAAGATAACTACCGACCATTGGCTCAGCCTCAGCGACGTCTTAACCCAGTCCTAAAAGAGGTAGTTAAGAAAGAGGTAATCAAACTACTCGATGCAGGCATTATTTACCCTATTTCAGACAGTAAATGGGTAAGTCCAGTTCAGGTAGTACCAAAGAAAGGAGGAATAACTGTGGTTCCTAATGAAA
Organism: Limonium bicolor; assembly: GCA_023374045.1. Classification (NCBI taxonomy): domain Eukaryota; kingdom Viridiplantae; phylum Streptophyta; class Magnoliopsida; order Caryophyllales; family Plumbaginaceae; genus Limonium; species Limonium bicolor. Next base: position 177,883,524 of record CM041776.1, on the reverse strand, counting down.
AGGGTGAGCTGATTACCCAGCGTCCCACTACAGGATGGCGGGTTTGTATTGATTATAGAAAGTTAAATGACGCCACTCGTAAGGACCATTTTCCATTACCTTTCATTGATCAAATGTTGGAAAGACTAGCTGGACATGACTACTACTGCTTTCTGGATGGCTTTTCAGGTTATTTCAAATCCCTATAGCTCCTGAGGATCAGGATAAGACAACTTTTACCTGTCCGTATGGAACCTATAGTTATAAAAGAATGCCATTTGGATTATGTAATGCTCCTGCCACGTTTCAACGTTGTATGATGGCCATCTTTGCTGAATATATTGAGAAATGCATTGAGGTTTTTATGGACGATTTTTCTGTTTATGGTCTAACATTTGAATCCTGTCTAGAAAACCTTGATCTTGTGCTGTCCAGGTGTGAAGAAACCAATCTGGTGTTAAATTGGGAAAAATGCCACTTCATGGTTCGAGAAGGAATCGTCCTGGGCCACAAAATTTCTTCAAAAGGTATTGAGGTAGACCGGGCTAAAGTCGAGGTAATTGAAAAGCTCCCACCACCATCTTCTGTTAGAGATATTCGTAGTTTTCTTGGACACGCAGGTTTTTATAGAAGATTCATCAAAGATTTTTCCAAAATCTCTAAACCTCTGTGTGATCTACTGAAGGATGTTAAGTTCCATTTTTCTGAAGAATGTCTGAAAGCTTTTAATTTATTAAAAGAAAAGCTAATTTCTGCACCTGTCGTTGTGTCTCCTGATTGGTCACTCCCTTTTGAGATAATGTGTGACGCTAGTGATTACGCTGTGGGAGCCGTGTTATGTCAGAAGATTGATAAAATTCTTCGGGTAGTATATTATGCAAGTCGAACTTTAAATGATGCCCAGAAAAATTATGCGACCACAGAAAAAGAATTACTAGCTGTAGTTTTTGCTCTAGATAAGTTTCGATCTTATTTACTGGGTGGTAAAATTATTGTGCATACTGACCACTCTGCTCTTAAGTATTTGTTTGCTAAGGCAGAGTCAAAACCCAGGTTAATTAGGTGGATTCTCCTATTGCAAGAATTTGATATTGAGATCAGGGACAAAAGGGAACACAAAATGTGGTAGCTGATCATCTGTCCAGAATGGAGGCATCTGATGATGGGACTCCCATCAACGAGTCCTTCCCCGATGAGTCAGCATTTGCAGCTGAAGATGTTGAGGATCCATGGTTTGCTGATATCGCTAACTACCTTGTTAGGAAGATTGTTCCAGCTGATATGACTTATCAGCAGAGAAAGAGGTTCTTTTCCATTGTCAAACATTATTTTTGGGATGACCCTTATCTGTTTAAAGTCTGTGCAGATGGTATCATTAGGAGATGTGTCCAGAAGTCAGAGGTCAGAAACATTCTCCTCCATTGCCATTCCAGAGAAGCCGGTGGACATCATGGCGCCACTCGAACCGCCGCAAAAATACTAGAATCAGGTTTTTTCTGGAACACCCTTCACAAGGATTGTCATGCGTTTGTTTCGACATGTGATCGGTGTCAAAGGCAAGGTAATCTATCTCGTCGAATGAGCTACCACTGAATAACATGTTAGAAGTTGAGCTATTTGACGTCTGGGGTATTGATTTTATGGGTCCCTTCCCAAACTCTTTCGGTAATCTTTACATCTTAGTAGCTGTTGATTATGTTTCAAAATGGGCGGAAGCCCTTGCCTGTTCTACTAATGATGCTAAAATGTTGTGAAGTTCCTGAAGAAAAATATTTTCACTCGATTCGGCGTTCCTCGAGCCATAATCAGTGACGGTGGCTCCCATTTCTGTAACCGCCAGTTTGAAGCACTATTAAAGAAATATGGGGTTCGACATAAGGTTTCCTTACCCTACCATCCTCAAACAAATGGGCAGGCCGAAGTGACAACCGAGAGCTCAAGTGGATCTTGCAAAAGACGGTGAACTCTTCTCGAAGGATTGGTCACTTCGATTAGATGAAGCGCTCTGGGCCTACCGCACTGCTTTCAAGACACCAATTGGCATGTCTCCCTACAAGTTGGTTTTTGGGAAGGCATGCCACTTGCCTGTGGAATTAGAATACAAGTCATATTGGGCCTTGAAAGCTCTTAATTTTGACCTACAGCAAGCCGGTGATAAACGCAAGTTCCAGTTGACAGAGTTGGAGGAACTCAGGAACGAATCTTACGAGAATGCTGTAATATATAAGGAACGTACCAAGCGCTGGCATGACAAGATGATTGCCAATCGAGAACTCAAGGTGGGGGACCAAGTCCTACTTTTCAACTCCAGGCTCAGATTCTTCCCAGGTAAGCTGAAATCATACTGGTCAGGACCTTACCCTATTATTAGCATTTCCCCATTCGGTGCGATTGAACTCGCCAATGCAAAGGGGGAAACATTTAAAGTCAATGGGTCAAGAGTCAAGAAATTTCTGGGTACTACACTGGATCAAGCTGCTACATATGAAATATCTCTTAAAGATCCAATTGCAGGTTAGCTACTTCACAAAGTCCAGCCAATGACTATAAAGAGGGCAGCTGACTGGGAGGCAACCCAGGGGTAATTTTCAATTCATGTTTTAAAGCTACGCATATTTCTCTCTAATATATTGTGATATATATATATATAAAAAAAAAAGAGGAGAAGAAAAGGAGGAGGAATTGTACCTGTGCTATTAACGCAACGCTTCCTAGCGTTATTTTGGTATTTGACAGTGTGGTAGGTAAACCGTTTGTTGCAATCACTCCAAGCTGAACCCTTGCTTAGACTCAAGTGTGAGGAACATCGACCCCACCGCCAATGCTTTAAGTGTGAGGAAGGGCACCTTCCTCAATCTCACGATATCAGGGGAGTCTCAGTTCCTTTATTTTTAATATTTATGTTCAGCCACTCGTGCTTTAACTGTTATTGCTTAAGTCCATAGAGTCCTAAATGATCCTTCATGAGTCTGGCATATTTTGAAAGGTCTTTTCTTGATTATTTTATGAACAATGAGGACATTGCTCCTCTTAAGTGTGAGGAAGTTTTGACCTTTCCCTGAAAATATGCCAGTAGTACCTAATGCCACACTTGATTTTTATTGTTCTCTAATTATGATAGTAAGCTTCTCTAAAGGCCAATACATGTTGAATTTTCGGGCTAAAATTTTTGTGGAAGTTTTTGAAATCGAGCCTGATGACAACCTCAAGAATCGTTCTGCTTGACGTTGTTTGTATGTATCAATTCTTTCTTCAAAATTAAATCTATTTTCACTGAAATCTGGTGGATAAGCTGATTGTGGAAATTGAGCTACCTTAGCTTGGCAATCATGGACTAAGTGAAAGTTTGGTATGGAAAGGATAAGGCAAGGTACTCCTCTGATCATATAATGAAGTTTTCTGAACCAAAACAGGCCTCGTTCATTCGGTTATTAAGTCCTTGGGGTGCCTTATCACCCATCTACCTAAGGTCTTGTGATCTGGGATAGAAGGCCCAAAGCCGCTACATGGGTGAAGAGAAAAGTCTGGGGGATGAAACAAATTGTGCGAACAAGAAAAAAAAAGAACATGAAAAACTCAGCTGAATGATTGTCGCAATTTTTCATATTTTGATCATGAGTATGTGGTGTTGAAAGGTATCACGGAATAAGGTGTTACTTCACACCCCTTGTCATCCAAAGGTTAGAGAAAAGAAATTGGTGGAAGGTTCCAAGCTAATCTATGTTCAATTTTTACAATCTACTTATCCATGCTCTTATTAAAAATTTTCTGTTTCACTGTTTACAAAAACCTACATCTAAGAGCAGGATTATTCTTTTGATTGCCATTTAGCTTGATTTCCTTCCACGATTGTTGAATCCCGGAGTTTGATACTGTACCTTAGAGAAAGTTTGTTCTTTATTTGCTTGAGGACAAGCAAAAGATAAGTGTGAGGAAGTTTGATAAGTGCGAAATATAGACTTTTAAGGGTTTAATTACCTTTAATTTGCAGTATTTTAAGTAATATTTCTCACTTATCTTACGATTTTCCTAGATTTATGTTTTGATACGAATTGATATATTTTATGTGTTAAATGTAGGAAAAAGTGTTGGAATCAAGTAGTTTACTTCACAAGCTTTCCAACGCAACAAACGGCAGTAAAACGGACTTATAACGAAAAATCTGGAGCCGATTCAAGATTGGAGTACACTCGTATATATTACATATATATTGTACATCCGCATACCAGGCGGACAACAGAGGCGCAGGACAAGCAGAGGCGTCCGCTCTATAGGCGACAGACACAGTAACCGCCTGTTATGTAGCGGACAAGAGAAGGCACGACCGCCTGTTTAGGCGCGGACAAGACACAGGCATAACCGCCTGTTATGTAGCGACAAGAGAAGGCACGACCGCCTGTTTAGGCGCGGACAAGAGAAGGCGCGACCGCCTGAGAAGAGGCGGACAACACTGAATTGGACGCCGAACAGAGTTTTCTTCTTCGTTCGTTCTGCGCCGCGAACTGCTACTTCATTGATTACAACAGACGGCGCCCACCTAATTTGTGCACGCGTGAAGCCGGCTCTACAATCAATTGCTCTGCCCGATGAAATCTCTGACTGCAATATTTACGGATCCGCTTACCAACTCCACCGCCATCTTGATTCACCCTGTCACTGTTGTATGCTTCTGAATTCTCAGCCTATATAAACCCACGCTCTGGTTGCTAAAAAAGGGAATCATCCATTTTACCCACGTATTCATCTATTAATCGATCGCCCCAATCATCCCCATACTCCCACGCTCGTACTATCCACTCCATTCACTCTCAAAATCATCACCCATCCACTCCATTAAATTCCCACGCAACACATACATCCCACTTTCCATTTTATTTCCCTATTACGCACCAGCTCTATAGGAATAAAGTTAGCAGTCGGGGCAACGCAAGACGAAGTTGAAGCGAGGACCCGGAGTGAACTTCTAAACTGGAGTTATCTCTTACCCTTACTTTAATTTATTTAATGCATTTTCTGTTATCGTTGTTTTTGTAACGATGAGCGAGTAAGTATTTTAGCTTCCCGGGTTGGGAAGCGAACCTATTTCCTAAATTCTGTTATGTATTTCTTCAAATAAATTTAGTTAACTGCAACAGTTCAATTCCTGTCCTTCAAGTGTTTTAATTATTTGGCCGGTAGTTAAAACAACCCTTGTAGTTATTTTATTAAATGCGAGAGCTGAGATAAATAACTAGACGAAGGAAGTTGAACCTAATTAATAGCTAGAAGCCTGATCCGGCCTATAGGTTAATTAGACTCCAATAGAAACTACTCTTTATGCGATTAATTGTGTCTGGTCTAGAGCATTAGTCTGCTGCTAGGTCTAACAATTGGTTAGGATTCATTATACTTAGTCGTTAATGAATTAATTAAAGTTTCTGAGTTATTGCAGTAAAATTAAAGAAAGGATTTAGTAACAGATATAAAAGGAATAGGTAAGCAAACAACCCGGGGTGCGCTTTTCTATTTATCACATTCACTACTCTTTAAATCCCTCTGTGTTTATTTACCCTTTAAATTGTTCTATTTCTCTTTGTAGTTTAGTTTCTTTTTAATCAATCAAAACCGAAAAAGTGATATTTCCTGTTTTCTTTAGTTTAACTTAATTTCCTAGTTAATCAAATATTTGTCAATTAATTGTACGAGGTCCCTGAGATCGACAACCCCATTTAATCACTATACCCGCAAAACGATAGGTACACTGCCTATGTGGTAGAAGTAGTCACATATTTCTCCATCAAGTATTTGGCGCCGCTGACCTTTCCCTGAAAATATGCCAGTAGCACCTAATGCCACACATGATTTTTATTGTTCTCTAATTATGATAGTCAGCCTCTTTAAAGGCCAATACATGTTGAATTTTCGGGCTAAAATTTTTTGTGGAAGTTTTTGAAATCGAGCCTGATGACAACCTCAAGAATCGTTCTGCTTGACGTTGTTTGTATGTATCAAATTCTTTCTTCAAAAATTAAATCTATTTTCACTGAAATCTGGTGGATAGGCTGATTGTGGAAATTGAGCTACCTTAGCTCGGTAATCATGGAACTAAGTGAAAGTTTGGTATGAAAAGGATAAGGCAAGGTACTCCTCTGATCATATAATGAAGTTTTCTGAACCAAAACAGGCCTCGTTCATTCGGTTATTAAGTCCTTGGGGTGCCTTATCACCCATCTACCTAAGGTCTTGTGATCTGGGATAGAAGGCCCAAAGCCGCTACATGGGTGAAGAGAAAAGTCTGGGGGATGAAACAAATTGTGCGAACAAGAAAAAAAAATGAACATGAAAAACTCTTAATGATTGTCGCAATTTTTCATTTTGATCATGAGTATGTGGTGTTGAAAGGTATCACGGAATAAGGTGTTACTTCACACCCCTTGTCATCCAAAGGTTAGAGAAAAGAAATTGGTGGAAGGTTCCAAGCTAATCTATGTTCAATTTTTACGATCTAACTTATCCTTGCTCTTATTAAAAATTTTCTGTTTCACTGTTTACAAAAACCTACATCTAAGAGCAGGATTATTCTTTTGATTACCATTTAGCTTGATTTCCTTCCAGATTGTTGAATCCCGGAGTTTGATACTGTGACCTTAGAGAAAGTTTGTTCTTTATTTGCTTGAGGACAAGCAAAACTTAAGTGTGAGGAAGTTTGATAAGTGCGAAATATATAGACTTTTCAGGGTTTAATTACCTTGTAATTTGCAGTATTTTAAGTAATATTTCTCACTTATCTTACGATTTTCCTAGATTTATGTTTTGATACGAATTGATATATTTTATGTGTTAAATGTAGGAAAAAGTGTTGGAATCATGTAGTTTACTTCACAAGCTTTCCAACGCAACAAACGGCAAGTAAAACGGACTTATAACGAAAAATCTGGAGCCGATTCAAGATTGGAGTACACTCGTATATATATACATATATATTGTACATCCGCATACCAGGCGGACAACAGAGGCGCAGGACAAGCAGAGGCGTCCGCCTCTATAGGCGCGGACGAGACACAGGCATAACCGCCTGTTATGTAGCGGACAAGAGAAGGCACGACCGCCTGTTTAGGCGCGGACAAGACACAGGCATAACCGCCTGTTATGTAGCGGACAAGAGAAGGCACGACCGCCTGTTTAGGCGCGGACAAGAGAAGGCGCGACCGCCTGAGAAGAGGCGGACAACACTGAATTGGACGCCGAACAGAGTTTTCTTCTTCGTTCGTTCTGCGCCGCGAACTGCTACTTCATTGATTACAACAGACGGCGCCCACCTTAATTTGTGCACGCGTGAAGCCGGCTCTGCAATCAATTGCTCTGCCCGATGAAATCTCTGACTGCAATATTTACGGATCCGCTTACCAACTCCACCGCCATCTTGATTCACCCTGTCACTGTTGTCTGCTTCTGAATTCTCAGCCTATATAAACCCACGCTCTGGTTGCTAAAAAAGGGAATCATCCATTTTACCCACGTATTCATCTATCAATCGATCGCCCCAATCATCCCCATACTCCCACGCTCGTACTCCATCCACTCCATTCACCTCATCATAAATCATCACCCATCCACTCCATTAAATTCCCACGCAACACATACATCCCACTTTCCATTTTATTTCCCTATTACGCACCAGCTCTATAGGAATAAAGTTAGCAGTCGGGGCAACGCAAGACGAAGTTCAAGCGAGGACCCGGAGTGAACTTCTAAACTGGAGTTATCTCTTACCCTTACTTTAATTTATTTAATGCATTCCTTTTCTGTTATCGTTGTTTTTGTAACGATGAGCGAGTAAGTATTTTAGCTTCCCAGGTTGGGAAGTGAACCTATTTCCTAAATTCTGTTATGTATTTCTTCAAATAAATTTAGTTAACTGCAACAGTTCAATTCCTGTCCTTCAAGTGTTTTAATTATTTGGCCGGTAGTTAAAACAACCCTTGTAGTTATTTTATTAAAATGCGAGAGCTGAGATAAATAACTAGACGAAGGAAGTTGAACCTAATTAATAGCTAGAAGCCTGATCCGGCCTATAGGTTAATTAGACTCCAATAGAAACTACTCTTTATGCGATTAATTGCGTCTGGTCTAGAGCATTAGTCTGCTGCTAGGTCTAACAATTGGTTAGGATTCATTATACTTAGTCGTTAATGAATTAATTAAAGTTTCTGAGTTATTGCAGTAAAATTAAAGAAAGGATTTAGTAACAGATATAAAAGGAATAGGTAAGCAAACAACCCGGGGTGCGCTTTTCTATTTATCACATTCACTACTCTTTAAATCCCTTGTGTTTATTTACCCTTTAAATTGTTCTATTTCTCTTTGTAGTTTAGTTTCTTTTTAATCAATCAAAACCAAAAAAGTGATATTTCCTGTTTTCTTTAGTTTAACTTAATTTCCTAGTTAATCAAATATTTGTCAATTAATTGTACGAGGTCCCTGAGATCGACAACCCCATTTAATCACTATACCCTCAAAACGATAGGTACACTGCCTATGTGGTAGAAGTTGTCACATATTTCTCCATCAAGTATTTGGCGCCGCTGACCTTTCCCTGAAAATATGCCAGTAGCACCTAATGCCACACTTGATTTTTATTGTTCTCTAATTATGATAGTCAGCCTCTTTAAAGGCCAATACATGTTGAATTTTCGGGCTAAAATTTTTTGTGGAAGTTTTTGAAATCGAGCCTGATGACAACCTCAAGAATCGTTCTGCTTGACGTTGTTTGTATGTATCAAATTCTTTCTTCAAAAATTAAATCTATTTTCACTGAAATCTGGTGGATAGGCTGATTGTGGAAATTGAGCTACCTTAGCTCGGTAATCATGGAACTAAGTGAAAGTTTGGTATGGAAAGGATAAGGCAAGGTACTCCTCTGATCATATAATAAAGTTTTCTGAACCAAAACAGGCCTCGTTCATTCGGTTATTAAGTCCTTGGGGTGCCTTATCACCCATCTACCTAAGGTCTTGTGATCTGGGATAGAAGGCCCAAAGCCGCTACATGGGTGAAGAGAAAAGTCTGGGGGATGAAACAAATTGTGCGAACAAGAAAAAAAATGAACATGAAAAACTCTTAATGATTGTCGCAATTTTTCATTTTGATCATGAGTATGTGGTGTTGAAAGGTATCACGGAATAAGGTGTTACTTCACACCCCTTGTCATCCAAAGGTTAGAGAAAAGAAATTGGTGGAAGGTTCCAAGCTAATCTATGTTCAATTTTTACAATCTAACTTATCCATGCTCTTATTAAAAATTTTCTGTTTCACTGTTTACAAAAACCTACATCTAAGAGCAGGATTATTCTTTTGATTACCATTTAGCTTGATTTCCTTCCACGATTGTTGAATCCCGGAGTTTGATACTGTGACCTTAGAGAAAGTTTGTTCTTTATTTGCTTGAGGAACAAGCAAAACTTAAGTGTGAGGAAGTTTGATAAGTGCGAAATATAGACTTTTCAGGGTTTAATTACCTTGTAATTTGCAGTATTTTTATAAGTAATATTTCTCACTTATCTTACGATTTCCTAGATTTATGTTTTTGATACGAATTGATATACTTTATGTGTTAAATGTAGGAAAACGTGTTGGAATCATGTAGTTTATTCACAAGCTTTCCAACGCAACAAACGGCAAGTAAAACGGACTTATAACGAAAAATCTGGAGCCGATTCAAGATTGGAGTACACTCGTATATATATACTATATATTGTACATCCGCATACCAGGCGGACAACAGAGGCGCAGGACAAGCAGAGGCGTCCGCCTCTATAGGCGCGGACGAGACACAGGCATAACCGCCTGTTATGTAGCGGACAAGAGAAGGCACGACCGCCTGTTTAGGCGCGGACAAGACACAGGCATAACCGCCTGTTATGTAGCGGACAAGAGAAGGCACGACCGCCTGTTTAGGCGCGGACAAGAGAAGGCGCGACCGCCTGAGAAGAGGCGGACAACACTGAATTGGACGCCGAACAGAGTTTTCTTCTTCGTTCGTTCTGCGCCGCGAACTGCTACTTCATTGATTACAACAGACGGCGCCCACCTTAATTTGTGCACACATGAAGCCGGCTCTGCAATCAATTGCTCTGCCCGATGAAATCTTTGACTGCAATATTTACGGATCCGCTTACCAACTCCACCGCCATCTTGATTCACCCTGTCACTGTTGTCTGCTTCTGAATTCTCCAGCCTATATAAACCCACGCTCTGGTTGCTAAAAAAGGGAATCATCCATTTTACCCACGTATTCATCTATCAATCGATCGCCCCAATCATCCCCATACTCCCACGCTCGTATCCATCCACTCCATTCACCTCATCATAAATCATCACCCATCCACTCCATTAAATTCCCACGCAACACATACATCCCACTTTCCATTTTATTTCCCTATTACGCACCAGCTCTATAGGAATAAAGTTAGCAGTCGGGGCAACGCAAGACGAAGTTCAAGCGAGGACCCGGAGTGAATTCTAAACTGGAGTTATCTCTTACCCTTACTTTAATTTATTTAATGCATTCCTTTCTGTTATCGTTGTTTTTGTAACGATGAGCGAGTAAGTATTTTAGCTTCCCGGGTTGGGAAGCGAACCTATTTCCTAAATTCTGTTATGTATTTCTTCAAATAAATTTAGTTAACTGCAACAGTTCAATTCCTGTCCTTCAAGTGTTTTAATTATTTGGCCGGTAGTTAAAACAACCCTTGTAGTTATTTTATTAAAATGCGAGAGCTGAGATAAATAACTAGACGAAGGAAGTTGAACCTAATTAATAGCTAGAAGCCTGATCCGGCTTATAGGTTAATTAGACTCCAATAGAAACTACTCTTTATGCGATTAATTGTGTCCGGTCTAGAGCATTAGTCTGCTGCTAGGTCTAACAATTGGTTAGGATTCATTATACTTAGTCGTTAATGAATTAATTAAAGTTTCTGAGTTATTGGAGTAAAATTAAAGAAAGGATTTAGTAAAGATATAAAAGGAATAGGTAAAAACAACCCGGGGTGCGCTTTTCTATTTATCACATTCACCACTCTTTAAATCCCTCTGTGTTTATTTACCCTTTAAAATTGTTCTATTTCTCTTTGTAGTTTAGTTTCTTTTTAATCAATCAAAACCGAAAAAGTGATATTTCCTGTTTTCTTTAGTTTAACTTAATTTCCTAGTTAATCAAATATTTGTCAATTAATTGTACGAGGTCCCTGAGATCGACAACCCCATTTAATCACTATACCCGCAAAACGATAGGTACACTGCCTATGTGGTAGAAGTAGTCACATATTTTTCCATCAATGATGCTGAATTTTTATACGGCGAGCAGAAGCGTGCGGACCGTGCAAATAAGTTGGTACTTAAGTCTGGAGATGTATTAGTTATGGGAGGAGAGTCAAGGATGTTATACCATGGGATTAAGAGAATCAAGCTGAATACAGCACCGTCGGCAGTGATTAATGCGACGCATATGAAACCAGGACGGTTAAACCTAACCTTTAGACAATATTAGTCATGTAATGCTTTAGTATGAAATAAGGAATGAGATGTAAGATTTAAGCACATGTTGTAAACAGGATGGTTATGAATAAAATAACAGTGTTGTTCATATAAATTGTTACGACTCTTGTTATACCATCAATACTCATGAAGCTTGTGAACACAATTAGGTCATGGACTCGGTACGGAGGGTGCGCTAAGCATACTTATAGAGGCACAGGCCGACGCCAGCGGTACTATCCTCACTGGCACCTTTCCGATTAATGGGATTGAGGCATCAGTTCTCTTCGACTCAGGGGCCTCGCATACCTTTGTCTTGGCATCTTTCGCGAGAAGGTTGGGGCTAGACGCTGATGAGCTACCCGACTTCACGGTTACGCTCCCGTCTAAGGAGAAGGTTCGTTGCACTCGTTACTACCGAGGAGCCATTGTCAGAATTAAGGGGGAAGACTTTCCAGTTAGTTTTATTGAGTTCAGTGAGTTAGGATTTGATGTTATCTTCGAAATGAACTGGTTGGAGCGGCACAAGGGTCGTATCCTCTACGCCGAGCATAGATTGCTGCTCAGGAGCCCGTCTGGGGTAACAATATCATACCGCCAGAGGCCTAGAGAGCCTTCGACTAAGATCATCACCGCCATGGGAATGTATAAGGAATTGAGGAGGAAGGAAGAGGTGTACCTCTGCTATGTACAGGACATAGAGAGAGACCCCGAGTTCGACCCCGACTTACCGGTAGTGTCGGAGTTCCCCGACTTATTTCCACGGGAACTGCCCGGCATGCCACCCACTCGGGAGGTAGAGTTCACCATCGAGCTGCTACCTGGTACCGGACCGATAGCCAAGGCACCATACCGTATGGCTTCGGCAGAAATGAATGAATTAAAGGAACAGTTGAAAGATTTGTTGGATAAGGGATTTATTAGACCAAGTGTATCACCATGGGGAGCGCCAGTTCTCTTCGTGAAGAAGAAGAAGGATGGTAGTCTCCGCCTCTACATCGACTACAGGGAGTTGAATGTAGTGACAGTGAAGAATAAGTATCCACTACCCCGCATTGACGATCTGTTCGATCAGTTGAAGGGGGCATCTATGTTTTCCAAGATTGATCTCAGATCGGGGTATCATCAGATAGCCATTAAGGAAGGAGACATTGAGAAGACGGCATTCCGGACACGATACGGCCACTATGAGTTTACAGTGATGCCATTCGGTTTGTCGAACGCACCGGCGAAATTTATGGATCTGATGAACCGCTTGTTCCGGGAGCAGCTGGACAAGTCGGTTGTGGTATTCATCGACGACATATTGATATATTCGAAATCTAAGGTTGAACATGAGGAACACTTGAGGGAAGCATTAGAGATATTGAGGGAGAACCAGCTATATGCCAAGTTCTCCAAGTGTGAGTTTTGGCTTGACCAGGTCTCTTTCCTAGGTCATGTCATCTCAGATGCTGGGATCTCAGTGGACCCAGCAAAGATTGATGCCGTACGTACTTGGCCAAGACCGAAGACTGTTACCGACATCCGGAGCTTTCTCGGTCTGGCAGGTTATTATCGGAGGTTTGTTAGGGATTTCAGCAAGGTCGCGAAACCGATGACCAGTCTGATGAAGAAAGATGCACCATTCTTATGGACGGCTGACTGTGAGAGATCATTTCAGAGTTTGAAAGACTCACTAACCACTGCACCAGTTCTGTCTATTCTAGACGGTACAGAGGGCTTTGAGGTTTACTGTGATGCATCCGGTAGAGGGCTGGGTTGTGTGCTCATGCAACATGGCAAGGTGGTGGCATATGCCTCACGCCAGTTGAAGAAACATGAGGAGAACTACCCCACACATGATTTGTAGCTGGGAGCTGTAGTCTTCGCTTTGAAGATATGGTGCCACTACTTATACGGGGTTAGTGTGACGATCTACACCAATCATAAGAGCTTAAGATACATATTTACTCAGAAGGAGTTGAATCTCAGACAGAGGAGATGGTTAGAATACTTGAAAGACTATGACATTGACCTCCACTACAAAGAGGGAAAGGCCAATGTTGTAGCGGACGCCCTGAGCCGTCGAGCACACTCACTCCATTCGCTAGTTTCTTTCTCCAGCTTGGTTGATGAGGTGCGAGAGGCTCAGAGGACAGATGAGTATATGAGAGAGGTCAGACAGAAGCTGACAAATGGTACTTTTGAGGGTCAGAAATAGGACTTCAGACTTCACGACGATGATCTGATCAGACTTAACGGCCGGTTATGCATACCACGGGGCAACACGGATCTTAAAGACCGTATACTTAGGGAATCACACTGTTCTTCAGTTTCCATCCATTTGGGAGCCTCTAAAATGTATAAAGACATGAAGAGATACTTCTGGTGGTCGGGGATGAAGACAGATGTTACCGAGTTCATCTTAAGGTGTCTCACATGCCAGAAGGTAAAATTCGAGCACTGACGACCGGGCGGAATGGTACAGTCGTTGCCAGTTCCGGAGTGGAAGTTCCATGATATCTCCATGGACTTTGTAGTTGGACCCCACCTGCTAGGGGAGGTCTCAACATGATATGGGTGGTGGTGGATCGCCTTACCAAAGTAGCCCGATTCATACCGATGAAGGATACTTGGAAGGTGACCAAATTAGCTGAGTTGTTTGAGAGAGAAATCATGAGACATCACGGGGTACCAAAGACCATAGTGTCAGATAGAGATACCAGATTCCTTTCGAGGTACTGGAGAGCTACTAGAGAAGCGTTGGGTACAGAATTGAAGCTGAGTACCGCGTTCCATCCTCAGACAGATGGTCAGACTGAGCGTACCATTCAGACACTCGAAGACATGCTGAGGGCATGTGCCTTAGACTTCCAGGGCAGTTGGATTGACAAATTGCATCTGATCGAGTTTTCATACAACAACAGCTATCACGCTTCGATCAAGATGGCACCTTTTCAAGCGTTGTATGGTAGACCATGTCATACACCGCTCTGCTGGGATGGGTCGAGTGAGACGGTCATAATCGGACCTGAATATTTAGAACAAGTTAAGGCTGAAGTTCAGCAAATCAGGGAGAACATGAAAGCTGCTCAAGATAGGCAGAAGTCGTATGCTGATGTTCGACGACGAGACCTGGAGTTCGCAGTGGGCGACCGGGTATTTCTGCGAGTTTCACCGATGAAGGGTGTATTCAGATTTGGGCAGAAGGGCAAATTAAGCCCGAATTTTGTTGGTCCTTATGAGATTACGGAGCGGGTGGGTCCGGTTGCTTACAGGTTGAATTTACCTGCTGAACTGGGTAAAGTGCATGATGTTTTCATGTTTCACAGCAAAAGAAATACATGCACCACCCCTCCCATGTGTTAGAACCTGAGACATTGACTTTAGAACCGAATATGAGATCCGTGGAGCTTCCTCAGAGAATCTTGGATAGCAAGACTAGGGACACTCGCCATAAGTCAGTGCGACTGGTGAAGGTTCTCTGGTCTAACCAGGATGTCGAAGAGGCCACGTGGGAATTAGAGGATAAGATGAGGGCGAAGTACCCTTCTTTGTTTACTGACTAGATCGTCTGTATAGGGTATGGGGCGTACCCCTTTTTAAGGGGGGTAGAGCTTCCTCGTTTTTGAGTTAGGAAATGAGCATGTTTGTCGTTTGTTTGGTTGTGTAAGATGTGATTTTGTGTAAGTTGCTACACTTTGGTGATAAGTTTAAGTTATGTATAATACTTATGTACTGTATTTGTGAGTGACCTTTGAGTCTTGAGATGTGTGAATGAGAATATAAGGTGTGGTGTTAAGATTAAGAGAATTGAGTACCGTGAATGGTTAAGCATATATGTGAACTTTGGGGACAAAGTTCTTTTAAGGGGGGTAGATTGAAATACCCCAAACTTAGATATGGTGTTTAAGTGATAAACTAAGGTATAAGAAGGCTAAATAATGCCTTAGAAACATTAAGAAACCATTTTAATCAAAGAAAACATAAGGAAACACCAAAAGAGCTGTTTAAGCAAAAATGTGCTCTAAGCTTGGAGAGACTTGGGTGAGCACCCAAATATCATTCTAAGACCTTAGTAATATCCTAATGGTCATTTTAAACCAATTACCAAAGAAAACCAAGCTTGAAAATAAGTTAAAACACAAAATGTGCTTTAAGGAGTCTTAAAGCACATTTTTGAAAAATTGTCTTAGAAAGGGGTTTTAAGTGGCTAAATGCCCATGATTACTACCTAATTAACATGTGAACTAACTAGTATCACATTAGGAAGTCTAAATCAATGGGAAATCAAAAATTTCACAAATATGTGCACTAATTTGTGAATAGTAACCAAATAGTGCCTAGTTTAGCCTTTAATCAATTAAGTCTAATTAATTGGTCAAAAAAGACCATGACCAGCCTAATTAATGAAGGGGGCTGGTTTTCTAAGGGTGTGAGTCACCAAGAGTAGCCAATTAATGTTAGAAGGAAAAGAGAAAAGTAACTTGTTACTATTTGCTTTTAAAGAATCAAATATCTTATATGCCATCTCTCTCCTCCTTTCTCCATTCTTCATCTTCTCCATCGATTTCTCTTGCTCTCGTTCTTTTCCCTCACGTAAGAAGCAACCTCCATGCTAGCTCCATCTTCATTTGCCCACATCTTGCTCATTTAAGCTCCAAAATCAAAACCAAGCACATATATCTCTTAGTTAGCTCAAGCTCTTTCTTCCTATCTTTTCAAAAATTCTAGAGCCTCATTTTGGAGCCAAGGCAAACCACCATTAGAGGAGGAAACTCAAGCTTGGAGACTCCATTAGCTTCTCCATTCTCTTAAGGTAAAGAATATGTAAGAAAATCTAGGTTTCCATCACTTTCTCTCCATGTCCGAAAATTATCACTCATGGGGTTCCATTTTTATGCCTTGTTCTAGCTTGTTTTCTACTCTCCAAAGGATAAAGGAGGTCCTTCTTGCTTCATATCCAAGGTTGTCTTGAGAAACCAAGGTAAAACAATCAATTTAATACCTTAAAACACATTTTAACCTAGGGTTTGTTCCTTAGGTTATGTATCTAGCACTCATTGGAGTCATTATATTGGTTAGAACATTGGCAAGGAGAACTTGGTTGGTGACGCGAGATTGTTCAAGGAAAAAGTCTAAGGAGGAAAGTTTGTGAACTTGTAAAAGAACAAGGTAAATTACTTACCTTAAGGTGTTTTATTGTTTAAGGGAATGGGATTTAGATATGTGATGAGTTTAGTGTAGAGTTTACATGAGAAAAGGGGCTATATAAACCTAGGAGAAACAATGACTATGTTCGAGAACTTGTGATTAAGGAGCCAATGAGAAAAGAAATAGTCAAACAATGTTGAGATGAATTACAAGAAGCATTTTATTTCAATGGGAGCCTTGTTGTGTGTATTTGAAGGTTAAAGGAAAATATATGTGGAAATTCAGTGGTTAAGATTATTGTCATTTAAGGGCCTAAGTGCCAAGCATTTTAAGTTTATACACTATATGATGATGTGGTGTAGTTTTGGTGTAAATTGTGTGTTAAGGTGATGTAATGAGAATTTGAGTGATCTTGGTTGTTTGATGGTGAAAAACCAAGTGTTCGGGTGTAACAATATACTAGAGAACCCATGGCAAAATTTAGTGAAGAACCTAAGTGTTTAAGATGTTCTAAGGAGATTTCATGACTAAGGAAGTACTAGGAAGTTTCAGAGGTTGTCTTGATGAAGAAGGGTGAGTTTAAGGTGTATAATGAGTTAGAATGACCTAGACATGATCATGGAGGACTTAGGAATCAAATGAATGTATTAGTGTATTTAGGACTTAGGCAAACATTGGTAAACTAGTAGAAAAGAAATAATGTGTTGGATGAAGGAGGCATAAACTTATGTAGAAACTTTAAGTTGCATAAAGGAGTTTTAGATGGTGAAAGATGCTTGGGAGATGATGTTATGTGGTGAGGAAGCATTTGGCATAGTGGTTATATTAGGTATGAACCACCACATAGAAACCTAGTGAAAAACATTACAAGTGTAGGCAAGTTTACAAGGAAAAATGCATAATGACTAAGGTGGATGTTGGTGGGTGATTTAATGTGTTTAGTGGAAGGCCTAAGGTGTATTTGAGGTGCCCAAACGAGGTTAGAACATACTAGGATGTAAGAGGAGAAATTTGGAGTCAAATGGGAATTAGAAACAAGGTTCTGGAGCCGACCGACCTTAGGGACCGGACCTGCAAGGTCAGTCGAGCTCAGTTTACACTACCGGAAAGAGTTTCTGGAACCGACCGAACTTGGGGACCGGACTTACAAGTTCGGTCGGGCTTGTATTTTGTGTACGAATTAAGTCTCTGGAATGGACCGACCTTGGGACCGGACTTACAAGGTCGGTCATGCCTAGAATTTTGTACTGGAATTGGTCTCTGGAATCGACCAAACTTGGGACTGGACTTGGCAAGTTCGGTCGGGCTTAAATTTCCCACGGGGAAAACTCTCGGGAATGGACCGACCTTGGGGACCGGACTTGCTAGGTCGGTCGGGGTAGAATTTTCAAACGGTAATATGTTTTGGAATGGACCGACCTTGGGAAAGTCGGTTGGTAAGTTCGGTCGAGCCTAAAACACAAAAAAAAAAGAAATTTTAAATTCTAAGGATGATAATTGGTATTAGGGTATGCCATTGGTAGGGTAATAAAGATTAGGAACCTAAGAACCTAAGGAATTAAGTTAAACTAAGTATAAACCTTAATGTTTAAAGTTAAGTTTATAAGGTTAAGTGGCAAAGATGTAAGAGGGTATTGAATGGGAATTTTTAGGGACTAAGTGAGTTAAGTAAGGTGCAAATAACTAATGGCCTAAGAATGAATCAATGTTTTAGGTTTGTGAATTGGGACCCCGGAGAAGGTTAAACAAACGACAGTCGACGGTGAACGGTACAATCTTTCTTGTGACCTGCTTGCTAACGAGGTGTCCCTCGGCTTGTGTGCTATCTGTTTAATTGCTATGACTAAGACAAGATAAAGCATGCAATCGGTTATATTTGTTCTTGTTGTGAATGTGTTTTCTTTACACTAACCCACGAGACTTGAGATTGTTACTAACTAAGTTTAGTATTTACTGAGTTAAGGATAAGAGTTAAGTATTGGTAACTGTTGGTTAATACCCGATAAGGTTTAACTAACACGTGGTGTGTAAGATTTTTACTAACTGGAACTTGAGTGAGGAAACCCGGGACTGACTCCGGTCATGCATGCTAAGGAAAGGGGGACGGTATCTGAATCAGATCCGCCCTCCGCTTAAGGACTTTCTTCGGACTTGTTGCCTAGGGTGGTTGCCGGCTCAGCTACACTCCCGTCCAAGGTAGGTGGCATTAAGATGGTGCGGTAGGATCACCTAAATCCTAGGTTTGAGATTAAGCTACAACCATTCCATTCTAGGAACGGTTCGTATACTGAGATTAAGATAAGGTTAACTGAGGTAAGATAGGAACTGAGGTTAAGGAAATCAGGACTAAGGAGGGGGTTACTAACCCGCTTGATAAGGGGACGCTTATGTCGTTCATTGTGTGAGAAATATGTTCATCTGTGGATTGTTGTTTATAGCACTTCATATCATGACTGTGTTTCTAATCAATTTCCATGCTATCGACAATTAGTCGTCGTAGCCCCGTTAGCTTGGGGGCCATGAGAGGGAGTACCAGCATCCGTGCTGACCCCTTTTGGGGGCTGTTTTTACACTTGCAGGTAAGAGACCCATGAAGTCACTCCACGAGAGTAGGAGCGGTTAGACTTAGGATGAGTTTTTTATTTTGAGTACGGGTTGCGCTTGTGCAGTCTGTTTATATTGAAACTGATGTAAGTTTGTGGCTATGACTTAGATACTTAAACTCGGTTGGTTGGTGGTATTTTGGATGTTGATGTTTTGGTCGGTTGTTTACCTTGGATTAGTGTTGGAAATTGATAAGGCCGGTATATTCTAATGATCAGACTGTGGCAAGGTCCCGGTGTTTGTTATTTCCGCTGCGATGAATTCGTTTAAGTGTTAAGTTTTGCGATAACCACGATTGGCTTTGGATGGGGTGTTACATTGTTTAAGGTGTGGAAGTTATATAATGTGCAGGATTTTAATGTGTTACTAGTGCTTGAAGTTATGTGGATATTGAAATTGATTTGGTGAGCTGAATTATACATGTGGGCAATGTTTAATTTATAGGGGAAACTCTGGCGAAATTGCCATAGGAATTTGAGGACTTAGGTGCATTGGTTAAGGAGAAAGAACCTAGGGATAGCTAGGTGTTGTAGAGGTGAATTTAAGTGGCTAAATTGCCTTGGTTTTGGATTAGAAGAGGATGATGTACTTGGGTGAATTTGAGAATGAGTAATGATGTAAGTGTGTGTGCTAGGACAGCATTAAGTGTAAACCATGGAGAGAGAAAAGAGGAGAGCAAAATCTGTAGCAAGAATTTAAAGAAGAAGATTAAGAGTGAGAGTTGTGTAAAATTAAGCAAGGATTGGGTAATGGATTTGACCAAAAGATTTATGGAGGTTTAGAGCATGATTAAAAGTGTTTAAGGTGGTTAAACATGTTAGTAAACTTGGGGAGAGATTAGGGAAGAAATGGGTAGAAAAATGGAGTTGAAACAAAGTAAAAAGGAGTAAACTGGCTAGGACCGACCCAGGGGACCAACCCATGGTTGGGGCAGTCGGAGAAGTTTCTGACTCCGACCGACCCAGAGGGTTTGGGTCGGTCGACTGTAAGAATTCATGTCAGAGAAGTTTCTGGCTCCGACTGACCCAGAGGGTTTGGTCGGGTCACACTAAGGGTCGGTCGGGTCCAAAAAAAATGTGAGTAAACCACTAGGAGAGTAAAGAAGGTAAGAAGTAGTACATAAGAACCTATGAAAACAAGCTTAAGAAATAATGGGAAGTAAATGAGTCGTATGGTTAAGTACGAATGGTAAAGAGTTAGTAATGGTAGATCGGAAACACTAATGAAGGAACGGTTAGGCTAATTATAGATAATTGACTACCCGATTCTATGTATGTATAGGATTGGGAATGATTGGACTCCTATGGAGAGTTGGTGATCGAACAACTACGATGAACGGTATGATTTTCTCATGCCCTGTATGCTACCTTGGCTACTGTGATTTGTGTGTTTGTGTGCTATGTGATCACCTAAATAAGACAAAACACACAAATCGGATTTATTGCACCTTCTTGTACTTGCAATGTATTGTTTCTTGTCGAATTGTATTTGAACTTGTAGTTTGTATAATTCATGAAATGTGTGAATGATGATGAGGTGCTTGATTGTGGTTGTGCATTTGTGCTAACCCTTGATATAGTGATTGTGAAGGATTCTCACTAACTATGTAACCCCTATAACTTGAGTATTGAGTAAATTGGAGTATGTAAGAAGCCCGATACAGTTTCGGCCACGCGTGAGGATGAGGAGACACAAGAAGTTGGATCCGATTCCTGGCCTTAATCTTTTCCACGGTCCAAACCCCTTAAATGGGTAGCAACCTAGATTAGTGAGCCAACCTAAAGTCCGGTGGTTGGATATCATAGTCCCTTCCCGGAGGTCATACCGACTTGACTTGAGTATTAAAGTGAGAAAGTATTGGTATTGTAAGATCATGGCTAGTGTAAGTCATTGATCACGAGTAAAAGAGTAAAGTACATATGATTAACCCGGATGAGTAAGTAACTAACTTGTATTGTGTATGGACTTGAGAATTGTATCTTAGTACCTTTGTAAGTATGTATGGTTGACTTATTATTGTCTTCCTTTATATGTATTGGATGGTATGTAAGTATGTATGTATTGTGGTATGAATGTACCATTGTTCATTGTAGTATGTATGTATGTGTAAATAAAATGAACTCCATGTATTCGACCAAGTAGTCGGCGTACCCCCGTTAGCACGCCGGGTATGCGAATTTCATATGCAGCTGTTGCTGAGCCCCTTGGGGCACTGTTTTTACTTTCCAGGTACCCAAGAAGCTCAATGGTCGAGAGTGAGACCAGATTGCTATGCTTAGTAGTTGGGGCTAGCTTGGTTATTGTAATGAGTGGTATACGGGCTTGTAGTCCCTTGAACTACTAGTGTACCAAGTGGTACACTCTTATGTATTTGAGAAGCATGTAAATTGTGAGACATGGGTAGACATTAGACTCTTAATGAGTATGTATAGACTTGTGAGCAATGTTGTATTTTGGATTTGAATCTTAGTAAACTCGGTATATTGTATGGTAAGCATTGAGCAGTGTAGCGAATGGAAATTGTATGTAGTTGGTTGGGAATTGAAATGTGAATTGTATGTACTCGGGTATTCCGGTCCATCAGACCGATGCTATAGTGGAAGTATGTCTGTTAGTCACGTGGGTGGCTAACGGTATTGTATCACCCGCCGTTATGTAAGGAAGTATCCGCTGTGTATGTATGATATTACGAGGTAATTAGACGGTAATGACGGATTAGCGGTAGGGGTGTTACAAAAAGTGGTATCAGAGCGAAGTATCGCTCTGATGACTGGAAATACTGAGTTAGGAATTAGAAGCTTAGGGCTGAGTGATAGCACGAGAGATACGCTAGTTAGGAACTACCGGTAAGTACCAGATACCTACAATATCAGACCCGCCCTCCACATTCCCCAATGTATAACTTGGGAAGAACGCCAGAGAGAAGGAAAATCCTCTCAAACTCGGGGAAAACCCGATCTGGCAGTAGAGAAATATTCATATAAGAGGAAAGGACCTGACATACAGTAGATTCTAAGGATTAGAAATCCCGGGGACAGTTCTCGGTTGAACAACAATACCCGCACTTGATAGCGGTGGAATGAGAATCCTAACCATAAGGAGACTAGAACTACTACAACGTAAGGCGACATGCTTAGTAGTCGCAAGGACCTGGCTGGTCAAGCAGCAGCAGGAAGAGAAGCACGAAGCGTGCAACAAAGCGGATAAAGGAGCAGCAATAAACCCGAGACATGAGTCTGTGGGACAGTAGTAGCTAGATAATACCACCAATGGTATACTACCTGACTAAGAGCGTAGTCGGGAGTGGTTAACTCCAAAATTTCAATGCCAAGAGGTTACAATACTTGGCTGACATAGTTTAGACAACTATGAGAACATTCACGGGATATAATCCGACAGGACTATAGAAGTAGTCCCAACCAAGTTAGGACTCGGTAACCACAATAAATGTATGGGAATGAGCGACATGGAAAATACAGAACAGATAAATAGGGATCTCCAGGGATTGGAGAAGCACCCTGATCAATGACAGCCATGTCAAGATCACTGAGAAGTTACTCAGAAGATTGACTAACCTAAGTAAAAGTTTAGTGGATCAAGGTAAGAGTCGATAGAGCTACCAAATACGCAAGGAAACAGTATCGTGATGGTATAGGTTACCTAAAAACCGCCAGTACCACGCACTTGCCACGACAAGTGCAGTAACAACATGAGTTTTTAGAAAGCTTTTAACAAACCACAAGTACTTAGTAAAGTACTGTGAGCCTCGATTTTAAACCCTATCCTATGTGGATTAAGTTGATTGGGATCTAGTCGGGTTTAAGGTCCACTTATAACCTAAGATTAATAACTATGTCATATAACAAAAATTATTAAAACCTAAGCTAGCTCACTGGAACCTATTATGAGTCGCCACCTAATTTTAACCTAGATCAAGTTAGGAAAGGAGAGTTCGGGTTCGGGGGCTTGATATTCGACTTAATTAGGGTTCAAATTACTTTCATTACCCTTCCTAGGTCGTTTTTCCTCTACTTGGTTCGTTTACGGCTTTCTACAAAGTTGTTTTTAACCTAGATGCGCGCTTCTGTTTTTTTTATTTTTAGCATTTTTTGACAGAAAATTAAAAGTGAAAGTTGAAATTACCTAAACTAGTGGTTCGGAGGCAGAATTAGTCAAATTTTGTTTCCGTCCGAGCCTCGGACCTAATGTCCGTAACCACGGACCCTAGTTAATCTATGAAATAAAAGTCGAATTAAACAGAAACACAACAAAAAAAAATTGAAAAGTCCGGGGCCATGGACAGGATGTCCGTAGGCCCGACATAGTTTAACAAAACCTAAATTTTTAAAAATTTAAAATCCCGCCGCCGTCCGTGGGTGTCCGTGGCCACGGACAACCCGTCCGTGGTCCCGGACCACCCACGGACAGGGGTTTTATGGTGGTTCCCGAAGGTGTTTTTGGCTCAAATTTATGCACGTGTAGCCTGAAAGGTGTACAATTCGTTAGTAATTGAAAGATTGCAGTTTGAAGTCGAATTATGTACGAAACTTGCGAACAAGTAACAAGGCAGAAACAAAAGTAATTAGCAATACAGAAGCGTAAAAAGGTTAGTTTGAACCCAAAATTTGACAGAGAGTTAATAAGGTCGTGGAGAGTTAGAAAAGTAGAATTGCAACCTGTTTTACCTTCGAATTTAGGAGGATTCTTCACGTCGGGATTCTTCGGAGGCCTCGTTGATGGCGGATCCAGAAGAACTTCGAACCCAGCTTCTGACTCCTTGTTGTTCTTGATGTTCTTCACGTTTTGGTGCTGTTTTGGTGGGGGTTTGATGATGGATGATGTTGTGGAGTTGAAAAATGTGTTTTGGTGTTGATTTGGTGAGATTTCGGTGTTTGATCGTGGCTCTGGGGTTCAAAACGTGGAGAGAGAGAGACGGCTGCCTTCTTTGAGAGTCTAGGGTTCTTGAGCCTCTTCTTTGATCATGGGATAAGGTTCCTTATATAGACCTCTTAAAGAGAGAAAAATCCGGTAAAAACCGCGATTTACCGACGTTTTAGCTCAAGGGCTTCCAAAAGGAATTTGATTATGAAATTTCACACATGGGTAAAGGATGATATTTCTGATTTTTCTAAAGTGGAATCGAATTTTTTGGATATTGGAATATTTTTAAATTCAATTTCTCGTCAGATTCAATCAGAAATTGCTAGAAAATTATTGGAAATTCGAAAAATCAAATTCCAACGCCAATGCTTAAAATGTCATCCTCTATCTTGGGTAAAAATTTCAAAGCGTTTTGAATTGATTTGACCCTTATTTGGAGGAGAGAGAAAGCCTGTAGGGGGCTTAGGAGCCTTGAAAAATTACGAAAATGGCCCTGGAGATGACTAAGCTGTCCCTAGCACTCTGAAATGTGCCGATCGATCTGGGAACCCTCACTACCAGCCTATTAGAAGAGACTCTCCTCCGGGGGGTTGAAATTTTGGGTATAACAGATTGCCCCCCGTCAACTAGACTTTGTAATGGAAATGAAAAGGCTAGTTGATGCTTGAGTGATACCCCAAAATTTTGGATCTAAAAGACCCCTCGTGCAATTGAAAACCAACAAGTTGTGTCGAGCTGTTCTAAGGCGCTGACTACCTATGAGTAAAGTGGAAGGATGTCGAGCGATTCTAAAGCGTCGGCCACCTAAAGGTAAAATGAATAATGTCAGACTATTCTAAGCGCCGACTACCTATAACGAATGAGATGATGTCAAGCTATTCTAAGGCGTTGACTACCTAAAATGAAATGAAGTATGCCGAACATTCTAAGGGGTCGGGAACCTGTAATGCAAATGTAGATGTCATGCAGAAAAAGATGATATGATGATGATATGCTAACGATGCTGATGATGATGTGATGCTGATGATGCTCGGATGCTTCTGGGGACCGAAACCCGTTCCAATGCTCCTGGTTGGTATACTATGGGACTTATTGCCTCTGCCCACCAACTGGGGTGCTGGGATGACTTCTAGATTACCAAGGGGACTTATTGCCACTGCCCACTAGTTGCTCTCCAAGAAGTTGACATAAAGATGGGGACTTATTGCCTCTGCCCCGCCAACTTAGATCACGCTCTATCTCGCACTGAAGATGATACTAGGTCTCGTACTGGTCTCGCACTGGATGATGATGCTCGGTCTCGCACTGATGAAACTGATGGGTCTCGCACTGAAGATGATACTAGGTCTCGTACTGGATGATGACGCTCGGTCTCGCACTGAAGAAGATGATGGGTCTCGCACTGATAAAGATGATGCTCGGTCTCGCACTGAAAAATGATGGTCTCGCACTGAAAATGATGGTCTCGCACTGATGAAGATGGGTCTCGCACTGAAGAAAATGATGGGCCTCGCACTGATGAAGATGGTGGTCTCGCACTGAAGTCTCGTACTGAATGGATGAAGAAAAAGCTGGCTCTCACACTGATTCTAGGTCTCGTACTGAATGAAGATGCTAGGTCTCGTACTGAAAGAGGAATCTGCAGGGCCTTGCGCCGATTTTAGGTCTCGAACTAAAAATGAGTTAGGAAGATAATGGTCTCGTGCAAATGATGAAAACTGATTATTGGAGTGCCAAACATGGAATGATGATAAGATGTATGCAATCAAAATACATGAAAGATACTCGTTCAAAACAGGAAACTGTTGGAAAAGGTGGCAATGTTGAGGTGTTGTGCAAAAGTTGTAAAATGCAACTAAAGTGTTTGTTGGAAGCTAGCCCAAAACAAGGAACTATTGAAAAATGTGCTAAACATGGCAATGCTTAAGAAAAACTCTGCTGAAAAAGGAAAGTGAAATAATCATTTCCTGACTAAAAATTTCAAATCTGCAATTTGTTTCTTAGAAAATGAACATGCCGTTGGTGGAAGTGTGTGGTGTTTGTTGTGGTGCTTGTGATAGACCTGGGACTGCGTTGTGATTTTGGATGGTGGTCAGGGTTATGACGGGTTTGATGTTTTTGTGGAGGTAAGGCTAATGACGGGCTTGAGAGTGTGTGTGTGTGGTGGTAGGGGCTTATGTGTGCCTGTGTAGTGGAGGGTGTGTGGTGGAGGTAAGGGCTTATGTCTGTGGTGGGATGGTGGTGCTCAAGCTTTAGGTTTCAATTGGTGTTGTCATGGCAATTGTTGGAACCAACAATTGCCCCCAGTATTTTTCCTTAGGACAATCTGAGCTAGAGTTCATGGCAATTGATCGGAACGATCAATTGCCCCCAGTATTTTCTTTGATTAAACATGCGAACAAGTCTCACCCTCACAGGGTCGAGGTTTATGCTTTGATGTGGTGCTCCCTAACCTACACTCGATGTGGTCGGTGTTTGCACTCATTTCTCGCTCATGGTCATAACTTCTAAACCATTGAATTCGATATTTGATGGATTTACGCATTTGATCTGTTACTTTCACGTGATTGGACACACAACTATCAAGTCGGAAGTCTTTAAAGCTTATAACGTGGCCATAGGGTGTGATGAAAGACGACGGGATCATGGAGGGATATTTGAGGTATGTGGAGCTAAAATGGGTGACCAAAGCTGCAACTTGCGTCTCTCTCAGATTCATCTTCCTTGTCTTGAAGTCGTCTAACTGCTTCATGTTGACGTTGTTTTTGAGCTTCTGGACCTGGACTTTTGGAGTTGTCCTTTACACCATTTCTCTTTTTTTGTCATTTGGACTTCTTCGAGGCACTTCGGGTTCGCCTTTTTGTTTTATCCTTTCTTGACTTTGCCTTTGGGGTTCTTGTGTTTCCCGGTTTTGGGCTTCGAGAGCTGTTTTGACGTGAGCTCTTTTGATCCTGTGTCACTTTGGGACCATTTACGGATCACTTCGTCATGCTGATAGCGGCATTGCTTCTTCGGACTGATGATAATGTTATCCGAGAGTCGGGCTCCTTGCTTCCTTTGGTCACCGGGTCGGACATTCATCATTGGCTGGGTTATTTTGTGGGGCTCATAATATGAAAAGGGATATACAAAAGGCTCAACGGGGGTGCCTAGGGTTTAATGTCAGGGTTTACAAGCTTTTGGCTATGTGGTGCTGTACCTAGGTGCTTCGTCATTCCTGATAGTTGTATATCCGTTCTTTGTTACTTTTCACAGGTCTAAGCGTAAATTTACAAATTATCTCCTTCGGTCGGAGTTATACCGTTTGCCTCACCTTTGAATGTGGACTCACCGGAGTCGTGTAAAAATGACACGCTCGTTCACTCATGGTTTTCCACTCAAGACACTCTCGTGAATTTCACTCAGAGACTAGTTCGCACGTAAACGAAAGATTAAAGATGACGATCCTGAACTCAGATTGCCCCCAGTATTGACCTGGGGTTTATGACAACACTTAAACAGATGTGGATTTTGGAATGCTTTGTGGGTTGTTTGGATATTATAGGGTGAGTTGTGGTGTTTGGTTAGGCATGTTCAAATTTTTAGAAACAAGAGACAAGCCGTTCCATTGCATAGTCAGAAAATGATTGCTTCGCGATCCTTTTCCTTAAAAAACTATTTTGTTTTCCTTCTTTTTTCGATGAATGAAAAATGGTTAGTACAGGAGTTGTGAAAATGGAACTATGATTTTATTTATGAATCATGAAAGAAACGTAAAGATTACAATCAGAGGTGACTGAAAACTAACTAATAAGCTACTAGGAAAATTTGAAGATGCAAGAAAACGATCTGCACACTTAGAAAAATTGGACTCCTTGCTCGAGGAGGTCTTGAATCTTGTGCTTCAATGCTCGGCAATTGTCAGCAGAATGGCCAGGCAACTGATGGTAGTGGCAGAATTGATTAAGATGCCTCCCCAAATGAGTGGTTCCTGGCCGAGGGGCCAGGGGCTGTAGCAGGTTTCTCTTCTGAAGCTCTTCAAACGCCTGACTTGGTGCTCGGCCAATGTTGGTGAATTCCCTTTGCGATGAGTCTCGGCGTGGTAAGGGTATTGTCCTAAGGTTTTGATGCGGAGATCTAGGTCGTTGAACCATATTCACTTCTGGGAAACTGCTTTGAGCGCAAGCTACTGTCTGAAGATAAGCCTTTTCTGGTCCTGGCTTAGATAATTTGGAGCCACTGCCGGAGTTTCTTGAGCACTCGAGCTCCAAACCTTCCTTATGAATCCTTTCCTCTAGAATACCGACTTGTCCCATCAACATGTCCAAACTCGGAAAGTACATAAATTTTAGCTCATGGTTGTGTTGTTTTCGCATGTTCTCAATTATCATGCGGATTTGCTCCTGCTCGTCCATTCTGGTAGGCATGGCTGCAGCCTTTCTCCTCCAACGCTTGATGAAGTCAGACATGGACTCACCGTCTTTCTGTCGAGTTCCTGCCAGATCGATTCTGGTGACCTCGAGGTTCTTAGCATACTCGAAATGATTTAGGAAAGCCTCGCAAACCTCCTCGTAGGTTTTGGTATTCATCTTCTGAGTGAGATACCAACGCTGAGGAGTCTCGTCTAGATAGCGTGCGAAAACTTTGGCTTTTTGCATATCGTTGAGCCCCAAGATGGACATTTCTCGGTCGAACATAGCCAAGTGAATCTGTGGATCCGAGGAACCCTTGTACAAAGCGAGTGCAGGCAGCTTCAGCTTTAGGGGAAGAGCAACTTCGGGATACGACGCCGTGGAGAAATAATCGAAGCCAGCTGGTTTGTTGGTTTTCTCTATGCGCTCAATCCTTTTCAAAACCCTTTTGACCTCTGCAGCTAGCTGGTTGTCAGGAACATCCTTCCCCATACGTGTTTGAGGATCTTGGGCCCTAACAGAGTCAATCTCGATGTAATTACGATTAAGATTTTCATCCACAAGCTTTTCCAGAGTGTGCTGGTTTGTCTCCTGGAGATTAGCCTTACTCCTCAGTTCCTCGACAATGGACTCCAAGACCTTGTACCCTTGCAGCACAGCGGCCAACTGGGCCTCGGTGTTGATCGGATTTCCTCCTTCTGCCATATCTGGATTCGGGCTTGCCTGTTTCCAAGAAGTCCATTATTAGCTAACAAGAGGAAGTGGGTTGAAAGACACTAAGGTGATAATGACACTTCACAAGGTAGATCGAAACAGGCTTAGGCTGAAAGCAAGTGGGCCAAGATACCCAGAAATGAGGTGCTTGGGCTGAAGTATCTCTCAGGCTATGAACTGGAATTTGGACTGAAATGTAAACAGATGGCTTTGATTGGGCCTGAGAGGTGACACCTAGATCTAGGGTTTGGGGCTAGGGCCCGGATAAGAAGTCTACCTAGTCTAGAATGAGCCCTTGGGCCGGAATGTGTTTGGGCCTGGAGTAAAGCACATGGGCTGGAATGGTCCCTAAATCACAAATGGGCCCAACTTTCTTTGGGCCAGAGAAGATGGTTGCTAAGCAGAAAAAGATTTTGTTTTCGGGACTTGTGAGTTATTTCGAGTTCAGATGGATTTCCTTTTTATGGGCCTAGAACTAATTGGATAATTCAAAATGGGCCAGAAGAGAAATCACCTAAGTCTAAGCTTTTGGGCCGAAGCCCGAACGACTCACATGTTAAACCAAACAGGGCCTCTGGGCCGCAAACAAATAGAGCTGCCAATTCGTTTTGGGCTAGGTTGATGTAGGAGAAGTTCCTATCAATCTCTAGGCTGGGTAGTGGGCCGATCATACAAGCAAACAAGGCCCACACAAATTCAACATGTCCTCACTAGACGTTTAAGTCAAACCGGGTATGGATCGATCCGGAGAGGTGCTTGGGGCGCGGGCCCAGGTCACCACAAAGGAATAGGGCTTGTACGCTATTCTCTTTGGGCTTCCCCACTCTTTTCACATCACCTGAAGGTGTGCGTCTACGGTCGGGTCTTTGACTGACCAAACAAAGGGCTAGGTAAGGGCACTGCCAGGAAGACGCTTGGGGCTAAAGCCCAGGTATTAAGGGGGTGTGGTTAGACGACACCCTCCTCTTTTCCCCCGCTTATTCACATCACCTAAAAGGTGTGAGTCCCTGACAGGGGACCCTCAAATGGGTGGGGTGAAATTGGTTTGTGTGGACCCTCGCTCTCATATGATGCCAAGGTGCAGAAAATTAAAGTGCGCACGAAGGTAAACAAACAGAGTAATAAAGCCATAAATAAACATTTTCGAGTTAAGCCCTCTTTCTTAAAATTAAACAAGTTAAAATTAAGAAGTTTGTCCCCAGCAGAGTCGCCAGTCTGTGAGCCTCGATTTTAAACCCTATCCTATGTTGATTAAAGTTGATTAGGATCTAGTCGGGTTTTAGGTCCACTTATAACCTAAGATTAATAACTATGTCATATAACAATAATTATTAAAACCTAAGCTAGCTCACTGGAACCTATATGAGTCGCCACCTAATTTTAACCTAGATCAAATTAGGAAAGGAGAGTTCGGGTTCGGGGGCTTGATATTCGACTTATTAGGGTTCAATTACTTTCATTACCCCCTAGGTCGTTTTTCCTCTACTTAGTTTTTACGGCTTATTACGAGTCGTTTTAACCTAAGTGCGCGAGCTTCTGTTTTTTTTTTTTTAGCATTTTTTGACTGAAAATAAAGTGAAAGTTGAAATTACCTAAACTAGGGTTTCGGAGGCAGAATTAGGTCAAATTTTGTTTCCGTCCGTAGCCACGGACCTAATGTCCGTAACCACGGACCCTAGTTAATCTATGTGAAAATAAAAGTCGAATTAAACAGAAAACAAAAAATTTGAAAAGTCCGGGGCCACGGACAGGATGTCCGTAGGCCCGGACATAGTTTAAAAAACCTAAATTTTTAAAAATTTAAAATCCCGCCGCCGTCCGTGGGTGTCCGTGGCCACGGACAACCCGTCCGTGGTCCCGGACCACCCACGGACAGGGGTTTTATGGTGGTTCCCGAAGGTGTTTTCGGCTCAAAATTTATGCACGTGTAGCCTGAAAGGTGTACAATTCGTTAGTAATTGAAAGATTGCAGTTTGAAGTCGAATTATGTACGAAACTTGGCGAACAAGTAACAAGGCAGAAACAAAAGTAATTAGCAATACAGAAGCGTAAAAGGTTAGTTTGAACCCAAAATTTGACAGAGAGTTAATAAGGTCGTGGAGAGTTAGAAAAGTAGAATTGCAACCTGTTTTACCTTCGAATTTAGGAGGATTCTTCACGTCGGGATTCTTCGGAGGCCTCGTTGATGGCGGATCCAGAAGAACTTCGAACCCAGCTTCGACTCCTTGTTTCTTGATGTTCTTCACGTTTTGGTGCTGTTTTGGTGGGGGTTTGATGATGGATGACGTTGTGGGAGTTGAAAAATGTGTTTTGGTGTTGATTTTGGTGAGATTTCGGTGTTTGATCGTGGCTCTGGGGTTCAAAACGTGGAGAGAGAGAGACGGCTGCCTTCTTTGAGAGTCTAGGGTTCTTGAGCCTCTTCTTTGATCATGGGATAAGGTTCCTTATATAGACCTCTTTAAAGATAGAAAAATCCGGTAAAAACCGAGATTTACCGCGTTTTAGCTCAAGGGCTTCCAAAAGGAATTTGATTATGAAATTTCACACATGGGTAAAGGATGATATTCTGATTTTTCTAAAGTGGAATCGAATTTTTTGGATATGAATATTTTTAAATTCAATTTCTTGTCAGATTCAATCAGAAATTGCTAGAAAATTATTGGAAATTCGAAAAATCAAAATTCCAACGCCATTATGCTTAAAATGTCATCTCTATCTTGGGTAAAAATTTCAAAGCGTTTTGAATTGATTTGACCCTTATTTGGAGGAGAGAGAAAGCCTGTAGGGGGCTTAGGAGCCTTGAAAAATTATGAAAATGGCCCTGGAGATGACTAAGCTGTCCCTAGCACTCTGAAATGTGCCGATCGATCTGGGAACCCTCACTACCAGCCTATTAGAAGAGACTCTCCTCCGGGGGGTTGAAATTTTGGGTATAACACGGTGATCGCAATGAAGCAACTACAAGGATCACACATCCTAAGGACTTGAAGGATTAAACCTTGGAAGGGCCTAACGGCCTGGCCATTGCATAAAAGGGTACACCAGTCAGCGAGAAGTTGGACACGATCAGAATCAGCCGACATTGAAATGCCATGAAAATTCTTCTTTCAAAACCAAATTTTCCTTAAAACCCAAAATATTTCTTTTAAACCCCAAATTTTAAAACCAAACCAGTAGATTCATAATAAGATATCATAAGACGATATAAGAGGAGTTGGCAACAGAATACTCCACCTAGGCGTGTAACTAACACTACGAGCGTACACAAATGAGATGTGGGACGACCACACTCCGATAGGAGCTTACGAGCCCGACAGACCTATATAAGGTAGTTGGGTAAGTAGCAATGTACCAACATGGTACTCCGCATATGTATACAAGTGGTGTACGGAACACGAGGAGTAGTTGACTCCGTTCTACGGATCATAAGTAAGTTCAAACCAGAACAGCTGGACACCTCAGACGATCAAGGAGAAGGAACTCAGCTAAGTAATGAGGATAAAGGAACTCAGAGAAGCCATCTGAAGATAAGGAATGAGGATTAGGAAGTGCAAAGAGCACAGAATAATAAATATAGACATTGGATATGTCTCAAGGACTTCAAGCAAATGCTTGATAGCTGAAGCAAGTACCCAACCTAAAATGGTACGGCAAATGCCTAACGTTAACACAACGATATTCAATAAACAAGACGAAGTTCCCAAGATCAATCACAAGATTGCCAGAAAGTATAATTCATCATTGGAAATGGTGTTAGACCCAATCCAGGAAACTAGGAGAAAGAATCTATGATCTACCCAAGAATGGGAGACCTTGCAACCCTAAACGGGAAGGTTCGGTATAAGGTACGACAAGTAGTGTAGTTGGATGAACACACTCATGATCAAGAGCCAAATGTAATGGTGTAACCTGATAACACCCTAGAGCAAACCTGGAAGGGTGTCTGAATCAACAATAGTGGAATGAAGTGACGTGATAATAACACGGGAACTAAATGAACACTCGATTAGAACACCGAAGGGGTTTCACCTGACAAGAAATACCCTGAATCACTAGAGGCACTGGTTAATACCATATCGCCTAAGGGGCCTCCCATGAGCGGAAGCGTAATGGAACGACCCTGCCATGGAGCCCAGTAATACCTCCAACCATATGATGGTATACGAGGAGATAGAAACATGAATAAACAGCCTGCAAGGAGCATAGCTCACAACAATAAGGCTTAAAAGCCATGAACCAACTACATCACGTAGATTTAAATGAATGCAAACCCACGTTAAATGATAAGAAGATCTGTCGAGAATGGCAAGTGGAGAAATGTTATTTCCTACAATGAGCAGAGCGACATTCGAATCGCTCAATTGGAACTCAATATAATGAGTGGCTTAGAGTAATAGCTACCTCAGTGTCACTGTCACTAGAGCATCAACCTAGTATACAGTTGACGAGACTTTTAATTACCCTTCATGCCTTCTGTAGCAATGGTAACACAGAGGCATAGGAATCGTGATGATGACAACACTGGTCTAGTCCACACTTGGACACTACAAGAAATTTGAGGGAAGGTACCTTTCATTAACAGAAGACTACCAATTCGGTGATTATATGAACCCTTAGAAAAGGCTTCCGCCTACCATAACAACAAGACTTGCGCATGTAATTATTGCCAAGAGACAATTGAAAAAGAAATGAGATTTCCAAACTACTACAACTAGAAAGAGGCCTTGAGAGCAACTGTGAAAACCGAAAAATAGTCGGTTTAGAAGCAAACACGGAATGTGTATAATGTGGATTGTAGAAGGATATCGCTCAAAAAGCATAGAGACTTGAAGGAGTAATATACTCTATAGGTAATCAGGCAAATGCCGAGCCATGGCTAATGGTGGAAACACACGAGTGGAAACTAACATGGTAAACCCTCAGAAGGCTTGTAAGTGGAAGTAAGCCCATCAACATGGGCTCTCACTTGTCAGTAATGGTATACTCTTCTACTTGAGAAGGGGACCCGTAACCCTTGGAGTTTCCTTGGGATGTCCCAATGATGTGCATAGAGAAACAAGAATGCACATAAGTCACTTTACTTCTCTTAATTTCTTAAGTCCTTATATGTTTGTAACACCCCATCCAACAACACACACATAACAACATTCTGCAGCGGAAAATATACTACTTCACATTACTTAACTCGTTGGTTTTACACGCCGTTAACCACCCACGTGGCTAACAAGGCTATTACATAAAAATTGTACCGGTCTGATGGACTAGATTCCCGAGCGACTACACATTATTATCCCTTTCCATTAACAACAAAACATACACATACCTTCTAACTGTACCGAGTATTTACAAACTGATGCCGATAACAATCTCGGTCTTACTACACCTACAGTACATATACAATTTAAATGATTACCCATGTACAACGTCTACCCCGTCCTACTCTCGAACGGCTTCCAGCTCTCTGTACCTGAAATAGGAAAGGAAGAGAAAGGGAGGCCCCCAAGGGGCTCAGCACCTTTGCTGGTATGGTAATCCCGCAGCCCACATGCTACCGGGCCACGCACAACTAATTGTCGTCTTAGCATGCGGTTGATTATATTTAAATCATGCATGTAACTAAAAACACACAACACATAACATTTCGCCTCAATGGGCTCAACAAACAGATAACACATCCCTACTTGATAGGTCACTCATGGTATTCATTACCCCTAGAGTGTTTCTCCTCTAATTGAGCTACTTCCTTAATAGACGACAACTACCCATTAATCGGGTTATCCTTAAATGCCTCTTATCACAAACTGGGATTCATATCCACAATCCCCATACTCCACATTTTACAACATATATCATTCATCATATAACAACACATAACAACACTTTTCACGTTTCAACGTGCACATAATGACATCGCAATAGATATTGCATCATAACAACAATACATAACATAACGGGTACGGTTCCCCTTATGAACCGGCCCAAACATTGTCAGTTCACTTGTAGCCTAGAGATTGTTGCCAGTCTCATGATAAGCTCATTACATAACTCGTTACCGTCTCGTTAAATGAACGGATAACTTAACACAAGGTGTCTCGGATATAGTGATCCAAGCACACCGAACAAACATAACATAGTATGCCCCTGTGGCCCGACGTGAGTCCGTAATAGCCTTGGTTAAGCTAAAGGGAAGGTTGGAAACCAAATTGGAAAACAACCATAACATACAGAGAGGATCGAACCTGATATGACAACGAACCCCATACTCACACGCGTGGCCGGAATAGACCAGACTCCTCACTTCCCCCGTTAGCACTTGTTAGAAGTTCATCATTGAACTTAATTAAACAATCACAACATTGGGTTAAGTCTTGTTAGACACACACACAAGGGAAGGGAGAGTCACACATCCACACACAAACATCACAAAACCAACTCACGCATAGCCGTGGTTAGAACGTTCCTTAAGTCGGAAACGTTATCACTGGATACCGTTCTCTTACGTTTACCTAATAGTGGTTAACTAGCCCTTCAAGCGCATTCGAGGTTACCGGTATCGGCACGTAAACATACAACTACAGTAACGACTGTAAACTCGTTTCATGATTTATCTTATAACGTGGCAAACACACAGAAAAACACATTGGCATACAAGCCGGTGTAATCCGGTAGGACACAGATTGCAAGAAAACCATACCTGTCACCGAAGTCCACTTTATCATGTCCACTTATGTTCCTCGCGCGATTCTCGAACAACTGATAACATTACATGTATTTTATTAACATCGGGGTAACATGATTGTTTAAAGTCTAATGCTTATAACTTTTCCCCGTTAACTTAGTTACATAACTTCACTTTTTAACTTGTTTTACTTTTACATTTTAATACAACGTTTCCCTCGCCAAATTGTCATTATAACTCACTTAACATGTCCTTAACAACCTTATAATATCATTACTTGTCAATCTCCATCATTACATATCATTTTATAACCTTAAACAATGTTTTTGGTCCGACCGACCTTACCGACCGACCTTACACAAGGTCGGTGCATTCTAGAACACATTACCGTCAAAAATTCTACTCCGACCGACCTTGTAAGTTCGGTCGCATGTTCGGTCCATTCCCGAGAGTTTCTTCCCTTTGAAAATTCAGGCCCGACCGAACTTGCCAAGTCCGGTCCCATGTTCGGTCGATTCCAGAAACTTAATTCGTACACAAAATACAAGCCCGACCGACCTTGCAAGTCCGGTCCCCAAGGCCGGTCCATTCCAGAAACCAATTCTCGCAAGGTAAACTGGGCTCGACCGACCTTGGCATGTTCGGTCGCAAGGTCGGTCTGCTCCAGACCCTTATTTTCCATTGCCCATTTAACTCTAAACTTCTCCTAAGGCCTCCTAATGTTTTCTAAC
Source organism: Limonium bicolor (assembly GCA_023374045.1). Taxonomy (NCBI): domain Eukaryota; kingdom Viridiplantae; phylum Streptophyta; class Magnoliopsida; order Caryophyllales; family Plumbaginaceae; genus Limonium; species Limonium bicolor. Next base: position 177,846,892 of record CM041776.1, on the reverse strand, counting down.
ATCATTTGGTACACTTATATCCTCATACAACATCCATGAAACTCATTATCTATCACCTTAAACACTTACTCATTTCATACCGAAATTCCTAACACTTATGTTATTTCCTCCTTAGTTTTCCAAGTGGTGTTTCACCAATAATGACCACTATACCAAGGTGTTTCCTCTACACCTTAACATCATCTCTCAAACTTCTTTTCTTACTAACTAAATCTCCTTTTTCACATCTTACCTAAACATCATTTCTTCCTTGTACACCAACATTCCTAAACCTTAAACAAACTTCTCCAAGACTTTATTACATCCCAAAAACACTCATTGAATTCCTAGAACTTCCAAGATAATACCAAAGTCCTTGTATCACTCTAAATCACCTTAATACATGCTTTCTTCCCTAGTAAAACACTTGTTTAAATGACTTACAACTTCTTATACATTTCCCAAATTTTGCCATAGCTTCTCTTGTATATCCTCACATCCAAACACTTAGGTTTTTACCTTATTTCATTCAAGAAAACCTAAAAATCCATCAAGAACTTCCTCACACACAAAACTTCACCAAATTTACACTACATCACAATATAGTGCTTAAACTTAATTGCTTGGCACTTAGGCCCTTAAATAACATGGCTCTTATGCCCTTAAATTGCATAAACCTTAAACACTGAATTTCCCACATAAATAATGCCTTTGTCCTGCAAATACACCTAACAATACATATGCCCTTCAATAATCTCCTTAAGAACATTTTATTAGGTCATTCACCTTTGGCTCCTTAGGTATTTTATTAAGCAAATCAAGCTCATTTTCCTAAGGCATTTAAACTACATTGAGATAGTTTGTTTACCTCTTTTTCCTCACAAACTTCTTTCTTGTTTCCTTGTAAAACCGGTAAGGATGTTTGGTTGTTTGTCAACTTCTAAACAATGTACAAATAATAGAATGAGTATTCAAGCATTATGCTTCATCTCATTGCAAACCCTAGGCACATATATTGTCTTAACACATTAAGGTAATTGTTTTACCTTGGAATTGGAAGAGAGCTTGAATAAATATCAAGAGAGGACTCCTCCTTGCCCTTGGAAGATTCAAATGGAGCTAAAACAAAGCAAGGTAAATACACCATTAATGGTGATTTTCGGTCAACATAAAAACGTGGAGGAAACATGGATTTTCTTTGAGTTTCCTTACCTTGAAGCAAAGGAGAACAACAAGGTGTGAAAATATGAGCTCAAACTCCTTCAATGGTGAATCTCCATGGCACCAAAATTGAGTTCTTGAAGATTTGAAAAGAGGGAAATGAAGAGCTTGCTCTAACTAAGACAAAGGTAGTCTTGAAATTGATTTTGGAGCATGGAATCATAAGTTACAAGTGAAGGAAGATGAAGAATGAGATGGGGCTGTAGCAAACCGAGAATGGAGCTTGGGAGAGATGAAGAACCGTGTGAAATGAGAAGGAAGAAGAGAATGAGAAGGTAAGTTTGCTTTTGGAAGATATTATGTAATAAAGCAAATAGTAACTTGCTTTATCATTAGTTATTTGTTTTGTTAACTTACAAGGTGATGACTCACCTCATAAAAACCGGCCCCCATTAGTAGTCTAGGGGTATAATAGTCTTTGTTGACCAATTTAATTACTTATAACAACATATGTTACAAACTAGCTTATTTTAGTTACTATTCACTAAAACAAGGCACATAGATGTGAAATTTTTGATTTCCCATTGATATAGACTTCCAAATGTGATACTATATAGTACACATGTTAATTAAAGAGTAATGATGGACATCTAGCCATTCAAAACTCATTTACAAGACAATTTTTCAAAAACGTGCTTTAAGACTCCTTAAAGCACTTTTTGTGTTTTAACTTGTTTTCAAGCTTGGTTTTCTTTGGTAATTGTTTTAATATGTTCATTAACATATTTATAAGGTATAGGTATGACCATTAGGTCTTATACAAATTTATCCCAAGCTTAGAGCACATTTTTGCTCTTATTGACTTTAAGGTATTTTCTTGCGTTTTATTTGGTTTAACTATCTACCAAAGTTTCCTAAGGACTTAATTAGCCTTATTAAATCATAATTGAATATTATTAAGTCTTGGTAGGCTCTTTTGGTCCTAACCAAGTTCACTCCAAGCTTAAAGCATGTTTTTGCTCAAACTGTATCTTAGTGCTTTATTGCATTTTACTATGGTTTAAATTGTTCACTGATGTTTCTAAGGCACTTCTTAGCCTTTACATACCTTATTTTAGTATTTAAACAATATATCAGGGTTTGGGGTATTTCAATGTTTATCCTTCTAATCATCATTACCCTCCTAATGCTGGACTACTAATGCCACCCTTCCTTTTCTCTCTTTTTTTTATTGGACTGCCCCAACCCTGAGGAGGTCCCCTGGGGCGGTCCAGGACAGAAGCATTCGGTTTCAACTAGACCTCCCCAGTGGGGCGGTCCCTAGAGGCAGTCCGAGACAGAACCTATTTTTCAAAGTGTTTATCTACTCATTTTGAACACCACATTCACCTCAATTCTCACCCAATCTTTTCCTAATCATTTCCACATGTTTTCTAACATGTTTAACCACCTTAAAACACTCTTAATCAAGCTCTAAACCTCCTCAACTCATTTATCAATCCATCAATTATCTCCTTGATCTTTTACTCAATTTCTTACAAAATTCCCAACACTTGCACTTAGCTCCTCAAACTTCCAAAATATACATTTTGCTTACAATCTTAACTTTCCCAAATGTTTCCTTACAACCACTTTGACGACACCTAATGCATTATCAATCATCCTCATCTCCTTAACTCAAACTTCTTAAGATTCTCAAGGTCATATTGCATCTCCATGCACAACTTCCTCTCCTTTACACTTACTACTCATCATTCCTAAACTTGTACATACCTATGCATTTCTTGCCATCCTCTTAACACCTTAACATTATTCTTCATTTACCTTGACCATGCTATATCCTTCTTAGACATTTCCATCTCCTTTACTCAATTTACTCACCATTAACATGGTTATACACTCTTATCTATTCCTAATCATTTCCTTTACAAGTTACTACATTCTCTTATAACTTTCACCCCATCACCCAAGTCCACTCATTACCATCCAAGCTATACACTTATTAATTCACTACTAGCATCTTTATCTCCTTACACAAGCTACCAAAATTCTCAATGTTATATTCTCTAGTTCATACCTAAATCACCATAAGACATTATACATCAGTTCCTCCAGATTTTTTGCTTAAGTCTTAACATTCTTCATACCATGATTTTGGTGTGTTTAATACACTTACCTAACCTCTAATTCCTCCTAGATAACTCTAGGTCTTTCTTAATCTCAAGAACACCTTTGTTAACCCATTTCCACTTAAAGTTCGCCATAGCTTCTTTAGTGTATTATCATACCCATATGCATAGTTTTTCTCATTCCAAAAACTCACACACATCAAATCCTTTTCTCATGATATTTCTCACCCAATTCTAACCATTCATAACAAACTTAACATAGTGCAATAATCTTAAATTGCATAGCACTAAGGCTTTTAAATGACATGGCTCTTAGGACCTTAAATGACATGGCTCGTAGGCCCTTAAATGACCTGAATTTAAACACTGAATTTCCCACATTTAGAGCTTTCAACCTGCAATTACACAACACTCAATCTCATAGCAATTATAAATGCTCTTATAATCCACCTTATGCTTATTTACTAACTCATTTTCCATTGGCTCCTTAGTCACAAGTTCACAAGTTCTTAAGCTTGTTCATATTCCTTTTTCCTAGGTTATATAACCCATTACATAATGTAAGCTCTAAGCTACATTTAGTATTTATGTAAATCCCATCCCTTAAAGCATTAAACCACCTTAAGGTAATTAATTTACCTTGTTTTACTCAATTGTTTCTCACTTTCCCCCTTGGGTTTCTTGATTGATTCTCGGCCAAGGACCTTAGGTTTCTTGCCAATATTCTAATCAAAATCAAAATAGTCTAATGAGTACTAAGCAACATGCCTAAACTCATGGAATTTACTCATAGGTTATAAGTGAGTGCTTAAAGCATTAAAATGGATGATTAACTTGGTAGTCTTAAGATAGACTTTGGTAAGGAATCATAGGGAGACCTCCACTAGTATTTTGAAGGTTGAATCAAGGCTAAAACAAGGAGTAAAACAAGGAATCTTAAACAGCCAAAATCGACCATGTATAGGAAATGGAGAAATGGATGATTTTTGAAGCTTTTCTTACCTTAAGCCAAAGAGAGTATATTCTACCTCTTGAAACTGAATTTTTCTCTTCAAATGGAGCTCATTCAATGGATTCCAACTTATATTTTTGGGAATTTTAAAAAGAGAGGATGGAAGGCCTTGACTTAACTAAGACAAAGGTGTGCTTAGTTTTTGGTTTAGAGCTTGGAGTTGCATTTGGCAAGCAATTGAAGTTTGAGAAGATGAAGTGCTGTTGCATGAAAGGTTTTGGAGCAGGGAGGATGAAGAAAATGCTGTGGAGGAAGAAGGGAATGAGAGGAGAGAGGAAAGCAAATGAGATATTTCTTTACTTATGTAAAAAAGTAAGTGAATAGAATTTTCTTTTATTTCCCTCATCTTTCCTAAGTTATGAATGAGTTATATGGTGACTCACCCCTTAAGAAACCGTGCCCCTTTGATTATTATGGCTAGTTTGACCATTGACCACTTAAGAAAGTCATTTGACTCATTTTGGGCACTATTTGGGTACTATTCATAATTAGTGCACAAATTTATGAACTTTTTGGTTTCTCATTTATTTAGGCTTCCTAATGTGATACTAAGTAGTACACATGTTGATTAAGGTGTAATCATGGTCATTTAGCCACTCAAAACTCATTTCCAAGACAATTTTTCAAAAACGTGCTTTAAGCCTCCTTAAAGCATAATTTGTGTTTAAACTTGTTTTTGAGCTTGGTTTTCTAATGTAATTGATTTAACATGTTCAATAGAATGTTAATAAGGTCTAGGAATGACCTTTGGGTCCTAATCAAGGTTACACCATGTCTAGAGAAAGTTTTTGCTTAATTTGACTTTATGGTGTTTTCTTATGTTTTATTTGGTTTAAATTGTCTACCAATGTTTATAAGGCATGTTTTAGTCTTATTACATCATAACTTGATGTTTACTTACCATACTTAGGTTTGGGATATTTCAATCTACCCCCCTTAAATGAACTTTGTCCCCAAAGTTCTCATTCACCTTATCTCATTAGAATACACGGTTTATCTCATACCATAGATCACATAGATCATGTTTATATATATAATCTTATAGACTCATTAGGTCTATCATATACTTATACTCAAGTATCACACAACATGCTTAAGCATGTATAGCACTCAAAATTCCCTTTGTTGCATCCTCCCTATGTCACCGGTCAGAAGATGGAGGCTCACAGGTCCTCGACTTCATGAGCGAGTGATGCAAGATATTGCCCGCGGGTACCGACTATTGGACACTTACACTCTCTGGTCCGTGGTCCTTTGGAAGATTAAAACAGTCATATACTTTTGTTGTATTCTCCCATGTCACCGGTCCGAAGACAAAGGCACATTCGTCCACGCCTTCATGGGCTAGAATACAAAACCACTCTGAGGTCAAGTGAGGATTAATTCCTCTAATTAAAAATACAATCAACTCCAATTCCACTTTTATGCTAACTGCATCTATTCTAACGTAATTAATTGTGACCACTTATAGGGAGTTTCAGGAATCATTCGACCCTGATGTGATCAGCATCAGTGTTGAACTATCCTTCCACCCCAATTTGTGTTCGGTTTCCCTTACTCCCTTGAAAATCAAGTTCCACCTCCCAAATCATTTTCAATCATCAAATAATTCACTCATTTCCAATTTTCTATTTTTTAGCCATTATAGTCATAATCAATACATCTCTAAGGTTTGGACTCTGTCCATCAGTCGTTCTCAGCTCAACCCCAAGCAATTACCCGGGGAGTTTAATTCCTACTAAGTTCTATATTTGTTCCATACTGATTCTTACCTTATAACCTTACCATCTTATACCTCATAATCATACCGATTCATATCTCATAATATTACCTTGTTCTTATCTCATATATTCCTAGATTCCGTCTAATCCTCTTCACTTGTACTCTCATTACAGAGTTAACAAGGTAGGTACTTAATACATATGGTATTCGCATCTTCTGTGCCCAATAACCATAATTAATCTCAAAATGTTTATGTAAAACAAATTCTCAAATTCTTTTGTGCTATGCACACCGTAGCTTAAGTACTTAGTACACAAACATACGTTAAGCGGTTTTTTTTCGCTCTACCCCCCTTAAATGGATTACGCCCACGTAATCAACATTATATCATACTTGAGCATTGGTTCAAGATGTTTAAGTCTTATGGAGCACTCTGGCTTCCGTATAGTCTATCTCACTTATGATTCGATCAGAGGGTCTTAACCATGTTAATGGCTTAGTCTCTGTATCAAGGATTCTTATCGGTATATATACCAGTCTCTCTAATGTGTTCGGGTTTAGCCTCAAAGGTTCTAAAGCATTCAGTCGATAAGTCGTATATTTATCCAATTGGAAGATGTGCGGTACATCGTTCCTTTCCCGTTCATTAGGTACATTCAACTTTTAAGGTACCGGTCTGCTAGCTTCAGCTATGCGACTTTGATAACCTTTGGGCTTAGTTTGTCTTTCTTATCTTTTTAATGTATTGTATATCCTTGTGCCTCCTTACAGTTTAGGAATATTGGTCTCTCAATGGACGTGTGTTGTCTTTAATTATACACGGCCTTAATGAGTTGTAGATCGTCTATCCCATTCTCTTTCAAGATCAAATGTTCATACTCTTAGTGTTCTCTCAAGTATCTAATTTTTTTCTTTCCAACAGACCTTTGGTCTGTGGACGATTCTTAATCTGAAACCACTGTTTAGTGCTTATTGTGATTTATAATTTTTTATCTCTAATGTCTTAAGACATGTCCTATGTCTGCACTTAATAATCCGTGCTCATCGCACTTCATAATTCTTAATTATTTTCAGTCTGAATGAGTTCTTTGGTTCCATTTGTGTCGTTGGTTTAACTGCGATCCTTCTCTTCCACTATTCTAGGTAGCTAGCTGCTCTTGTCTAACCTTGCGTCGTTGATCATGGTACGGAGTTGACTACTTCTCATGTTCCTTACACTACTCGTTTACATGCATGAGGTACCTTACTGGTACATTACTACTTAGCCGACTAACCCATGAATGAGTCCGCCAGGCCCGCAAGCTCTTGTGGAGTGCGGTCGTCCCATATCTCATTTTAGTATACTCGTAGTGTTCATCACACGTTTAGCTATTGCTAATTATGAAGTATTCTATTGTCGATCTCCTCTTTCATCATTCCATGATAACACTTATTGTTCTTCTTGAACTTAATCAAGGGAAATCCATTTACTGTGTTCTTAGGTATGATATGTTCTAACTTTTCCTTTACTTAGTACGGACTCTATCGTTTAGCAATTGAGGTCTCTTCCATGGAGCCGGTTATCCTGTTTCTCGTGTTTGATCCATTAGGAATGCACTTCCAGTTCCCTAAGGAATGGGCAGTGTGCTTCCTTTGAAATCTTTCCTCGCATGGTCTAGACTACTGGCGTTAATGCACAGTTCATCTTCTATTCATTTTTTCACTTACATCCGTTTTAGCTCATAAATCTAATTGTCTTCGTGTCAATATTTGACGGATTATATATGATGTTGCTCTACTGCGCACCATGACTTAATCCATTTATACCAGTACTGTTCTATGGCTTCTGCTACCATGGTAGCTCGCCTTTATTCTGTTTCCCATTAATGGTGCAACTCCTCAATCATTTATTCTAACGTCTTATCTTATATTACCTTCTTAGTGTAAACACACTAAGAGTTCTCTAATTCTGGGTGTATGGCGGTTGCCGTACCATGCCATAAAATCTTTATCTCTTAATATGAAGGGTTTTCGCTTCAATTTCAGTTCACAAGTAGGTTAATCTCTCTCATGTTCTTCCATCCTTTATGATGTTATTTACCAAGTAATTTAACTGGTTACTGACGAAGTCATCCATTGAGTCATAAGCTCTTCTGAGCGTTGGTCACCTAACGTGCCTTATTGTGCACTCACAATGTTTATTTCTGACGATCACTGCTTCCTAAATCCTGAGCATTGGATATAAGGTCCGTCTGTGGAGTCTTCCTTCTTATACATGTAACTAGAATGTTCCAAGAAACTTCAAAGTTTATGGTCTCAGTTCTCTAGTAGGAAAGTATTTTATCTCTTAATAACTGAAAGCCCTTTTTGAGGGGTTTATTCCCACTCATACGCCTCACAACAAGGAGAGGTATCCTCACCCTAAATGGAGTGGTTTGTTCTCCGCCCCTGCCATTAGTACTTTCTCCTTAATCTCACTGGTGCCCATCTGACAATCTCTTCCACAATGAACTTACAGGTTTTGTAACTATTATATCCACAATTGTAGTTCGTTCATGGCTTAAATACGCCCTCTTATGCCTTCCTATGCCTCGGCTCTGCTGTGGTTAACATCCTTGGCTCGTAGGCTCTTAGTGCTTAATGTCATTGAGTGAGAGCCTGTGCTCGGTTCACTGCTGTACTCTTACCCATCCATAGACTATCCCCATAAGTTTCGGGTTATTTAGATTCTCTCAACGGTTAAGCTACATATTAAATGTAGTACTAGTTTCATGGTACGTTTCTGTATCCTGCTTCCCACTGTGGGAATTCGTTCAGGTGATCTAACGTTATTTAATGCCTGCAAATATTTTCGCTATTATAGACTTGAGTCTTTCAGCGATTAAGGTTCGGTTCGTTTTAGGCCTCCGCTTTACGGTGTCTAAGTTGGGTAATTATCCTGTTTATCCAACACTTCCATTTCAATGCTTCGTTCAACATTTGTTGACTACGCCACCCGTCAATGATCAATCATAATTAGGTGTTAATGAGTTAGGCAACAATGCTAACTGTCATTCATCGGTTTGTTCGGCTCGACTATGCCCGCTCTGTGGGGTAGTCCTCTAAGCTTTTCTCTTTCGGGGTTGTATGTATTTGATCCTAGGTAGGTCATTTCTTAGATTCATTTCCTCTGACTCCGTCTCTGGGGTTTTACCAACATCTTCAATGAAGAATGTTTGTTACTGGTATTCTTATGGTCATCCTGGGAATTCTATCCCGTTCTTGTTGAAAGTTGTTGTAGTAGGTTGTACTGTTGCTAAAATTTATATCGTTTAGTATTATGGCCAAGTCCAGCTCCCTACTGACTGGTGTGTCGACTTAGCTCGTCATGTCAGGCCATCAGGCCTTTCCAAGGTCTCATTCTCCAGTTGTTATGGATTTACAATCCGGTACTAATATGCGTCATAACGGTAGCACTCTACTATATTGCCATGATGCCTTCCCGTATAGCTTAATTGTGGTAGCACTTGCTATGGCAAGTGCGCCATGCAAGATGGGCTATCGGTACCGTGTACATCGGTAGTGGTACTTCCTCCTAATCTACATGTAATTGGTAGTCCTTGGGACTCCTTAGATGTTCTCTTGTTTTGGACTACTGGCCATCCAGCAGTTTCCTGGTTGTTTTGACAGTATAGTCACTTATCAAGGCGTTCCTCTTTCTGAGGGAACCCCTTGTTATTTACTTATGTCTTAATCCTCACTCCCGTTTCCACACATTTTGTCGTGGTTACTAAGTAATGATTCTCCTTTAGGCATTACGTCGTAGTCCTATTTCAATGTTCAATTTGTGCATGTTTCCTTAGTCGCCTGAGCTATGTTCATCAGGTCCTCGTAAGTTTCCAAGTTGTATGGGGTTTGGAGTTCCCCGTTTTCATAATGGACTTTCCGGTAGTCTTTATTCTCATGCGCGGTATTGTCCCACTGTTATGCTCCTTCGGACTACCGCCCGGTATCCCTGTTGCTTCTATTTTCCTCTCCACTACACTCGTAGTGCTTTCATTTTTTATTGGTATTGTGGGATATCTCGACTGCGTAACATGTCGTCCCATGTTGCCGGTAATTACCGTTCTCTCATTGGTAGGATTCCGTTGGCAGCGCCTGTTGCGCTCCAATTAGGACCTTCAAGTTCTCGTAACTGTTGTACAACGAGGTGTTTCTCATATTGCCTACTGTTAACTAACTGCCAGCTCGGGTTTTCCCGAGTAAGAGAAGGCTTTCTTCTCTCTGGCGTTTGTTCCCCGTATCTTAAAGCTAGGGAAGTGGAGGGCGGGTTTAGGTATTGTAGGTATCCGGTAAACACCGGGAAGTCCTAACTAAAGCACCTCTCGCTCTACCTCTCAACCCTTAACCCATAACCCAAATCTTAACTCGTTATCGTCCTAAGTTTGGTAATTCTAGTCATCAGAGCGTAACTACACTCTGATACCACTTTTTGTAACACCCTAACTCATAAAGCCATACTCATCTCATAAACCTCAATTTACATATATCAAATTTGCAGCGGAATTCTTACAACAATTGGTGTTACCGCCGTCAGTTACCCATGTGACTAACTAGGCATACTAAATACTCCAAGATCTAGCTACGGTCTGATGGACCCGAATATACCGAACATTAGTGTATACTAAATCTTAACCAAATACATATTCTTAATACAAGTATCTCACATCCTAGTACATCATATTACATCTCGTACCATTTACTAAACGAGTGTACATGCACAACTCGTGTAACAAAAAGGAAAACAACCCAAAGTGCTTATACCCGATCCTACTCTCAAGACGGCAATCTTTTGTCATTCACCTGCAAAATAAATATGGATGCCCCTAGGGGCTCAGCACCTTCACTGGTACGATTCTCTTATAGCCCCCAAGCTAACGGGGCTACGATGACTACTTGTCGATAGCATGTGGTTGATTATTAATACATCATAAATAGGAAGTACAATAAACACCACAACACATATGAACAATTATAGTTCAAACAAAATGAACGTCTTTAAAGAGTTCCTTAAGCAAGTGAGTTAGGTTTTAACTCTTTAAGTCGAGAATTATTTCGTTCTCATCTCAAATCTAATCTCAAGTCTTATCTCAAATCTTACCTCAAATCTTATCTAAAATCTTATCTCAAATAAAACAACCGTTCTTTAATTAGAATGGTTGTCCCTTAATTCATTCTTTATCTTGTCGGGTCAAAGTTAACCCTAGCTAGTGAGTTATCAGCTCCATTGGTTTACATAAACAATATTTCTTAGAATTAGTTGGGATTTAGGTAGATCCCACCACACCATATCAGTGTGCCTCCCTCCTCAAACAAGTAGTCCAAGGAGGTCGAGTCTATATGTCAACTCTAGGCGACGAGTCCGAAGACAAGTCATATTTGGAAGTCGGGATCTGATAAGGACACCAACCTCCTACTTAACACATGCATGACCGAACCATTCCGGATTCATCACCCCCCAAGTTCCAGTTAGTGGAAGTCTCAAAGTCAATGTTTGTTAGTTAACCTCTTTCAATTACTTATAAAACAATATTAGGAAGTGTTCCTTATTCTCACACAATTCTCTACTAAACATTGTTAGTAAGTTCTCAAAGGTAAGTTGTGTTAGTTTCAAACAACACACAACAATACAATAGACCGGTTGGATGCTTTATCTTGTTTAGTCGGCACACATAAACAAATAGCACACAAGCTGAGGGACACCTCGTTAGCAAGCAGGCTACAAGAAAACCATACCGTGCACCGTCGGTTGTTCGGTTGCCTATTCTCCTTCCGAGTCCCAATTCACAAGTCCTAAATCATTCATTCAATTTAGGTTGTTAATTACTTTTAATCAACCTAACTTATTTAGCCACTATGGTTTACCCACTAATTATTACTAAGTCCTTATAGTTTTAACCTTAACCACATAAGTCACTTTACTTCTCTTAATTTCTTAAGTCCTTATATGCTTATCCTTCAAATCATCATTACCCTCCTAATGGTGGACTACTAATGTCACCCTTCCTTTTCTCTCTTTTTTTACTGGACTGCCCCAACCCTGAGGAGGTCCCCTGGGGCGGTTCGGGACAGAAGCATTCGGTTTCAACTAGACCTCCCCAGTGGGGCGGTCCCTAGGGGCAGTCCGAGACAGAACCTATTTTTCAAAGTGTTTAGCTACTCATTTTGAACACTAAATTCACCTCAATTCTCACCTTATCTTTTCCTAATCATTTCCACATGTTTTCTAACATGTTTAACCACCTTAAAACACTCTTAATCAAGCTCTAAACCTCCTCAACTCATTTATCAATCCATCAATTATATCCTTGATCTTTTACTCTATTTCTTACAAAATTCCCAACACTTGCACTTAGCTCCCCAAACTTCCAAAATATACATTTTGCTTACAATTAACTTTCCCAAATGTTTCCTTACAACCACTTTGACCACACCTAATGCATTATCAATCATCCTCATCTCCTTAACAAAGTTCTCAAGATTCTCAAGGTCATATTGTATCTCCATGCACAACTTCCTCTCCTTTACACTTACTACTCATCATTCCTAAACTTGTACATACCTATGCATTTCTTGCCATCCTCTTAACACCTTAACATTGTTCTTCATTTACCATGACCATGTTATATCCTTCTTAGACATTTCCATCACCTTTACCTAATTTACTCACCATTAACATGGTTATACACTCTTATCCATTCCTAATCATTTCCTTGATAAGTTACTACATTCTCTTATAACTTTCACCCCATCACCCAAGTCCACTCATTACCATCCAAGCTATACACTTATTAATTCACTACTAGCATCTTTATCTCCTTACACAAGCTACCCAAAATTCTCAATGTTATATTCTCTATTTCACACATAAATTACATAAGACATTATACATCATTTCCTCCAGATTTTTGCTCAAGTCTTAACATTCTTCATACCATGATTTTGGTGTGTTTAATACACTTACCTAACCTCTAATTCCTCATAGACAGCTCCATGTCTTTCTAAATCTCAAGAACACCTTTGTTAACCCATTTCCACTTAAATTTTGCCATAGCTTCTCTAGTATATTATCATGCCCATATGCATAGTTTTTCTCATTCCAAAAACTCACACACATCAAATCCTTTTCTCATGATATTTCTCACCCAATTCTAACCATTCATAACAAACTTAACATAATGCAATAATCTTAAATTGCATAGCACTAAGGCTCTTAAATGACATGGCTCTTAGGCCCCTAAATCACATGGCACTTAGGCCCTTAAATGACATGAATTTAAACACTGAATTTCCCACATTTAGAGCTTTCAACCTGCAATTACACAACACTCAATCTCATAGCAATTATAAATGCTCTTATAATCCACCTTATGCTTATTTACTAACTCAATTTCCATTGGCTCCTTAGTCACAAGTTCACTAGTTCTTAAGCTTGTTCATATTCCTTTTTCCTAGGTTATATAACCCATTACATAATGTAAGCTCTAAGCTACATTTAGTATTTATCTAAATCCCATCCCTTAAAGCATTAAACCACCTTAAGGTAAGTAATTTACCTTATTTTTCTCAAGTGTTTCTCACTTTCCCCCTTGGGTTTCTTGATTGATTCTCGGCCAAGGGCCTTAGTTCTCTTGCCAATCTTCTAATCAACATCAAAATAGTCTAATAAGTAGTAAGCAACATGCCTAAACTCATGAAATTTACTCTTAGGTTACAAGTGAGTGCTTAAAGCATTAAAATGGATGATTACCTTGGAAGTCTTAAGATAGACTTTGGCAAGGAATCAAAGGGAGACCTCCACTAGTCTTTTGAAGGTTGAATCAAGGCTTAAACAAGGCATCTTAAATGGCCAAAATCGGCCATGTATAGAAAATGGAGAAAAGGCAGATTTTTGAAGCTTTTCTTACCTTAAGCCAAAGAGAGTATATTCTACCTCTTGAAACTGAATTTTTCTCTTCAAATGGAGCTCCTTCAATGGAGTCCAACTTCTGTTTTTGGGAATTTTGAGAAGAGAGGATGGAAGGCCTTGGCTTAACTAAGACAAAGGTGTGCTTAGTTTTTTATTTGGAGCTTGGAGTTGCATTTGGCAAGCAATTGAAGTTGGAGAAGATGAAGTGCTGTGGAGGAAGAAGAGAATGAGAGGAGAGAGGAAAGCAAATGAGATATTTCTTTACTTATGTAAAAAGTAAGTGAATAGTCTTTTCTTTTCTTTCCCTCTTCTTTCCTAAGTTCTGAATGAGTTATTTGGTGACTCACCCCTTAATAAACCGTGCCCCTTTGATTATTATGGCTAGTTTGACCATTGACCACTTAAGAAAGTCATTTGACTCATTTTGGGCACTATTTGGGTACTATTCATAATTACTGCACAAATTTGTGAAGTTTTTGGTTTCTCATTGATTTAGGCTTCCTAATATGATACTAAGTAGTACACATGTTGATTAAAGTGTAATCATGGTCATTTAGCCACTCAAAACTCATTTCCAAGGCAATTTTTCATAAACGTGCTTTAAGCCTCCTTAAAGCACAATTTGTCTTTAAACTTGTTTTTGAGCTTGGTAATCTTTGGTAATTGATTTAACATGTTCAATAGAATGTTAATAAGGTCTAGTAATGACCTTTGGCTCCTAATCAAGGTTACACCAAGTCTAGAGAAAGTTTTTGCTTAATTTGACTTTATAGTGTTTTCTTTTGTTTTATTTGGTTTAAATTATCTAGCAATGTTTCTAAGGCATGTTTTAGCCTTATTAAATCATAACTTTATGTTTACTTACCATACTTAGGTTTGGGGTATTTCATGATTACCCTAAAACAAAAGCCCCCTAAAACCCTCTATCTTGATTCCCCATCCCTATTAGGGAATGGGATTCCCTTTCCCCATTAAACTTTGACTGGGGACATATGACCATTGACCGGTGACTAATGACCATTGACCGGGGACCAGTGAATGTTGACTGTCAATTAATGATCGTTGACCGGCAGCCGTTGACCATTGATCGACAGCTGTTGACCGGTTATTTATTTCATTTCCCCCTACTCAAACAAACAACCAGAAAAAATCAAAGGGAATTCTTTTCCATTCCTCTCCATTCCCTTTCCTTATTCCATTCTATTTCCCCCGCCTGAAACAAACGCCCCCTTAATATCAATCATAGAGAAGCTTACTCCTCGTATACAATAATATTTAAAGCAATAGACACATAAGATGACCATACCACTGATATACTTATCAAGAGTATTCACACCGTGAGATTTCTAACCCTTGCTTACACCAACCCCGTTGTTCCACCTACCTCCGGGCACACCAGTCCAAAGACAAAGGGCACAAAGAACCTCAGCTCCTAAGGCTAACCTCACCATAAGTCCTTAAAGTGTTATGCCCCAGACTTTTTTATTTTATTATTTTTTATCTGATTTACAAAGGGAGTTCAAATTGATTCCAATCTTATATTAATATGCTTATAACTTTTCTCTAATTATTATTATGTTATCTTTGAATAAGAAGAGTTAGAAATATCATTCTCTCATCTATTTAGTTATTTGTTAAGGAAGAGACTTTTTAATTGCTTTATTTTATTTCATTCCTCCCTTCCTACTTTAATTCACATTATTTTTCTCCTTCCACTTTCTTGACATTTTCCACACGACGGTTCTACCATTCTCTCAAACTCTCTCTCTGTTTCACCATAATAACCTCCCTTCGTTCCTCCCTTCATCTTCCCCAATATTCTCTGTTATACGGTTGTTTTGCTGCTTCGTTGTTCGAGTCTGTGGGATCTCTCGTTGGTGATTCTGAGTTTGGTTGCCATTCCTCATTCCGTTTATTTGCTCCTCATTCCGGTTCCGGTCACCTTCCAATTTGTTCGAGTGTTCGAGATTTCGAGTGGAGTTTCGAGTAGAGTGTAGTGTGGAGTTTGCAGAGATTTTCTTTGCTTCAGATGTGAGGTAGGTGGTAGATGGATTTGGTTGCATGTATTCACCCACATGGGTTTTCGATTATTGTTTTGTTTTCATATATGTGTTTGTTGATTATCTGATTTGTAGTGATTTTGACTTGTTTTTGATTTGTGTTTTCACTCCGTTAAAACCCCGTGGGATGTGTTTCGATCAAGTATGTTGATATTAGAAGTTGTGAATATAACAATGGAGTTTTGAAGTTTGCTTCTTGTCTAATTTTTCTTCTGAATTTGTGATTTTTGCCATGTCCGAACATACGTCCGAATGTGCAAGTTCGGACATCATGTGCGGACGCTTCTGGTTTTGTGATTTTTGTGATGTCCGGACTTCCATTCAAACATGTAAGTTTGGACGGGGTGACAGGACAGCTCTAGGTTTACTATTCGACTCCTGTCCGAACATGTAAGCGCAGACAAAAGCCTAGACACCTTGTTTACGAACTTTTAGACTCTTTCCAAACTTGTAAGTTTGGACAAATGTTCGGACGCCTTTGGATTTTCAACCCGGTGTGCATCCAAACTTGTAAGTCCGGACACATGTCAGGACGTGTTTGGTTTTGCAATTCGGCATGCATCCCAACATGTATGTTCGGACAACCTTCTGATATCGTACAAATTCTTCGATTGAGCTTTGTTTTGATTGCCGTTTGTGGTGTTATGCTTCTCTCAGTATGTATTATCTGTTTTGTCATGTTTTAGCATATGATTATGTATATTTTCTTTTCGAAATCCTTTGTATGCATTTGACCTCTGATTCTCTTTGAAAACGTGTTTCGGCTTCTAACTTCATTTTAAACTTTCGTGTTTTGTTGGTCTTGGTTTAAGACTTCTGCTTCTGCAATGATTCTTGTTTTGTTGTGTATAAGCCTTGTGCTCTGGTGGTTTTGTTTTGTAATAACTTCTATTCTGATTTGATAAGTTTTTGTTTAGGGACCTAGTCTTCTTTGTGTCCAAGTTGTGGATGGTTGGGTCTAGCTATCCCGTAGCGTGTTATGTAGGACGTCCTTTTGTTAATCTTTCATGGGTGTCTCCCTCGTTCTATTCACGGGTGTCTTTCCCCATTCTATTTATGGGTATCTTTCCCGTTTTGTTTGTATGCACAAAGTACTAGGATCCCACCTCTAATTTGTGAAGTGATCTGTTTCCGTATGCTATATCTGCATTCGGTTTCGGCCAGACTGCTGTGTGCTCTCTATCTTTTGAAAGCCTATGATTTGTAAAGTGATTTGTTTCTGTTGGCTCTTACTATATTTGATATATGATGGTCTGGTGTATGCTTTCCGTCTTCTGAGAAGTTTCTGATTTACAAAGCTTCTGCCTTCTTATCTGTCTTCTACTGCTTAAGTGTCTGTTTGACATAGCTTAGCTCCGTTATGTTTTGGATTTATGTTGCTTTGAAATTCTTCCACTTAACTTCTCATTCTAATTTTGCTAAGCTTTGTAAGTATATTTGCTTATGTTCAGTATCTATTTTGAGCATGCTCAGCTGATGAAGTTTATCACCTATTGAGTTGTAGTTTGGCTCACCCCTATATCCGTCTGATTTACAAGTTTTAGCTATTGGTTGGACTCTTAGCTTTTGCATTTGGTTTATTTTTCGTCTTTGTACTTGTATTTTCGGCTTTGTAAACGTTTGAACAAGCTTTGTAATCTTCGTATGATAAATATGTGATTATTTGATTCTATTTTGGGGATTCATTAGTGTAGCCTTGCATGTCTTAGGTAATAAGCGTGTGACATGTGACGGTATCATAACCAGGGTTGTTTTGGGGTCGTTACAAAAAGTGTGTGCACCCCCAAACGGTATCGAGCCGTATGGTATATCAAAGTGGCTTAACCGTAGTACATTGGTACCGGTGAAATTCTGAGTTGACTTTGCTTATAACTCCAACCCATCTCCAAGATTGTTGAACACACACACAAACATGTTCGAAGACCAACAATAGTAAAAGCATGATGTTTGGTACTTTAAACCATAAAACAACAATCAAAACAATCCACATGCACCATGGTAATACCAACAATTTATGAAGATAACTAGAATGTAATTTCCACCAACACTTGTGTTTGTTTTCTAACAAAACCCTAGCCTTTCGGCCACCAAGATCACACCAAGTAATGAACACCAGAATTACCTTATTTCCTTCCATTATATTGACTAAAGTTGTACAACCGAAAGACAAGGCTTCTAGGCTAGCTTCTTTGGTTCGAATGGGTCCACTTTCTTTCTAGGCAAGGACTCCTTCTTTCCTTCACTTTGGGCTCGACATTTCCTCCTCCTTTATGTCTTATATTATCTTCTCTTCTTGGCTAGTATTGTCGGCTCTAGTTCCTTTCTCTAGGATCTTAAGTTTCCTTATTTCTCTGGTTTACGCTCTCAGTATGGCTAGGTTTCTTTGCTTTAGAAAGAGTTTTGGTAAGTGAAGATGTGTTTAAAGATGCTCTCTGTACTAGCTATGATCTACTTGATTTGCAAGAGTTTTGGTAAGGAAATGTGTGTATGATTGCTCTCAGTTTTGACAAGGGTTCTTCTTTGTTTTGGCAAGAATTTATGAGTTTAGGGAGATAAGGTTGCTCTCTGCTATAACAAGGCTTTATCTTGGATTTTGTAAGTGATTTACAAGCTTGGAAGTGAATGGTAACTAACAAGGGCTCTCGGTTCTTATATAGGCCAAGAAAGATATTTCTTTGGCTTTCTTAAGGTTTAAGGACTTCTTTAGATCATGAAACCTTGATTACACATGCCTAGCTCTTGTAGGACCTAAGGGGTGGTTCATCAGGGAGTTGACAACACTAAAGCATTAAGGGTACATATTTTCGGCCACCTTAACTTCTAATTGGACAAAGAGTTCTAACCATTCATAAGATAGCTTACAAAGGAAGGTAAATGGCTGGCCATTCATAGTTACCGCCAACCCACAAGGTGCTTAGTCACCTTCTAGTGTGCTTAGACACCTATGTCGGGTAAAATAGTGATTACACTGTCTTGCTAACTAATGGGCAATGAACCAGTCATTGTAGTTCAACAAGGTCGTATCCACAGGGACTTCACAACTATCTAATCAATTATAAGTTTAGTAAATGTTCAAGAAGATAAATAAAAGTGCATAAACTTAAATAGGGGGGGGTTTGGTTTTGGTTTGATTAAAGGAAGATAAAGGTACGCTATAAACCTAAACTAACTAAGCTAAGATAGGTGTACTCCGGGATGGAGGGAATTGCCCAAATATACCTAAATGTACTCATAAACTTTCCCCACGTTAGTTGTCTATTAGAGCTAATGTAAAGATTATCCAAATCTTGGACTAATAAAATTTACCTAATTAATCACACCCTTTAATTCAAAGATGACTAGAGTCACTAGATAGCATTTATTTCAAGCTCCTAACAATAGCCCTAAGGTTCTACTCCTTAATTTAGAGATATGAAAGCTAGGTTTTATCCCCAATTTGTCTAATTTCAAGCTCAAGACATAATTTTACAAGGAACCACAACAAATTCAATACAAAGTATTCATGAAGCATTTAAGAAACCAAATCAAATATTATAAAGAGGTAAGTATTACAAGCAACATTTAGGGATTTAGGGTTAAACCGCCATCATAGAGCACATATAAAATTACACAACCATTAGAGAGTAGAGGACGGAGAAAAAGAAAGAAATAGCCATGGGAGGAGCTTGGAAGCTTCAATAGAGGTGGGCCTTCCCTCTTTTCTCTTCTTTTCCCGTCGTTTTTGTGTTGTGGTAGATTGCCTCTCTCTCCTCTCTTCTTCTGCTTTTAAAAACGCAGATCTGGGTGAATTTATGTCCTGACCGCCCTTGTGGGGCGATCGGCCTAGGGCGATACGGACCAGAAGAGAAAATACATGAGCAAACTTAACCCAACCACCCCACAAAGGTGGTCAGCCTGGGGTGGTCCGGACCAGTAGCAAAACTTCATCTTCGACCTACCCGCAGTGGCAGTCTCCTGCCAGACTTCAAAATACTCTATCTACTTTGTTATAGTTCCAATTTAGAATCCGTTTACGCCCACGGGTTCGTCTATTTGTCTACTTTATTTTAGGTATTTTATTCCTCATGTTTCTATAATAATTGTGTAAAACAACAATAAAATACAAAAGTAGAGGAAAACTAGCTACAGTGGAGAAATGAGCATGCAAAGTGTTGATAAAACATACTAAATACACCCCTAAAACATGCTTATTTGGACATTCATCAACCTACTAGTGTGTATCACCTACTTGGTTCCACCTCGTGCTTTGGTTTCCAGTAGCTTACCCACCTACTTGCTTAACACCTCATGATTTGTTTCTAGTTGCTTACCCATATACTTGCTTGCTACCTCATGCTTAAATCAATCTTTTCAATTTGGTCATAAAAGCCTCACCAAACAAGCTCTAGTTCATGCCAACAAATGTTGATTTCCTAGACAAGTCCCTAGACAATATTTAGGGGTATTACATTCTTCCCTCATTAGATAAAGGTTCGTCCCTGAATCTTACACCTATCATGCAATATTTAAGCAAGCAACAAGATTCAACCAATCATGCTTTGAACTCATGTAACCATATCGTAGATAAATCGCCAATATGAAACAATCATCTCATGCTCGTACTTAAAGATTATAGCAACCTACTCGAAGAGATTAGGATATTATTCTCTCATGCTCGTTTAACTCCCATATGGCTTCTTCCACGCCATGGTGTGACCATAAAACTTTTACCAACTCTACGGTTTTCCTACGGGTATCCCTTGTCTTCCTATCTAGGATCCTGATTGGGCTCTCCTCAAAAAATAGGTTAGGTTCTAGCTCTATCTCTTCGGGTTCTAAAATATCGGCCTCATCTGGAATGTATTTCTTAAGGGGAGATACATGAAACACATCATGAACCTTTTCTAATCCCATAGGTAATGATATATTATAAGCTACCTTCCCCACTTTCTCTAATATCTCAAAGAGTCCTATGAACTTAGGTGCTAGTTTCCCCTTCTTCCCAAACCGAACTACTCCCTAGGTTGGCGAGCTCTTTAAGAGACTTTGTCACCCAACTCGAACTCAATCGGTCTCATATGCAAATCTGCATAAGATTTCTATCTATCCCGAGCTATTCTCATTCTTTGCTAGATGTTCTTAATTTGGTTACTCATCTCCTCAGTCAATTCTACCCCAACTGCTACTGATTCGATCAAGTCTTCGCAACACAGAGGCGTCATACACTTTTTGTGTATGTTATACCCAAAATTTTAACCCCCCTGGTTAGGGTCTACGAGATTTTGGTGTTGTGAGAGGCATTTCAATCAAGAAGTGAGAGATCCCGGCTTGATCGGCGCATTCCAGGACATGGGAAGCAGCTCCGTCATTGTCAGGGGCGTTTTTGTAATTTTTAAGGCTCCTAAGACCTCCTATAAGCTTTCTCTCTCCTCCAAAGGACGCCCAAATCAGCTTGAAACTCTTTGATATTTTAACCCATGGTAGAGGATGACATTCTAAGCATAATGGCGTTGGAATTTTGATTTTTTGACTTTCCAATAATTTTCTAGCAATTTTTGACTGAATCTAACGAGCAATTCGATTTAAAAATATTCCAACATTTAAAAAATCCGATTCCACCTCAGACAATTCATAATTTCCATCCTTGACACGTGGTTAAAATTTCACAACAAAATTCCTTTGGAAAGTCACTTAATTAAAATATCAAAAAAATCTTAGTTTTACTAGATTTTCTTTATCTTTAAGAAAGTCTATATAAAGGATAGGTTTTTTGATAAAAGGAGAACCTCATATGCTCAAGAACCCTAGGGAGTTAGAAAACACAGCCTCCTCTCTCTCTCTCACGTTTTCCAACACCCGACCACCCAAATCATACCGAAAATCCCCCGAAATCACCATTTAAACACGTTTTCCAATCCCCAAAGCACCAATAATCATCAAAACCCCACAAAAACATCACCAAAACGTGAAGAACAGCAAGAACAACCAACAACCAGAAGCTTGGTTCGAAATCCTTTCGGGTCTGCCATCAACGGAGCACTCGACGAATCCCGGTGTGAAGAATCATCGTGAATCCGAAGGTAAAACAGGTAGAAATTTCACTTTCCTAACTCCCCACGATATTATCAGTCTTGCCTCAAATTTTGGGCTTAAACTAACTCTTTTTCGCTTCTGTATCGTTAATTGTTTCTGCTACTGCCTTGTTACTTATTTGCTAAGTTTCGTATTAATTTTGATGTCAAATTGAGTTCTTCAATTACCAACGTGTTTAAAATCTTTCAGGCTACACACCCATAAAATTTGAGCTCAAAACACCCTTGGGAACCATCGAAAACCCACTGTCCGTGGGCTGTCCGTGACCTCAGACTCATTGTCCGGGACCACGGACGGGTTGTCCGTGACCACGGACACCCACGGACAGTGGCGGGATTTTATATTTTTCAATTTTTACAAATTTTAGGGTTTCTGTCAACACATGTCCGGGCCCACGGACACCCTGTCCGTGGCCCCGGACTTTTCAAGTTTGCGTTTTATCTTAGTTCTGTTTTTGAAATCACTGAATTTAACTGGGGTCTGTGGTCTCGGACATTAGGTCCGTGGCTACGGACGTAATTAAAATTTGACCTAATCCTGCCTCCGAAACCCTAGTTTAGGTAACTTTCAATTTCACTTTAATTTTCTGCCAAAAAACGTTAAAAAATAATAAAAACAGAAGCGCGCACCTAGGTTAAAAACAACTTTGTAGAAAGCCATAAATAAACCAAGTAGAGGAAAAACGGCCTAGGAAGGGTAATGAAAGTAATTTGAACCCTAATTAAGTCGAATATCAAGCCCCCGAACCCGAACTCTCCTTTCCTAATTTGATCTAGGTTAAAATTAGGTGGCGACTCATAATAGGTTCCAGTGAGCTAGCTTAGGTTTTAATAATTATTGTTATATGACATAGTTATTAATCTTAGGTTATAAGTGGACCTAAAACCCGATTAGATCCCAATCAACTTTAATCAACATAGGACAGGGTTTAAAATCGAGGCTCACAGACTGGCGACTCTGCTGGGGTCAACTTCTTAATTTTAACTTGTTTAATTTTAAGAAAGAGGGCTTAACTCGAAATTGTTTATTTATGGCTTTATTACATTGTTTGTTTACTTTTGTGTGTAATTTAATTTTATGCACCTTTGCATCATATGAGAGCGAGGGTCCACTTAAACCGATTTCTCCCCGTCAGGGACTCACACCTTTTAGGTGATGTGAATAAGCGGGGGAAAAGAGGAGGATGTTGCCTAACCATATCCCCTTAATACCTGGGCTTTAGCCCCAAGCATTTTCCTGGCAGTACCCTTACCTAGCCTGTTAATTGGTCAGTCAAAGACCCGACCGTAGACGCACACCTTTAGGTGATGTGAAAAAAGTGGGGAAGCCTAAAGAGAATAGCGTGCAAGCCCTATTCCTTTGTGGTGACCTGGGCCTGTGCCCCAAGCACTTCTCCGGATCGACCCATACCTAAGTTGGTTAGGATGCCAAGTGAGGACATGTTTAACCTGTATGATCCTTGTCTGCTCGTTCGGGAGTCCATTGTCAAACCCAGAATCTTGATGGACGCCGACCTTTAAACCTTGCGCAAACCTCTGCTAACCAAGGGAAAATCAAAACAGGTAATCAGGGGAAGACCCGGGGACTTCGACATGTCTAATCTGGCAAATCTCAGTAGTAACCTCACGAAGCTTGAGACGAAACATGCTTCTATGATAGAGTGTTCGGAAGCCCAGGTCAATTCGCTAGAAGCCTCTCCAGTGGTCAACCCCCTGGAAGATTTCAGCCATGACAGTAGTGGATCTCCAGAAACTCCCATAGAGCTCGATGATGGGGGAATCTTGAGTGAGCTGGAAAAAAAGGTCCCCAAGGCACAGCCGATAGAAGACACCACCGAAGTTAATCTGGGGACATCCGATAGCCCCAGGATGGTCAAACTGGGTGTATCTTTGAGCAAGGATGAAAAAGATGAGCCGATAGGTTTGCTTCGAGAATTTGAAGATGTCTTTGCTTGGAGTTACGCCGATATGCCAGGAATAAACCCAGAGATAGCAGAACACCACATCCCGACATATCCTGATGTGGCACCAAAAATTCAAAAGTTGCGACGTTTGAAGCCAGAACTGCAGGTTAAGGTGAAAGAGGAAATAGAGATTCTGCTCCGGGTTGGCTTCATTAAAGTTGTCAAGTATCCTCTCTGGCTCGCCAATATTGTTGTGGTAATGAAGAAAAATGGGAAAATCAGGGTCTGCATTGATTATAAAGACCTCAATAAGGCCAGCCCAAAAGACAGTTTCCCATTACCATGGTCGACGGAGCTTCGAGGCATGAGCTTTTCTCATTCATGGATGGATTTTCCGGGTACAATCAGGTAAAAATGGCGAGGGAAGAACAGGACAAAACATCTTTCACCACACAGTGGGGAACTTAATGTTGGAATGTAATGCCTTTTGGTCTGAAGAATGCGGGCGCCACCTATCAAAGAGCTGCAACCACAATCCTTCATGATATAATGCATAAGGAAGTTGAGGTTTATGTGGACGACATGATTGTGAAAGCTAGGCGGAGAACAGATCATTTAGTTAACCTCAGAAAGTTTTTTGAACGCATCCGACAATACAAGATGCGTCTGAATCCGGAAAAGTGTAGCTTTGGGGTAACTGGTGGGAAGCTACTTGGTTTCATGATAACGCCAAAGGGCATTGAGGTTGACCTAGACAAAGTTACAGCAATCAGGGACATGCAGCCACCAAAAACTGAAAAGGAGGTTAGGAGCTTTCTGGGACGGGTGCAGTACATCAGCCGTTTCATCCGCAATCTGACTGAAATCTGTGAGCCTATCTTTAAACTCTTGAAGAAAGATGCTCCGAAAAAATGGAACGAACAAAGCCAACAGGCATTTGAGAGGGTTAAAGAATATTTGCAGGAGCCACCTGTTTTGGTGCCGCCGATCGAAGGGAAGCCTCTGATCCTCTACTTGGCATCCCTTGAATTCTCCATGGGGCTTATGTTGGCTCAGAACCAGGGTGACCCGCCTCGTGAATACACCATCTATTACCTTAGCAAGAAATGGGTGGATGCAGAAACTCGGTATTCCTCCATCGACAAAACCTGTGCAGCACTCGTATGGGCAGTAAAGAAACTTCGACATTACTTGTTAGGGAGTGAAATTCATTTGATCTCTCGGATGGATCCAATCAAGTATATGATAGAAAAGCCAGTTCTAACCGGCCGTTTGTCACGGTGGTCCCTTCTGCTGTCGGAGTTCGACATCAAATTCTATGTGTAAAAGGCTATTAAGGGGTCGGTAATAGCAGAGCACTTGGCAGATAATCCAATTGCCGAGGAGTAGTGCTGCAACGATGATTTTCCTGATGAACACGTAATGACAATAGAGAGAGGGGTGTGGAAGTTATATTTTGATGGGTCTGCCAATAGGAATGGTTATGGAGTGGGTATTCTACTCATCTCACCGGAGGGTTTGCGATTACCTACCTCTATCAAGTTAGGCTACAAGGCAACTAACAACATGGCTGAGTATGAAGCCTGCATCCTGGGTCTCGAGACGGCGCTGGGCTTGGGGGTAATGGATATTGAAGTCTTCGGAGATTCTTTCCTGGTTGTTTGTCACATCAACAACGAGTGGGAAGTTAGAGATGAGAAACTAGTGCCGTACCATCGTCATCTAGAGCAGCTCGAAAAGGCCTTCAGGAACATCAGCTTCACCCATGTTCCCAGATCACGTAATGCCTTTGCAGATTCCCTGGCATCCCTTGCCTCTTCTCTTGAGATGCTAGAAGATGCGCAGCATATCCTTTTCCAAGTGACCCTTCGACACGAACCTTCTTTTCGAATAAATGTGATATTGGTGGACGAAGAACCATGGTTTCGGGACATCAAGAAATTTGGGGAAGAGGGAACATACCCAGACGACGCCAGCAAGCAAGATCGTTTGGCAATTCGAAAACTGGCTCTTGACTACACGATGGTGGTAGGGCAGCTGTTCAAAAGGATGCCGTCTGGGGCCCTTCATAGGTGCCTCTCGCAAATTGAGGCAAGAGTGGCAATGGATGAAGTCAATGCTGGGGTATGTGGGACTCATATGAGTGGGCACACCTTGGCACGCAAGATTTTGAGACACAGATATTATTGGACAACCATGGAAAATGACTGCCAACAGTACGTCAAGAGATGCCAGAAGTGTCAAGTCTATGCAGATCTAAAACACCTCCCAGCTCTACCCTTACATCATATGGCATCGCCTTGGCCCTTCGCTTCATGGGGAATTGATATCATCGGAGAAATACATCCCAAGGCATCAAATGGCCATCGCTACATCCTAGTGGCGATTGACTACTTCAGCAAGTGGGTGGAGGCTAAATCTTTTGCCCAACTGGGGGCCAAGCAGACAACACGGTTTATTGAAAGTGAGATTATCTATAGATATGGTGTACCTTTCGAAATTGTTACAGACAATGGCGTTCAGTTCAAGGCCGAAACTGAGCAACTCATGAGGAAATATGGAATCCGACATCATCATTCTTCACCCTACCGCCCACAGACAAACGGGGCCGTAGAGGCGGCAAATAAAACCATCAAAAGGATTCTAGCCAAAATGGTTGATACCTACCGGGATTGGTTGTTCAAGCTATTGATGGCTCTTTGGGGTTACAGGACATCACAAAGACAGCCACTGGGGTTACTCCCTACTCCCTGGTTTATTGGACTGAGGCAGTGCTGCCCATTGAGATGAAGATAAAGGCCCTACGAGTCAAGAGCGAGCTGCAAATACCCGAGTGTGAGTGGGAGGAGAAAAGGCTCGACAGTTTGGCTTTCTTGGACGAGAAAAGGTTACGAGCTCTTGAATGTATCCAGGTCTACCAGAAGCAAATGGCTCGAGTTTTCAATAAGCGAGTCAAACAACGAGGAATTCAAGAAGGTGATCTTGTGCTAAAGCAACTTAGGGCTGATCTACCAGACCCGAGAGGGAAATTCAGACCCAAGTGGTCGGGGCCATACGTGGTAAAACAACTGTTCTCATATGGTGCAGCAAGTTTAGTTCTAGCTAGCACTGGAGAGGAGCTCCCGAGATTAGTCAATTTAGATAAGCTCAAGAAGTTCTTTGTATAAGCATGTTTTCATTTTGTCTCGCAACTTTCTAGGAAGCATTAATAAACAGGGATTCTCGTTCTTTGAAGCTTTGCATTCCTCTGTAGGTTAGATGAATTACACCGTCATATGAGTACCTAGTGCGAAAATTCTTTTGTAGGGCGTGCTTTAAGCATTGTAAACAGAGCTTTTGCTCTCGTGTGCCTTGCACAAAATCACCACCCCATCACCACTCACCATCATACATGCAATCACCCTCCATAAGTAACTTGGGCATCCTAAGGTTTGTTAAGTAAACCCCACAGCAATACTGGGGGCAATCTGAGTTAAGGAATGATAATGTTTAAATGTGCAAACAAGTCTCTGAGTGTACACTTCGCGAGAGTGCCTTGAGCGGTAAAACTAAGAGCGAAAGAGCATGTCTTTTTTTTTTACACGACTCTAGAGAGGTCACATTCAAAGGTGAGGTAAACGGCAAGACTCCGACCGAAGGAGATCATTTGTAAATTTACGCTTAAACCTGTGAAAAGTAACAAAGAATAGATACACAACTATTAGGGATGACGAAGCACCTAGGTACAGCACCACACAGCCAAAAAGCTTGTGAACCCTGACATTACAACCTAGGCACCCCCGCTGAGCTTTTCATATATGACCTCTTTTACAACACTACAAGCTCCATAAATAAGCCAGCCAATGATGAATAACCGACCCGGTGACCAAAGGAAGCAAGGAGCCCGACTTCCGAGCAGCAATTTCACAAGTCCAAAGAAGCAAAATTGCTACCAGCGTGACGAAACGATCCGCAAATGGTCCCAAAGTGACACAGGATCCAAATGAGCTAACATCAAAAACAGCTCTCAAAGTTCAAAGCCGAAAAACACAAGAACCCCGAAGGAAAGGAGATTCAAAGAAAGGCAAATCTGAAAAGCCTCGAAGAAATCCAAAATCGGAAAAAGAGAGAAGATGCAAGGAACAATCCAAAAGTTCCAAGTCCCAAGTTCACAAGCGAAGTCATCACGAAGTAGCTAACCGACTTCAAGGCAAAGAAGACAAGTCCGAGAGACGGTGCAAGTTGCAGCTTTGGTCATCCTTAAAGCTCCACATATCCTAAACATTCCTCCGTTATCCTGTTGTCATTCATCACACCCCATAGCCACGTTATAAGCTCAAAAGACTTCCGACTTAGTAGTTGTGTATCCAATCATGTGAAAGTAACAGGTTGAATGCGTAAATCTAATAAATGTCAAATTCAATGGTCGAGAAGTTGTGACTGTAAGAGAGAAACGAGTGCAAACACCAAACATGTCGAGTGTAGGTAGGAAGCACCACATCAAAACATAAGCCTTGACCCTGTAAGGATAAGACTTGTTCGCACATTTAACCAAAGAAAATACTGGGGGCAATCGATCGTTCCAATCGATTGCCATGAATTCTAGCTCAGATTGTCTTGAGGGAAAATACTGGGGCAATTGTTGGTTCCAACAATTGTTGTGACAACGCCAATTGGAACCCAAAGCTCAAACATCACCACCGCCATCGTACATCACACAGGCCCGTCCTAAGCCCTACCTCCACATTTAAACATCCTCAGGCCCATCCTAAGCCCTACCTCCACATCCAAACATTCACAGGCCCTTCCTAAGCCCTTCCTCCACATCAAATTCCCACAGGCCAGTCTTGAGCCTTACCATCTCCAGGTTTGACATAATCCCTAATCCTTCTACATCCATTTAGACCCATCATACATTTTACTCACTTTCACTTAGAATAACCTTTAGGCTCGTCATAAGACCTAGACCCATCCTTTAGGCTCGTCATAAGACCTAGATCCATCCTTAGGCTCGTCATAAGATCTAGGTCCACCCTTAGGCTCGTCGTAAGACCTAGATCCATCCTTAGGCTCGTCATAAGACCTAGGTCCATCCTTAGGCTCGTCGTAAGACCTAGAACCGTCCTTTAGGCTCGTCATAAGACCTAGTTGCATTCCCTTAGGCTCGTAGTAAGACCTAGCATTACCTTTTAGTTTACCTACTCTCGTCAAACATATTGCATTCATCTCATCCATATAGGCTCGTCATAAGACCTAGTTGCATTATCCAGGCGCGTCACAAGACCTGACGACAGAAAGTTGGCGAGGTGATGGCAATAAATCCTCCTTTTGCAATGTCAACTTATTTTTGGGATCAACGAATGGTGGGCGAAGGCAATAAGTCCCTAGGGATTTTACCAGGAGTTATCCCTGCACACCCGCTTGGGGGGAGATGGCAATAAGTCCACATTGGGTCCAGCCAGGAGCATTGGCACGGGTTTCGGTCCCCAGAAGAATCCGAGCATCATCAGCATCATTAGCATCGTTAGCATTTCAGCATTCTTGCATTTGCATACCACATAGTTTTCACATCCCAGGTAGTCAATGCCTTAGAATCGCTTGACATTGCTTTATTTCATTTATTATAGGTAGTCAACGCCTTAGAACCGCTTGACATTATTTCATTTTTGTCACCTAGGTAGTCAGCACCTTAGAATAGCTTGGCACATTTCACTTACAGGTAGTCAGTGCCTTAGAATAGCTCGACAGCATTTTATTGCTTAGGCAGTCAGCGCCTCCGCATAGTTGGACGTAGTCAACGCGGTTTCGGACAATATGGAGGATTTTGTGGAATCCAAAATTTTGGGGCATCACTCAAGCATCAACCAGACTTTTCTCATCCACTACAAAGTCTAGTTGACGGGGGGCAATCTGTTATACCCAAAAGTTTGACCCCCCTGGTTAGGGTCTACGAGATTTTGGTGTTGTGAGAGGCATTTCAATCAAGAAGTGAGAGATCCCGGCTCGATCGGCGCAGTCCAGGACATAGGAAGCAGCTTCGTCATTGTCAGGGGCGTTTTTGTAATTTTTAAGGCTCCAAAGACCTCCTATAAGCTTTCTCTCTCCTCCAAAGGATGCCCAAATCAGCTTGAAATGCTTTGATATTTTAACCCACGGTAGAGGATGACATTCTAAGCATAATGGCGTTGGAATTTTGATTTTTCGAATTTCCAATAATTTTTTAGCAATTTCTGACTGAATCTGATGAGAAATTCAATTTAAAAGTATTCCAACATTTAAAAAATCCGATTCCACCTCTGGAAAATTCATAATTTCAATTCTTGACACGTGGTTAAAATTTCACAACAAAATTCTTTTGGGAAGTCACTTAATTAAAATATCAAAAAAATCTTACTTTTACTAGATTTTCTTTATCTTTAAGAAAGTCTATATAAAGGATAGGTTTTTTTGATAAAAGGAGAACCTCATATGCTCAAGAACCCTAGGGAGTCAGAAAACACAGCCTTCTCTCTCTCTCTCTCACGTTTTCCAACACCCGACCACCCAAATCATACCGAAAATCCCCCGAAATCACCATCTAAACACGTTTTCCAATCCCCAAAGCACCAGTAATCATCAAAACCCCACAAAAACATCACCAAAACGTGAAGAACAGCAAGAACAACCAACAACCAGAAGCTTGGTTCGAAATCCTTTCGGGTCTGCCATCAACGGAGCACTCGACGAATCCCAGTGTGAAGAATCATCGTGAATCCGAAGGTAAAACAGGTAGAAATTTCACTTTCCTAACTCCCCACGATATTATTAGTCTTGCCTCAAAATTTGGGCTTAAACTAACTCTTTTTCGCTTATGTATCGTTAATTGTTTCAGCTACTGCCTTGTTACTTGTTTGCTAAGTTTCGTATTAATTTTGATGTCAAATTGAGTTCTTTCAATTACTAACGTGTTTAAAATCTTTCAGGCTACACACCCATAAAATTTGAGCTCAAAACACCCTCAGGAACCATCGAAAACCCACTGTCCGTGGGCTGTCCGTGACCTCGGACTCATTGTCCAAGACCACGGACGGGTTGTCCGTGACCACGGACACCCACGGACAGTGGCGGAATTTTATATTTTTCAATTTTTTCAAATTTTAGGGTTTCTGTCAACACATGTCCGGGCCCACGGACACCCTGTCCGGGCCCACGGACACCCTGTCCGTGGCCCCGAACTTTTCAAGTTTGCGTTTTTATTTTAGTTATGTTTTTGAAATCACTGAATTCAACTGGGTTCGTGGTCTCGGACATTAGGTCCGTGGCTACAGACGTAATTAAAATATGACATAATCCTGCCTCCGAAACCCTAGTTTAGGTAACTTTCAATTTCACTTTAATTTTCTGTCAAAAAACGTTAAAAAATAAAAAAAACAGAAGCGCACACCTAGGTTAAAAACAACTTTGTAGAAAGCCATAAATAAACCAAGTAGAGGAAAAACGACCTAGGAAGGGTAATGAAAGTAATTTGAACCCTAATTAAGTCGAATATCAAGCCCCCGAACCCGAACTCTCCTTTCCTAATTTGATCTAGGTTAAAATTAGATGGCGACTCATAATAGGTTCCAGTGAGCTAGCTTAGGTTTTAATGATTATTGTTATATGACATAGTTATTAATCTTAGGTTATAAGTGGACCTAAAACCCGATTAGATCCCAATCAACTTTAATCAACATAGGATAGGGTTTAAAATCGAGGCTCACAGTGTAACGACCCTAAAACCACCCTGGTTGAGAGACCATTACATGCCGCATTCTTATTACCTAAGACACGCAAGGCTACACTAGCGAATCCCGAACACAAAATCAATACACATTTATTACCAAATAATGCTACCACACGTCTTTACAAATACAAGTGGAAGCCATACTGAAATACATAACATAAACCAAATACAATGGGCGCCAAAGCCAAATAAACTGAATACATAATTCAAATGCCAAAATGAAAAGTAGAAGCTGAATCTGCAAACAAAAGCTAAGACCTACAAATCAGACGGAAATAGGGGTGAGCCAAACTATGGCTCAGTAGGTGATAAAATTCATCAGCTGAGCATGCTCAAAACTAATACTGAAGATACATTTACACTTATATGAAAGCATAGTGAAATCATAAACAGAGGCCTTAGAGGAAGAAGGCAGAAACAAAAGCTTGATAAACTAGAAGCTTACTAAAGCTAGGAGCTTAATCACAAACGGAAGCTTAATAAAATCACAAGTTGTCAGAAGACGGAAAGCACACAACAGTTCGTCTGAAATTAGAAACAGATAGAGCCGACAGAAGCAGATCACTTTACAAATCAGAGGCTTTAAGGAGACATAAAGCACGCAGCAGTCTATCA
The DNA here is from genome assembly GCA_023374045.1 of Limonium bicolor. Taxonomy (NCBI): domain Eukaryota; kingdom Viridiplantae; phylum Streptophyta; class Magnoliopsida; order Caryophyllales; family Plumbaginaceae; genus Limonium; species Limonium bicolor. The sequence goes on along the minus strand of CM041776.1, from coordinate 177,814,571 downwards.
GAAATTAGAAGCAATCGGAGCGAACGGAAATGGATCAATTCATAAACAAAAGTGCGACCTTAGCCATAACTCACACATATAGAAGGGCCAAAGACCCAAGGATCAAGAGATCCATCGACAACACAAAAATGGTCAGAGACCAATGGGCCCATCAGCCCCAGAACAGAAATGGCCCGAAAACCAAAAAACCCGTCGGTCCCACAGAAACATAAAGATGTCTACATAGCATGCTAGGGGATAACTTGACTCAGCAATCCACGGCTCATAATGCACAAAAACTAGGTCCCCAAAATAGAAGGTTAACAAATCTGAACATAAAGTGTTGTAGAGCACAAACACCCAAGCATGAGGCCTTAAACACAACAAAACAGAAATCATAGCTGAAACAAATGTCTTAAACCAAGACCAAAGAAATACGGAAGATCAAACAGAAGTTAGAAGCTGAAACACACTTTCAGAGCTAAATAAAGTTCAAAGGCTTATTAGAAATTTTCAAATCAAAACACACATAAACATGTACCAAAACATATCAAAACAGATAGTACTTGAAGAGAGGAATGCAACACCGTAAACAACACTCAAAACGGAGCTCAAACAAAGAAGTTATGCAAAGTCAAAAGGTTGTCCAGACATGTGTCCAAACATACATGTTCTGATGCATGCCGACGCCAAAAATACACACGTCCGGACTTACGTCTGAGTCACAAGTCCGAACGCAAGTCAAATTCAAAATTCAGAGACGTCCAAACATCTGTCCGGACTTACAAGTCCGGATAAAGTCGAAGAAAAACATTACGAAGTGTCCGGACTTACATGTTTGGGCTCACGCCAAAATGTAAATCCAGAACTCGTCCTTGCATCGCGTTCGGACATGAATGGCCGGATGGATGTCCCGACACAACAAAATAGGTGACAAATACACGTGTTCACGGCAGCTGTCCGAGCATACAAATCCGGGCAGATATCTGGACATAGTAAAAACTCATAAATCAATGGCGAATTCAAACCAAGTCAGAGTATACAATTCACTGATACCTAAATCCAAATCTTTCATACCAAAATACACGAATCAAAACCACTTCCTACGGGGTTTTAACACATCGGAAACATAATCAGAGACGCACCCAAATCACCACAGATCGGTGATCAAAACAAACATGTACGAAAACATTAGTTGAAACCCCCGTGGATGAACATACACAACCAAATCCATCTACCCCCTACCTCACATCGAAAGCAAAGCAAATCTCTATAGACTCTACACAACGTTCTCCTGAAATCTCCACTCGAATCTTTTAAGACAAGATCCTTTAGTTTTGATGATAGCAAACCTTGTGTTGTCTATCTAATGCATTTGTCAAGATTTATGATTTCAGATAGACAGGTGAATAAGTGGCTTAGCACGCAAGGTTGCAAGCGCACTTAATTCATGAGTGGCTTAGCACGTAAGGTTGCAAGCACGCTCAATCAATGACACGTACTCTACCAGTCGGGCACCTGTCGGGGAGAGCTCCGGAGAACTTCTAGCAAGACACAAGCATTCAAGAAGCACACCATCACATATCTCTTACATGAAACATCAAACAAGGACCAAACGGAGTTAGCAACGTTGACAAACTCACTCAGATTATTCACAACCACCAAGCAACTTGCTCATGACAACACACGACAAAAGGTGAGCTCATTAATGTGCAAGATAACAAATAAGCAAAGGCTGTTGATGAACTCATTACTATCTTAATACTTCTGAGAGAACTTTATGACATTAATCGCAACAAGTTGAAGTGTACAAGTGTTGACCGACCACCTGGTGGACTCGCCGCCAACTTGCCCATTCACAAAGCAGCGCGTGTGCTGGTGGCTCCAGATCAAGTAGGATGAAAATCACAGTAGGGTGTGATATTATTTGTAGAAGAATGAGTATTCTACACTAGAGTCTACAACCCCTAGTTGTTAGTTGGCATCTCACTAACTTATATAAATACGTGCCTTAATGTTCCTTGTAAGATAAGCCCCTGTACGAGAGAAAAGATAGAGATAATCTGGGCAAGTGTAGATTAGACTTAGGAGTGTGTGTAAGTGCTAGAGAGTTGGTGAGCTAGCGAGGACTAGGTTAGAGTATCAATACATTGGGTATTTGATAGGACGACAGGTTGGGGAACGGTCGGTGAGCCGTAGGCCGATAGTCAGGAGAGGGTTGACGACTTTAGGGGTAGAGTCGAAACTGTCCCGGGAGTCCGTGTGTAGGGCAAGGGAGGTTGAGTGAATTTCATGTATGTAAATTCTCAATCGAAATGTGTTTTCCAGTTTAATAGTTTCCTCTCGTCTATCAAGTTTTATTAGTGTCCACGATACGTCCACGACACGTTGGGGACGCATCAGGAGTGCTTACGAGTTTCAATTGGTATTAGAGCAGGTCTGTTCTAGAAAGCTAACTGCTTTGGAAGACGATCAAGATGTCTCATGCAAGTATTCTAGCTGTAGAAGAAGGTTCTGCACCAAATCGACCACCACTCTTCAATGGAGACAACTACACTCACTGGAAGAACAAGATGGAGTTTCATGTCAAGTCTAACGATCCAAGAATGTGGAGGGTGATAACACATGTAGAGTACACCTTCCAGAATCCTCAAGTACAAGACATATCTATCGACAGCATGACGGATGATCAAATCAAGAAGCTGATATTCAACGCTCAAGCTGTAAGAATACTTCACTGTGCACTACTACCTGAGCAATACTCAAAAATTGCTTCAGCTAAAACGGCCCAAGAGATTTGGAAAACTCTTGAGGTCACCTATGAAGGGAATGATGAGGTAAAAAAGACTCGCATTGAGTTCATACTCACCCACTGGGAGCTATTCAAGAAGGAAGAACAGAAGAGCATTTCTAAAATGCATACAAGGTTCACTAAGCTGATCAACGAAATGTTGGTGCTTGGAAGAACTATCTCTAACGAGGATCAAATTCGGAAGTTCCTCAGATCTCTCCCTGCCTCCTTTGATAGCAAAGTCAATGCCATGCAAGAAGTGCATGATCTCTGTAAGATGTCTCTGGAAGACATGCTAGGATCTCTAATGGCTTTCGAGTTAAAATTATAACACAGAAACTCGAAAAGTTCATCAAGAGATAGAGGGAAAGGCATGGCCCTTTAAGTAGCTGAAAATGAAGGTCCGAGACAGCAGACGACAATGATGAAATGGTTCTCTATGCTATGAGGTACGTTCAAAAGTTCATAAGAAATAAAATGAGGAAAGGAAAGGAGTTCAAGGACTCGGATAATCAGAAGAAAAGCAATAACAAGTGCTTTGGGTGTTCAAAACGTAGACATCACATCAAAGACTTCCCTCAGCGATCACGAGAGGACAATAACAGGGTCAAGAAGCCTGTCCGACGATCATTTAACAAGGACCAAAGAAGGAAGCCTTCATCGCCGCATGAGGAGATTCTGAACAAAGTGATGGCAATCAAACCTTAGACAGCGACACCTCAGAAGAGGAGAAGGCTCACCTATGCCTTGAAGATGTGTGCTTGAAGGCACAAGGCAATGATGTCTCAGAATCAGAAGGAGAAAAAGAACAACATAAGGTAAACTATTCTAAACTTAGAAGGATAATTCAAAAGGCTGAACTTCTAGGACTTAGAAAGTTTTCTCTTATATTAATTGATCACCTAGAGGCATTAGAAACTGAAAACGATGAACTTTTGGAAGAAAATGAAAAATTAAGAAAAACCTCGGATAAAAGCAAGGTAGATAATCTCAGGGCACTCATGAAATTACAAAGAGATTATAGTGAAATTCTCACTGTTCATGAAAAGTCAAAATACAAAAAACAACCTGAAATCGATGAATTGATTGTCGCTCTTAACACTAAAGAAAAGGAACTAGCTACCATCAAAGAAAAATATTCCAAGATAGATGTTGTTTCTAAGACACCCATGAGGAGAAGCAAACGACAGGTCGGATACCAGTCATAGAGATGTCTGCAGCTTATGCAGACAACCCGGTCATCATGAGTTCAATTGTCATAAAACGAGATTTATGAGGCATTGGCAACTCAAGAAACTAGGACTAAAATGGGTAGTCAAAAATGATCTGAGAGTATTAAATGGTGGAAATGGGTCCAACCTTTCTGTGGACCCTAACCCCACACCACTAACGTGTTAAGTGCAGAATCGAGTGAGAATGGACCCCTACTGGTACATCGACAGTGGGTGCTCTAAACACATGATATGAGACAAGAAGAAGTTCTTCTCACTCGAACCAAGAAGCCAAGGAACCGTTTCCTTTGGCGACAACAAGAAAGGTAAAATCATCGGTGTAGGTAAGGTTGGTATTACATCTAACTATGTCATAGATAGTGTAAATCTAGTTCATGGTTTAAAATTCAACTTGCTTAGTGTTTCTCAAATTTGTGACAAAGGGAATTCGGTTCACTTCTATCTTACACATTGTAGCATAGTAAGTCAGAACAATGGCAAAGAGTTGTTTAAGGGAAAAAGATGGAAAATGTTTATGTAACAAGCTTAGAGGATATTGATAGTCCAAATCTTCCTTGCTTGACTGCTTCAATAGATGACTCTACTCTATGGGACAAAAGACTAGGGCATGTTAGCACTTCTTTACTAAGAAAACTTGTCAAGAAACAGTTGGTAAGAGGTCTTCTTGAGATTAATGAATCTGAGACCAATCTTTGTGATGCTTGTGTTAGAAGCAAACAGACCAAGGCTTCTTTTAAATCAAAGAACTCAGTTAGTTCATCCAAACCACTTGAATTACTTCACATGGACTTATGTGGACCTATGAGAGTCAAAAGTTTTGGAGGAAATTGGCATGTTTTTGTAATTGTTGATGATTACTAATGGTTTGTTTGGACACTCTTTATTGCCTCCAAAGACGAAGTCTTTGAGAAATTTCAAGCCTTTGCAGGAAATGTCCAAGTACAACTCAGTCTTAAGATCAAGACTCTTCATTCTGATCATGGGTCAGAATTTGAGAATCAACAATTCATGGATATGTGTAAACAACATGGGATTAGTCACACATATTCAGCACCAAGAATACCTCAACAGAATGGGGTAGTTGAGCGAAAGAACAGAACACTACAAGAGGTAGCCAGGGCCATGCTATTGGGGAGCAGTCTTCCTCAGGTCTTCTGGGCAGAAGCGATGGCGACTGCATGCTACATCACAAACAGAATGCTCATACGACCAGTCCTCAACAAAACTCCCTATGAGTTAATCAAGGGAAAAAATCAAACATAAGTCACTTCAGAACATTTGGTTGCAAATGTTATGTCCACAACAATGAAAAGAGTCTTCTTGGGAAGTTTGATGCCAGAAGTGACGTGGTCATCTTCCTTGGATACTCTAAAAGAAGCCGGGCATACAAAGTGTACAACAAAAGGACACTGAAGGTGGAGGAAAGTGTGCACATAGTCTTTGATGAGGCTGACGTACACAAATTCAAGGAATTTGATGAAGATAAAGAACTCGGATTCCATCTAGCTGATCAGGATCACATAGAAAATCCCAAAGATGAATCACCGACTAAAGAAAACTTATGCGATAGGTCAGCGACAGGTCAACAATAGGTCGACGAAGGAAACAATGGCGTCGAGGATCCTCTCTCTCCATTAACTATTCATCAATCTCATGTTTTGTACAAAAATCATCCATTGGAGAATATCATATCAGACATATTCAAAGGAACTCAGACAAGAGCACAAACTCGAGATCTTCTAGCCTTCCCAACGACAGTCACACCCATCGAGCCCAAGAACGTCAAGGAAGCTCTTCAAGACTCAGACTGGATCAATGTAATGCAAGAAGAACTGAACCAGTTTGAAAGATGCAAAGTTTGGCATCTTGTGCCTCGCCTTACTCATCAAGGAGTACTTGGCACAAAATGGGTCTTTAGAAATAAGCTAAATGAAATGGGAGAAGTTGTCAGGAATAAGGCTCATCTGGTAGCTTAAGGATATCGTCAAGAAGAAGGAATAGACTTCCAAGAAACCTTTGTTCCAGTAGCAAGGATGGAATCTATCAGATTACTAATTGCATGTGCTGCACACAAAGGAATCAAACTCTTCCAACTTGACATCAAGAGTGCCTTCCTAAATGGGTACGTCAAAGAGGAAGTGTATGTTGAGCAACCTCCAAGTTTTGAGACACAAGAAGGAAAAGACATGGTACTCAATGTAACACCCCTACCGCTAACACCGTCATTACCGTCCAATCACAACGTACTTACATACTTTCGCAGCGGATATTTACATGCACAACGGTGGGTGATACAATGCCGTTAGCCACCCACGTGACTAACAAGGCTACTACTACTACATACAACATCGGTCTGATGGACCGGAATCCCGAGTACTACACCTCTACAATACATACTCCATTTACCAATCAAATACTACAATGCTCCATTTAACACATTACTCCATTACAATACCATACAATACAATGCACATTACCGAGTTTACTAAGTTCCAAATACATTTACAATACTCCTTCCAGGTTCATATATACTCACTAAGAGTCTACAACTACCCATTCCTCACAACTACGTACAAGGCTCCAAGCCTTTTACGACTCTCTACTAACTACAATTCATCCTAACTATCCAAGTGTAGTCGCCGGTCTCCTACCGTGATCGTGTTCACTTCCGGTACCTGCACACTAAAACGTTCCCCCTAGGGGGTCAGCTTACGCTGAATATGACTTCCGCATACCCCGCGTACTAGTGAGGGTACGCCGACCACTTGGTCGAATACATGCAATTCATTTTATTCAAACATACATGCATACACGTCCTCATACACCATACTACAATACTTTACGCAAGGAATACACAAATACACTCCAATACATACAAGGAGATCATACAAGTCCAACAATACTTACTTACCTTCTTCTGAAGTACACATTCACGATACCTACACAATACATACTCACTCCATACTCAATACGCAATATGGAGATACACTTCTCCAATTCATACATAAGGCTTGTTAGCTTCTTTACACACCCGGGTTAATCGGGTGTTCAATACTCTTTACTCAAGGTCAATGACTTACAGTAGTCAAGACCATTACACATACAATACCTACTTCTTACTTACTTTACTCAAGTCAAGTCGGTATGACCTCCGGGCAGGGATTACTTGTAACACCCCAACTGCTAATCTCGTCATCACCTCTTAATCTGTCACAATTTACCAATAAACTCGCAGCGGAACACTAATACAACAGAGGGTGATACAACGCCGTTAGCCACCATATGGCTAACCAGGCCTATCTCACATACAGTAACGGTCTGATGGACTGGAACAACCAAGTACACAATACAAATACAATACCCAAATCATTTCTTTACTATACCGAGTCTACAATATATGGATGCCGACAACATATTCGGTCTTACACCTCTTTCAATACATAAGTAATTAAATCTAACTACCCATGCAAACCACCGACCCCGTCCTACTCTCGAACAGTAACATCTTCAGTGTACCTGAAAAATAAAAACGTTGCCCCTAGGGGCTCAGCTTAACGCTGCATATGAAATTCGCATACCCCAGCGCTAACCGGGGTACGCCGACTACTTTCGTCGGATATACATGGAGTTCATTTTAGTCAAACAACATGCATCATAGCAATACAATATATATGTGTATTACTCAAGGAATCTACATCCATTCACGGAACACAATTCCTAACTAACATAACAAGGTTGTTAGTTGTATCAGTTTACTCTTAGGCCTTGAGGGTTATACCACACTATGCCTTGTTTACTCATTCAACATCTCACCTACTCTCTCGGGTTACTTATTCTCATTATCTCACCCACACTCTTGGGTTATTTATACTCATTATCTCTTGTATATCCTCGAGACACTACAGGTCTCCTACGTCACGCTTGTTACTCTGAATACATACTTAGGCCAAAACTCATGGCTCTCAAGCATAGTCTTACTTCCCCGGTTTCGACCCTACTCCGGGTCTAGCATGGTGGGAAGGTTCAACTAGCTCACGGAACTATCTCTTAGTTCCTATCTCTTTTTACTTAGGTCCGACTACTCTCGGACTACTCTCATTCCCATACACTCCTCTCTCGGAGTAATAATAATATTATGTATATTAGTCTAGAAGCATCACTCTCGATGTTTCTAATGACTTGGGGACATTACTTTAGTTCGGTTAATCTTAGGTTTTAAGAGTTACCCATACATTCCACTTACTCATACTTTCGGTTATTTTCTTAAATCGGTAAAATCCTCATATAAGAGGTTGACCATGTCTCAAGGGAGCTACTAATCCCTTAGGTCTCTTTTACCTTCTTTACTAGTTCACATCTTCGAACTATCGTTAATCCTCTTGAGGGAGGTTCACTTATCTTTCCACTCTCATTTGTTTCGTGGTTGTGTCATTACGGTTTACTAACCGTTATCGGGTAATTACTCAACCCGCACATCTCCTCACATTCTAGGGAGTTCATATGTTTGCGTTTTCGTTATACTTTAACGGATAGTTTGTGTGTTTGCACGTTTTCCTTATCATAAGCATCGACCCGATCTATGGGTCTCTAGCCAAACGTTACTCATTATGAGTCGGTCTTTACTCTATGCTAGACCACACTGGCATACAAGTATGTTAGCTCATTCAACATACAACAAGACATACATAATCAAACAAGGGATTATTTTCATGCTTTAATCTTGATTAAGCCGGCACACAAACACACAAATCAACGTAACTCGGTTAGCACGCGGAGTATGAGAAAATCATACCTTTCACCGGGGTTTTTACTTTTACCATGTCATCTCACCATGCACGGTTCACACACGATCCTCTGATAACATTCAAATGCTTATATTAACATTAACGCGTTACGGTAAGTAAATCTAATACTCCCGTACGTAACCCCGTTATCCCGTTATTCCTAGTTCAGTTCATGTGTTCTTAACTCACAACTTTCTCACACACTTCTCAAACTTACTTACACTTCTTAGGACCTTTATTAGTCACCAAACAAGGCCTAAACATCATCTAAAACCATTTCCATTCACTTCCCCATCATTAGCGCACTTAAAAACACTCTCTGGTACATTTTTACACTGGTCCGGGTTTGTGTCCGGGGTTACAAACCCGGACCAGACACTGTTTAAAGTCTCGGGTGCATTTTACATGTGGTCCGGGTTTGTGTCCTGGTATACAAACCCGGACCAACCCCTGTTATAACTCTCGGGTGTGTTTTTGATGTGGTCCAGGTATACATGCTAGTTTACCAACCCGGACCCTTAATTCAGAAACCTCTCGGGTGCATTTTAGGGGTGGTCCGGGTTTGTGTCCTGGTTTGTAAACCCGGGCCACTCCTCTGCTACAACGTTCTGCCATGTTTTAGGCCTGGTCCGGGTTTCTATCCTGGTTTACAAACCCGGACCAGTTGCAGTAATGTAATTTCTTCTTGTTTCTGATTATGTTACCACTCTAAACTTATACCCACTTCTTCCTCAATCTTCCTTCATGTAATTCAACATATTTAACACCTTAATCATGCCCAAAACCTCCTTAAATCATGGATAAAACTTATCACTTAATTCATGCACAACTACACCATTTCCTCCCTCTCTGTTACACTGATGCACAACAGCACTTCTAGCTTCTTTGTTTCTGTAGTAGTTTTCCAATCCTTTCTTTCCTTCCATTCTAACTCCACGCATCAATACACTCAAGCCCATACATTCCTAGGAAAATTTTGACAAGGTTTGTCTACATTCCTAAGCATTCTCCACACACTAATCAACTCACAAAATCTGTTTTTTTCATCCATGTTATATAAGCATTAAAACCACTGCTACTGCATACTAAGTTCCCTCTGTTATCATCCATGTACCATTTAGCCTCAAGGCTTACTAACCACACTTAGACATCATTAAAACTTCTTAATTGTACAAGCAATATTGCAGTACCATGACTACACCATACAAGGTCATTACTTATGTTTACAAATGTGTTTTACAGAGAACAAAACCAACCCAAGGTAAGTTCATTACCTTGCTAGTTTTTCTATTTTCTTTTCTCTTCTTCCTCTTTCTCTTGTTCCCTCTTTCTCTTCTTGTTTCCACACCACATGAAGGGGTTTAGATTGCTATCTACAACCATATCCCCACACCACACATAACAAGTCAATTCAATTCTCACGTACCTCACAAAACTAATATTTCAAAAACTACTTTTAGGTCTTTAACACTAAGGAGTTACCTTGCCCTCTTGAGTGTCATCTTTGAACAGCAAAGCTAGCAAAATATCACCCCTCTGTTGAAGAACAAAACCGGCTGAAAAATGAAGCCAAGTTCAACGTGGGTATTTTTTTTTTGATTTGGCAAGAATAAGCTAGAAAGACCTTCTAAGGGTACCCTACTTGAGGTCATATTCAAGCGTTAAATAGGCTATATTTTAATTAAAAAGAATTTTAATCAGGATTTTCAATAACCCTTAAATTCTAATTTAACCAATAAATATAAGGTAAATGCTCTTCCACCATTCTGCCCTTAGGTATACTTGGTGTCCCTTCATTTCATACCATGGATATTTATTTCTTTTTAGAAGGAGAAGGAGTAGGTTCCCGGCCCGGCGGCCGGGGCTTGCGTTTTCCCTGCGGGGCTTCCCTCGGGGCTATCGACCCCTCGGGTTAATTTCCAGGATAAGGAAGTACTGGATTTCCGGAAGGAAAGGAGGGACTTCATTTCCCTGCGGGGCTTGTTTTCCCTGCGGGGCTGTTTCCAGGTCAGAGTTTCCCTGCGGGGCTGAGGTTCTGGTCGGGAAGGTAGCATGCTTAGCGTTCGTGCTTCTATAAAGTGAAGCACTCACCAGGTTTTCCAATGCTTTATCAAGAATCGAGAAATTACATAAGTGATCATTGAAACTTCCTGTCGGCAGCTGCTACATCAAACAGCAGTAACCAAACTCTTAACCAAACTAGCTGGTGCTTGGTTGCAGGAAGACAAGACGGCAATGATTGTCTGTGCCGGTTTAGAATTCCATGAGCTCCCAAAGGGAGGTAGAAGACTTGAGCTCATTTTTACCTTGGAGTATTTAGGAGGTGAAGGAGACTCAAAACACCTCTTCAAGCTTCAACAGAAGCTACGGTCATGAAAATGAGAAAGAGGGTTTTAAGTTTTTGAAGGGTGGAAAGTGTTGCTCTTGACAAGAGGAATCCAACGGTACTAATTTTGTGTGATTTTGTGTAGGAATGAGCAAGCTAAGGAGGAAGGAAGTTGGTGTTATTTGCTCTCTGTTGAAATCGCCATGGAACTCACAGAGGAGAAGGAAGGCTCTGTCTGAGAGGGGAAATCATGAATCAGAAGGAGAAAGGGGGTGAGAGTACTAATACCACTTTTACTATTCCCCTTTTTACTTTTACTTTTCTTTATTTGTCATCTTGTGACTTAATAAGCTAACAAGCTAATTAAATGAGTGTGTGTATACTAATTAAAATCGGCCCCACACAAAATACTTGCTGATAGCGTTTTTTTCATTTTTTTACAGGTTACGCTCGTTAATTTACCCGGTTAGCACTATTCACTAACCGGGCCCGTTTTTCGGATTTTTCTCGTTTCTTCATTTTTTAATTGTTATTAAACTTCCATTAATACTTAATTATAGTTATTTAATCAACTATAATTTTTACGGGTCCGTTTGACCATTTAAAGCTGCGTTTCCGGGTTTTCTCGAAAAGCGTGCTATAAAACTCTGTTAGCATTTTTAATCCATTATTTGGATCCGTTTTCTTCTGGAATTATTCCCACATAATGATTAGGCATACTTAAGCCTTAGGAGTCCATCTCGGACCCTAACGAGATCATATTTCTCCTTTATTCATTTAACGCGCGTTTTTGCGTTTTTCACGTTTTACGCATTTTCTCTTTTCTTTTGGTTTTATTCTCTTTACCAATACTCTCTAGGCACTATTAGGCCTTTAATAATCATATCAGAGTAATTTAATCACCATTTTTAGATCTGGGGTATTAAAATCTACCCCCCTTAGGAACTTTGTCCTCAAAGTTGGTGAATCTTAAATTGTTACTCTCATGGGCACGCTATGCCAAGGTTATAATGCATGTATAACCTTACAGACTCCACAAGTCAGTCTCATTTCACACTACACATACCATACACATATCACAACATGTATAGCAATCAAAAATACTCTTGTACTCTCTCCATGGAATCGGTCCGAAGACAACAAGGCACTACAGTCCTCGAATCCATATCGAGTAATACACTACTGATCCCTCAGGTACCGGTCACGTTGGACACTTACGCTCTCTGGTCCACGGCCGTTTCATGACAAATGGGCACTTACTCTCTCTGGCCCACGGTCCCTTCGGTTCTGATCAAAACGTTTCACATATACATATCCTCAGGCACTCTTGTTGACTCACTCAACACAGGACCGTCTCAGGGTACTCTCCCCGTCCCGCTGCCTTTGGAAAAATCACACACTGCCACCCCCCAACCGGTCACTTAGGACCGCCGCACGTACGGTGCAATGGTTTCAAAACTAATACACGCCCACCGTTCTACCGGTCATCAAGACTTAAGGCCACAGCCATCGGCGGGTGACAGCGGTTTCAAAACCAGTTTCCATTTCCATCTTCATACTTGAAGAAAATCCTGTTTGAAAATTCTTTTTAAAACATCACACAACTCCAAGTCAAATTTATGGTAGTTGTATATTTTCTTAGCGTGATTACTTGTGACCACTTATAGGGAGCTCTAAGAATCATCCAACCCTGATGTGATCAGGATTAGTGTCGAACTATCCTTCCACTCCAATTTGTGTTCGGTTTCCCTTGATCGCTAGCAGACCAAGTTCCACCTCCCACGTCAGTTTCAAACAATCAGATAGTCAAACATTTTCGTTTTCTATCTTTTACTCTTTCTAGTCATATTCATAAAACAATCCATTTAACTTATCTCAAATTCCTAGAACTTAGGTCATCCGTCATTATCCATTTTCTTTGCTTACTTTACCTAAGCAACTCATGACCTCTTTTTCTCAAATTGTTACTCAATTTAAAACACACAACATAACAACTCCAAAGGATGGAACTCACTCCATCAATCATTCTCAAATAAAATCACCTAGGGAACTGACTCCCTACAAGGTTACACATCGGTTTCATACCGATTCATACTCATCATAACTCATGTCTAATCTCACTAGACATATACTATTGGGATTCTCATTCCCCAGGAGTCTCTCTACTCCTCTTTTCATAAATATTATATACTCGTTACTTGCATCTCTCATGCACATTAATCCTAATCGCACAATGAATGGGTACATATGTTTATGTAACATAAGTTCCAATCATCAAAACAATTTCTTTTGTCCTATGCACATAGTAGTTTACGCACTAAACGTAAAACATACTCTAAGCGGTTTCTCGCCCTACCCCCCTTAAAAGGGGTTACGCCCGCGTAACTAACCATATGTTATCACTGAACATTGGTTCACTAATTCGAGTATCATGAAGTGTTTTAACTTCAATGTGGTTAATTAACTCATAACCGGGTTGGGTTCTAGCCTCTAAGGCTTCAAGGCGTTTATGATGAGCCATCTACTCACATTTGCTAGGTATGCTTAACCTTTGAATTACGGTCCACGAGCTTCTGCTGTGTAACCTGATAACTAGAGCTTAATTCGCCTGTTGGTATTCTCAATGTATTTAATCCACTCCCTTTTATCCCTTTGTGTCTTGGGAATAAAGGTTTTCAATCGTTGCTAGGTATCTCTTACCGTATACGAATTCGATGAGTTATAGATTTTCTCTCCAATTCTCTGGAAATCTATTTCGTATAACACTGTATACCTTTGTGATTCTTCACTTACTTTTCCCGACTTGTTGTCGGTTGAGGTCAAGCTACTACTTAATATGCAGTGCTTCCTCGATTAACAGTTGCTTCTGATTTACGTTTGTTTACTTGTTTCTGTACAAGAATTCTTCCTCATACTACTGCATTAACCATTCATCGGTCCTGGGACCTGTGGGTTACAGCCCACATTCTTCATGCATCTTTGGCCAACAGCCGCACGGTTATCTCTCTAGATTCAAACTCAACAGGCTTCGTTGACATTTCTCAATTCCTGGCTCTCCCACTCGATCATTACCACACAAGTGCAATACCAAAACACTCATTCATACAGAGTGCAGAAGCGTAAACCCTTGACAGTAAATCTCTCATGAGATAGGAATGATTATGTCTCCTTTACCACATTTTCTCATCAGCTTCGTATCATTATCTGTTACTGCGTATCATACTCTACTCATTACAACATTCGCTTATATGGCATCCGCTACTACTTTAGCTTCCGCTCATGTACTCCCGCCATTTATACTATGGCTTGCCATTCACTTGTCTCAATAAAATATACTTCTTTAACTCTCTACGTTTATGGCGCATCGTTTATTCTGCAATTCATATTGCACACATACTGTGTTTACTACTCAACCGATTACCCTCTCGGTTTCTTTCCACTGCTATCAAAGCCTTTCTACATACTATCTCTGTTCAAATTTTTCCTTGGCAATAATCACATGCTCAAGTATCATTACACCGCTCTAGCGGTTTCACATTACATACTTAGGTGGTAGCCTTTCTCTAGAGGATTCACGCAATTGCCCCTCCTCAGGCCCCATAATAACAAGTGGTGTCCCCACTCTAAGGTAGTGGTTCGTTCTCCACAATTCCTCTTATGCCTTTATGCATAAGGTTTGGATCTACGAATTGTAGTTAGTTTTCTGGCTTACAAGCCACATTGCCTCGCCACGCTCTATGCGGGCTGCTTAAACAGGTTGCTGCTTCTCCGTACACCATTAAATGGTTTGGAGGTATTGCTGGGCTCTTTGTCATGTTTGTCTCATCACACTTCCGTACCTGGAAGGCCCCTTTTTATTTTAATATAAGTCTACGCCCCTAAAGTATCTTGATATTAATTCATGCCTTATGGCAATCTAGGGTATCCCGTGTCACGTGGGATCCCTTCGGGTTCTACCCGAGTGTTCAGTTTACACTGATGTTCTCAACACGATGTTTCGTTCAACCACTGTTTCGTTCAAGGATTGCTCCTGGGTGCTACTGAATTATGCCATCACATCTGGCCTAAATTCATGGGTGTGTCCAGTTCTGTACACCGTCATGCAGTTGCATATAGTTTGAACTATCCCGTTAGGGTTGTAATGTCTCCCGTTATTGGGTAGATCATTGGTACTTTTCCTTTCCCTTTTTGGTCAGGTCATCATTCTCTTTAGTGAAGTATACTTTGGGAATTCTATCCCGTTTATCGAACATTAATGTGTTCACTTTAGGCATTCGCCGTATTGTGTACGCTGGGTATTCATTCCAGTTACCGTTGTGATTTCTGAGACATATCCGATGTCTATACTTAATATTTTGTGCTTCTTGCTCTTCTTAACGCTATATCCTTAGATCCGTGATCTTACTGGATTCTTGACTCCTTTAGCTTGGTAAGCTTCTCTGTGTTCTTCTATCATTGAAGGTGTCCAACTGTCTTGGTTTGTATTGGCTCTTTCGTCCGTAGTATGGAGTGGGCTACTTCCCGTGTTCCGTACTGTACTTGTATACATACATGGAGTATCTTATTGATACGTTACCACTTATCCGACTAACTCATAACTGGTCTGTCAGGCCCGCAAGCTCCTTCGGAGTGCGGTCGTCCCATGTCTCGTTTAGTACACCGTAGTGTCGGTCACACGTCTACGTGAAGTATTCTGCTGCCAACTCCTCTTACATCGTCCTATGATAATTACCGTGGTTCCCTGGTTTGGTTTTGAAATTTGGGGGTTTTGGAAAATTTTGAGTTTCGAAAGAAAATTTGGGTTTTGAAGGTAAATTCTTCATGGCATTTCAATGCCGGTTGCTTCTTACCAGGTCTAGCTTCTCGCTGACCGGTATGTTCTTAATACAATGGTCAGGCCGTTAGGCCTTCCCAAATTTCCATTTCAAAGTTCTTAGGGTTGTCTTGCCATACTGGCTTCTCTCGCCGTCTTGGTACTTGCTAAGTACTGGTCGCTTGTCAAAGCTCTTCTTAAAAGTCCCGTTAATACTGCACTTGCCGTGGCAAGTGCGCGGTACAGGCGGTTTTTAGGTTAACTCATACCGGTCACGGTATTGTTCACATTGTATTTGGTAGCCTTGTCGTCTCTTCCTTGATCCTTTAATTGGATAACTGCTCCTTAGAGCTGCTTCTCATTCCTCTTGACATGACTGTCATTCATTTAGGTGCTTCTCCACTCTCGGAGTTCCTTAATTACTTTAATTCTATGCTTTACCTCGTTGCTCGTTCCCACGTCTTTACTATGGTTACTGAGGTTTAACTCATTTAGGCACTACTTTTGTCGTCCTATTCGGGTATATCCCATAATTACGCTCGTAGTTGTCTAAGCTATATCAGTGAAGTATTGCAACTTCTTCGGGAGTGGCAGGGTGGGTGCACCTACTCTCAACTAGCCGTTAGTGGTATCACATAACCAAGGCGGTCCGTAGACATGTGTCCCGGTTCTTGTTATTTCTTATGAGTCTGTCTTGTCGCACGATTGGTGTTTTCCTCTTGCTGCCGCTCGGGCAGTTAGGTTCTCGCGACTGCAAAGCATGTCGCCCCAAGCTGCCACAAATTCTAGTCTCCCTGGAATAGGATGTTTCGACGTCTCGCCATCGAGTGCGGTTATCATCGCTCCAGCGGGATCCATCGCCGGGGGTTCCGGTTCTCAGGATCTACTGCATGACAGGTTCTGGTTCATTTTGAAATATTTAATAACTGCCAGATCGGGTTTCCCCGTCTCTCTGGCGTTCTTTCCCGAGCTTTTAATACGGGGGTTGTGGAGGGCGGGTTTGGTATTGTAGGTATCCAGTTCATACTGGAAGTTCCTAACTAGTGCATCTCTCACGCTATCACTCAACCCTTAGCCCTAAGTCTCTGATTCCTAACTCGGTATTTCCTAGGCTCGGTATTTCCCGTCATCAGAGCGATACTTCGCTCTAATACCATTTTTGTAACACCCCAACTGCTAATCTCGTCATCACCTCTTAATCAGTCACAATTTACCAATAAACTCGCAGCGGAACACTAATACAACAGAGGGTGATACAATGCCGTTAGCCACCATATGGCTAACCAGGCCTATCTCACATACAGTAACGGTCTGATGGACTGGAACAACCAAGTACACAATACAAATACAATACCCAAATCATTTCTTTACTATACCGAGTCTACAATATATGGATGCCGACAACATATTCGGTCTTACACCTCTTTCAATACATAAGTAATTAAATCTAACTACCCATGCAAACCACTGACCCCGTCCTACTCTCGAACGGTAACAACTTCGGTGTGCCTGAAAAATAAAAACGTTGCCCCTGGGGCTCAGCTTAACGCTGCATATGAAATTCGCATACCCCGAGCGCTAACCGGGGTACGCCGACTACTTTCGTCGGATATACATGGAGTTCATTTTAGTCAAACAACATGCATCATAGCAATACAATATATATGTGTATACTCAAGGAATCTACATCCATTCACGAACAATTCCTAACTAACATAACAAGGTTGTTAGTTGTATCAGTTTACTCTTAGGCCTTGAGGGTTATACCTCACTATGCCTTGTTTACTCATTCAACATCTCACCCACTCTCTCGGGTTACTTATTCTCATTATCTCACCCACACTCTTGGGTTATTTATACTCATTATCTCTTATAGATCCTCGAGACACTACAGGTCTCCTACGTCACGCTTGTTACTCTGAATACATACTTAGGCCAAAACTCATGGCTCTCAAGCATAGTCTTACTTCCCCGGTTTCGACCCTACTCCGGGTCTAGCATGGTGGGAAGGTTCAACTAGCTCACGGAACTCTCTCTTAGTTCCTATCTCTTTTTACTTAGGTCCGACTACTTATGGACTACTCTCATTCCCATACACTCCTCTCTCGGTGTTATAATAATATTATGTATATTAGTCTAGAAGCATCAATCTCGATGTTTCTAATGACTTGGGGACATTACTTTAGTTCGGTTAATCTTAGGTTTTAAGAGTTACCCATACATTCCACTTACTCATACTTTCGGTTATTTTCTTAAATCGGTAAAATCCTCATATAGGAGGTTGACCATGTCTCAAGGGAGCTACTAATCCCTTAGGTCTCTTTTACCTTCTTTACTAGTTCACATCTTCGAACTATCGTTAATCCTCTTAAGGGAGGTTCACTTATCTTTCCACTCTCATTTGTTTCGTGGTTGTGTCATTACGGTTTACTAACCGTTATCGGGTAATTACTCAACCCGCACATCTCCTCACATTCTAGGGAGTTCATATGTTTGCGTTTTCGTTATACTTTAACAGATAGTTTGTGTGTTTGCACGTTTTCCTTATCATAAGCATCGACCCGATCTATGGGTCTCTAGCCAAACGTTACTCATTATGAGTCGGTCTTTACTCTATGCTAGACCACACCTGCATACAAGTATGTTAGCTCATTCAACATACAACAAGACATACATAATCA
Source organism: Limonium bicolor (assembly GCA_023374045.1). Classification (NCBI taxonomy): domain Eukaryota; kingdom Viridiplantae; phylum Streptophyta; class Magnoliopsida; order Caryophyllales; family Plumbaginaceae; genus Limonium; species Limonium bicolor. Next base: position 177,795,965 of record CM041776.1, on the reverse strand, counting down.
AACAAGGGATTATTTTCATGCTTTAATCTTGATTAAGCCGGCACACAAACACACAAATCAGCGTAACTCGGTTAGCACGCGGAGTATGAGAAAATCATACCTTTCACCGGGGTTTTTACTTTTACCGTGTCATCTCACCATGCTCGGTTCACACACGATCCTCTGATAACATTCAAATGCTTATATTAACATTAACGTGTTACGGTAAGTAAAACTAATACTCCCGTACTTAACCCCGTTATCCCGTTATTCCTAGTTCAGTTCATGTGTTCTTAACTCACAACTTTCTCACTCACTTCTCAAACTTACTTAAACTTCTTAGGACCTTTATTAGTCACCAAACAAGGCCTAAACATCATCTAAAACCATTTCCATTCACTTCCCCATCATTAGGGCACTTAAAAACACTCTCTGGTACATTTTTACACTGGTCCGGGTTTGTGTCCGGGGTTACAAACCCGGACCACACACGGTTTAAAGTCTCGGGTTCATTTTACATGTGGTCCAGGTTTGTGTCCTGGTATACAAACCCGGACCAACCCCTGTTATAACTCTGGGTGTGTTTTTGATGTGGTCCGGGTATACATGCTAGTTTACCAACCCGGACCCTTAATTCAGAAACCTCTCGGGTGCATTTTAGGGGTGGTCCGGGTTTGTGTCCTGGTTTGTAAACCCGGACCACTCCTCTGCTACAACGTTCTGCCATGTTTTAGGCCTGGTCCGGGTTTCTATCCTGGTTTATAAACCCGGACCAGTTGCAGTAATGTAATTTCTTCTTGTTTCTGATTATGTTACCACTCTAAACTTATACCCACTTCTTCCTCAATCTTCCTTCATGTAATTCAACATATTTAACACCTTAATCATGCCCAATACCTCCTTAAATCATGGACAAAACTTATTACTTAATTCATGCACAACCACACCATTTCCACCCTCTCTGTTACACTGATGCACAACAACACTTCTAGCTTCTTTGTTTCTGTAGTAGTTTTCCAATCCTTTCTTTCCTTCCATTCCAACTCCACGCATCAATACACTCAAGCCCATACATTCCTAGGCAAATTTTGACAAGGTTTGTCTACATTCCTAAGCATTCTCCACACACTAATCAACTACAAAATCTGTTTTTTTCATCCATGTTATATAAGCATTAAAACCACTGCTACTACATACTAAGTTCCCTCTGTTATCATCCATGTACCATTTAGCCTCAAGGCTTACTAACCACACTTAGACATCATTAAAACTTCTTAATTGTACAAGCAATATTGCAGTACCATGACTACACCATACAAGGTCATTACTTATGTTTACAAATGTGTTTTACAGAGAACAAAACCAACCCAAGGTAAGTTCATTACCTTGCTAGTTTTTCTGTTTTCTTTTCTCTTCTTCCTCTTTCTCTTGTTCCCTCTTTCTCTTCTTGTTTCCACACCACACGAAGGGGTTTAGATTGCTATCTACAACCATATCCCCACACCACACATAACAAGTCAATTCAATTCTCACGTACCTCACAAAACTAATATTTCAAAAACTAGTTTTAGGGCTTTAACACTAAGGAGTTACCTTACCCTCTTGAGTGTCATCTTTGAACAGCAAAGCTAGCAAAATATCACCCCTCTGTTGAAGAACAAAACCGGCTGAAAAATGATGCCAAGTTCAACGTGGGTATTTTTTTTTTTGATTTGGCAAGAATAAGCTAGAAAGATAGAAGACTTGAGCTCATTTTTACCTTGGAGTATTTAGGAGGTGAAGGAGACTCAAAACACCTCTTCAAGCTTCAACAGAAGCTAGGGTCATGAAAATGAGAATGAGGGTTTTAAGTTTTTGAAGGGTGGAAAGTGTTGCTCTTGACAAGAGGAATCCAACGGTACTAATTTTGTGTGATTTGGTGTAGGAATGAGCAAGCTAAGGAGGAAGGAAGTTGGTGTTATTTGCTCTCTGTTGAAATTGCCATGGAACTCACAGAGGAGAAGGAAGGCTCTGTCTGAGAGGGGAAATCGTGAATCAGAAGGAGAAGGGGGGTGAGAGTACTAATACCACTTTTACTATTCCCCTTTTTACTTTTACTTTTCTTTATTTGTCATCTTGTGACTTAATAAGCTAACAAGCTAATTAAATTAGTGTGTGTATACTAATTAAAATCGGCCCCACACAAAATACTAGCTGATAGCGTTTTTTTCATTTTTTTACAGGAAACGCTCGTTAATTTACCCGGTTAGCACTATTCACTAACCGGGCCCATGTTTCGGATTTTTCTCGTTTCTTCATTTTTTAATGGTTATTAAAGTTCCATTAATACTTAATTATAGTTAATTAAGCAACTATAATTTTTACGGGTCCGTTTGACCATTTAAAGTTGCGTTTCCGGGTTTTCTCGAAAAGCGTGCTATAAAACTCCGTTAGCATTTTTAATCCATTATTTGGATCCGTTTTCTTCGGGAATTATTCCCACATAATGATTAGGCATACTTTAGCCTTAGGCGTCCATCTCGGACCCTAACGAGATCATATTTCTCCTTTATTCATTTAACGCGTGTTTTTGCGTTTTTCACGTTTTACGCATTTTTTCTTTTCTTTTGGTTTTATTCTCTTTACCAATACTCTCTAGGCACTATTAGGCCTTTAATAATCATATCAGAGTAATTTAATACCATTTTTAGATCTGGGGTATTAAATTACTACATCCCACCACCGGGCTTTAGGGTGGCCCACTAATCCAGGATGCTACCCATTCAAGGGATTTGGTCCATGGAAAAGATTACAGCCAGGATTCGGATCCAACCTCTTGTGTTTCTTTATCCTCACGCGTGGCCGAAACTATTTTGGACTTCTACTCATTCCATTTTACTCATTACTCATGTTAGGAGTTAGATGGTTAGGAATTAGTATAAGTCATTACTTCTTTACCATACATCAATACATTACACAAGTACTCATCATATACACATACACTTCATTCTCATTCATTCATTTCATGAATTATACAAACTAGATGTTCAAGAGCATATAACAAGAACAACATAGTTCAAACACGATTAAGTGCAATAAAAGTCCGATTCGTGTATTTATCTTATTTGAGTGATCACATAAGCACACAAATCGGGGGAACCAGGTTAGGATACAGAGCATGAAGAAATCATACCTTTCACCGGGATTTACTTCACCGGGTGTTCCCTTGTTCCTTTGGTTCACTCTCGTTCCTCGAGTTTTATTCTCGAACCTCCGGCTACATGCCAAATGGTTCCATTAATACTACGCATTATAATACATTCATAGCTACTACTCCCGTACTTACCCCACTATCCCGTTACTTCGGTTCAACTTAATGTTCTTATACTCTCAACTTTCTTAATTACTTCTCATACTTGTTTTCCTACTCATATACATACTTTTTTACCATTAGGGTTACATTAATGGTGTATTACTAAAGTCCCATATATAAGTACATATCTATATACATATACATACATATGATCATTACATTATTATTGTTTTTTTGTAATTGAGGGCCAACCGACCCACCGACCGACCCAACCCCTTGGGTCGGTCCATTCCAGTAAGTTTTCTGTCCTCTCAAATTGTCCCGACCGACCCAGGATAGTTCCGGCCGACCCATACACCTCTGGGTCGGTCCATTCCAGGAAGTTTACGTTCCATCGTCTATGCTCCAACCGACCCACCGACCGACCCAACCTCTGGGTCGGTCCAGTCCAGAACTTGCCTACGGATTTTGTTTTTCACTTCTTTCCTTACCCATTTCTTCCCCAATCTTCCTACATGTAATCCCACATGTTTTAGTACCATTTAGGCTTCCTAAAATACCTTAATTCATTCACCAAATCCATTACAAAATTCATCAATCAACTTACACAATTTCCTCACTTCTTTTTCAACACATGCAACAGTTTTTGTTTCACTTATGCTACAGATTTTTAAACCAACTTCCACCATCCAACACTTCCTCTCCCAATGCCACTCCTAGCATCCCAAATACATTTCCAAGCAATTACAATATCTACACCCAAGTCCAACATTCATTTTACTAAGTCTTGTACTTTAATTTCCTCCTAGTTTCTCCAATGCAATCCAATACCTCTTGCTACAGCTTTTATACTCTTTTATCCCCATACCACTACCACAATTCCATGGTCATTAAACATCTCTACTATTCCCAATACACACCTTAGTTCTCCCATTCACCAAGTCATCCTTAAATGTACATTTTCTATCAAAATTTTGCCATAGTTCACTTACTTTTCTTACTTAGCCACACATATACCTTCTTCACCAAATTCATTCCTATTCTAGCCACACCCATACAAGGGTCCTACCAGTAATCAAAGCATTACAAATCCATCTCAATACATCAATACTCCTGTTATACCCAAAATTTCAACCCCCCCGGAAGAGAGTCTCTACTAATAGGCTAGTAGCGAGGGTTCCCAGTTCGATCGGCACATTTCAGGGTACTAGGGACAGCTTAGTCATCTCCAGGGGCATTTTCGTAATTTTTCAAGGCTCCTAAGCCCCCTATAGGCTTTCTCTCTCCTCCAAATAAGGGTCAAATCAATCCAAAATGCTTTGAAATTTTAACCCATGATAAAGGATGACATTTAAAGCATAATGGCGTTGGAATTTTGATTTTTCGAATTTCCATTAATTTTCCAGCAATTTCTGATTGAATCTGACGAGAAATTAAATTTAAAAAAATCCCAATATCCAAAAACTTCGATTCCACTTTAGAAAAATCAGAAATATCATCCTTTACCCATGTGAAAAATTTTATAATCAAATTCCTTTTGGAAGCCCTTGATCTAAAACGTCAGTAAATCTCGGTTTTTACCGGATTTTTCTATATTTAAGAAAGCCTATATAAGGAACCTTATCCCTTGATCAAATCAGAAGCTCAAGAACCCTAGACTCTCAAGGAAGGCAGGCGTCTCTCTCTCTCTCTCTCCACGTTTTTGAACTCCAGAGCCACAATCAAACACCGAAATCTCACCAAAATCAACACCAAAACATGTTTTTCAACTCCCACAACATCATCAATTATCAAACATCAACCAAACCACCTTCAAAACGTAAAGAACACCTTCAACAACCAACAACCAGAAGCTTGGGTCGAAATTCTCTTGGGTCTGCCATCAACGGAGCACTCGACGAATCCCGGTGTGAAGAAACGTTGTGAATCCGAAGGTAAAACAGGTAGAAACTCCACTTCCCTAATTCTCCACGGTATTATCTGTCTTGCCTCAAAATTTGGGCTCAAACTAACCTTCGTACGCTTCTGTATTGCTGTTTATTCAAGCTTCTGTCCAATAACTTGTTTACCAAGTTTCGTGCATAATTCGAATTCAAATTGAGAACTTTCGATCACTAACGCATTGTACATATTTCAGGCTACACACCCATAAAATTTGAGCCAAAACACCTTCGGGAACAGCCTCAACGCCGCCGTCCGAGGGCTGTCCGCACCCACGGACGTCGTGTCCGGGGTCCCGGACTCCCTGTCCGAAAGCCCGGATGCCCACGGACGGCGGCGGGATTTTTTAAATTTTTTAAAAATTTAGGTTTTCTAATAATGTCCGGGCCCACGGACAGCCTGTCCGTGGCCCCGGACTTTACAATTTTCTGTTTTCTGTTTAATTCGACTTTTATTGTTATGTAGGTTAACTGGGGTCCGTGGCTTCGGACATTAGGTCCGTGGCTACGGACGGAAACAAAATTTGACCTAATTCTGCCTCCGAAACCCTAGTTTAGGTATTTTAATTTCCACTTTAATTTTCTGTCAAAAATGCTAAAAACACAAAAAACAGAAGCGCGCACCTAGTTTAAAAAACAACTTTGTAGAAAGCCGTAATTAAACCAAGTAGAGGAAAAACGACCTAGGAAGGGTAATGAAAGTAATTGAACACTAATTAAGTCGAATATCAAGCCCCCGAACCCGAACTTTCCTTTCCTAATTTGATCTAGGTAAAAATTAGGTGGCGACTCATAATAGGTTCCAGTGAGCTAGCTTAGGTTTTTAATAATTATTGTTTAATGACATAGTTATTAATCTTAGGTTATAAGTGGACCTAAAACCCGGTTAGATCCCAATCAGCTTTAATCAACATAGGATAGGGTTTAAAATCGAGGCTCACAGACTGGCGACTCTGCTGGGGACAAACTTCTTAATATTAACTTGTTTAATTTTAAGAAAGAGGGCTTAACTCGAAAATGTTTATTTGTGGCTTTACTACTTTGTTTGTTTACTTTCATGCGCACTTTAATTCCTGCACCTTTGCATCATATGAGAGCGAGGGTCCACACAAACCGGTTCTACCCCGGGACCCGTTTGAGGGTCCCCTGTCAGGGACTCACACCTTTTAGGTGATGTGAATAAGTGGGGGAAAATAGGAGGGTGTCGTCTAACCACACCCCCTTAATACCTGGGCTTTAGCCCCTAGCATTTTCCTGGCAGTATCCTTACCTAGCCCATTGTTTGGTCAGTCAAAGACCCGGCCGTAGACGCACACCCTCAGGTGATGTGAAAAAAGTGGGGAAGCCCAAAGAGAATAGCGTGCAAGCCCTATTCCATTGTGGTGACCTGGGCCCATGCCCCAAGCACCTCTCCGGATCGATCCATACCCGGTTTTATTTCAACGTCTAGTGAGGACATGTTGAATTTGTGTGGGCCTTGTTTGCTTGTATGATCGGCCCACTACCCAGCCTAGTGATTGATAGGAACTTCACCTCCCTCAACCTAGCCCAACCCAAATTGGCAGCTCTATTTGTTTACGGCCCAGAGGCCCTGTTTGGTTTAATATGTGAGTTATTCGGGCTTTGGCCCAAAAGCCCAAACTTAGGTGATTTATCTTCTGGCCCAATTTGAATCATCCGATTAGTCTTAGGCCCATAAAAAGAAATCCACCTAAACTTGAAATAACTCACAAGTCCTGCAAGTAAAATCTTTGTCAGCTTAGCAACCATCTTCTCTGACCCAAAGAAAGTTAGGCCCATTTGTGATTTAGGGATCATTCCAGCTCATATGCTTTTCTTGCAGCCCAAACAAGTTTTTACCTAGAACTTCTTCACGGCCCAGAATTTTAGCTCAGTCCACTGTTGTTTTCCAAAGATATAACCGAATCCCAAGATGGCAGAAGGAGGAAACCCAGTCAGCATGGAGGCCAGTTTGCAGCCTTGATCAAAGGTACATGGCTGCCTTGGATGCAGGAACAGAAACATAGGTCCGCCACTATGACATGGAGGCTAAGTATGTCACCATCATCGAAGAAGTTGAAAAGCAAAATCAATTCCCTTAAGATTGGTCATCAGGAAAACATTTCAGGAAAGATAGCCGACTCTGGGAACGGGCGCGACTACATCGAAGTTAACTCTGTTGAGGCCCAGGATGCACAGCATTTGTAGGGCAAGTTTTCCCGGACCGCCGACTAGCTGCAGAGGTTAAAAGAGTTTTTTAAAAGGATTGAGCGCATAGAGAAGCCAACAAACCAGCTGGCTTTGATTATTTCTCCACGGCGTCGTATCCTGAAGTTAATCTTCCCCCAAAGCTTGAAGCTGCCTACACTCGCTTTGTACAAGGGTTCCTCGGATCCACAGATTCATTTGGCTATGTTCGACCGGAAATGTCCATCTTAGGGCTCAACGACATGCAAAAAGCCAAAGTTTTCGCACGCTATTGACGAGACTCCTCAGCGTTGGTATCTCACTCAGAAGATGAATACCAAAACCTACGAGGAGGTTTGCGAGGCTTTCCTAAATCATTTCGAGTATGCTAAGAACCTCGAAGTCACCCGGTCCGACCTTGCCAGCACTCGGCAGACAGACAGTGAATCAATGTCCGACTTCATCAAACGTGGAGGATGAAGGCCGCTGCTATGCCAACAAAAATGAGCAATAAGAACAGATTCGAATGATTGTGGACAATATGCAGAGACAATACAACAACGAGCTGAGTTGCACATACTTCCCTAATTTCGACATGCTGGTGGGAGGTAAGAGTCATGGAAGAAAAGATTCACAAAGGCGAACTGAAGCTGGGACAACCAAAGCCCAGGGTGTGAGTATCGAGACCTTTAAGTCAGGACCAGCCAAGAAGCTCAAGTTTCATACCAAGTGAGCACCATACAAAGCCAGTGCTGTAAAGCAGAGCATCAAGGCCTCACCCCGATCCAAGAGGTTCTCTGCACCGAGACAGTTTACCGACATTGGCCGGTCTCTCAGTCAAGCACTAGCGAAGCTACAAGAGCTAGACTTACTACAGCCCCTCACACCTAGTCCTGGGATCACCCAAGCCGGGGAACATCTTCATCAGTTCTGCCAGTTCATCAACTACCAGGACACGTACTGACGACTGCAGAGCATTGAAGCACAAGATTGAGACCTTATCGAGCAAGGACTCCAGTTTGTCGAGTAGGCTGGTGTCAAGTTGCATTTTGCTTTCTTAATTTTTCTTTTCTATTTGTAAGGAGTTTATGATATTTCCATTTTAATGAGGTTTAGTTGTTGAATTTCAGTCTCTTTCTTTCGATTTACAATCTCAAGAAAATAAAAAAATGTGCTGTTCATTTTGCACCTTCAATCAAATCATCTTTCAAACTAATGTTCATGAAACGGTCATTTTCTGACAATTGAATAAAATGACTTGTTTTTTGTTTCTAAAGGATGAACATGTCCAACCAAATACCACAGCTCACCCCTAAGCATCCAAATAAACCACATAAGGTTCAAAGTGTACATTTGTCAAATTGTTGTTAAAACCCTGGATTAATACTGGGGGCAATCTGAGTTTAGGTTCGTCATCTTTCACCTTTCGTTTAAATGTGTGAACTAGTCTCTGAGTGAAATTCACGAGGTGTCATGAGTGGAAAAACCATGAGTGAACGAGCGTGTCATTTTTACACGACTCCGGTGAGACCACATTCAAAGGTGAGGTAAACGGTATACTCCGGCCAACGAAGGAGATAATTTGTAAATTTACTGTTAGACCTGCGAAAAGTAACAAAGAACGGATTACACAACTATCAGGAATGACGAAGCACCTAGGTACGGCACCACATAGCCAAAAGCTTGTAAACCCTGTCATTAAACCCTAGGCACCCCCGCTGAGCCGTTCATATATCCCTTTTTGATATATGAACTCCACAAAATAACCAGCCAATGATGAATGTCCGACCCGGTGACCAAAGGAAGCAAGGAGTCCGACTCTCAGATAACCCTCTCATCAGTCCAAAGAAGCGATGCCACTATCAGCATGACGAACCGATCCACAATGGTCCCGAGTGACACAGGATCAAAGAGCTCACATCAAAACAGTTCTCGAAGCCCAAAACCGGGAAACACAAGAACCCCGAAGGCAAAGTCAAGAAAGGAGAAAGAAAAAAAGGCAAACCCGAAGTGCCTCGAAGAAATCCAAATGACAAGGAGAAGAGAAATGGTGTAAAGGACGACTTCAAAAGTCCGAGTCCAGAAAACAACGTCAACAGAAAGCAGCTGAAGAGGGAAAAGTACGAGGATAAAGTAGAATTGGGCATCCGGTTCCATGCGACTGGAAGGAACAACTTAGAACAAAGGATATCGACCAGATCAGAGTGTGATCCGGCCGGATGGGTAATTAAATATCCCGCTTATATGTAAATGCCAGCCTGGCAATTAAAAAGAAGGACAGGCTGACAACTCTCGATTTAACAATGTAAAACACTATAAATAGGGGTTCAACCCCACAATAAAGAGGGGCATTCTCACATTCGAGATTACACACTGTTGCATTATCTGCGCGATTCTCTCTCTCAAAGCTCGAGCACTTAGTAACAAGGTAACTCGATGAAGCGCAAAGGCCTAGCAGTAGAGTAGGGATTTGATTAAGAGATCTAGATAGGAACTTAGGGAATTTAGAATACACCATTTCATTTGGCGCCGTCTGTGGGAAACGAATGGCTCAAGATCTTTCTTGGCAAACCACGAGTCCACCGGAGGTATCTGATTTTGAACGAAACTATGAGGCTTTGAAACTTTGAGGTTGTGTCTTTTTCAGGAAAAAGCAAGGAAAGTACGCGTGCAAGGATGGCTCCAAGAACAAGGAAGACACCCGACCTGAGGGCGAGACCGATAACGTAAGAACAGCCGAAGAAAACAGAGCAGAAGCTGAAAACATGATCTCCAAGCAAGCGTTAGAGAGATGCTAAGAGCTTAGTCAGAACTATCGACGAAAGGATAGTGAGGGGAATGAAGTTCTGCAGCAGGAGCTGATGCAGAGAGATGTAGAATACCAGAAGAAATGGGAGGACATGACTGAGGCGCTTGAATCGCTCAAGAATCGCGACTCCGAGGCGAGCAACAGCCGGAAAAAAGAGCAGCTAGAGAAAACTCTGGTCATCAGCGATGAGACTGAGGAAGATGATTCGATCGACATGACTCTTTACCCCTTCTCTGAGAAAATCAGGAAGGCAAAGCTTCCTCCTCACTTCGTTGCACCTGCAGTAGAAAAGTATGATGGAACGGGGGACCCTGCTCTTCACGTTCAGAAGTTTATGTTTGCAATGAACACACAGGGGATAAGTTCTCTCGCTCTCTGCAATTTGTTTCCGGGAACGTTATCCAAAAGAGCGCTCGGATGGATCTCAACAAGGCCCCCGCAGTCGATCTCAAGTTTTAAGCAATTGACTGAGGAGTTTCAGCAATACTTTGCCGCAAGCAAGAAGATCAAGAAGGAAACGATAGAACTAATGGATCTCAAACAGAGGAAGGGGGAGACAGTGAAAGAATTCAGCGAGAGGTTTCATAAGCAGGTAGCAGAAATCGATGATGTCGATGAAAAAATCCTAATCAAGGCTTTCGGAAACGGGCTGGCACAGCCAAGGCTCGCCGGGAAGATCGCGACAAAGGCTCCAAAAACCCATGGAGAGCTAGCCAAAATGATTCATGAGTTTCTAAAGTCAGAGAGGTGGCGGAAAATAAGGCCAAAGATTTGGCAAATAGCTTCAGAGCAGTTAACGACAAGAAAGGAGGATCGAATGGGAATGGCTCTTCCGGCAACATGTCAGGAAGTTCATCGGGAGGAAGCTCAAGATACAAGCCTTACTACAAAGCCCCATCCAGGCGCCTCAGTTTCAGAATGCCCGAGTTGCCGTTAAGATTGATCCAGGAAGGTATGCGGCGGCGGTCAAAGAAGGATACCTGCCTCCACCAAAGAAGCCTTATCCAGGGGAGATTCCGGTAGCCTTCTGTGAATACCATGGCTGCAAAAGCCACAGAACCGCAAACTGCGCCACTCTGGCAAAGGAGTTAAGGATCATCGAAGAGGACAAGAAGAGCAAGGGAAAGCAGGTGGCAGGCCAGCAGAAGCAATATGGCAGGCAAAATCATTCCACCTCTCGAAATCACCAGGAGGAAGAGATCCACCCTGAGCTTAATCACGGCAAATCAGTCGGTATGATCTCAGGTTTGTAAGAAGGTGAAGAAGTTTTTCGTTTTTCTAGTTTTAGGTAAACCCAGTCACGCCAACAATAAAGCAAGGGCGGTGTAATTGGACTTTTTTTTCCTTTTTAGGAAAGACCTATGTTGTAAAAACCCTCCGGAGTCTTCCGGTAATAAAAATCTAATAAACTTTTTCTCTTAAGCAAATTCTCAGGTCTCTTTTCAGAGGTAGGACCGTTGACCCCAAGCGAGAGAAAAAGGCATATTCATGCGGTACATCAAGAGCTACCGGAAAGAAAAATTGCCAAGCGAGAGAATCTTCCCCAGATTTTCTTTACTGACGAAGACGAAGAAGGGGTGTTATACCCTCACAATGATCCACTGGTCATTCGGGCACAAGTAAATGACAGGATGATGGAAGGAATCCTGATAGACAGCGGGGCTGGAGCAAATGTGATTACTTCACCAAATGGGTGGAAGCCATGCCAACAGTATCCATTACCGCAAGAAAATCACAAGATTTCATCTGGAAGTATGTGGTCTGCAGATTTGGGATCCCAAAAATATAATAACAGACAATGGAACTCAGTTCAACTGTAAAAGCTTCCGGGAATTCTGTGAGGAATGGAAGATTGACCTGAGATTCGCATCGGTCGCCCATCCACAAGCAAACGGCCAGGTAGAAAATGCGAATGGGCAAATCGTCAAAGCTATAAAAAAGAAGTTGGACAGTAAAAAGGGGAGATGGGCAGAGTTGCTACCTCAGGTTCTCTGGTCCTACAGGACAACCGAAAAGGGCCCAACAGGGGAAACTCCATATAGGCTGACCTACGGTCTGGAAGCAATTGTTCCGGCTGAAGTTATAGTCCCATCGATTAGATGGGAATCCTTTAATGAAGAAAACAACAATGAGGGGGTGAAAGACAGCCTTGACCTACTTGAAGAAACCAGGACTATGGCCCAAGTCCGGATGGAAAGGGATAAAGCGAAAGTGGAAAGATATTTCAACCAGAAAACGAGGGAAAGAGGCTTTGCTCCAGGTGAACTGGTCCTTCGAGAGGTAAAGCAACCAAAAAAGCTAGAGCCCCAATGGGAGGGACCATTTATAATACAGCGGCGAACAGGGCAAGCTTCATATCGTTTGAAAAATAGTGAAGGATACGAGTTGCCTCACTCATGGCATGCTGAGTGCCTCAAAAAGTTTTATGTAAAAAACGTTTCTTGCAAAAAGTAATAAAATGAGGTATTCCTTTAAAAAGCAAAATTTTTGAAATGTACCATCCGGCCAGTGTGCCTACAGGCTATCATGCCTTGAAATGTACCATCCGGCCAGCGTGCCTACAGGCTATCATGCCTTGAAATGTACCATCCGGCCAGTGTGCCTACAGGCTATCATGCCTTGAAATGTACCATCCGGCCAGCGTGCCTACAGGCTATCATGCCTTGAAATGTACCATCCGGCCAGCGTGCCTACAGGCTATCATGCCTTGAAATGTACCATCCGGCCAGCGTGCCTACAGGCTATCATGCCTTGAAATGTACCATCCGGCCAGCGTGCCTACAGGCTATCATGCCTTGAAATGTACCATCCGGCCAGCGTGCCTACAGGCTATCATGCCTTGAAATGTATCATCCGGCCAGTATGCCTACAGGCTATCATGCCTTGAAATGTACCACCCAGCTAGCATGCCTATAAAAACTAGGAATTTACTATCTCGTAAAAAGCTTAGAGCAAGGCATAATGATCCTCCATATAAACAAAAGGGAAGATCTACAAAGCATTTGGAAATCCGGTCGCTCCGGATAAAGCCAAATGAAGAGTATAAAACTAACTTGTAGGGAAGTCACTTAAAACATTTAAGGGATGCGAAAGAAATGGTAAAACGCCAAAGCATCACCAAAAATAGTAATCCAAAATACAAATATACAAGATTCCTGTGCTAACAAATTACTATCTAAAAAGCATCTATTCCTTAGCAGGCTTCTTTACAGCAGATTCTTTGGAGACACTCTCTGCAGATTTAGATCTTCCAGCAGCTTGACGAAAGCCCGCAACCTCCTGGTGCAGGCCGCTATCGGGGGGAAGGAAAGAAGCTTGACCAGGCCCAAAGACTGTCTCACCAGGAATGCGACCAAACTTCTCAAAGTCTTCAAGAAAGTTGCTCTTCCGGGCAACATTGTCGAACTCCAACTCATTATATAGGTCGTCATCCAGTACTTCCCCCCTCTTCAGGAAGTACTTGGAGATGGTTTGACGACAAATATTGGTAATCTTCCGGCTCTGAGAACCGAAAGCCTTTTTTAGGTGGGCAATAACAGTTCCTTGTTTCTTCAATTCTTCTTGGGCCTGGCGGGCGTACGCCGTATGTTTGGCAACATCTCCCTCAAGTTGCAACACCTGAGCTCGGTAAAGATCGCGGTCGGAACCCGCGGCAGAAAGTTCCTCGTTCAGCTTATCAATACGATCGCTAAGCTTCTCCACATGTCTTAAAAGACTTTCAGAATCTGTTTTTAAAAGAAAAAGAAGAGGGGGGAAGGAAAGCAGAATCAGTAAGAATAAGGCATAAAGATAAAGTGGCGAAAAAAAGGCCGGTAAGACTCACCCTTGGCCGGAACCTTAGCACTTTCGGGTTGACGGAGGGCCATGGCCTCCTCTAAAGCTTTCACCTTCCCCTCCAAAGAAGCCTTCTCGGCCACAAGAACAGCTTTGCCTGAAGAAAGAGCTGTGTTTTCATCCGTCAAAAGCTGCTTGGCCTCCTCTAAGGTTTTCACCTTTCCTTCCAGAGAAGTTTTCTCGGCCGCAAGAGCAGCTTTACCCTCAGAAAGAGTCGCGTTCTCATCCGCCAAGGACTGCTTCTCTTGGTCAAAAGCAATTCGAGTTTGCTCATCCAGAGCGTTCTTTTCCTCGGTCAATGCGCTGAGCTCTTGAATAAGTTGGGCTTTGTCTCCCACCAAAGCCTCATTCTGTTCAGTCAAAGCTTTTTTGTCCGCCTCAAGAGATTTAATTTCTTTCTCAAGGGCAGTGTTCACACCCGCAAAGTAAGCCTTGTCTGAAGTAAGGGAATCTACGTCCCTTTTGTGAGCAGCTTGTACCTGCCGCAACAAAACTTCCAAGTCAGACAAAGTATGCTCTGGTATCAAGACATTCTTTTCACCGGAAGGTTTGTGGAGTACCTGCTTCAGGATACCCTCTGTGTGGAGGCTCTGGTTTCTCAGAGCAAACATCTCTTCCCGCAAATTCTTCAACTTTGATTCATATTCGTCTCGAAGACGAACACATTCATGGCGAGATGACCGCAATTCCTTGTTCAAAGTGTCTGTCCTATCTTTCACCTTGCGGTCAATCTCATAGTTTACAATGTCCATGTAGCTATCATGGTTAGAACGGGTTTGCTTTAACTCGGCTTCAGTATTATCGGCCCGACTTTTTTCACGTTGCAGGTCAAACTGAAGATTCCGAGTCTGAACTTCTGCACTTTGAGCCATAGACATAACCTACAAAAAAAAAACAACAAAACAAACAGAACATAAAAACTTAAAAAATATATATCAGAAAGGCATGGAAGGATGGGAGGAGGGCGGTGCTTACCCGAAAAATGCTTTGCCACATCAGATTGAAGACATCTCCCGTGGGAATGGAGTGACGCATGATAGCATCGGCTGCTCCAACCCCAGCTCTCAGTCTTTCTTTGGTGGCGGTGACAATGGATGGAGGAGCGAAGATCCCATCCGGATGGTCAGAAAGTCTTATTGCTTCCTTCCAGGCGTCGGTATATCGAGCAACATCGAAGGAGATCTTGGGCAAAGGTTGCCCACGGTAGTAAAACCATCCCTCCTTCTGAGAAGGACCGGTAAAGCCCTCCTGAGCAGGGGGAGGTGGAGAGGAGGGGGGAGCAGCAACATCTTCCCCTGGAGAAGAGGAGGGGGCGGCAATGGCCTCCCCTTGCCTATCTTCCCTCTGCTTACTTCGGAGCTCTGGGTTCTCAGGTACAGCTCGATACTCCTTCACCCCCACAGATGCTGAATCACCAACCCCAGGGATGTCTTGTGGGACTGAGGTACCAATAGCCCCACGGTCACTTTCAGTCTCAGAAGTCTCCGCCGGAACAGCCTTCGGCTTTAGCACAGTTTTCTTCCGGAGTCTTTGAGTACCAGAAGAAGCCGGAACAGCAGGAGAAGGGTGGGCTGGACCACGAGCAACCTCGCTGTCAGTAACGGTGATGGGTGCGCCTTGAGAGCCTGAGGAAGAAAGGATCAGCATAGAATGAACAAAAAAGGAAAGGCAAGAGCTTCCTTCGAATAAGAGAGAGCAATACGTGGGTTAGTATCTTCCAAGATAGCACCATGGGCCGGATCGGAAGAGAAATATCCTGCCAAGTCAGGAAACAATTCACAAATGGGGGTTGGGTGACCAGACCCCTGCCCTGAACAAAAGGCAGACCCCTGGCCTGAATCAGGAGTAAGAGGGAGAAAGACGCGACGCCCAGACCCTGGACTCGCATACCAAGTACCTGGCAAATCACCGCCTGAACGGGCTGGAGACACGGTGGTCCTCTTTTTCCTCTGACCGGAATGGTCCTTGTCTTCATTACCCCGTTGCCTCTTCTTGGAGGGGGAGGCATTCCCAAGAAGCCTCGTGGCCTCATCAACAGCCGCATCAATGGATGCGTAATAATCAACTTGCTCGTCTCCCATCTTAAAGCTGACAAAATTCCAGCTATTGAAGGGCCCAACCTTATCTCCTCTAGAAAAGAAATCTGCCGGAACGATGAGGAAGTAAGAAAACAGGTCGAAGGTAAAATTAGGATAAAACTAACCAAATAAGACTTACTGTGATATTTCTTCAATGACTCCAGGCGCGCCGGGGTAAAAAATACGGAGACCGTAGGCTGTTTTTTGCTTATCACCTTCAGGATTTTCGAGATAGGCGTTTCTTGCGCCGGGGAAGGAGGACAGCTGAATTGGCCTTTCGGGATTGAAGGGCAGTAGGGGACTCCCAAAAACCGACCTGGTGGTGGGACAATGACGAACCATCGGGAGTTCCATCCGGAAGACGCTTTCTTGTAATCGAAGAGAGAAAAGCCGGCCTTCGCTTTGATAGTCAGGCTATCAGGATCGTCCCTCGTGGAATAAAATTGGGCGAATTCGGTCGCTTCTACCCGGATTTTGCTCTCCTCGCAAAGGAGAACATAGGCATGGAGGTAAGAAATTGCCTTCGGGTGTAGGTGAGCAAGCATGCAGCAGCGCCGAATCAGGAAACCTAGAACGAATGGATGGGGGGTACGGTCAGGCCGCGAGGGAAAAAGTCCGCGTAAACGGCATATCCAAGCCCGAAGTCATCGTGGGGATGCGAGTCGTCGGAAGGAAGGAAGATGCGAGTACCTAGTGGGACTTCGACGTCTTTCAAATAGAGAAAAGGGAGGAGGTATCCAGGCAGGATGGAGAAGGTTCTCGGTCGGCCGAGAAAGGCGCGGTAGATTTCAGGTAAATCGGGCGAAACCCTTGGGGTGAAAAGGTACCTTGAATCGCCTCCCTAGCAGGGACGAAATTTGCAGCTGCCTTGTTCTTCTTCGAACTGGACGACGCCATTGGAACAAGAAAGCGGAGAGCAAGAGCAAAGCGAAAAGAGTGAAAGGTCCGAAAAAAGGGTGCAAGAGGAGGCGACGGAGTTTGGGCAAGCAAAGGAAAGAAGGATATCTGAAAGAGTTCGAAGCTAGAACTTTGGAAAAAAGAACGGTTCGATTCCCGCCCAGTTGATAAAAATTAAAAGGGATCCTGCATCTTCCTGGAGACAGAGCGCTGACACAAAAACGGCTCTGCAAATTCTACATCGAAAAGGCGCAAGCACGAGCCAGGCACGCGCACAACTAGAAAAAGCAAGTTCTTTTCCTTTTTTTTAAGAACAAAGAAAAGGAAAAGAGAACTTGTGGGACTAAGGGGAAATGATAGCCAGAAGAATAAAAGGCCTCAGCCGGAAGAGCAAAAAGCCATAGCGTCAAAACAAAAAGCAACAAAAGCACACGCTGAAAGAGGAAGTTCTACTTTTTACGTTAATACAATCAAAAGTAGAACTTGTGGGACTGATGAAGAGGGAAAAGTACGAGGATAAAGTAGAATTGGGCATCCGGTTCCATGCGACTGGAAGGAACAACTTAGAACAAAGGATATCGACCAGATCAGAGTGTGATCCGGCCGGATGGGTAATTAAATATCCCGCTTATATGTAAATGCCAGCCTGGCAATTAAAAAGAAGGACAGGCTGGCAACTCTCGATTTAACAATGTAAAACACTATAAATAGGGGTTCAACCCCACAATAAAGAGGGGCATTCTCACATTCGAGATTACACACTGTTGCATTATCTGCGCGATTCTCTCTCTCAAAGCTCGAGCACTTAGTAACAAGGTAACTCGATGAAGCGCAAAGGCCTAGCAGTAGAGTAGGGATTTGATTAAGAGATTAGATAGGAACTTAGGGAATTTAGGAATACACCATTTCATTTGGCGCCGTCTGTGGGAAACGAATGGCTCAAGATCTTTCTTGGCAACCACGAGTCCACCGGAGGTAATCTGATTTTGAACGAAACTATGAGGCTTTGAAACTTTTGAGGTTGTGTCTTTTTCAGGAAAAAGCAAGGAAAGTACGCGTGCAAGGATGGCTCCAAGAACAAGGAAGACACCCCGACCTGAGGGCGAGACCGATAACGTAAGAACAGCCGAAGAAAACAGCAGAAGCTGAAAACATGATCTCCAAGCAAGCATTAGAGGAGATGCTAAAGAGCTTAGTCAGAACTATCGACGAAAGGATAGTGGAGGGGAATGAAGTTCTGCAGCAGGAGCTGATGCAGCGAGATGTAGAATACCAGAAGAAATGGGAGGACATGACTGAGGCGCTTGAATCGCTCAAGAATCGCGACTCCGAGGCGAGCAACAGCCGGAAAAAAAGAGCAGCTAGAGAAAACTCTGGTCATCAGCGATGAGACTGAGGAAGATGATTCGATCGACATGACTCTTACCCTTCTCTGAGAAAATCAGGAAGGCAAAGCTTCCTCCTCACTTCGTTGCACCTGCAGTAGAAAAGTATGATGGAACGGGGGACCCTGCTCTTCACGTTCAGAAGTTTATGTTTGCAATGAACACACAGGGGATAAGTTCTCTCGCTCTCTGCAATTTGTTTCCGGGAACGTTATCCAAAAGAGCGCTCGGATGGATCTCAACAAGGCCCCCGCAGTCGATCTCAAGTTTTAAGCAATTGACTGAGGAGTTTCAGCAATACTTTGCCGCAAGCAAGAAGATCAAGAAGGAAACGATAGAACTAATGGATCTCAAACAGAGGAAGGGGGAGACAGTGAAAGAATTCAGCGAGAGGTTTCATAAGCAGGTAGCAGAAATCGATGATGTCGATGAAAAAATCCTAATCAAGGCTTTCGGAAACGGGCTAGCACAGCCAAGGCTCGCCGGGAAGATCGCGACAAAGGCTCCAAAAACCCATGGAGAGCTAGCCAAAATGATTCATGAGTTTCTAAAGTCAGAGGTGGCGGAAAATAAGGCCAAAGATTTGGCAAATAGCTTCAGAGCAGTTAACGACAAGAAAGGAGGATCGAATGGGAATGGCTCTTCCGGCAACATGTCAGGAAGTTCATCGGGAGGAAGCTCAAGATACAAGCCTTACTACAAAGCCCCATCCCAGGCGCCTCAGTTTCAGAATGCCCGAGTTGCCGTTAAGATTGATCCAGGAAGGTATGCGGCGGCGGTCAAAGAAGGATACCTGCCTCCACCAAAGAAGCCTTATCCAGGGGAGATTCCGGTAGCCTTCTGTGAATACCATGGCTGCAAAAGCCACAGAACCGCAAACTGCGCCACTCTGGCCAAGGAGTTAAGGATCATCGAAGAGGACAAGAAGAGCAAGGGAAAGCAGGTGGCAGGCCAGCAGAAGCAATATGGCAGGCAAAATCATTCCACCTCTCGAAATCACCAGGAGGAAGAGATCCACCCTGAGCTTAATCACGGCAAATCAGTCGGTATGATCTCAGGTTTGTAAGAAGGTGAAGAAGTTTTTCGTTTTTCTAGTTTTAGGTAAACCCAGTCACGCCAACAATAAAAGCAAGGGCGGTGTAATTGAACTTTTTTTTTCCTTTTTAGGAAAGACCTATGTTGTAAAAACCCTCCGCAGTCTTCCGGTATAAAAATCTAATAAACTTTTTCTCTTAAGCAAATTCTCAGGTCTCTTTTCAGAGGTAGGACCGTTGACCCCAAGCGAGAGAAAAAGGCATATTCATGCGGTACATCAAGAGCTACCGGAAAGAAAAATTGCCAAGCGAGAGAATCTTCCCCAGATTTTCTTTACTGACGAAGACGAGAAGGGGTGTATACCCTCACAATGATCCACTGGTCATTCGGGCACAAGTAAATGACAGGATGATGGAAGGAATCCTGATAGACAGCGGGGCTGGAGCAAATGTGATTACTTCACCAAATGGGTGGAAGCCATGCCAACAGTATCCATTACCGCAAGAAAATCACAAGATTTCATCTGGAAGTATGTGGTCTGCAGATTTGGGATCCCAAAAATAATAATAACAGACAATGGAACTCAGTTCAACTGTAAAAGCTTCCGGGAATTCTGTGAGGAATGGAAGATTGACCTGAGATTCGCATCGGTCGCCCATCCACAAGCAAACGGCCAGGTAGAAAATGCGAATGGGCAAATCGTCAAAGCTATAAAAAAGAAGTTGGACAGTAAAAAGGGGAGATGGGCAGAGTTGCTACCTCAGGTTCTCTGGTCCTACAGGACAACCGAAAAGGGCCCAACAGGGGAAACTCCATATAGGCTGACCTACGGTCTGGAAGCAATTGTTCCGGCTGAAGTTATAGTCCCATCGATTAGATGGGAATCCTTTAATGAAGAAAACAACAATGAGGGGGTGAAAGACAGCCTTGACCTACTTGAAGAAACCAGGACTATGGCCCAAGTCCGGATGGAAAGGGATAAAGCGAAAGAAAGAAAGATATTTCAACCAGAAAACGAGGGAAAGAGGCTTTGCTCCAGGTGAACTGGTCCTTCGAGAGGTAAAGCAACCAAAAAAGCTAGAGCCCCAATGGGAGGGACCATTTATAATACAGCGGCGAACAGGGCAAGCTTCATATCGTTTGAAAAATAGTGAAGGATACGAGTTGCCTCACTCATGGCATGCTGAGTGCCTCAAAAAGTTTTATGTATAAAAACGTTTCTTGCAAAAAGTAATAAAATGAGGTATTCCTTTAAAAAGCAAAATTTTTGAAATGTACCATCCGGCCAGTGTGCCTACAGGCTATCATGCCTTGAAATGTACCATCCGGCCAGCGTGCCTACAGGCTATCATGCCTTGAAATGTACCATCCGGCCAGTGTGCCTACAGGCTATCATGCCTTGAAATGTACCATCCGGCCAGCGTGCCTACAGGCTATCATGCCTTGAAATGTACCATCCGGCCAGCGTGCCTACAGGCTATCATGCCTTGAAATGTACCATCCGGCCAGCGTGCCTACAGGCTATCATGCCTTGAAATGTACCATCCGGCCAGCGTGCCTACAGGCTATCATGCCTTGAAATGTACCATCCGGCCAGCGTGCCTACAGGCTATCATGCCTTGAAATGTACCATCGGCCAGCCAGTGCCTACAGGCTATCATGCCTTGAAATGTACCACCCAGCTAGCATGCCTATAAAAACTAGGAATTTACTATCTCGTAAAAAGCTTAGAGCAAGGCATAATGATCCTCCATATAAACAAAAGGGAAGATCTACAAAGCATTTGGAAATCCGGTCGCTCCGGATAAAGCCAAATGAAGAGTGTATAAAACTAACTTGTAGGGAAGTCACTTAAAACATTTAAGGGATGCGAAAGAAATGGTAAAACGCCAAAGCATCACCAAAAATAGTAATCCAAAATACAAATATACAAGATTCCTGTGCTAACAAATTACTATCTAAAAAGCATCTATTCCTTAGCAGGCTTCTTTACAGCAGATTCTTTGGAGACACTCTCTGCAGATTTAGATCTTCCAGCAGCTTGACGAAAGCCCGCAACCTCCTGGTGCAGGCCGCTATCGGGGGGAAGGAAAGAAGCTTGACCAGGCCCAAAGACTGTCTCACCAGGAATGCGACCAAACTTCTCAAAGTCTTCAAGAAAGTTGCTCTTCCGGGCAACATTGTCGAACTCCAACTCATTATATAGGTCGTCATCCAGTACTTCCCCCTCTTCAGGAAGTACTTGGAGATGGTTTGACGACAAATATTGGTAATCTTCCGGCTCTGAGAACCGAAAGCCTTTTTTAGGTGGGCAATAACAGTTCCTTGTTTCTTCAATTCTTCTTGGGCCTGGCGGGCGTACGCCGTATGTTTGGCAACATCTCCCTCAAGTTGCAACACCTGAGCTCGGTAAAGATCGCGGTCGGAACCCGCGGCAGAAAGTTCCTCGTTCAGCTTATCAATACGATCGCTAAGCTTCTCCACATGTCTTAAAAGACTTTCAGAATCTGTTTTTAAAAGAAAAAGAAGAGGGGGGAAGGAAAAAGCAGAATCAGTAAGAATAAGGCATAAAGATAAAGTGGCGAAAAAAAGGCCGGTAAGACTCACCCTTGGCCGGAACCTTAGCACTTTCGGGTTGACGGAGGGCCATGGCCTCCTCTAAAGCTTTCACCTTCCCCTCCAAAGAAGCCTTCTCGGCCACAAGAACAGCTTTGCCTGAAGAAAGAGCTGTGTTTTCATCCGTCAAAAGCTGCTTGGCCTCCTCTAAGGTTTTCACCTTTCCTTCCAGAGAAGTTTTCTCGGCCGCAAGAGCAGCTTTACCCTCAGAAAGAGTCGCGTTCTCATCCGCCAAGGACTGCTTCTCTTGGTCAAAAGCAATTCGAGTTTGCTCATCCAGAGCGTTCTTTTCCTCGGTCAATGCGCTGAGCTCTTGAATAAGTTGGGCTTTGTCTCCCACCAAAGCCTCATTCTGTTCAGTCAAAGCTTTTTTGTCCGCCTCAAGAGATTTAATTTCTTTCTCAAGGGCAGTGTTCACACCCGCAAAGTAAGCCTTGTCTGAAGTAAGGGAATCTACGTCCCTTTTGTGAGCAGCTTGTACCTGCCGCAACAAAACTTCCAAGTCAGACAAAGTATGCTCTGGTATCAAGACATTCTTTTCACCGGAAGGTTTGTGGAGTACCTGCTTCAGGATACCCTCTGTGTGGAGGCTCTGGTTTCTCAGAGCAAACATCTCTTCCCGCAAATTCTTCAACTTTGATTCATATTCGTCTCGAAGACGAACACATTCATGGCGAGATGACCGCAATTCCTTGTTCAAAGTGTCTGTCCTATCTTTCACCTTGCGGTCAATCTCATAGTTTACAATGTCCATGTAGCTATCATGGTTAGAACGGGTTTGCTTTAACTCGGCTTCAGTATTATCGGCCCGACTTTTTTCACGTTGCAGGTCAAACTGAAGATTCCGAGTCTGAACTTCTGCACTTTGAGCCATAGACATAACCTACAAAAAAAAAACAACAAAACAAACAGAACATAAAAACTTAAAAAATATATATCAGAAAGGCATGGAAGGATGGGAGGGGGCGGTGCTTACCCGAAAAATGCTTTGCCACATCAGATTGAAGACATCTCCCGTGGGAATGGAGTGACGCATGATAGCATCGGCTGCTCCAACCCCAGCTCTCAGTCTTTCTTTGGTGGCGGTGACAATGGATGGAGGAGCGAAGATCCCATCCGGATGGTCAGAAAGTCTTATTGCTTCCTTCCAGGCGTCGGTATATCGAGCAACATCGAAGGAGATCTTGGGCAAAGGTTGCCCACGGTAGTAAAACCATCCCTCCTTCTGAGAAGGACCGGTAAAGCCCTCCTGAGCAGGGGGAGGTGGAGAGGAGGGGGGAGCAGCAACATCTTCCCCTGGAGAAGAGGAGGGGGCGGCAATGGCCTCCCCTTGCCTATCTTCCCTCTGCTTACTTCGGAGCTCTGGGTTCTCAGGTACAGCTCGATACTCCTTCACCCCCACAGATGCTGAATCACCAACCCCAGGGATGTCTTGTGGGACTGAGGTACCAATAGCCCCACGGTCACTTTCAGTCTCAGAAGTCTCCGCCGGAACAGCCTTCGGCTTTAGCACAGTTTTCTTCCGGAGTCTTTGAGTACCAGAAGCCGGAACAGCAGGAGAAGGGTGGGCTGGACCACGAGCAACCTCGCTGTCAGTAACGGTGATGGGTGCGCCTTGAGAGCCTGAGGAAGAAAGGATCAGCATAGAATGAACAAAAAAGGAAAGGCAAGAGCTTCCTTCGAATAAGAGAGAGCAATACGTGGGTTAGTATCTTCCAAGATAGCACCATGGGCCGGATCGGAAGAGAAATATCCTGCCAAGTCAGGAAACAATTCACAAATGGGGGTTGGGTGACCAGACCCCTGCCCTGAACAAAAGGCAGACCCCTGGCCTGAATCAGGAGTAAGAGGGAGAAAGACGCGACGCCCAGACCCTGGACTCGCATACCAAGTACCTGGCAAATCACCGCCTGAACGGGCTGGAGACACGGTGGTCCTCTTTTTCCTCTGACCGGAATGGTCCTTGTCTTCATTACCCCGTTGCCTCTTCTTGGAGGGGGAGGCATTCCCAAGAAGCCTCGTGGCCTCATCAACAGCCGCATCAATGGATGCGTAATAATCAACTTGCTCGTCTCCCATCTTAAAGCTGACAAAATTCCAGCTATTGAAGGGCCCAACCTTATCTCCTCTAGAAAAGAAATCTGCCGGAACGATGAGGAAGTAAGAAAACAGGTCGAAGGTAAAATTAGGATAAAACTAACCAAATAAGACTTACTGTGATATTTCTTCAATGACTCCAGGCGCGCCGGGGTAAAAAATACGGAGACCGTAGGCTGTTTTTGCTTATCACCTTCAGGATTTTCGAGATAGGCGTTTCTTGCGCCGGGGAAGGAGGACAGCTGAATTGGCCTTTCGGGATTGAAGGGCAGTAGGGGACTCCCAAAAACCGACCTGGTGGTGGGACAATGACGAACCATCGGGAGTTCCATCCGGAAGACGCTTTCTTGTAATCGAAGAGAGAAAAGCCGGCCTTCGCTTTGATAGTCAGGCTATCAGGATCGTCCCTCGTGGAATAAAATTGGGCGAATTCGGTCGCTTCTACCCGGATTTTGCTCTCCTCGCAAAGGAGAACATAGGCATGGAGGTAAGAAATTGCCTTCGGGTGTAGGTGAGCAAGCATGCAGCAGCGCCGAATCAGGAAACCTAGAACGAATGGATGAGGGGGTACGGTCGGCAGGCCGCGAGGGAAAAAGTCCGCGTAAACGGCATATCCAAGCCCGAAGTCATCGTGGGGATGCGAGTCGTCGGAAGGAAGGAAGATGCGAGTACCTAGTGGGACTTCGACGTCTTTCAAATAGAGAAAAGGGAGGAGGTATCCAGGCAGGATGGAGAAGGTTCTCGGTCGGCCGAGAAAGGCGCGGTAGATTTCAGGTAAATCGGGCGAAACCCTTGGGGTGAAAAGGTACCTTGAATCGCCTCCCTAGCAGGGACGAAATTTGCAGCTGCCTTGTTCTTCTTCGAACTGGACGACGCCATTGGAACAAGAAAGCGGAGAGCAAGAGCAAAGCGAAAAGAGTGAAAGGTCCGAAAAAAGGGTGCAAGAGGAGGCGACGGAGTTTGGGCAAGCAGGGAAAGAAGGATATCTGAAAGAGTTCGAAGCTAGAACTTTGGAAAAAAGAACGGTTCGATTCCCGCCCAGTTGATAAAAATTAAAAGGGGATCCTGCATCTTCCTGGAGACAGAGCGCTGACACAAAAACGGCTCTGCAAATTCTACATCGAAAAGGCGCAAGCACGAGCCAGGCACGCGCACAACTAGAAAAAGCAAGTTCTTTTCCTTTTTTTTAAGAACAAAGAAAAGGAAAAGAGAACTTGTGGGACTAAGGGGAAATGATAGCCAGAAGAATAAAAGGCCTCAGCCGGAAGAGCAAAAAGCCATAGCGTCAAAACAAAA